>OY723395.1:10446850-11146745 GCA_963210295.1 Ophion ellenae | reverse complement strand
TGCTTGCTAACATCGAAGTGCCCACTCAGCCAAACGACTTTACCATCTACGTGAGTGAGCTTGTGCCGTCGCACGTCTTTAAGCTGCTCGCTAGTGCCAAGCCATCGTTTAAGGGCGCCGGCTTCAAACACGTCTGGAGCAGGGGCGGCACTGTGCTGGCAGAGAAGGATAACGAAGGATATCCCCAGCTCATCAGCCTATACCCTACACGTCAACTATAGCGCCAAAGACCCGCACGCCCACCGATCGCCGCCGCCGGTTCTCTCCGTTTTCCTTGTCTCAACGCAAACTCTCTACGCTCTAACCTGAACGCCCTGAAGTGCCATCTTGACGAGCGCACTGTATACCATGTCATCGCCGTCACGGAGACTTGGCTGGCAGACTCCATCCCGGATCCCACCATCGACCTCTTGGGCTATACCGTCCTCAGAGCTGACCGTAATTCACATGGTGGTGGCCTGGCTCTATACATCCATGCGAGCGCTTCCGCGACTCTTATCACTCACTCGGTGAGCGCCGGCGCTCCGGGTTCCATTGACTACCTAATGTGGTCGCTGCAAATTAAGGGATCTCTGCCAATCTTCGCTGCCGCCGTCTATCGACCACTGCATGTACCCTTCACGACACCCATCGACTTTGGACATGAGCTCTCCCTTGCCATGGACGGGTTCAGCCACAAGGTCATTATGGGTGATTTTAACGCCGATCAACTGAGCAACAGCTACGATGCTCAATACGTCAGGTCGTTGCTCAGCGACTACTCGCTCCAGCTAGTTTACCATGGTGCCACGCACTTCTGTGGCGACTCCGCAATCTGGCTTGACCTCTGTATAGTCGATGCGCTGGACGAAATCATCTCCAAGGGACTGTTGGACGTTTCGCTGGGAGCTGGTCACCATCTCTGTTACGGGGAGATTGCCGTTCTTCGCACGCTCCCTACCCCCAAAACAATCTCCACCAAGCGACTCACCAACTTGTCTCGCGATGAGTCTCTCCACCAGTTTGGCGAAATCGATTGGATTTCTCTCGCCGCTCAGCCCACCATCGACGCTTCCTTGGACGATTTTCGGGGACGCTTCTTCGAGATATTAGAACGGGTCGCACCTATCACCAGTGCTAAGGTAAATTCTATCCAGCATGCCCCATGGCTTCTCTCTGAACTTAAACAGCAACAACGCAAAGTGCCCACAATATACCGCCACTATCGACGTAACAAGCGGAGCCGAGACCTTAACGCATATCACCGGGCGCACGATGAGCTTCGCCCTATGTTCAATGCTGCAAGGATCAGCTACTACTAGGCGCGACTGCGGGGATTGACCCAGGATGCCATGTGGCGGGAGCTGCGCATCCTTGGCTTGACCAAACATCGAAAATCTCCTCCACTATCTGTGGAGCCTGAAGTCCTGAATCAGTCGTTCGCCTCAGTATCCACCGTCACCACTGTCGAGCTTGAGGACTGTACCGAAGACTGTACATGCGGCCGTTTCATCGGTGGCCCTCCCACTCGTCCGGAACTCGTCTTTGAGAGCGTCACTCCTGATCAGATGGATGAAGCCTTCCGCTGTGCTCGCTCAAATGCCCGAGGCGCTGATGGCCTGTCGCCGTCCATGCTGCTACCTGTCCTCTCATTTCTACTGGGCTTCTTTGTGTCACTTTTTAATCGCTCCATTCAAGAAAGCGTGTTCCCGGAAACCTGGAAAAAAGCGGTGTTACCACCGCCACGACTGCCAGAGACTATCGTCCAATCTCGCTCCTGGCCACGGTCAGCAAGGTGTACGAAACGCTGCTACACACTTAAATCATGGACTATCTCACACGCCACTCTATCCTTGATCCATGGCAGTGTGGCGTCCGCCCGGGGTTCGGCACAGACACTGCCATGTTGAAACTGCTAAATTATGTCAGGTGCGGAATGGATAGACGGCAGGTGACGGTACTCGTCTTGTTCGACTTCTCGAAGGCCTTCGACACGGTCTCGCATGCCATTCTCTTGCGCCAACCTCGTCGCATTGGCTTCTCGAATAGTGCCCTGGCGTGAGTTGCCTCTTATCTAACTGGGCGGAAGCAGGCGGTAAAACGTGCGGATGGATCCTTCACTCCCTGGCTTAACACTAACGCT
The DNA here is from genome assembly GCA_963210295.1 of Ophion ellenae. Taxonomy (NCBI): domain Eukaryota; kingdom Metazoa; phylum Arthropoda; class Insecta; order Hymenoptera; family Ichneumonidae; genus Ophion; species Ophion ellenae. Next base: position 11,144,623 of record OY723395.1, on the reverse strand, counting down.
GGTGTTCCCCAGGGCTCTGTGCTTGGCCCTCTATTGTTCTCGCTTTTCGCAAATAATATTGGTTCAGCCATTCGTAAGGGTAAACGCCTTCTCTATGCCGACGATCTGCAAATCTATGCCAGCTGCTCTCTCGAAGACTTGCGTGCATGCATGCGTCGGATTAATGAGGATATCGCTAGAATTGGGGCTTGGGCGGAGACGAATCACCTGCAGCTGAATTTGCTTAAGACAAAGGCAATCATCCTGGGCAACAAATGCTTCATCAATCGCATCAACCTGGCGGAGCTCCCTCCACTCGGCGATGAGCTGACCACGATCCCACTGGTCTTCTCGGTGAGAAATCTCGGGGTCCTTATTAACTCTAAACTAACCTTCATCAAGGTCAAGGTCAAGGCCACTGGTCTTCTCGGTGAGAAATCTCGGGGTCCTTATTAACTCTAAACTAACCTTCATCAAGGTCAAGGTCAAGGCTCTAAACTAACCTTCAATGTCATCGAGGGTCAACTCCGGAAGGGTCTGGAAGGGACGTGGGCATATATTTTTTTGATTCCCTCCTTTTTTGCCTACGACAAGCACAATAGCACGGGATGAGGGTAAAAAGGGGTAGTGCTTGGAATGAGTTAAAAATTAGGAAGACATGCAATGATTGGTATTTAGAAATGATCCGACGAATTTGTACAAACTTAACTAAAGATTTATTGCAAATAAGTGATCGGATGAATAAAGTTGCTTATACAGAAAAGTTGACAATGAAAATGACTATGAAGCCGGGGAAACAATCGGATTAACATAAAATGAAATTTGTCGCTTACATTGGTCGCTGTGTTTGTGAGTGTATCAGTGTGTAGGTACGCTCGCTCGCAAGGATATCGGTTGACGCTCGCAGATAAGGGCCTCGTTGGCGGACGCCACACTTTGCGTTCGGAAAGCGGTCACCAGACCAGACTTTCGGGCGCTGAGCGTATTTATGTTTTTACGCGTAGTAAACCGCACTCGAAATACTTTATGGACTTGAGGCCGCAAGAGTCGACTAAAAGATTATACGATAGTTCGGTCAAAACCGGGAAATGCATAATATTCGAAACTCTATGATATTTGTGCTACACTTTGAATTCTGTCAGAACAAGATTAAGGAGGGAAGTTAATTCGATGGAAACGTTGCCAGACTACGATCTGATTGATAAAGATTGTCGGGAGACTTGATCTGAACGCGATGGAAATTGTTGGAAGACTGACTTCAGGAACGAAGTCTTTCTTGATATGAAAATTAGGAGGGGTTCGATAGTGGGAGAAGGAACTTTAAGGTTTAGCGTGATTGGTCGCGATATTCATGATTCGCTGAATCGATCTCGATAATTCCTTATATAGAATCGCACGTATCGAGGGCAGGGGACCTTGTCCCGTGTTTCGACGAAAAAGCGCATGGGATATAGAATTCGATATCTGAGACCTAAGCATTCGCATGGTTTGTGTTATGTCGATTAATGACGATGGTGACTTTTCATATCGAGAGGTTTACATATCGGACTACGCTGCGAGACCGGATGTCTTATTTTTTAGTCAGAGTTATAAATTCGCCGGAGCCGTCTAGGCTATGTTATAATGAAATAATCTAGGGTCGAGGCTTCTCTTAGTGACCATGCGGATGGGCCGGCGTAGGATTTTTGGAGCCTGTTGATCGAGCTGATGGTTGATTTTTCGTTCGACAGCTCTTCTTGGAATATGCGCCTGAGATCGTGTTCTTGTTGACAGCCAATGGGATAGGAAAAGTCGATGACTGCGGCGGTGCGGCTATCGTGTATATATCGCTGTTATTTGGATATGCTCGCGGAACGTACGCAAGTTCCGTTTAATGCTGTTACGCGTCTTGTTCTTAGATTTATACATTTAATACGCGAATGACGGGAAATGAGGATATTGGGAATAACCGAGAGAAGGCACATTCGCTAGGATGTAACAGGCTGCTGAAGCCCGACTACACAACCGCCGCCTCGATCCCCATTTGATGGTTTTCACCCCTGGCTACCCAGTTTCTGAACGCCCTTCCGGCCTCCAGGCCGCCACTCGGAGAGAACCCTACTTAGCGAGAGAGCCACTCTAAACTCTCCTAAACTTTGCTTAGCCTTTCTCGACTTTGCATTACTATTACTTTACATTACTATACTTACTTTACATTACTATACTTACTTTACATTACTATACTTACTTTACATTACTATACGTACTTTACATTACTATTACTATCTTGATGTAAGCTATACTTAGCAGTCTTGACTGCAACATGTGTTCAACACTGGGCAATAAACATCTCATTCATTCATTCATTCATTCATTCATTTATTCTCTCTCTCTCTGTTTCTCGTGCGTGTGTCTTCACACACGCTATTAATTACGCTCCGTCTCTTTTCTTCTGTGATTATGCGTACCTGTGCCTGCAGGCGTTTCTTTTCAAACTCAAAGCGTGACACTATTCGCTTTCCACCGATGTAGCCGAGTCTCTCACTGTTGAGCTGTTCAACGTCCTCTGGAATGCGAAATTGATAAGAATCTCATCAGATCTTTTCATCGGCTCCATTATCGATCCGGCGTTATCGATAGGCATTATCGATCCTCTTCACCTAACTCGCTCGCGCTCGGTCCCAGTCGGACAGATTCGGCTGTAGTCGGTCATCGTTAAGCGCTAATACATACGTGAGTCGTCTACCTGTCGCTCTATTACTGGCTCCCACATACGTACGACTTCAAGGCTCTTCCCCTCTTGGGCCACAACGTCCGCGCTCAGACTATTGTGACGCTGCTCGACACAGTTCCGCATACGAACGCACCGCTGACACCTACACAACTATTCTCGCTGTGTCTACGTGACGGTCGGGTGTCTTCGGCATCGTTCGAGACGACTGGTTCGCGTGTCGTTATCTGCACACCAACCCGAGGCGATCTTCTCCGTGTTCTTTTGATAGTCGGTACCATATTAATATTGCATATCTCTGCGGATTCTCCTGTCGGTAATGTAACGATCGACCCATGCCTCCAATTTGTACTAAGTGTAATAAAGCTATTGCTCGTGATTTTTATTCCTGTGGTCTGTGCCAACGCCTATTCCACCCCGGGTGTGCACGTAGCTTTTACAAAAACTCTATAACCCGTGCTATAAAACTTAACTTAGCACCATGTTTGACGGCTCACCCTCACCCGCTACTATAGCCCTTTCTAACACTCCGTCTGACATAACTTTCCAGTCGTTGATAGCCATGCTTAAAGCAAATGAAATTAATATTGCTACTCTCACTACTTTCGCTAATGAACAAAGGGAAATTGGTAATCGTACTAATGAGGTTATTAATGAAATATCGGAATTACTTACACCCGTATTCATAGATGTACCTTGAGCAATCCTTATTCCTTGTTCTTTGTTCAGAACAAAGAACAAGGGAGCCTTATTTCTTAAGGAACGACTATGAATACGGGTGTTAGCTTACTACCCAAATTAGTCGAGACGGTTTCGAGTCATACATTCCAGATTGAGCAACTCCGCGCAGATAATACGAATTTGCGTCGGGAAGTTGCAGAGCTAGATAACAAAATCGTGTCTCTCAGCTCATCCTCAATCCCTACTTCGAACAAAATTGTAATCGCGGGTTTACCCCACGGAGCAACTGACCAACCTAAAGCGCTCGTCGAACAGATACTAACTGCTCTCGGGGTAGCTAACCTCATGGGTCACGTGATAACTGTACGAATATTGCAACGCAAATCTACACCTGCAGAGGCGTCCTCTTCCACCGATACCCAGGAAATTCCGTGATCGTTTTCCCTAATCGTCAATCTAACATCGGCGGTCGTGTGTGATGCGATTATCAATGTGAAGCGTGCCAAACGGGCTCTGCCTATTCCTGAAATATTCTGTGAATCCGCGAGAGGGAATATTTTTGTCAACGAATTGTTACCATCAGCGCTATATAACTTGCTTCGATCAACAAGGACTCGCGCGCGTCTTGCGGGCTACCGACACGTTTGGATCAAATTAGGCTGAATTTTTGCTCGCAAGGCTGAGGGTCAACCCTCCATTCCTATAACTAATATGGATGATCTAAATAAGCTGGTTTAACCTTCCACTATACTGAGTCTCCAAACGACGCGCGTAGTCCACGTAGTTCATGTCCTCCACTATCGCATGGCTTCACCTCGTTTTCCGCCGCCCATTTTAATGCGAACTCATTACTATCTCATATCGATACCATCCGTTCCACTTTTGAGTCGCACCCGGCCCATATTATTTCTGTCTCAGAAACATGGCTCAATCCATGAAGGATAAATTAACGCGGTCCTCTTGTTTCTCGGCTGTTTTTTTACGGCTCTTTCAATATTTTTTTACGGGCAAAGCATTGAAATAATCAATCTCACTGTTTTTGCATAATCTTTATTAACATTTAAATAAGCTTTAAATTTTTTTTGTAGTCAAAATATATAATAGAATAAAGGTTATAGTGGCCGACAGGAAGACATCAAGTAAAAGAGGTGCTTGACGGTGACCAAGATTGCGGCTGTTCTGCTTATCGGAAATAAAAAAACCAAACGGCATTTTAATCTTCATATTTAAGACTAGCGATTGAATTAGAGTGAATTCTAAATTACAAAAATTGACTTTATTATACACTTTTGAAAATTACATTCTATTTTTTACTCATTTTTTCTTAAGTTTTTCGCTCGTACAAAAAAAAACTATCGAAGCAATCATGATAATCCTAGTTCAATCGCTGGCTTATAACATATTAAAGATGCTGTATAAATTTGAACAAGATCGGTGCAGTAGTTTCTGAAATGTCGTGGTCACCGTTTCGAAAAATGGTGTTTCGAGAAAAACGCGTTTGAAAGTTCGCGCATGTGATTTATACTAAAAATTTCATCTCACCGTCAATCTGCTATGCCTGGACCATACAATAGGCCTTCCTCTTCTTCTTGGAAGTCACGCAGAGCTGCTCCGTCTTCCCTTTTCGCGATTCGGGCCTGTTTTACATCACTCGTGCGCCTTTCTGAACGGTCGATCCGAGAGCTATCACGCTGTTGAACATGTCCTTTAGCTTGTGGGCCGATTTTGATCCTTTGTTGAAGATTATGACAGCGAGAAACGTGACGATTTCAACCACTTTTGGCCCAGAATGGAGGTGCTTCGGAGCAAAAGTCCAGATTAACGAATTGAGCGACTCGTTATTATTTTCAGTTTCCGCTCCCAGGCATCTGCTTAACAATTCTTCTTTGGATAAATCCTCATAAATTGGCATTATAACTTTTTGAACTGCTTCAGAAAGAGGCGGTTTATTGTGATTGAATTGCTCAGCCTCTCCGAGAAGCTCATACCTACTCCGTTCCAGGGCCGTAACTTGTGAACCACTTCGAATATCGAAAAATCCTTTGGCACACATTTTGTACACATGTTGTAGATGTGATTTATGAAAAAAAAAATCGATTTTTTCGACCCGAGAAACTAGAGGACTGCCTTAAAATAAAGGATTTAATAGCTATGGGCGATTATTACATTATACGGAATGATCGTATCGGGCGGATGGGAGGCCCGCTATGTAGGCGTGCTACATTCGTGTCTCAATTAAGGTTAAAGTTTTGGACTCCTCTCCTTCACCATTTTCGAACTCGCCAGAATTTATCATTCTCGACCTCACGTTATCAAATGGGCAGTTACTTCTTTTCGCATCGATCTACCCTAGACCTAAAGGACTACTGTAGTTTGCCGAATTCATGGAAGCTTTTCGTCGCCATAGTCACGCTTACGTTATCATCACTGGTAATTTAAACTGTAATCTCCTCTCTCAGAACCATGAGTCACGGGCACTTAAAGATTTATTGTTTTCACAATTTCGCTTTCTCGTACCTTCCGAATCCACTTTCCATACGGCTTATTGTGACTTATGGTTAGACGTGATGATACTGGACTCTGAGACTGAACTTGACTTTTTTCGCAAACTAGTGTACCTTTTATTGCGGATCATGGTTTGCTCAAACTTGTTTACCGAGTCGAATGTCCTACTTTATCTTCCCGGCTAATCTATAGACGATCCATGCGTGATTTTGATGAACATAAGTTCGCGGCTGAACTAGACTCTAAGCTGGGTGTTCTTTTGCTTTCAAATGAGTTGCCTGCCACCACCCGCTCAATTGATGATCTTGTGGGGTCGATCCTATCGGTAGTTTCTGAAGCTTTTAACTTCTATGCCCCCTTACGACCCTTCCATACTCAGCGAATTGAGAGCCTAAATTCGCGAGCTTGACCTCTTATATCAGCGCACTAAGCGTCAACGAAGTGTGGCTAATACCCTATCTTATCGTACGTGCAGAAACCGTGTCACAGCGGCACTTGGGCTAAATCGACAGCGTTTTTATTTACATAAATTGAGCACCATAGCCGAGCCGGCACGCCTGTGGACGGAGCTCGCGAACCTAGGATTACTTAAACCAAAGCATGCTACACCTTTTAACAGCTTTACTCCTGATCAACTCAAACATTATTTACTTTCCGTTTCAGCCGATCGGTATCCAGTGTCCTGGGATGATTTTCGTGAAGGCGTGCGGGAGGTATGTGCTCATCCCCAGCGTGATCCCTTTGAATTGTCGATGATCTGTCCAGCGACGGTCCTGAAGGCTCTATCAGACCTCTTCCTCCCTAGGCGTTAACGCCGACGGAATTTTTCCATTTGCCATTCATAAATCTAAAACTACTTTCGCTGGGTATCTCGCGTCCATTTTTTATTTATCGATCGCCCGTTCACACTTTCCAGCTATTTGGAAGCGAGCCTTCATAAGACCGCTCTCAAAAATCAGAACTCCGCTCTCACCCTCCGACACAAGGCCGATCGCCAACCTTCCCTACCTCTCTAAGGTGTTCGAGTGCATAATTTTCTCTCAAATCTCTGGCTTTCTGGGCGAACATAACGTTATCCACGACCGACAGTCGAGTTTCCGAAAAGCTTTTAGTACCCAGTCAGCATTGCTTCGTATAGCGGATGATCTTCGCCGGGGAATCTATAAAAAGATGCTAATGATCCTACTCCTATTTGACTTCAGTAAGGCATTTGACACTGTCTGCCACCTAAAATTACTTCAGAAGTTAAAGTCGATAAGGTTTGCGGCCAAAACTTTGGCTTGGATCTAGTCTTATCTGACAGGTAGAAGTCAGGCGGTGGTTGATGGCAGAGGACGGAGTTCTAAGTGGCTCCCCACTACCATGGGGGTCCCGTAGGGATCGGTCCTCGGCCCTTTGTAATTCTCCATATATTATATAAATGATATTGGCGTCGCTCTGCGTTATTCCAGCCTTATGGTCTTTGCTGATGACACGCAGATTTATCTGCACTGTCATCCTTCTAAACTGCGCGACGCCACATCAAAGATTACACATGATGCTAATGTAATCGCCGAGTTCGCCGTCAATAGCCGTCTCTCTCTTAACGCCACTAAGTCAAAGGCCATCATACTGAGCAGCTCTGCTTATATCCGCACTCTCGATGTTTCAGTGTACCCTCAGATCACAGCCGGCCTATCTTCGATACCCTATGTTCATGCTGCGTGCAACCTTGGGGCGCATTTTTCCAGCGATTTACTTTGGCAAATGCATGTTGCATCTATATCTCAGAGAGTAATTTTTGCACTCTATCGCCTCAAATATCATAAACGCTCTTTAAATGCAGAAGTTAAAGCTAAACTGGTCATGTCCCTAATTTCCCCGTACCTGGACTACTGTTTCCTTTTATTTCTCGATCTACCGAACTACCTGAACGTCAACCTCCAACGACTCGTTAACCATTGTGTCCGGTTTGTATTTGACTTGAGGCGTGACGAGCACGTTACAGCTCACCAGCATCGATCGTGTCACGGGGTAAACAGTAAAAAATGTATCTTTACGTTTCCGCGCTCCAGTGGATAGCGCGGGGGTTTAAGATAGATGTTCTTATAGCTAGAAGTTTGGAGTAGGGGAACCCAGAAGGGCAACCTGACAGTAGGCAGCGCCAAATGCTGCTGCGTGGCGAAATGTATAAGCTATATCATAGTAGAGGAGTTCGCTGTGGCGAACCCACACGTGAAACGACAGAATCTTTGGACAATTTTATAAGGCAAAACGTAAGGCGCTGCCGCGCTGTGACATCCAGTAGTCAACACGATATGTGCTCTAACACTTCGCTGCAATTTTGCAAGCGCTTTATGAAATGTTTAACTTTTCTGTAAAAGTGAACGTCACAAGGTTGCACCAAGGGAGTGTATTTTGGATGAATTACTTTTACAGAGCAAGTTGGCATATTTTCGTCATCTTGGAAGATTTCGTCATACATCTCTGGATTTGTTTGACCCTCCCAAGAGTCAATGAGAAGTAAACATTTATGCTCCCCGACGTAAGTTTTTTAACATTTCTGGAGAAAATCCGTATATAAGGCTGTTGTTAGTTTTCCGGACTTCGATGATGTTGAAATGACGTTCGTATATGTATTGTCATAGCTATCTACTAATTTTTTAATACGAGGTCCGAAATGACCGGTCGCCTCTTGCAAACATGCGAAGACATGTGGGAGTAGTTTTCCGGATAATGTTATGGAATATTGTGCGGTGTACGAATGCGTCACTTTATTCAAATCCGACTTTTTAACGAAAACTGTTTTACTCCCTTTTTGAGTGAGTGTCCTGTTGAAAACAAATTGATATTGACATCCGAAAAAAATAGTATTTTTAATATTAAAAAATATTCGAATATATGTATTCTACAATACGTATGTAGAAAACTTTTTATACAATTAATTTTGAATTTATACATTTTGCATCGGTAAAACATTTTGTACGCAGAAAACTTGTATTTACCTGTTTGGTCAGTATTTGAAACATAATCCTTATGGTATTGAGGTATTAAACGGCACGTCTGTCGACGAAAGGTCTCTGCAGACGCTCAGATTTCCTCCATTGATGCCGCCTCTTTTTTCGAAACCGGTTTCATGATTTTCCGTTGAGAAATGTTGTGTTTCTGTTTGAATGCCGTGACCCATCGATCAGACGCCTTGAAATTGAAATCGATAAATTGTGCAGCAGCAGCCTACGCCCATTGTAGTAAATTTCTTGCCGTAACTTGCAGATCTTGCTTCCATAATTCCGTAATTGCTGTCTTGCTTCCACAAAACGGTCGTAGGTGCACGAATCTATCGCCTCAAATTTGTCCAATCTCATTCCACCACTTTTAATATCATTCTCCCATTGTGAACAATATTTTTTTCTCTTCAAGCGGTTGCATCCTTTTTTTGCAATGTCGCGGAAGACCAAGTGGGATGCGCTTTAGCAATATTCACGACTTTGACTTTGTAGGCGATAGGAATCATTTCACTTTTATTTTTTTCGGTTCCCGTTCGTACTCGTCTGGAGAAGAATAAACTTGGGGCACTTCGAACTGTAGTTCTTCGCAATCCTCATGAGCGTGAATTAATTCCTCTTCAATTACGAATTTCTTTTCACCCAAAAGTTTCAATGTATTATTATAAAGTTACCCGGCCCATAACATAGCATCGTGAGATATTTCTTCTGAAGGTGTCGATGCAATTAAATTATTTTCCGTCAACAGCTTTGCATAATAAACTACTGCGTCCGTCAATCGCGATTTTGATTTATCACTGTACATGGATCTTCCAGGAATTTCCACTCCTATTCCACAAGTGCCAGCAACTTCTTCAGTCGACATTTTTGAATTCAAATTGTAAGAGAACTTTGAAATTTAACAACAAGAAATAGGCACGTCTGTTCACGACGAAATCGAACAATGAACTGCTGTTCAATTCTCACAAACTCACGCACAGTCCTATGCGCAGATGTCCGTTATAATCCTACGGGGATCCCAGGTCAAAATTCTTTAGACCCTTACCAAATAGAACAACGAGCACGAATATATTTCAGTGAACGGAAAAATTTACGTTCTTGAGCTAAAATAATTTTTTTTTAATAATGTAGAGATGAGAAACGTTTTGAATAATTGTTGGGATAACAAAAAAAAAGAAAACAAAATAAGATCCGAACGAGGAATCGAACGCGAAACCTCCGGCGCAAATGACCGAGCCCTAACCGTCTAGACTAGACGGCGGCTCGACAAGTGCCTGACATTTTAAACTCATAAGGCGCCTAAGAAACTTTGAATCGATGTTTCTCAGAATTTTCCGAGTAGTGAGTCCTACTACTTTAACCACGTGAGGTGCTAGGGGTCCTCTTTCACCGCAAAAAAAATTAGCCAAAACCCCGACCCCCCGGTCGCGCAGTCTCCTTGTGAAACGCTTTCTTGTTGCGCTCTCTCTTTCTTGAGATTTTCTCTGCCGCTTCTTGCCTGCGGGCGTGTTTGTTTCAGCGAAGTGGCATGCTAATTTATGCTGATGCTTCTGATTATTGCTTCTACTGGTCAAGTTATGGTTTGAGGCGCAATTATCAAACCCAAAAATGACGGATTTCCTAACCTAATTTTGGAAGCTATAGGAAATTGCTTCTCCATCTCGGGTCTCGTCAAACTCCTGGACTGGTGGCACCATCTATTGGCTTCGGGAGAACCTTTCCTCTACTGTATCGACTATCGATCCAGTGATCGTGGCTGTCAGCGCGATCGCGTGCCATGTCGGTGGCACGTGGCGGTAAGGTTGATGTAAATCTGAGTCCAGATGACTTCTCTTCCGTAAATGACAGACGGATGTCTGTTTCACCGCGAGGCCATGATCATGGTGATGATATCAGTGATGAGGAATCTCTGGACGCAGAACCCATTGCTTCTTCCGGATTTTCTCCACCGTGTTCGGAAATAGACATCGAGTGGCTCAAATCTACTCTGAAAAGTGGTCAAGCATCTCTTATGGGTATACTTTTCTCCAGTAAAATGATTGCTGACAGAAGGTTGAGGACTATCGAAGTCCTACATGATCATATCGATGCATTCAGCGCCATGGCTGCGGCATATCAGTAAGCTTGTGCCGTACTGAAATTCACGGGATATATCAAATACTCTGTCAAGCAAGAAATTTTCTCAGCCCCAAAGTCAGTAGTGGAACCAGTCTTATCCAAGCTAAATAATGGTGACCAGGCTTGCCTTAACAGCCAGCGGTCCTACGCAAATATTGCACCCTCCACAGGGGCGTCTAAAGATCTTGTAAAGGTTGCATACGGTCCCTCGATTCTGGTACCAACGGGGAAAAATCTATTGAAAGGTCCACAAGCAGATAAGGCCAATTGCGGTTCAAAGGCGGCGATCATGAAAGCGATCAAGCCTTCTAATGCTGGCATGAAAATTCTCAACATTAAATGGGCAAAAGATAAGAGCATCAGACTCGAGGTGGACTCAGTTGATTTGGAAAAGCTCAAGTCGTTGAAGTCTGAAGAAAGCTGGGCTTGAGTCAAGGAGGACTGCAGATTGCAACCTCCAATGCTGGTCCGATTTGTGCCATTGGACCTCGCACCAGACGATTCTATAAACCAGGTTGCTGAAAATAATGCATCTGACGAGGGCATAGAGTTTGTGAAGGTTGTTTATGCCTTCCCGACCAGTAGCGTCCAGTGCCAGTCCACAAGGAATCTCATTATTAAGGTTTCTGCCAAGTTTCGAAAAACCCTTTTAACATTCGGTCGGATCTTCGCACATTGGAATCCATTCCCAGTTGAAGATTACATCAAGATCCTCCAATGCTATAAATGCCTCGGGTTCGGCCATATGGAAAGTAACTGTGTGGGCAATGCTCGCTGCGGTCACTGCACTTGCAACCACGAGATGAAGGATTGCAGAAAAAGACAAGAGGCTCTTTGTGTCAACAGTAAAGTCGCTAATCAGGATGATAAACATTCGGTCCTGGATGCTAGAAAATGTCCGTTACTCAAAAAGCGCTTAGAAGAAAAGGTCAGCCTTATTGATTATACATAATGCCTTCAGCCGATCGTAATGTTCGCATTGCCTATGTAAACAGTCAGTCTCTACTAGCTAAATACCATATTCCAAGTTTTAGAGAGTATTTCTCCCATACCGTCTTCCACGTTATTTGCGTATCTGAATCATGGCTCAAGACGGCAGTGCCTGATAGCATGGTTAGCATGCAGGTCTACAATATTCACAGATATGATAGGGTTGACCATGATGGTGGTGGTGTCGCCATCTATACCCACACTTCATTAAGCGCCAAGCTCGTTCGATCGTCCTCAGGCATATCTTCGGACGGTCCGGAGTTCTTGTTGCTGGAGATTTGTAATGCTGAAGTCCCTATGATCCTTGTCTCAATAATCTATCGCGCTCCAAAAATTAAAGGGTTATCAACCTTTTTCAATATCTGGGATAGAATCTCTCCGCTATACAACAACGTTGTAATACGTGTAACGTTGTAACGGGGACTTTAATATTAATATAAACGATGAGAGTTATGATAGCAAGTTCCTTTCTCAATTTGTCATGATCAATTACTTATTTTTGGTGCCATTTCACGCCACACATAGTACGAGTTGTCAGACACTCGTATAGATCATTGTATAGTCGATTGCCAGGAAAATATGTTGTCTTTCTGTCAAGAACCAGTCTCCGTTTCGGGGCATGACTGTATTTATATAACTTACAACTATGAAAGTGCTCAAACCTCTCCGAATAATGTTATAAGACGAAATAAGACTCAATCTATTGATTTTAAAGTGTCCTATCTCAGTACTGCTTTTAAATATTGTCTTGATGACGATGCTCCACTCCAAATTCGCGTTCGTAAGCGTATCCCTGCGCCTTGGCTAACGGAGAACATGCGACAGTTAATGCGTGAGCGAGACGAAATGTGGAAGCGGCTCGCTCGCAGTCGAAGTGCGAGGGCATCCGGGACGGGAAGCTGCAATGAACTTTTGTCTTAATTTAAAGCACTCCGTAATGAAGTTCAAAGAATTATAAAAAAGGGAAACGAAGTTTCTATGTGGAGGTATTTGACCATGTTAGAAATGGTGTCTCTGCATGGAATAGACTGCGTCACCTTGGTATCCTTTAATCGAATAACGATAACTGCCAGCTTGGAATACCCATTAATGATCTCAACGACTGTTTGTGATTTTATGTTTTTCTTCAATAAGAATTTATAATAATGAGTAACTCGTGGTTCAGGTCCATCAAACATTTGACTAAACTTCAAATATCGCGCGCTTTCGCTGAAATTCGCGTAGGGTCGTTAAGTGTACTGACCCCGAGAGGGCAGGAGCGTGCCTTCTTTTTGTCAGTCTTCAACACGCAATCATGGTGGGCACCTAAACCTGTGCTAATAAAGAGAATATAGATTTATTTTAACCGTGTCGTGTTGTGAAATTCACTTACATCCATCTCCCATTAATACGTGCATAGCACCGGAAAGCACATAAACAATTACTATTTTTCGTTAGCTAGTACCCATAACACCGGAACCACGCTTGTTTAGAATGCTGGTCCACATGGAGATTATGATGACTCACTGTTTTATTTTCGAGACATCTCGCCTGAAATCCTTTCTAAAACGTTAGATCGAGCATCCTCCAATGCCATCGGTGTTGATGATTTCTCGCTAACAATCATTCGCTTAGCTTGGCCAGCTATTAGCAGTATGATCTTACATATTTTTAACTTTTCGCTCATACATGGGTCGTTCCCAGCCATCTGGAAAAAGGCCCTAATCCGACCTATTCCGAAAGTTAAAACGCCTAAATTACCCTCACATTTTAGGCCTATTTCAATCCTCTGTGCACTATCTAAGCTCCTCGAGCGCATCGTAGTTGATCAAATCACAGCATTTCTTGACTTTAGCGAACTTCTCGACCCGTTCCAATCAGCGTACATGAAGGGTACTGGTACTCAAACAGCTTTATTGCGCATTTGTGATTATGCACGTCAGGGTCTATCTGCCTAAATGCTAACCGTCATGGTGCTGTTTGACTTCTCTAAGTGAGTGAGACATGATATACTCCTTAGCAAACTTAAAAATCTTCGGTTCTCATCATTCGCCATACTGTGGATAAAATCCTATCTCACTGGTAGGTTCCAGGCGGTCCAGGATTCGAATCAGTCCAGGTCCTCATGGTCTGAGACCAAGGTTGGTGTCCCACAGGGATCTGTTCTGGGGCCACTGTTATTTACCATCTATATGAGTGGCCTCGTATTCGCTTTACCTTCTTGTGATTATAATCTTTATGCAGATGATCTGCAGATTTTTCTCAGATGCTCTATCTCTTATCTTCATCGCTGTGTCTCAAGTCTAAATAAGAACACTATATTAAGAGGTGGGACGCAGTCAGAATTTTCAAAAAATCGATTTTTTTACATTTTCTTGAAGTATGATGTTTCGAAAATATTCCCTGAAAAATTCAAGTCAATCCGATGAATAGTTTCCAGGATATCCCACAGTTAATGAAGGGGCGTCGGCTCCCCATGGCAGGTAGCGGCTGCCAAACGCGCAAACGATAATACCCGGGAAGGCAGAATGCTTCAAAGACAAATTGATATTTTGGAAGCTTCCACATCGGCAGAAGCCCTATTGTATGGGCCAGGAATTGATCATTCGATGTAAGTAATTTTTAATTAGTATTTCTATACATAAATCAAGTGCAAAATTGGAAAACTCTTCCAGACATTTTCAAAAATGTATTACTCAAAAACTATTAACTTTAGCAAATTTTATAAAGAATACTTTCGTTTTAAAATGGCCCAAAATGTTTAAAAAAATAATTAATCTCGAAAAACTTCAATTTTTTGAAAAATTGTTTTAACAATTGGTTATAAACAATTGGATGCTCGACTTTTTGGCAAAAATTGTGATATTCAGATTCAGCAGATCAAAATACATTTAAAAAAAGTTTAGCTTATCCATCGAGCTCAACATTTTACGAACATATAATACCGTATCCACATCGAAAAACTATAAACGCGTTTTTCTCGAAACTATGTTTTTCAAGTCGGCGACCACCATAATTAAAAAACCACTCAATGGATTTTGATGAAATTTGGTGTGCTCATTGATAGTATTAAAAACTAGTCCTTAATGGAAGGATTTTCATTTTTGTTGAACATTTCTATTTTTTTAACAATAAACGAGCGATTTTTTTATCGAATATCGAAAGTCATTTGTCGAAAGCCGCCGTTTTGTTAATTAAAAAAAAGCTTCGATTAAGGACTAGATTTATTATTAAACTAATTATTTTTTCTAAATTTCAGATGACCCAGTAAAATTTTATGATGGTCACCGCAAAGCCGAAGGGGGTCCGACAAAGATGGCGATATTTTTTTATTAATAATCAATATTTTTCTTTGGAAATATGTACAACCCAAGTCGAAATATAACATAAAAAGGCTGTGTAACCACTTTTGTAAAACAAACTTCTTGACTATAAAAAAAAAAAAATTATTGAAAATGCTCGTTTTTTACGCCTCTAACTGCGTCTCACCCCTTAATTAGAATTTGGGCTACACTCAACAGACTGACAGTTAACGGGAAAAAAACTCATGCAATCATATTAGGCAGCAGACCCTTTGTCCGGGCTCTCAATCTACCAAATATTCCGCCCATCATCAATTGCGGGACATTAGTCCAGTACAGCGGATCTGTAAAAATACTGGGGATCTGGCTTGATGATACGTTATGTTGGAGGAAACAGGGTATCAATGTGACAAAAATGATACACTCGCGTCTTTACATGCTCAAAATGTGTCGGTATTTTCTTCCTCAGCGAGCTCGCGAAAAACTCGTATCGGTACTTATCCGACCAATTGTTGACTATTGTTGCAGTGTACCCTACGGCATAGCTGAAGAATACACCGCTTTTATAAAGGTTGCGCTAAACTCCTGCATTCACTTCATCTTTTAAGTCAAGTAGTACGAACATATAACTCCATACTGCGACAGGTTATCATGGCTGCGTCTTGATGCAAGACGTAAGTATTCCATCCTACGTACTGCCTATGAAGTCCTTCGTACCGGAAGACTAGCGTATTTGAGGTCGCTGCTTAAAAAACCCGTACTCAGCCATTGTCGGCCCCAGAGGAACCCTCGCGACAAGAATGCCTTCGAACTGAATATCAAAGGCATTCTTTCCGGATTTCTGCTTCGTGCCTCTGGAACTCTCTTCCGCAGGAATGTATTGAACTCGGCAGAAATGCCTTCTTAAATTTAATTCACGATCTGCTGAAGGCTGACTGTATATAGCGGTATTTATGGTGTGCTTCTTCGATCATGTTTCTTAGCTGTGTTCAATTATTTTATTGATATCGTTTTTGCATTATATAGAGTCACGTATTCTTCTTTGTTTTATATCGAGTTGGTTTTGTTTTCTGCTTTTTTTTGTATGTTTTTCTGTTATGTCAAAATGCGAAGCTTGCGTGCCAGAGGACCTTGCTTGGTCCTAGTGCACTAATAAATCGCTGTCTTTCTCTCTCCCCCTTGCTCTCTCTGAGGAATGAGAGGAATGAGAGACGGATGATACGCGCTGAAAATGTGCTCCAAGTCTTTTCATAAATGAAGTGACGTACAAGCTGCGAAAAAATACGAAAGTAAGTAGATGTACTAGGCCGGTTCTAACCCAAGGGGAGGTGGTGTGTCAAGAGTGGTGAAGCCAAGGTGGCGCCACCGTCGAGGGGAGGTCGCCGGGCGCGTGTGACGTCACAGAGAGGCCTATGTGGCGGGGGATCATGTGGTCCGTGGAGCGACTGGCGGGGGGGAGGGGGGATCCGCCGTCGATCTGTGTGTGTGTGCGTGCGTGCGTGCATGCATGCGTGCGTACGTGCATGTGCATACGTGCATGTGCGTGCGTGTGTGTGTGTGTGTGTGTGTGTGTGTGTTACGTAGAGGGCTAAGAAAAGGTGCATGAATTTATCCAGATGTTCTTTTTTTTCTTACGTTGAGCGCCAGGGACCGTCATACCCTATCGCTTCGCATGTGTAACTCGAGCCTCATCATTCCATAGGTTCACACTTGAAAACCCATAAAATTTTACGACAGCATGCGACGAAGACAGTGATCCGGGGAAAAAAATGCATTTCTATTTTACAGGGCTTTAGTATTTCATCTCTGAATGATAATATATACAGAGAGTGCAACGTCAAACCTTGATGTCGACACTTGCGATCATGCAGGTCTGGACAAGTTAGCCCCATGGTTAAGGATTTTTTCTTCGTTAACACCACTCTCCAAGCTATTAGATTTTTTTTTATTGCTTCGCTATTCCAAGCATATATATGATAACGGGGTGTTTATTTTGAAAAACTATAAACTTTGGGAGATCTATGGATAAAGACCCCTTTTAGGCTTCGACCGTGGACCACTTGCGCACCGATGGAGAGCCTATGAATTTTTTTTTTTTTTTTTTTCACTACACGCATCTCGACTGAGATGCTCAAAGCCCATAAAATGCTTTATTTATTGCATGCAGCTGCAGCGTTATTCCACAACAAGTTTCAACCCGTCGAGGTTTCATTCCACAAGATTACGTCAAGATGTTCACATGTGCGAGTATGTACGCAGTACATCCGGCCAAGCACCCCCTGGACTTGACCAAAAACGAGCTCGAACAGGTTCCAAAGGTCTTGCTCCTAAAGTATTGGGGTAACTTTATTGGTTTACTGTGGGATCGTTTGCCGGAGCATCATCGGAACGATAGTGAAGTGATATCGTATCTTCCATGCATGGAGCATTATAATACGCCACAGATGAAGGATCACATTGATGGTCCCCCTCCCCAACGTCGGGACTGTGAAAAGTGTTGCGAGGGGGGAAATTCTCTACGTGCGGGGTTCTTCGAACGTGTTTGAACCTGTTACACATGCCTATGATTGGATAAGTGGGGAGAAGTTTTTAAAATCTGAGTGGAGGGGTTACGAGGGAGCTTATGATTTCGTGGACCAAGCTCAGACTGCACTATTCCACCGCACCATCAACTTCACCGAAAAGAACTTTGAAAAAGAGTGAACATGGATCTCTCAAATATCAACAAAGTCAGCCTGATGGCGGAATTCCTCCCAACGAAGAAGCTGTCAGAACTCCACGTCCATTCGGATCATCAAATCACAGACATGAGAGCTGTACAGACCAAGTTTGGAAAACGCTACATCGTGGACGTTGCAAATGAGTTTGCCGTCTTCTTGCCAGCGCGGCTGGTAAAGGCCTTCGATCAAGATCTGAAAATGTTCGAGAGTATGCTGCAACTGGCGCGCAATGGTCAACTCTACATGAAGTACATTGGTGGAAAATACAACAGCGTCGAGTTCCATCGAGTCTGAGTATGGTGGAAAAGAACGCTTGTGAAGGCCCGGTGGAAACAACGAGTTCAACAGCAGCCAGCATCATCACCATCGTAGAGTGCAAGGACCGTTTGCATCACAGTCATCACCATCGTAGAGTTTTCGACGCTCGAGTCTGAGTATGGTGGAAAAGAACGCTCGTGAAGGCCCGGTAGAAACAACGAGTTCAGCGGCAGCTGGCATCGTCACCATCGTAGAGTGCAACGACTGTTTGCATCACAGTCATCATCGTAGAGTTTTCAACGCTTGATGCTATGTAAAAATGTACGAAAAAAGTTCTTCATCGAATATAATGTAAAAAAAAAAAAAATAAAAAAAAATTGTCGTCAAACTGTATTCGCCGCAGATATAGGAAATAAATGGAGAACGATATTTGTTCAAAATGTTTTTATTCATTTAAAAAAAATCCCTCGCTCACACAACGCTTCGTACACAGAGAGCCAGCTTTTCAACGACTTTACATTCGCTTTGGCGCAATTGTATTTTGTATTGAAGGAATGATGGAGACATTTAACGTTTGCGATTTTCGGCAACTTCTGCAGCGATGGACAGTCCAGAGTCTCCAGATCGATGACGTTTGTTGCTGAATCCGTGAATCTCGATAGCCATGAGCACTTCTCGAATCCCTTGGCATAGATCGTAGGAGCTCCTTCCAAGATTCCTCGAATTGTCGTTCTAGCTGCCTCGTATGGTATGCCACTGTGTTCCCATCGTATTCCATGATAATTGCGTTCCAGCCACTTGTTTGTCATTTTGTACTTGGCCGGTAAAGCGTCCCAGGCGAATGGTGCATCGAAGAAGAATGTCAGAGGTTCAGCGTTCTTCTCATGGAGTTTGACGATGGACATCTCCTTTAGGACAAATTCGTTGACGGGTCTCTTGAACCCTTGCACGTCGACGATAAGCTCCATGATGACTGAAGTGGGCGCGGATCATTGGCATGATTTTATACCAATTTTTTAACCCCACCACTGATTGGATTGTACTCGACAATACGATCATGGAGGATCATGCAGTACGCTGAAGTTTGCGATGGAATATTGTTTTTCAATTCAAACTCAAGGCGCACATCAACAGGACCGGACTTGAGCGAATCGTTTTGTTTTGAGCAGTCAATGACAACGAGGGGGGCTTTTTCTAAAAATTCCATCCTACTCAGCCATGGTTCAGCCTCTTTGTTGTAATAGGTCGGCTGAAAGTTTGCATACATCTCGTAGAGAATAGCATATTGATTTTTATCAATGTTCAAATTTAAATTTCCATATGGATAACATTGCGAGTTGAGGTATAGCTTGACGTCGCTCAGGTTACAATGATCAAAGTGGCTCGCATTGTGTTGTTTCTTATTTTTCCGATCCGTCTGCAACGCGAGTATGACATATCGTGGCTTCTCCAGCTGATTCGAAGTTTTCACAGACCACACGTGCTTGGAGGTGGCAGGCAGCAATGGATATTCATACAGTTCCCATGTTCGGAAACTCATGGAGATTGGTGCGTCTTTGGCGAGAAACTTTAACAGTTGAATTTTTCGCTGATCCGAGACTGTCACATACGGCACGAGCCATTCTATTTTATGCAATACGAGTTTGTAGTCTTCAGGCGCTGTTTGTACAATGGCATTGTCGTCGGTCTTTGATCTCGTGAGAATCAACTCGTGCTTGGCATTTACGACAATTTTCCGATAATCTTCGGCAAATCCGAGGAGCATGCTGAGCGGAATGCACACATCAAAGTTTCCCGATACATCTACAATCTGCTTGGTCTCTTCGACATCGAGCCATCCAGTGTTCTCGAGCATAGAACTCTTGGCCGGTGAGAGAGATGAATATCCCTTAATTACACTCGTAATGCCGACATTCTTATTACGATCGATTTCTATGGCATTCAGCTCATATCGCACTTCCTCAAACAAATGACAAATGGCATTGTTGACGAGACTTGTAGCAGTGGTTGGCGCCCCATCACGCTTGGATAATTTTCCACATATGTGTAGCGAACTCTTGCTTGGCAGGATGGAGAGGTCTTGATGTTGGATGGCAATACGGATTTCATCGCTGTTATTCAAGGTTGAAGATGCATATGGCTGATGAGCGTGAATCTCACAATGGATGATGGATTCATCAAAGAGCACGGGTGTCTGAATGTTTACGATTTCTTCTTCCATTTTACGCAACAGATGCACAGAGCACAGACTAAATAATTTTTTACACGCTTTCGCCACGCACTTTGAGACCCAAACTCTTCAAGAGTAGCACGTTTTGAGGTGTAAGCACTTTGGGCGCTGGCCGACGACTGATTGTTTTTATCCATGACCGTTTATTGTTATTGGAAGATCTGTTGAAAACAATGCCCATCACGACTTTATATGCAGGCGTATGGTGATTACTTCACCGCGGAAATTTACCAAATCACCGTCTTGATCCACTATGCGAAGCTGTATCGTGTCAATCGTTCGGCTCGTGATTGGCAGATAAATTACGTGGGAGGGAACTTCAATGATCTTATAGCCCGGTGGCACAGATGGAAAAAATTCGTGAATTGTGTGTACTTTTTGTCCGTTAATATAGGCGCCAGCGGTAATGTTGCACTCAACGCGTAGGGCGTTCACTTTGAGAATGGCTACTGGAAGATCGGATTCGTGTCTTTTATTGGCTTCCAATTTGCGTGCGGTGAAGCCTAGTAGATGACCAATAGAATCTTTTGGCTCAAAATTGACATCACGATCACACTCGATCTCACTGCGTAGCGTGTTATTGTTGGGTTTAATGCTGATGCTGATGTTTCTACGCGCGAGCTCTGCTTGTACAAACGTCTCAATATCCTCTATTTCATAACTGCCCGTAGGTATCGTCAACACCTCATCTCCCACGTAAAGTTTATCGTGGTCAACGTCGATATTGGGAATAGAGTTGAAGGTTAACAATTCCACGAGACCGAGGGTATAATTTTTGTGTGGCGAGAGTTCGATGGGGGGAAAGTACTGCGCCTCGAGTATGGACGATGAGCCAGATATGGTCAATGTTAAACTTTCGTCCATGATGCTGGTAAATTAACAACTGAATTCGCCACGTCATTTCCCTCCTATATATAGTGTATATTTGTCTTTGTGCTGCAGCTGCCGACAAAGAAACTTGAGACACAAATGTCCACATTCAATCGTATCATATTCCTGATATCCCTTATAATTATAATGAACGCTACCGACACCGAAATATCTCATGAGCTCGGATGGTGGTGGAAGATTGCCGAAACTATCAAAGTACATGACTTTCGATCCGGTCTTTTTGTAAGCCACCCAGTGTGTTCCAGGACCGACATTTTCATCCAAATTTACAATTGCTGCTTCACATTTGAGAGGTCCGCTCGCAGGCAATGTGTCGCGCATGTAAACTCCGCGAAAATGTGGAATCTTTAGGATTTTTGCATATTTAAGTAGGTCGCGGTCGGTGAGGGGTCGGTGAGGTAGCGTAACTTCTAGTTTTTTGGCTTGATATGAAGGCCCAATCCTTGCTTATATGGTTTCAGATGTAGACCCCGACCTAATGCAATTGCTTCAATTGTCCGATTATGACGCTTACTTTCATCCAATTCACGCTTAGCTGCTTGAGCAGCATTTACAGCTTTAACTATACTAGCCGCACCACCCGACAAAGCACCCGCAGCGCTAAGACCAGCAAAAATGGGCACGAGGAAGGGCAATAAACCACCAATTTTATGGGGTACAGGTAGAACCCGAGGTGTGCGCACTTTACCACCTTGCAACTTTACAGCTGCACGAGCACCCTTTAAAGCTGATTTAATAATCTTATGCGGATCATTACTTTGAATCATTGTCTTCTTTGCAGCGCCAATTATCTTTTTCAAACAAACGCCACCCTTGCGGGCCTTCATTCCCATGCCAAATTTTCTCTTTGTCTTCATAATATTTGCCACACCCCAAGCACTGGCTTTTTCACCGATACTAGCGTCTCTCGCGGTAACACGTTGCCTAGCCTGTTCAGCCAACACTTTATCCGCCAAATGTCTCGCCTCAAGATTATTCGGATTTTTCGAATACGCAATATCGTGTTGTTTGCAAGCCGTATCCAATGGATTAATGCCCGGATCACCACGAGCAAGGCGCTTGGCCAACTTTGTGCCTGGTCCACAATACTGATATCCAGGCAAATGTAGTTCAACGGGGAGTTTGTTGATTAGGCGGTTGACCAAACCTTTACCACTCTTCCTATGCACAATCATGTCTAAAGACAATACGCGACTGACGGATAATCCCTATAAGAAGCCTATTTATATGATTTCGCCGTTAGTCGTGTGTGAGATGACGTCCAGGAAGCAAACTATCGGAGGCGGACTTCCCGTGATAAATTTCGACGAGTTTGTCGAAGACCGTGGAGGGAAAAAGAAACGCCATGGGAATTTATTGCCGGATAGCATACGTGCACTGTTTTGCGGTCCATCCAATTGTGGGAAAACCAACGCTTTGCTCACTCTCATCATCCATCCGAATGGTTTGAGATTTGAGAATATTTACTTGTATTCCAAATCGCTCAAGCAGCCAAAGTATAAGTTGCTCGAACACCTACTCGAACCTGTGAGTGGAGTTGAATATCATCCATTCGAGGCGCATGAACACGTGATAGCACCAAGTGATGCACGATCCAACTCTATATTCATCTTTGATGACATAGCATGCGAAAAGCAGGATAATGTTCGGGCCTTCTTTTCCATGGGACGACATGAGATTGTTGATAGTTTTTATCTTTGTCAAACGTACACTCGTATTCCCAAACATCTCGTGAGGGATAATGCAAATTTCGTGGTGCTTTTCAAGCAGGACGATATGAATCTCAAGCACGTCTACAATGACCATGTTAATACGGATATGACTTATACGTGCTTTAAAAACATGTGCGTGAAATGCTGGAATTCTGACAAGTATGCATTTATCACGATTGACAAGGATAGCGATATTAACGGAGGTCGATATAGACAAGGTTTTGATTATTTTCTCACTATTGATAAATGACTCATCGCTGGTAGTTGAAGAGACAGTATTGCGCATGCCGTGGTAGTGACAACATGAAAAGCGAACAATTGTTGCGTGAAAAGGATGTGTTGCGTCAAATTGCCAAGGCGAGCGATGCAATCAGACGAAAGCATCGAATGATGAAAATTGGGAAAGATAACGATCAGCAGAGAATGCAGGATGTCTTTAAGCCTATAGTGGGGCCATTGGAGAAATTGGTGTCGTATAAAAACGGTGAGGTGGTAAAGGAGGAAATTAAGGATGAAAAAGTGGGAGATAATGTTGAAGAAGAAAAAGAAGATGCGTTAAATAGTGTGAAACATCAAAATGCGGCACATGATTCCTTGAAGAGTGAAACACAAGATTCGTTTAAATTGATATATGAGGATGACGATGACTCGCAAAATGTCGATGAGCTGATCAGCGAATATCTCCTGCTACTACAAACAAATAGAAAGGCAACCTTGGATGTATTATATGGTGTACGAAATCTCGCTAACAACAAATTAATGATTGGCAATTCTCCGATAATTTTCGACTCTGAACATATTCGTGTGGGAGATGCGAGTTATGCGAAAACTGTTGGATTAACGGAGCTGTTGTTTAAAAAAGTGCCTAATGTTGAAACTCTCACACCGGACGATTTGAAAAACTACGAAAAGATTGTAATCTCGACGAATGCGCACAAAAAATTGTATAAGCCTAGTGAGGCTATACGACGTAACACCAGCCACAAATTTAACACATATATCGCCAATATAGTCGATCATCATGTGGGACAGGGTATGCCAAAGTATAAGCTAGCTAGAAAAAACACCCAATTGGACTATATTTATTGGGATAATCCAAACGAGCTAGTGGATCGTCTTCGCTTACTTCTGGCATCCCAAGCAGCCGGAAATTCATCACATGCGAATGAAATTATATCGATTATTGAGGAATTGCGCGAAGCTGAAATCATTTATTAACTCGACATCGGAGAATTTACGCATTCTCATCATGAGTGTCGATGTGTTTGGACGTCATTCAAGTAGGAGTGTACTCCACAGTAAGCAAGGTCCTCCAGGTCGACCCGGGATTGGCTTTAGAATTACCGCAGATGGTCATTATGACTTGGGGCAGAAACGATTGTGTAACATTGCAAATCCGGAAGGAGAAGATGACGCCATCACTCTAAGTGCGTTACAAAAGAAATCTCGAACTATCATTAGGAACATACGCAAAGAAATGAATGAGAGTAGTCACTTGTTGGTTAATGGACTTGAAGCTACGATACGAGACATTGCGAGGACACTCGAGGCCGATGTCAAAGCTCTACAAGATTTGGTGATTCGTAATTCGAACGTCATTGCTGAATTGGACGCACGACTGAGTGGACTGGAAAATGAACGAAAAAAGGGGCGCTCTCGTGCTGGAGCTACATAAGCCTGCTCGACGAAACTATCCGCGTCGACATGTGGACATCCGTGGCTTGGACGAAACCTGGCAAGCCGACCTCGTCGATATGTCATCATACGCTCGTCAAAACTCCAACCATAAATTTCTCCTCACCGTCATCGATACCTTCTCGAAATTCGCCTGGGCCGTGCCAATGCTGAGTAAGAGTGGTAAAGATGTAGCAGCAGCAATGAAGTCGATCCTCGTTAAAGGACGCATACCGCAGAACTTACACGTTGATCGGGGAAAAGAATTCTACAATTGTGACTTTAAGGCCATCATGAAAAAGTACAATATTCACATGTATTCGACATATAGCAACTTGAAGGCATCCATTTGCGAGCGTTTCAATCGTACATTGAAGAACAAGATGTGGATGCAATTTAGTCTTCGTGGTAATTATAAGTGGATCGATATTCTTGATAATCTAATTGCCGAGTACAACGATTCTGTACACCGCACCATTAAGATGAAGCCGAGAAATGTCAACGCGGAAAATGAGAAGCAATTGCAGCAGATTTTCAATAAGCCTCCAATGAAAAGATCGCCAAAATTCGCCGTTGGTGATAAAGTGAGAATCAGCAAATTTAAGACTGTTTTCGAAAAGGGTTACACCCCAAACTGGACAACGGAAATATTTACAATCTATCGTGTGAAAAAAACTCATCCCGTGACGTACCACTTGAAAGATCATAAAGATGAACCGATCGCCGGTGGTTTCTACGAACAAGAGCTTCTCAGTGTCAAGCACCCCGATATCTATCTCATTGAAGCGGTATTGAAGAAGCGCGGTAATCGAATGTTTGTAAAGTGGTTAGGTTTCGAAAATAGCCACAATAGTTGGATAAGTAAATCCGATTTGTAGTTGGTAATAAAGAAAGTGGAAAAATATGTGTTTTATGACTCTTGACCTGCTGGTCGTCCCCGCATCCCTCCAAGGCCTCCGACCGACTCCACAGCAGGCTTGCTTCTCCCCCGTCTCGCCGTCGCCCTTTTTTCATGGAACGTGAGGAGATGGATAGAGTGAATAAACACATGGGATTATAAAAAGTCCGCTTCTTTATTTACGGAAAATAATAAATCCATTCTTGCACAATATATACAACAAACATCATTTTAACATCGACTGAATAAAATATATACATAATTTTCATGAGTTTTATACATCGATATTCACAAAAATGTACACAGTTTTACATGAAGGTTGTAGAAAAAAAAATTTACAAAACTTTTCATGACGGGATTCTATAATGCCCCCATGGTAGGGTATCAGAGGTCCCCGGTATGATATACCGCTTATCATCATGTGGACTCAGAGCAATTTTCGTCTCGCGAATGGTGTAGACTTGGTGTAACTTTGATCGAATGCACGTTTGACTACGCTCCATTTCAACTTCTTCATTCAAGCATCGAGCATAATCGTCAAACGTGATTGTCCTAGCCACAACGCTACTCTTGACACCTTTAACTTTTTTCGTCTCCTTCTTACCCTCGACACGTGTCGCATACATTTTCGATCGAAGTCCAATGAACTCGGTCATAATTGCACCATTGCATTCGTCTTTCATGAGACCGGATACCTTCTTGTTGACAAGCGGCATATCATACCTATTGTCCGCTGAATAGTCGCTCGTATCAAATTTTTCAATGTTGCGCTTCATGTCGGCATATATATCATCGCTCTCAATGACATATATGAGACTATCCGTATCGGTATACATGACTTTACATCTATTTCGATACAGAGGTACCATATACTCGTGGTGAAATCCATACAAGCACGTTTTGGATATGTCGAGTATGCACATACCCACATATATCGGCTTGTTGAATTTCACCTCGAGATTGCGCAATTCCACGGCCACGAGGTTTTCCGAAAAAACACTTCGGCTGTGGAAGTTTGGCTTCGCAATCATTGCCTCTACGCCATATCTGCCCTCCCATTTTGTCAAAAGCTTTACATCTACATGATTGCGCACATTCTCCATCGTTTTGCCAAAGACCGCATTATTCATTAATTTGAATAAATTCTTTTCGAAATCGTTTTTGGCAAGCGTTCGAAACTGGGTATTTAACTCAATATACGAACGCAGCCATGGGGATTGTGTAAACTGTAGGACTCTATGGATTTTCGTGAGGCAAAGTCCATGGTGTAAGCACTGTTGCAAATTCCGGTAGTGTATGACGTAGCGCTTTTTATCGCAGACGGTTGCTAGCAGCTTTTCCTGCTGCTTACCCGGTGGTTTTTCGTGTATTGGGCAAAACGGTAGGTCTTTGTGCGCATCATGTAGAGATTGGGGATATTCCAAGTCGACCTCAAGGATGTAGCCTATAGGTGAGTCTAGCGCGACGGATAATGGATCGAAATTGGACACGTCGTTGACCCATCGAAAATCTGCATATGGCAAGGGTTGACACATTGCCCATCCATACAAATTGTTGACGTCAAAATACATCAAGTATGATGATGCTTTCGATGAATCAAACGACTCCATGTACTTATTATTAGCGTGTGCATATCGGTTTGAGCATTGACTGAGACCACCGCGTATACCCCGCTCAACGAATAAAACCATGTCAATGTCAGTTAGTAATTCAAACTTGACATTCGAGTGTTTTAACATTGCATCCCAGGTATACCCCGGCAATGTGTAGTAATACGCGGGATCTAGGCCATAGCTCTCAATGCACGTATTCCGAAAGTTTTCGAAAATATCGGCTAATAACAAGACATCTGTCTTCAAGTACAAATCGCTATAGTCACCCAGCGTTCGAATGGAGAACCGCTCCCAAACTTTCTCAGCATGTGCGTACTCGCTCTCACATACTGTAGCATCTGTCAGGGAACTGTAAAATGCGTCACGTGGTGGTAGGGAAGTGCCATCTAACTTGGTCACGTCATCAATATATTCATAAGGGAAGACCCCTTTTCGTGTCAGCAAACTGAAATCGTCTGTCGAGAGAGTTGTGAATTGTGTGCGTAAAATTTTGAGTTTGTCGTCGGTCAAGAATGATGCTAATTTGTCGAGACTCGTGTTGAGAAATTTGTATGAGTCGATAAAGCGCAATTGGATCTTGTGTTTCGAATCGTCTGTAATTTTAACATGCTTCGTGAAGGAGATGTATTTCTCCTTTGTGATTGGAAGCACATTGGTTGTTCCTTCGAACGCTGTGGCTACTTCCTTGATTATAAAATGTGCATCATAACCGGATAAATTGTGGAAAACTACTGGAATGAAAAATGACTGTTTATAATTAAGGTTGCAGTTGGAATGGGCAGGGCCTCTATAGCGCCCAGTCAGATGGCAATGATCTCGAACGCGTACATCTTCTTGCGCAAATGGTTTCTCACATATGTGACATTGAGTCGCTGCGCGAAAACTAGCCCACTCACTTGGTGTTAAATGCACCATTGGTACATTATCACAGAAAGTTTCTTTTATGCGCAATGCTAGATTTTTCAGTTCTTCGACAAACCATGATACGCAATCAGCACTGCGGCGTGAATGATAGGAAGATAATGAGTCGTCATACGAACAACGCACGTAATATCCAATACTAAACACTTCATGGTGTTGATACATAGCTTTCGCTAGATTCTCCCCATCGGTCTTTGCCAGCACACACTCCAAATCAGCATACACGATGAAAGGATGTCGCTCTTTCCGGCTAAAGTTGCTGAACTGGAGCCACTTATTGGTGTCATTCGGTAGTCGGATCGCGCAGTCGTTTATCGCCCCACAATCGACCTCGTGCGATTGCAATTTTTCCTCGGAACCAAAGTAGTGCAAACATCTGCAAAAAAAAAAAAAAAAAAAAAAAGATTGTTTTTGTTTAATTCATCTAGCATATATAATTACCTATATATATTATGGTGACTACATACCGATCACAGATATATTTTTTATGCTCCTTTTTGGTCAGTTGCGCCGTCACGAGTCTCGACAGGTTCTTGATCCAAACGAAGTGCCCCACATTGTTGTCCTCAGTATCTTGCATGTACAGCAAATTGATGTGCTTATCCTTCTTATTTTGAGTCACGCGTATTGGAACAATGTCCTTTTTGGTAGTGGCGGTATACACGTTGATCGATACATTGTTATGAGCTTCAAATTTCTTTATTTGATGTATCGTCACCGGGAATTCGATATCCTGGAGATTCAGTACTGTCGAATAATGAGGGTAAGAAATTGGACGGGCGCTGTGTCGTTCAGCTGGGTATAGAGCAGCGACAACTGCCCATGCGAAACATGCGTTATCGTCGGATTTGACGTTAACCACAGCTCTCTTCATCATTATTTCCCGCGGTAATGATATGGAGCACCCGGCACGCATCGGATTATACTTATTCACATTTATCGTGAGGTTAAGTATTTTCTGCAGAGCCCAGCCACTATCACGTTCTTGAAATTCATCGAGTAATGTTAAAGTGGGCTCCACAACACGTTGTTCATACCACTCACCCAAATCGCTTGTTCTAAATACTTCGCAGTTTCGCGTGTTGACACTTTTATTAGCATGTTTGTCTCCACTCGCGAATTCACCATTAAACACTGTATTGATTTTGATGCTGTTATGCTTGCTGATAATATTTTGCACATGTTGAAGCACTAGGTCGCGAGCATCATTTAGAAAGTGTCTCGGCTCGATGTGGCTGCGATTGATGATGGACCCGGTCAATATGCGACTCTCGAAGGATGTTTCAATCTCACGCCAAATTAACTCATGATCACCGTGTCCTGCGCCCGTGTGTACGAAACGACTCCGCACACAATTCCTCAATCCTTCCAGACGGGCTATTTGGACTATTAGTGACTGTTGGTGTCCAATTGATAGTCGCGGGCGCTTAATCCGGCTTTGCGTTTCCAATTCTTCGATAAACTCAACGCACCGTTGTTCCCACACAGCAAAATCTTCATATGAACTTAGAAGCGCGGCTTGGTCGTGAAAGATTTGTTCCGACTTCTCCGCGTTGCTCTCCATATTTGATGAAACGAGGCTTCCCAAAAGAGATGATGTTGACTAACTGACTGCTCGATCCAAAGTGTGAACACTTGTGAGCGCAGCAGATCATTAAAAATGGTTTTCCCCTTTTTCGTCTTTCCCTACCATCTCGGAAAATATCACCAACTCACGAGAATTTTCTAATATCGCATTGGATTGCCGGGAAAAATAAAAGAGCATCTCAGTCGAGATGCGTGTAGTGAAAAAAAAAAAAAAAAAAATTCATAGGCTCTCCATCGGTGCGCAAGTGGTCCACGGTCGAAGCCTAAAAGGGGTCTTTATCCATAGATCTCCCAAAGTTTATAGTTTTTCAAAATAAACACCCCGTTATCATATATATGCTTGGAATAGCGAAGCAATAAAAAAAAATCTAATAGCTTGGAGAGTGGTGTTAACGAAGAAAAAATCCTTAACCATGGGGCTAACTTGTCCAGACCTGCATGATCGCAAGTGTCGACATCAAGGTTTGACGTTGCACTCTCTGTATATATTATCATTCAGAGATGAAATACTAAAGCCCTGTAAAATAGAAATGCATTTTTTTCCCCGGATCACTGTCTTCGTCGCATGCTGTCGTAAAATTTTATGGGTTTTCAAGTGTGAACCTATGGAATGATGAGGCTCGAGTTACACATGCGAAGCGATAGGGTATGACGGTCCCTGGCGCTCAACGTAAGAAAAAAAGAACATCTGGATAAATTCATGCACCTTTTCTTAGTCCTCTACGTAACACACACACACACACACACACACACACACACACACACACACACACACACACACACACGCACGCACATGCACGTATGCACATGCACGTACGCACGCATGCATGCACGCACGCACGCACACACACACAGATCGACGGCGGATCCCCCCCCCCCCCCGCCAGTCGCTCCACGGACCACATGATCCCCCGCCACATAGGCCTCTCTGTGACGTCACACGCGCCCGGCGACCTCCCCTCGACGGTGGCGCCACCTTGGCTTCACCACTCTTGACACACCACCTCCCCTTGGGTTAGAACCGGCCTAGTACATCTACTAAAGTATAACAGTGGAAATAAAAAGTTAAAGTGCATCAGTGGCCGGAATATGAGCAGTGTGACTATGCAGTTATCACGAATTTTCGGTCACAGTTAAGCGCGAAAAGTTTTTGCATAGCACAGTAACAAGAGGCCTCGCCTCCACTGCGCATATCATCGGCGCATGTCCTACGCAGTGTAATTGTCTTTTACAAATCGACACGGACTCCTCCAATTGTTACAACGAACAAAAATAATTGTGTCAGTTATCTCTCCACTGTGACAGGAGCACAACCGTGAACCGGGATCACTGACCAGCACGCCCGGCTACTTGGGACGCTAAGGATACTCGAGTATAGGACTATAACCTAGCGGTTATAGCTAGAGGACAGTATAGCCTAGCGGTTCACCGGCAACTTCACACATCTATAATCACCAACGCGGGGTTACTTGTGTTGGCGGTGAGACGAGCCACGGAAAATGCGTAGCATGCCCTTTCTACTCGGCCTTCGAACGAAGCATGTGTAATATAAACAGCTGGTGATGTCAAATTCTAAACCACCAACGTGTCCCTGTGACAAATCAATTAGGACAGTAATTTACGAATGCAAACGATGTAAAAAATACTTTCACCTATCACGTGCGGGAATCCACAAAGCAGTGAATAATAAAAACAAAATGGTTAAATGTAATGGACAAATAGAAATACACAATGATGACCAACGCACAGATACAGTACACAAGAAAGAAGATAGAGGTACTAAAAGAAGAAGGTACGAACAAACCGAAGAAGACAGCATAGAAGAGGAAATGACAATGGAACAAAAAATTGATGCAATTCTCAAAAATATGCAAAATGTTGGAATGAGTGCGCAAAAAGTGATAGTTTTTCAAAAAGAAATCGACGTCGTTATTAGCGAGGAAATAGGGAAAGCGGCAGCGGACCTAAAAATAGAATTTGTTAAAGCAAAAATAGAAATGGAAATAGAGATGAAAAAAAAGCAATTACCAAGGAAGTACAAACACAAAGAGAAAAACACACGGGAGAAACTGAGAGAATAGAGCGGAGAATAGAAACACTACGACAAGAATATATGCAAGAACAAAAAAAAGAGACGTATGCGGATAAAGCAAGCAAAAGTAGAAAGGAAAAGGTGGTAGTTGAGCCAGCAACAATTCAAACTAGCAAACAAACTGAAGGAGAAATAAAAAACCGAGTAGATATAATGGGACTAGGTATAGGGCTAGTGATAATAGTGAAAGGGCCTGGAAGAGAAATTATTCTGGATTGCCAAAGAAAAGAAGACAGAGAAACACTGAGTGATTAATTTAAAAAAAATTTTGGAGTCAAATATAAAATTCATATGCCGCAGAAAAAGACTGCCAAAAATAAAAGTGCTAGGAATCGGAGAAAAACCACAGGCCGCAAAAAATAGACTGGATACAAATAGAGCAGGCTTCAAAATAAAAATATTGAAATATATGCATGAGAAACGAAAAGAGGGTATGATTGTGAAGATAGATCCGTACACACACAAACAATTAGATAAAGAAGCGAGGATAAAAATACGACGGGAAAACTGTAGGGTTTATAACCAGGTGAGCGTCATTAGATGCTACAAGTGTTGCGGCTTCAACCACATGGCTAAAGACTGCCGAAACAAGGAGAACTGTCGAAAGTGTGCAGGGGATCACAATGATCGAGAATGTAAAGAGGTACTAAAGAGATGTATCAATTGTTTGAAGATGGCGGAAAAATATAACCTAGATGATGTACTAACTGATCACGAAGCCTACAATAAAAACGGCGAAACGTATAAAAAATGAGAAAAAAATCAAGAATGAATACACAATATGAAAGCCAATAGCAGCGAAAGCAAATACTGTCGACAAATAAAAAAGCGCGTATGATATTGTTCAATGCTCAGGGTTTTCTGAACCACAAGGAGGGAATCGATAAAATGATAAATAGCTGTGAGCCAAATATTTTATGCTTGACAGAAACACATGTAATCGACGACATTGAGGACTACGAATTAGATGTAAATAATTATAATGTAATTAGATGTGAAAGTAGCAACAGTAGGACGGGTGGCGTACGGACATACATTAAAAAAGACATAAAATATGAAATTTTGACGAATAAAAATATACCGGGTGTTCCATTTTAATCTTACACCTGATTTTTCTAGGAAAATATTGGTCGGAACAAAAGTTTTAAGGGTTTAAGGCGGACGTTTGAAAAAAAAATTTTAGTCGATCCAAAATTTAAAATGGCGGCGTTAAATAGCCGACATGTTCTTTTTCAAATAGAAACATACCTTTTTTATCACCAAAACGTTTGTCAGCTCAAAGACAACTTTTGTTGGAATTTTTTTTTTGATAAAGTTCATCATTTTCAAGTTAGAAAATCATTTTTAACTTTTCATTTGATTTTTTTATTTGTATTCCTCAGAGGTACGGGGTCCTTCCCCCTTTCACCATCACTTCATTCTTTCCATTCCTTCCGACATTCACAATCCTTCCAGAGTTCCCTACATTCCTTTCAGAGTCCCCCCCCCCAGAGTGTTGACCGCAGCCACTCTTTCCTAATGCGCTACTGTATCGCATTTGCACGAGGGCCCAGGGAAACTGCGGAAAACCTGGGCCGATACAGGCGGTTATACTTGGCTGAGTTTTAGTTGTATTACCATCAGAAACTCAGAAACACCGCTCCAAGTATTAACAGCCTCCAATGGTGCTTAACTTCAGTGACCACCAAGCCCGCACACCGACTGCGCGCCCACCACTGTCGGCTCATCATTTTTAACTATTTTAGTGGTATTCAGGATGTACCACGAAGATGTCTTTAATGTACCAAGTGTAAGTACGTGTGCGTGTGCATCTGAATATGCGTGCGTACGCAGGTGTGTGTGCGTGTGTGTGTGCCCGCGCGCGCTTGTGCGTGTGGAACACTCACAAGGATTAGGTATCTGCAGCTCGTCACTATCGCAGTATTTTTCGGCTCCAAACTCTCCTTGTGAGTGTACTCTGATTCCTTTCTCGAGATGTTTAAATGTTTCTCCATTCATGTTTAAACATGCCTGAACCCTTCTCGTAAAACCACCAACTGTGCGTAGGAGAAGATTTCTCGGGATTGCACGGCAGGCAGCTCTTATCCGCTCCCTCATAGTCTCTCGTGTTGTTGGAGCTTGACGGTAGACAGCGTCTTTTAAGTACCCCTTTCAAGTAGTAGTATTTCGACCTTATTTTTGGACTCTAGACATTAGCAAGAGACGAAATCGAAATTTTAAAAAGTTCTGAAATCAGAGAAGAATTCTGACAATGATAGAGCCCTTTTTTCATATTAATATCTGAAAGATGAGCGAGATTAAAGAAAACATCATTGGTAGTACTTCAGGTAGTATTTCAGTTCCAACGACATCGTTGATATGCTCCTTATTTTGGGGAGATGTCGGGGCAATTATTTACGAGCCGAAAATTTGTATCGACGCGAATATCCTCATCGTCGTCACCCATCACGGCAGACAATCCGAACCCTCGGACGGCGAGCGAGGGCAGGTCGGATGAAAGCTGGGCCCCGCATCGGTCGCCTCTCCAGGTGGCGGATAGGGGGATGCCCGGCAGATACGTCGGGTACCGCGGGAATTAAATACTCGGGGTGGACCAAAATCCATCTAGGGGAAGGAACCGTGAAAATGAACCGACTATGGCGAGTAGAAAGGAACAATTACCATTTACGGTGCAGGGGCTCGGACCCCCAGTATCAGCGGCTGGGAGTGAGCAAGAAGGCTCCTAGGCGTCATCATCCAACGACCGCAGTGACCTAGTCGTGGACACCCTGGCCACGGGGACATTTGAAGCTACAGGCGAGAGCAAGGAGCAGAAAGCTTTCTTAAAGCTCAGGAGTTTGGTTAGCCAGTTGGATGAATTCGGGAAAGATAAGAGCAATGTCCATGAGGAAATCAAGAAAATGATCTCCTTGATCAAGATCTCGTACGCGAATGGTCGACATGCAGTTTACAACAGAGAACCCGACAGCACAGATGTTGCGCCTCCGCACGACCTGGGATGAGGTGGCTAATTACGCCGCAATAATAATGAAGAATCTTCGGCATGAAGAAAAGGAGAGGAGACGACAGCGGCAAAAACCGAACATCACCAACGATGGGGTGGTGGCCTGCACTGGAGGAACAGCTAATCGCTGACCCATTTCCCGCGAGGTAATGCCTGACGGCAGTTCCGCGGGGAGATCTAGGGTAAGAAGAAAAGGAGGTAGAGTTTTAGTGGGTATTAAGAGCCTGAGTTCCACACACCGGAATGGACACGGCGTTCGTTCCTATGGTGCATAAAGTCATTTCTCGCCTCATTAAAAAAAATTGAAAAAAAAAATTAAACAACACACACACACACACACACACACACACGCGCGCGCGCCCGCTCACCTCCGCGTACGCACGCATATGCAGACGCACACGCACTTACACTTGGTACATTACAGATCTTCCCGTGGTACATCCTGAATACCGCTAAAATAGTTAAAAATGAAACCGACAGAGGTGGGCGCGCGGTCGGTGTGAGGGTCACTGATGTTAAGCAGCATTGGAGGCTGTCAATACTTGGAGCGGTGATCGCTTACCCGTGCACTGATTTGCGCGTCAACCTCTGAGCGGCAGTTTGTCTGAGTTTCTAATGGTAATACAACTGAAACTCAGCCAAATATAGCCGCCTGTATCGGCCCAGGTTTTCCGCAGTTTCCCTGGGCCCTCGTGCAAATCCGATACAGTAGTGCATTAGGAAAGAGTGGCTGCGGTCAACACTCTGGGTGGGAACTCTGGAAGGATTGTGAATGTCGGGAGGAATGGAAGGAATCAAGGAGGGGATGGTAAAAGGGGAAGGACCCCGTACCTCTGAGGAATACATGCAAAAATGATGTCCTAACTTGAAAATTATGAACTTTATAAAAAAAATGTCTAACAAAATTTGTTGGTTTTGAGCTGACCATTTTTTGGAAATAAAAAAGGTATATTTCCATTTGAAAAAAAAAACATGTCGGCCATTTTAACGTTGCCATTATGATTTTGGATCTACCAAATTTTTATTTCAGACGTAATTAACCCTTAACCCCAAAAACCCCAAAAACCCTTAAAACTTTTGTTATACACAATATTTGATCCGAGCAATATTTTCAGAGAAAAATCAGGTGTAGATTAAAATGGGACACCCCGTAGAACAAAATACATGGATAAGCACGACAAAGGTATTTGAAAATAAAAGGATAGTTATAATATGTAATAAGTATCACTCACCAAGCACTGATGATGGTAGGTTCATTGAAATACTCACAAAGGAGAATGAGAATACAGTTGATAAAGGACATGTGATAATAGCGGGTGCCTTCAATATAGACTGAGACGTACAAGTCCGTCCCATGCCAAAAACCCCCACCACAAAAATCATCAAACGGTAAGCGACCGATTGAGAGGAGTAGGGGAGGGGAACAAGAAAAGTCGAGTGGGCAGATACGACCTTCAAGGTCACAAAGCAACAAGCAGACGGAAAAAGTTCGAGAGAAAACGAAAAACAGAAAATAAACAAAAACAGTAGAAAAAGTTAACGACGGTTAAAAAGTAAGGGAAGAGGAAAGAGTCGTTGGAAAGAAAACAGAGAAAGTAACAAAAAAAAACAAAGGAAGAATAAATTTATTTAAAACATGAAAAAAGTTAACAATAAGGGTAATGATGGGTAATTGGTAAGGGAAGGGGAAAAGTAAACAATAAAATGTGGGTATAAAAGAGGAAGAAAGTTGGAGGAACGTCACTTCTTCTTCTACTTTTTGTGTGGATCAACTAGTACCGCTCAGCGGAGTACCACCTTTTGAGGAGGGAAAAACTGATGAGAGGAACCTTGAAAAAACAATAAGAAAAAGAAGTCATTAGCATAGAGTAGGAGGTTGTTTTTATCAAGCAGTACCGCTCAGCGGAGTACCACCTTTTTTAGGAGGGAAAAACTGATGAGAGGAACCTTGAAAAAACAATTAAAAGAAAGAAGTCAATAGATACCGGAACAAAAACCGGGAAGAGAATAATAGAAAAATCGCACTAAAAAACATTAAAGATTAATCAAAGGAGGAATAAATTATAGAGGAGAGATAGAAAATTAGGATCAGGCGAATAAAAAGTGCGAGGAGGTAGCAGAAATACCCGGCGGCAATACACACACACATACATACAACTGTAAAAACACGAAATACCTACAAGGGCTCCCGAAAATATCAGGAGAACCCAAAGGTCAAGAAGGCATCTCGAAATTCAAACACCACACCGACACAATACACGTAACTAGCGGGAATATCAGCATAAGCGGGTACGTGGCGCCATCCGACGTCTTCAAACACGGTTAGAGTAATCGATTATCGACGCGCGATAATCGGTTACGCTCACGGGAAGTAAGTACGAGAGAGCACGCCGTAGCGCGGGAGTCAAAGGCGCGCCGCGATCCACCGCGTCGTGACCCACTAGAGTGGGGGGACTCAGGGAGCGCGGTTAGCACGAGAGCGCGCTCGGCGCCACGCGCAACGAGCGACAGTAGGCAAAGAGAGGGAAGCGCGCCGTATCGAGATTGAGCGCGCTGCGATCGATACCGCTAGGGAGAGTGGACCGCGACAGACAGCGCCACGCGCAACCTAGGGAAAGGCGCCCGGTTGACTCCGCGCACCATAGGCGAGAGCGCGCCTTAACTCACGCACGCCGCAAGCGCCAATACGTGTAGGAGAAGGGGAAATCATCGACCTAAAGTAGAGTAATCGCGCTCGCGCACACTTACCATCCGAGCAATGGGAGTATTGTACCGACTGCGCAGCGACACATTCAAACACACAAAACACACTCCAGCGACACATTCAAACACACAAAACACACTTCAGCGACACATTCAAACACACAAAACACACTCCAGCGACACATTCAAACACACAAAACACACTCCAGCGACACATTCAAACACACAAAACACACTCTAGCGACACATTCAAACACACAAAACACACTCCAGCGACACATTCAAACACACAAAATACACTCTAGCGACACACAAAACAAACGCCAGCGACACATTAAAACACACAAAATATACTCCAGCGCTACATTGAAATACACAAAATACAACACACATAACACTTGTACACAGGAATCTTTTAACATTATATCGAGTCAAAAATACTGAATAAATGTCATTTTATTATCAAATACCTCCAAAACAAAGAGTTTAAATTAATTTCTTCCCTGATCGAGTCCCGAACAAATAAAATTTATAGTAACAAATTCCTACCCGTTACAAGACATATCAAGAAATGATGGATACACAAAAAGACTATTGCGAAACTCAATACTTATGTGTGGTGCTAAAATAATATGTAAAAAAACCAACTAGAATTACGAAAAACTCGAAATCTACAATTGATCTGGGATTCTCCAATTTTTACATAGAAACTGGTGTAATGACTGCCGCGAAAATTACAGAATATCAAATTGTTACAATTGATATATTTAATGACAGTAATAATAACGATATGGAAACCGAAATCTTTACTCAAAACTACAAACAAATAACTGCGGAAATATTTGCGGTAGAGTCTAAGCGAAAACGAAGAGACCAGATTGATCAATAGTGACAGTACGAATGATTAATGAAACACAAGTAAGAATAGGGATAGTGCGTACAAAAAAAACAGTACAAACAAGTAGTACTGAAGACTGGAACTTGTATAGCCTTAATAGAAACAATGTGGTACTAGAAATAAGAAAGAGCAAAAAACAGTACTATAAAGACAATATTGATAAATATAAAGATGACCCGAACAAGATGTGGAAAACTATGAACGAAATAATAGGTACAAGAAAAACGAGAAATACCGGGAGAGATATTGTGTTCGAGGGTAATGGGCTTAATGACGTAGTTGAAAT
The DNA here is from genome assembly GCA_963210295.1 of Ophion ellenae. Classification (NCBI taxonomy): domain Eukaryota; kingdom Metazoa; phylum Arthropoda; class Insecta; order Hymenoptera; family Ichneumonidae; genus Ophion; species Ophion ellenae. Next base: position 11,105,888 of record OY723395.1, on the reverse strand, counting down.
TGCAAAAAAGTTCAATGATTTTTTCATCAATAGTATTGAAGACATCATAAATGTAATAGAAGAAGTAGAAGATGAAATTGACAATATAACAAATAATAATGTCGCAAAATTCAGAGAGTTTGAAAAAGAACACTATAAAGACATTAAAAAATTATCTTAAACTTCGAGACCAAAAAAGGAACGGATGAGGGAATATCAACAGACATTATGAAGTTAACATGGAAAACCTCCAAAGAGCCAAAGAAACCTCCAAAGAGCTGGTGATGCTAATAAATAAGTCGCTAGAAGAGGGAGTGTTTCCGGAAAAGTGGAAAACCTCGACTATAATCCCAATACCGAAAGTGGCAGGCAACAAAAAAGCAGAAGAATACCGATCCCATCAAATTTTACCAAAATATGGAAAAAATCATTGAAAAAGTCGTTAAAGAACAGCTATCGTGCTTCTTGGAAACTAATAAGGTCATAATAGAAGAACAATCAGGATTTCGGGCAGGCCTATCATGTGAAACGGCAATAAAGAAAACAATTATTGAATGGAGAAAGTGCATGAGTAAAAGTAAAATGATAGGCGTAATTTATATAAAATTTAAGCGCGCGTTTGAGACGGTGAATAGAAATATACTCACAAGAAAGATAAATTACTACGGAGTAGAAGGAACAGTACTCAAGTGGATGCCACCCTATCTGACTAACAGAAAAGAGAAAGTACATTATATACAAGCAGTATCGGATAAAGAATTAGTGAAACAAGAGGTGCCACAACGGTCTGTCCTGGGACCACTCTTGTTTATAATTTATATAAATGACATTGAAAATAAATTTAAGTACTGTTCATGTAAAATGTTTGCGGACGATATGATAATGTATATAAGTTCCGGCGATACTGATGGGATAGAATATAAAATAAATTATGACTTAAACAACGTATAGAAATCGTTAAAAAATAATTCGCTGAGACTGAATGTGAGAAAAATAAATTTTATCCTCATCCGTGACCCTCGAAAAAGGATAATACAAAATACATGTATCATTGCGATAGACGGAACCGTATAACGGAAATAGAGGAAACCAAATATTTAGGAATTGTAATAGATAAGAACTTAACATTCACTGCACGGGCGGAGTATATGTCAAAGAAGGTTGCGAAAAAAGTTTACTGATTGTACAGGATTAATAAATGTTTATCGCCGTACACCAAAATGACAATATGAAAAATAATAATATCATCTCATTTCGAATACTGTAGTAGCAATAATGTTAAACATCAACGGATATAGCATGCGAATGCTACAAAAAGCGAAAAATCGTGCAATGAGAGCTGTACTAAGATGCAACCGATGTACTCCATTTCGAGGCACGTTAAGCGCCCTGTGTTTTATGAGTGTATATCAGAGAATGTTCTACAATGTCTGCGTAATGGTCCACAAGATGGTCAAGGGAGCAGCGCCCAATTATTGACATAAGAGGCGTAATTTGCGTACGCAAATTACGTAACGCAATTGGGTGGGGGCGGGGGGGGGGGGGTTCAGCCAGGCGTTACGGTCTACGTACGTGGGGGGACAGAAATTGAAACATTTCAGAAATAGCAAAATTTCTGCATGTTCAAGTTTCGAATTCAAAACTCGCACGCAATTTTACCGCAGAAAGTTGACAGCTTTCCATTCGAAATGTCAGTTAAGGGAAGGTTCGACCTTGTTGGGCCAAAAAATGTTCGATTTCTCACCAATTTTTCATGCGAAAAGTATTAAAATAGAATGTTGACATTTGGTATGTTGACTGTGCGGTCTTTATTGAACATCGAAATATTTTTTAAAGTTTGACAAAAAATGGTGCTGGGAGTGAGAGGAGCCACGTATATCGATGCGCGGACGATGACAGTCTTCGCTTGCGGAAGTCTTTAGTCCCGGACAGGTAAGCTGAAGCAGTAAAATCAAACATACGTGGGTCATTTGACAAGTACCTAGCCTCACCGCTAGATGGTGCCACTATTGCAAGAGAAATACACTATAGTGTAGTACCGTCTCGTAGACGGCTACTGACAAAATTTCAGCCGGATCGGACTTGTAGTTCTCTTTTGAGAGCGTGTGAGCAAAGTGTGTCCGTTGATTTTTGAAAGAATGGAGAAAGAACAATATCGGTCGGTGATTCGATTCTTGTTTTTGGAAGGGAAATCGCGCAGTGAAATTAAAGAACGTTTGGATGCAGTGTATGGGGATGCTTCTCCTTCGATGGCGACCGTTAAATTTTGGTATAACGAGTTTCAACGTGGTCGTACGTCGGTTTTTGATGATCCACGCCCAGGTGCTCCAAAAACAACCACTACGGAGGAGAACGTGACAAAAATACACGATATCGTTTTGTCAGACCGCCGATTAAAGGTGCACGAGATAGCTGTGATAGTGGGCATCTCAGAAGAACGCGTGTGGCATATCCTACATGAGACTTTGGGCATGAGGAAGCTGTCGGCAAGGTGGGTGCCGCGTTTGCTGACTGCAGACAACAAGCGCATTCGTGTGACCACTTCAGAGCAGTGTTTGGAGCTGTTTAATCGCAATCCAAAAGAGTTTTTGCGTCGTTACGTGACCGTCGACGAAACATGGATTCACTGGTATACTCCAGAGACCAAGGAGCAGTCAAAACAGTGGACCTTACCCGGTGAACCTGCTCCAAAGAAGGCGAAGACGGTCCCGTCGGCTGGAAAGGTGATGGCCACTGTTTTCTGGGATTCTCAAGGTGTGATTTTTATTGACTACCTGGAGAAGGGCAAAACGGTCACGGGACAGTACTACGCCGAACTATTGAGCCGATTTAACGCCGTGTTAAAAGAAAAACGGCCCCATTTGTAGGCTAGGTACTTATCAAATGACCCACGTATTTTTAGTTTGTACAATATGGTGTATTATAAGTTGACCCAGAATCAAGAAGAAAAATTGAAAAAAAAGAAAATTATGAGAAAAAAACTGCGAACATTTTTGGGAAAAAAACAAAGTTCCTTTCCATCGCTCTCTATTTGTTTACTCTTCAATTTTTCTTCTTTATTCTAGGTCAACTTATACAGAATATTGTACAAAGTAAATATATGTTTGATTTTTTCCTTCAGATCACCTGTCCGGGACTTACGACTTCTGCAAGCGACGAATGTCATCGCCCGCGCACCGACATACGGCCTTTCCTACTCCCACCACCATATTTTGTCAAACTTTAAAAAATATTTCGATGTTCAATAAAGACCGTTTAGTCAACATACCAAATAACAAAATTCTAAATTTAATACTTTTCTTATAAAAAATTGGTGAAAAATCAAACATTTTTTGGCCCAACAAGGCAGAACCTTCCCTTAAGGCCTTGTATACACTTGTAGCAGGCGAAGGGACGTGATTTTCTTGATTTTTTTTTCGACGGGACAATAAATGTTTATTGAAAAACTGTGAAAAACATCGATTAGGACATATTTGCATGTACTTGTACAATGTTTTTTATTTAAAAGTATTTCAACATGGTGGAACTCCAGCTGTCTTCCAGGAGCGCCTTCTTTTGGGCAGTTGCGGTGGATATTATAACTCGAGAACGGTTCATCTGAAATCAGAGTTTGAAAAAGATTTCATTAGTAGATTGCATTGGCTTGGGCCTGGACAAAGGATTTGTACAAATATTGATTAAAAAAAGATGATAATGGTAACACAAAATTATTTTTTTGAAGTGCTTAATTTTTGGTTTTTTTGTTACAAACAATTTTTATTCAACAAAATTCAAAATCCTTCGTCCAGGCCCTAGGTATTATCATAAAAAATAAGTGGTATACATTTGGTATGGATCGGATTTATAGTTTTTTTAGTACACGTGTCCGCCACAAGGGTGTTTCTCGAAAAAGACGATTCTGAGATAATCGCGTTTAAGATTCAAGTATGTTTCTTTTACATTTACAGTTAATTCATTCATACTAACATACAGTCATCGATTCCAGGGCCATACAGTGATCCTTCTGCATCCTCTGCAGCCTCTTAAACATTGATTTGATACTGCCTACAAGCCATTCTTCCTTCTGTTGTGGCTGCTTGCGCTTGCTGTTCGGCAAGCGGAACACGCGACTCGGTCTCTTGACTGACATAGGCTTGGGCGTTTCGGCCACAAGGCACTCCGAGTTTTTCTAAAATCTTCAGTATAATGATGTTGCCTTCATTAAATAAACGACCAGATGCATATGCTGCGATTCCAACTGGTACTACTCCGCCGGGAAGATGCTTTGGTGTAATTTTTCAAATGAATTGATAAAAACTTTCGTTATTATTTTGTGTAAATCCACCAACGCATCTTTCTAAGAGTTCTTTCTTCGACAAATCGTCGTAAATTGGCTTAATAGCTTTCAAAACATCGGCAGGAAGAGTAGTGTAAGTGTGTTTGAAGGATGTTATTTCAGTCTTCTTCTCTTTGGGCAGCGCTGCGTAACCCCACTGCCACTCACACAATAAATCGTTTCCGGGGGGCATTTTTCGTGTTGTAGAATTTTATCCGTCGAACTATAATGAAAGTATGTGACCCAAATGTCATTTTTCATTTTTTCAGCGGATTCAGTATTTCTCCGAATTGCAAAACTGTAGTAGACTGTTAACTTATCAATCATTTTTCCTATTAAGTTTCCCTTTCCTCTTTAGTTTGTTTTTTGCATTTGCGCAAGCGTCTGCCCATTCGCTTTTGAACATGCCCAATACCTTCTTTTTTTACAACCTAATCGACGGATTTTTTAAGAGCACTGTAAGTCTTAGAGTCGCCGTCACCAATCTAATTAACATACTTTATTCCGTACAAGTTTTCGGAACGTTCGAACATTTCTGTCATGGCATCAACTTCCATTTTAGCAGTTGATCCTGAGTGGTTAGCAGAACAGTTCGGCTCGTGAGTCGTCTGCCACTCTTCATGTTCGCCTGTATCCAACTTCTTCGCCCAAAATTTACACATTTTGCAGTACGAACTCTTTACAACTACAGGAACGATTTTTCCACTACAAAAACCAATCAAGGATGCAACACCGGATAGTGACGTAAATCCACGTTTTTCCCATGTGCCATCACCTGAAACTGGAAAATCATTTTTGTTCTGTGATTGAGATTGATCTTTTTCTTCTTTCACAGCCAGGTTTATAAAGCTGTCGAAGACGGTTTTGACCATGGCAGCTATGTGCTTTAAGATCATATAGTAAGTAGACTGAACTAAAAAGAGCGGCAGTAGTATAGTTATGAGAGTTCTAACCCAGGTCCTCTGCGGGGGGGGGGGGGGTTTCACGCGGGGAAGGGTATGACGTCACGCCGGGAGGGGGACTCGACGGAGCGGCTGATGTCACGCGGGGAGGGGGAAGTCGTTGGAGCGGCGGAGGAGGGAGGGTATATATCGATTATCGATTACTTGATCATTGATTCTTGATCTTTATATATTTAGAATTTATTGTTGATTTATTTTTGTCTCATATTGTTTATTTCATGGATTTTATTATTTAGCGTGTGTCTTCCCGTACGAATACATTGACCATGTCAGCAGATTAGAAGACACGTGTTTCCCGCCGCGCGACTCATTTTACAGTTCCTTGACCGGGGAAACGATCAGCGCGAACGAGTACGTTCACGCTGAGAATGTCTGGGAGCGGTTTTCCATTCAAACGCTTGGTGAATATAACGATTCGTATTTGAAGACGGATGTCATGTTATAAGCAGATATTTTCGAAAATTTCCGTGATACGTGTATTGGAAGTTATGGGCTTGATCCCGCATATTATTACACTCTTCCCGGATATACTTGGGGCGCCATGTTGAAATATACGCACATTACGTTTGAATTATTGACCGACATCGACATGATTTTATTCATCGAGCGAGGTATACGCGGAGGTTTGAGCCAATGTTCAAACAGATATGCACATGCTAATAACAAGTACATGCAATCGTACGATCCATTAAAATCATCATCATGCCTGATGTACTTCGATGTAAACAACTTGCATGGATGGGCAATGTGTAAACCTTTGCCTTATGCTGATTTTCAATGGATCGACGACACATCGAATTTTGACGTATTATCCATAGCGCTAGATTCGCCTGTAGGCTACATTCTCGAAGTCGATCTCGAATATCCGCAACGTTTGAATGATTCGCACAGTGACCTTCCGTTTTGTCCGACACGCGACGAACCACCTGGCAAGCGCCAAAAGAAATTGCTCGCAACCGTATGGGATAAAAAGCGTTACGTGATACACTATCGTAATTTGCAGCAGTGTATGCGTCATGGACATAAAGTAGCGAAAATACACAGAATTTAGAAATTCACTCAATCCCCCTGGTTGCGTTCATACATCGAATTGATCACGCAGTTTCGCACACGTGCTGCAAATGATTTCGAGAAAAATTTGTATAAATTAATGAACAATGCAGTATTTGGCAAAAGGATGGAAAACGTGCGAAACCGTGTAGACGTGGATGTAACCGTGTAGAGGCAATGATCGCAAAACCAAATTTTCACAGTCGAAGTATCTTTTCGGAAAATCTTATTGCCGTCGAATTGCGAAATCTGGAGGTAAAATTTAACAAGCCGATTTATGTAGGTATGTGTACACTCGACATTTCGAAAACATGTTTATATGAGTTTCACCACGAATTCATGATTCCGCTGTATCAGCAAAACTGCAAGATCATGTATACCGACACCGATAGTCTCATATACCACATCAAGTCTGACGACGTTTACGACGATATGAAGCGTAACATTGACAAATTTGATACGAGCGATTACCCGATGGAAAACGTGTACGGTTTACCGTTAGTCAACAAGAAAGTGCCCGGTCTCATGAAAGATGGAAATAATGGTATGGTAATGACGGAATTTGTGGGATAGAGAGCAAAAACGTACGCTTTGCGAGTTGATGGTAAAAAAGACACAAAAAAGGTGTGAAAAGTAATGTCGTCGCGCGAACAATAAATTTCAATGACTACACTCGCTGTTTACGGGAAGAAATTGAGATGACTCGTAAGCAGTCTTACATAAGATCGAAGCTGCACGAAGTTTACACTATTTCAAAGTCAGAATTTGCTCTAAGTCCACACGATGACAAGCGGTATATCTCGCCGAAAAGTACAGACACTCTACCATAGGGTCATTATAAAATAAAAATGGAGATATAATGAATGTAGTAATGTAAATGTGATATATATTGGAAAATATTCATGTTATATATAATGCGAGTATGTTAATGTTTACAGGATATAATTATTTATTTTTATGAGGAATGGTGAATGTATACATAAATAAAATGGTGTGCCTATTGTAAATAAACCTCATTGAATTTTTCATATACTTTATAAAAGTTAGTACACTATATTATTTTTGTGTACCCACGAGTTTTGAGATTTATCCATTCCCAACAATTTATCATAAACATCATTGCCCTTTTTGCGTATTATCTTCTCCACGAGATATGTTTGGATAGGCAACACGTTGCAGTTCGTATTCGTAGAATCCTCCTGCTATCGGATTTCCACTTGAGTCCTCGACTAGGTACGTTACGGGATAAGTTTGTTGCACCTTGGGGATTTTAAACACTTCGGTGGTCCACTTGGGTGTGGAAACTTTTTCAAATATTGTCTTGAATTTGCTTACGCGCACAAAATCATTGACTTTGAATCTTGCAGGAGCCGCAATTTTTGCGTTGCTTTATATGGTGGTTAAGAGTTCCTCCGCGATCGCAGGAGTAACGTCGATGGGCCTTATGCCAATCGTACGATGCTTTCGAGCATTGTACTTCATAACGAGTTGCGGTAACGCATCGATCCACTTGTAATTACCATTGAGTGTAAACATTTTCCACATATTATTTTTGAGCGTGCGGTTGAATCGTTCGACGACCGAGGCCTTCATAATAGAATACGTCGAATAATGATTGATGTTGTATTTGTCTATGAGTCGTTGCACGTTTACATTGTAAAATGCCCTTCCTTTGTCGGTTCGAAGATTTTTCGGATATCTGCTATGATCTTGTATGATTTTCGCAATCGTTGTACCCATTTCGTTGGTAGTTTTACTTTTCAAGGGTACGGCTCATGTATACTTGCTCAATACATCGATGACAGTGAGGATATAATTGTGGCCTTTGTTGAAACGCGAATACGGCCGCATTACGACTACCTCAGCCTGCCACAAATCATCATACTCACGTACGATGACACGTCTTCGCAGAAAGTTTTTTCTTGTTGGTGCATATAATTCCTCTACGAGCTTCTTTTCTCCAAACGTTTTTTCTTCTCTGAGCATATCGTGTGTTTGACTAGACGATTTTTACAAATCTTCCTGCGTTGTGTCAGCTACAGCGTTGGTTACATACTGAATCGTTTTAGACGTATCGTTCATAGTTATTCGAAGCGTATCCTCTAGTGCAATGAATTTCTTCTCAAATTCATCCAGGCGTTCTGTTAACAGCTTGATTTTCATTTCCATGTAACGTTTAGTAGCAGCATCGTAATCCCCTTCAGGTCGGGCTACGCCTCGTTTTTTACGTGATCTTGCATCGAAGCCACTAGAGGTTAGACAAAGAGCATTATCACGTGTATAATTTCTTATTAGCCTAGTCCACTGATAGCATGAATTATCCTGCGCTCCAAGCGATGATCCGAATTTATTGATCGACAATCAACCTCGGTATCAATAGTGACGAAGGAATGATCATTATCATCGATGCATAGGTTAATTTATAATGAGACCCGCTTCGCGAAGTTCCTTAAAAATCGACATTATCTCATTGTCGTGAGCGTTGTTACCCGCGTGTCATGAAGCTTCCAACAAGCGCAAACGATCGACCAACTCATTGGGATCATTCCAATGCATGTAATCGATTTTGTTGTTATTTAACGTCATGGCGAGCGGTATTTCTATGCCTCTTCCAGTTTTTCGGTCGAAAGTTAATGGTCCAATTATATATTTATACTTGAAGCCTTTGTTACCCAATACAGGATTGAGTATATTGCTACCACGTCGATGTGCATTTGTTGCCAACAATATACTTTTATATTTGTTTTTGTCTTCCTCGGTGTATATTGCATCGTCAGGAATTCTCTTGAAGATTAGCTCATAGAGTCCAGGGGTTCCCAAGTATTTCATGCTATCGATGAATATATTATCATCATTATCCACATTGAAACGCTTATCGCCTAACATCATTCCTTCATTGGTAAATTTGATGCCATACACTGTAACGGGTCACCCCTAGTTACATTAAATTTATGAGGATTCGGGGCACGATAAGGGAGTAAATTAATGTAAACTTTTATGTCTCAACAAATAAACGAAGATTTATTCAGATTTCGCTTTACCTCATGGTACAAATAAATTTTGAATCGCCCTTATCTTGGGTTCGCGTGCTCGGTCGGTTCGTCGGTCGCGGCTCTCGCGTACCGAGGAGGCGGGGCTTACTACGCCTCCGAGATTTCGCGAGCCTCCGTTGCCCGGGTGACGAGTCACTCCTTTTCTATAATGGTCGCCGTTTCGTGTTTGTATACGTTTGGTGTATGTCCATCTTTGACCTGTATGTATTCGAAATTTCAAATGCTCCTATTGTGTGTCTATGTGTGTCGCGTGGTCTTCGCGATTTCGCCGGTTCGGCCTTGCTCGCCCACTGCCCCCTTTGTTGTTGTTCCTTCTCTCTCGCTCTCATTACGTGTTTTCATCTAGGCTTCCAGCTGGCTGTCAGCTTTAATATTCTGACGATTATTCACGCGGGATTCTTATTTGTTTCGTGATCCTATGCTTTCTCCTTTAAATTACCGAATTTCCTCTTTCGGATATCTACGAGACTATTGATTCCATTAATTTTCTGATTGTCGCATTTTCTCTAATCGGATGGAGCCAATTCTTTCCTTTCTGTACTTGCTCCTCTTTGCCACTTTCCTTGTTCAGTCGCACTTGCTTCGTCTTGTCCAATGCTTTCCCTAGTTTGATATTTTCCACGCTTAAAAAGCCTGTACTAGTATCGCGTTTCGGTACTCGCTCTGAAGCTGACTTGAAACAAGTAGGCCTTTCCTCTCTCGAGGTGGCCCTTATATACCCCTAATTTCCCGCTTTTTTCTTCCCCTTCCAAGCATCCTTTGTTAAATAAATGTTGCTTTAATATTTACTCAATTTTTCTTTTCTTTTTATCTCCATCTTTTCCGCGTTCCGAGGGAAGGCGCCACTTGGCCCTTTTCTCGGTCTGTTCTTTTTCCGAATACCACTTGGAGGCAATGACCGCGCTTGTCAACATATCTGGCCTTGTCGCGTCTTCGTGTCGCTCGCCCGTGAGACGATTCTATCCGTCTCAACACGTAATCCCTGCTGGAATTTTTATCTTGTGAGAGAATAGATGAAATATATTGTTGACCGAGTGGACCGAAATGTTCGCGCAATGTACTTTGACCTTCAGCCGTTTGTAATTGACGTTGAACTGTAGACACGAATGATTCGGGCGTAGTCTCAAAAACGTCTTCTTCAACAATGGTGGCTGGTTGCAAGGGTACAGCAGCCATCGACGTATCATCCAGAGATTCCTTTCGTCGCTTGCGTTTCAACTGATTCGGTGTAGAAGTTACCAGCGAATCTTGAAATAATGAACGTGCGTGCTTTGTTCCGTGTTTCACATCCTTCTCTAGGTCCTTTGCTTCCGACATGCTCAACGATTCAATTTCGGGCTCAAGAGATTCAACAGCAGCTGATTTTTCAACAATCTGCTTGAGAGGTCTCTCTCTCTCTCTCTGGTCTCTGTCTCTCCAATGCAAGATCTTCTTCCATTTTTCCAGTCTTCAAAGCTTGATATTTTTTGCGTATTCAGTCACTTGTTTTCGCAATTTCCCTGGCAATCTTTTCATCAGTATCAATTTTCGTCATCATGCCCACATGAAATTATTTGTCGGTCGCTGCACAGCTGATGTCTCAATGCCGACTGACTACATCACGGTATTGCAAACTCGTTAAATCCATTTCTATATCGACCACCGGACAATGAGCTATCTGTGTCAATCACCATGAAGCCATATTTGTGTTGCCAACATTTTTGACATAACACCAGAAAATCTTCATACGGCATGTCGGTATTTACATGTTCATTATAAACATGTTTCAAGTTTGTACGATCTTGTTTAAATAAAATCAGCAGATTCACATTGTTGCGTATAAGATGCTTGGGAACCTTGGCATATGTTTGGCAAAGGTAGAAACAATCAACGCTCGAGTGTCTGCCCATCGCAAAGTACTCTCGTACTGTATTTTGCTTGTCACATGCTACGTCATCGAAAATGAAAATGGAGATCGGAAGCGTTTCGTGCGGTGGGATAACATCGCAATTATTTGAGAATTTTGACTAGCCAATTTCGATAATCGATGTTAGGAGATTTTCCAAATATTGATATTTTGGCTGTTGAAGCGATTTCGAGTATACATATAGGTTTTCGAAACGTAAGCCATTTGGACTTTGTATTAAACTTAACAGAACATTGGTTTTCCCACAATTTGAAGGACCGCAAATAATGCTGCGTATTGTAAGTGGCAGCATGTCTCCATGCTTGCGTACTTGTTGGCCCTCCATTACTCTATCGTCGAAATTGGTCACTTGAATCACCGTCGCTTGTTGCACGAAACGCATGTTTTCTCTTCCGAATCTAAACAGACATTCGCCCAAAATGCGTCGTATGAGGAGTATTTATAGGAGTGCACCGGGTAAAATCCGCTTAGTATTGAGAATGTTTTCGTACCTGTCGGACGACTGCAGTATTCTCCGCTTAACGGCTCATCAATTACAGTTTATTCCACAAATTGTTTTGTTACAAAATTTTCTTCACTTCGTTGATATTTTGTGGGAGAGGCTTCCCGAACACATAAAGGCTGATTCGGAAGTATAGCAATATCGCCGATGCACGCGCCATTGGAATTTACCGGGACAGCTAATACACATTGGCGGTCCAGCACCGTTTATAAATAATTGTGCCGAATGGCAAAGAGGAAAGGCAACGGTTTGTTAAATGGTGCAATAAATGCACTTCCGATCGAGTTACATATTCCTGGTTACCTATTTTGTGGACCAGGCACTCAGTTAGAGCAGAGATTGGCACGGGGTGATCGTGGTATAAATCCATTGGATGCCGCTTGTCGCGACCATGATATAGCCTATTCTCGAAGCAACCATTGAGGCGAAATACACGTTGCGGATAATATACTTGCATCAACGGCAAGATAACGTATTATCGCGAGAGATTCGACTTTTGGCGAGAAAACAGCAGCGACCGCTGTTTGGGCGGCTATGAAAGCAAAAACGAAATTCAGCATGGGAATGAAGACAAAGAACGCATCGACAAATTTAAAAAAACTGTTAAGAAGAGAATACTGCCGATAGCAAAGCGTGGCGGAATTTTGCCAATGTTACCATTTCTGGGAGTTCTTGGTTGACTGGCTGGTGGGGCAGCTGGAATCGCAAAGGCTGTGAATGATAGCAAAGCGGCTCAACGTCAACTTGAAGCAATACAACGTCATAATCGAGCTATAGAAGGCTATGGGCTCTATCTGACTCCCTACAAGCGTGGACAAGGATGTTCAACTAAGAAAAAAAAACGTCAAAACACGGTGAAAATGCCCATGGGTGTAACAACTAACGTACAATTGGAATGCTTAGCCAGGCGCATGCGCATACCATTCCTCAAAGGGGTCTTCATGTGCAATAATTTACCAGTTTATGGTGGCGTGCAAATAGATGAGAGCGGTAGAGTAAATTTGGACGATGCCGATGACGCCGGTACGCATTGAGTAGCGTACGCCAAGAGGGGGGACTCATATAATATATTTTGATAGTTTTGGAAATCTTCGACCACCCACGGAGTTGGTGCGATATTTTGGACCAAATGCCACAAAAATACAATACAATCGAGAATCTTATCAGAATTATAATCAGAGTATTTGCGGGTAATTGTGCTTGCAATTTCTTCAAAACGTCGATGATCAATATGTATTTAAGGCGTGACGATGTGTCAATCAACTCAGTATTCGAGGGAAACATGTCACTGACGCTTACGTTGGCCGGCGAGGGTAGCCTTCTCACAGCAAATAATTTTCCCTCTATATATTTCAATGATGGCTGTTATGAGCTCGGTTTGACGGATTTCGAAACTTATTACACAATACCAAATGTGAATTCATCAAACAACAAATTGTACTTTGACCATGATGACAAGGAAATTATAATCCCTGAAGGATCCTATGAACTGAGAGCCATAAATGCGTATCTGAATCGTGCAATTTTACTCAAAGGGGTTGATAGCGGTGATGATGCTGAAAATGAAATTGTTGCTCGAAAGGTTGATAACGATGACCTCAATGAAAATGGCGAATGCCTAATCGTGCTACGCGATAATCATAATACACTGTAGAGCGAAATTAAATGTGCGTACAGAATAAATTTCAGTAAACCCGACAACGTAGGATCGCCGTTGGGATTTTTATCAACTTGAATACTGCATCCCTGGAAATGGCAGGAATATGATGTACCGATAAACATAATGAATGTCAACATTATCCGCATAGAATGTAGTGTCACCACTGGTGCGTACTGCAATGGCGAGCGTGTACACACGATACATGAATTTTCGCCGAGCGTACCGATCGTTGTGCGGAGCATTACGGATCTAACGATACGTATCGTGGATCAAAAGGGAAAACTACTAGATTTTCGAGGAGAAGAAGTTACGGTGAGATTGCACATACGAATGCGACGCTTGTGATGCTCGTTCTGTACGATACGGAATACGTCAGAGACAATATTTCTACGCGAGATAATACGATCGCGAACGATAATACTCTTGCAAGAAGCCAAGCGGCATTGAGTGTTAAATTACCCGCAAAGAAGAAACAGTGCCGCGAATCGTGAATTTTTAGAATCCCTGGTATTTATTGTACGACATACTTGAGGCAAAAGAATGACGTTTTGAATATCAGTGAGGAGCCAATCTTTACGATCGTATCATCAAAATTGAGACCTATACGCACAATCCGTATGCCAACTCAACGGTTGGACACAGCGATGAAATACGAATTCCTATACAACACCAAGACTTGTACACCCTACCATCTAAAAGTTTTCTCTACGTTGAGGGAAAGTTCACGGTGCTTAAAATACCTGATGATCAAGCGATAGTAGTATTGGAAAGCAATTGCGTTGCATTCATGTTTGATGAAGTTCGTTATGAGCTCGATGGTGTAGAGATTGATCGCAATCGAAACGTTGGAATAACAACCACGATTAAAAACTACATCTCTCTAAGCCCTGAGAGGAGTCACACTTTGAAAAATGCTGCGTGGAATGTAACACATAATAATCGGGGAATATACTTCAATTTTTGTGTACCTCTGAACATATTGCTACGATTCTGCGAAGATTACAAGGGCTTTGTTATCAATGCTCGTCATGAGCTAATTCTGATACGTTCGCGCAATGATAACAAATGCGTTTTCGGTCTGCATCCATTAGTAGAGGCAGAAGTTGAATTGCTCAAGATATAATGGCGTATGCCTCACGTAATATTTAATGAGATAACTAAATTGTCATTACTTCGAACATTGGAAAGTGGGCGATACTGGAATATGAGCTTTCGCTCTTGGGATTTATACGAGTATCCACTGCTTCAAAGCACAACGAAACAATCATAGACTGTAAAAGTTGCCTCCCAGCTAGAGAAACCAAAATATGCAATATTTGCGCTGCAGACAAAACAAAATTTATGACAAAGGACATTACACTATTCGACGACTACACACTCGCCAATGTTACACTTTATCTCAACTCGGAATCCTATCCTTACGATGATTTGAATTTGGACTTTGACAAAAACAGATTCGCCATTTTGTTCAATATGTACTCTCGATTTCGTAAATCTTATTATGGTTGTAATAGTGATCATTCTTTGCTCACTATGGCAAAGTTTCAATATAACGGCCCTTTCACGGATATTGATTGCTCGCGCCAGAACGAGTCTGTGAAAAATGCTACCGTGGACGTGCGAATAGAGTTTGAATGTAAGGAAGATTTGGCACTAAATACTGCCCATTGTTTGATCTTGCACGATCGCGTTGTTGAATATTGTCCATTGACAAACATGGTTCGTAAAATTGCATAGATTAGCAAGTAACCCCCGCTCGATGAAAAAATAATTTAAAGACGAGTTTGTTAAAAATTGATGTCAGTCATCAATTGATCTTGCAATCGACTTGATCGAGCCAATACATCTTCGTTATGTCTGTACCTACATTTGTCAATCTACAAGGGTTCATTGTTGGGAGAAACTTTGTCGTGAAGGAAGTCGCGATTCTGAGAGCGGGATGTGTACTCTCTCATTACATTTTTGCGAGTATCATACCATGGAGACTTCTCACAAAATCTGAGAGATACGAAGCGTCATGGCTGATTCGGAATCAACATAGTCTAAAGTGGGTCTATGAAAACATTCCATATAGCATGGCTCAAGGTTTAATAACGGCTGCAGTTGTGGGCCCAACGGAAGACGATATGTATCCCACCGCATAGGTTGACGGCCATGAAAAACGAGAATGGTTAGCTGATATATTAAATATGAAAAATGATCTAGTTATTGAAACGTTGGACGTGGACTGTCACATCCTGAGGAGACGTGGGCATATATTCTTACGTTTCCCTCTTTGTAGCCTACGCCTAGCTACGCAATAGCTTGGGATGAGGGTAAAAAGGGGTAGTGCTTGAGCAAAAATGGGATGACGCGATTATCCGATTCAGGAATAATTGGACACTCATATTCTATCGACTCGGGGTTTATTGGAATTAACCAATCTGATTAAGTCGATTAAATTAATAATACACAAAATGTATATGAAGTATTTCGCTTACATTTGTCTATGCGCCGTGGGTACAATGGTTGGAGATACGGAGGGTCGAATCGGGCCTCCGCAGGTAGGCCGGACCGCTCGGTTGTGTACGCTGGGTTACGGGCTTAGCGGAGCTGGTGTTCTCCACGTAGACATGATCTTTTAATACACGAGTATTTATCGCGAGCCGAGTCTTCGAATTAATTGGACATTTACGCAATTCAATGTATCGATGTGGTCGCGCTTTACAAAGTATAGACATAACTTGTAACAATTATACTGGAGTTATACTAATTTTCTTATAGTTAACGTCTGAACTTGTCGGATGCTGTCGGGAGACAGTTTTTTGTATCGAACTAGATCTGATGGGAGATGTTGGAGACTTTGTCCGAACTCGATGGAAACTGATGGGAGACTAACTTCAACGGGTGGTGATGGGACACTGACTTACTGTAGGATAATTCTTTGCCAAGTGGAAAATAGGAGAGGTTTCGTTAATGGGGGAAGGAGTGCATTTTCGTGATGCATTTTCCATAGGGATTGGTGGAAAAGGCATAAATATGTGTCTCTTCGGATGATTGGTCGAAAATAGAGAGTGGGAGCAGGACGTAGTCTGCGAGTCATATTCATCGCTCTATTTCCAGGAATTGGAGCAGCTTTTCCTTTATCTGGAGCGCGGAAAAATACCGGGCGGAAAAAGGGGCCTTGCTCGAGATAGGGCTTGTTGACTGATATAGTTAAGACTGCTGTGCTCTCGCGTGGGAAAGTTCGTGAGACGCTTACTTATTATCAATAGCCTACATTTCCGCCGTGTAGGTCTAAGCTTAAAGAAAATATAAATTTCCGTCGAAAAATGAGAATGCCTCTATCGCGCGTATGTGGTCGCTCACGATTTCCATGGGAAATCGCGTGTGCCCTGCGTGTTCGCCGGGGCTCAAGAAGATAAGAGAAAGGAAGAAAAAGAAATAAATTGTGCGCATTTGGTCGAGACGTGACACCTCCCCCCTTTAGGATTGAGCGTCTCGCTCGATCAGGTTCGTTGGGGGTTGCAATCGAAAATATAGTGGCACGATAGTATGAATTGGCATTGTCATTGATCGACTTACAATTTGACTTGAATATATTCGAGGATTGGTATCTAATATGACGGTGTGACTTATAGTTATCTTGCGCTTAGGAGGTACGCATGAATTTCATTGTCACCTTATAAGAAAGCGTGTGTGTTTCTTTTTAAATGTTTTTTGTACGAGATTTTTTTGTTTCGTTTTTTTTAATGGTGTGTATAGGTTTTTTTACTTTACTGTAAGATGTATATTTACGCGTTTGCTCCTTTCATTTTCCTTATGAATAGATGATGATTTACTCATTTTTACTTATCTCACTTGACAAGATTAAAAGAATAATAATAATAAGGATTGAGAAAGAGGTTATTTAGCATGATTAGAATGGTCGTTTTGGTACTCGAATGTCTTCTCGTGCGAACTGAAAGGAAAGGAACGTGTTTTAGGACGTTGATCGTACCTTGAACGATCGGAGATATCATATGTTGCAGCGTTGGTCTTGACTTGATCATTTGGTTCGACTGAAGGTGCTATACGAGTTTATAAAGTTTTTGACCAGTTCCACCGTTGACGTTTTCTTGTTAGGTAATTTAGCCAGGTGCATCAGGAGGTGCGTAACCGAGTCCCATACTGCACCGACGAGGTAGACCGACCAGCCGTAGACAGTGCATAGGCTGTACGTATGGATCACCGTATCTGTGAGAAGCGTGCTTGATCGAACAATGGGTAACATTCGGGTGACACCAGCGTTTGCTGTACCGAATTGAAAGAATTTTTCTACAGGTTGCTCTACAAGAAACATGATGTGTTTTCGTACGTTGTCGATGTTTTCTGCGGAATAGATCCCACATGATAGTTATGGGTTGGTGTATCGCCAAGTAGACTTCGTCGTCGCCTTCATGCTTGCAGGTGGTATGGCTTCGATCGGAACAGGCATGAACTTGTACTAGATATCTCCGTAAAGGTAATATGGAGGAAGTCAGGAATTACAGGTTGTTTGAGTTCTTGTTTTGGTATTATATGAGTTCGAGGAGTAAGGAGATATTTTTCGATCCCACGAGTGGCAGGTAATTGATCGTAGAATTCTTTTAACACTCTTTTAATATTCTTTTAGCGTTCTTGTAACATACTTTTAACATTCTTTTAACATTCTTTTAGCATTATTTTAACCTTCTTTTATCATTCTTTTCACATTCTTTTAACATTCTTTTAACCTGATCAGGTTTACTTCTATTGTTATAGATTTAATAACGTGTACCACTTCGGTAGCTAGTACCGCCATATGGCTTAGAGCTTTCATTAAACTATATGTCAATTCGTCTAGTGCTTGTATCGCAGAAGATAAACTATTTTAAAGAATTTAACATTCTCGGTTACATTATTGAATACTATAGCGTATAGGGTATAAGTATAGCGTTTAAATTTGTTTCTGGATGTCGCTCGTCAGATATAAATGTGGAGTTAACATTAGGCGAATTTCTTTTAAATTAGTGTTAGATCATTCTTAATAGACGGCGTTGTTTTTTTTGGAAATTTGAATTTATTTTTGGAATTTCGAATTTGTTTTTGGGATTTCATAAAAGTTATACCTCTTGATGTTTCTGAATAGTTCGACAACAGCCATCTGAAAAAAAACAGTGTAATTGTTGTGGTTATTAATTTAATTAGGATTAAAATCGGATTCGTCGACTTTTGGTGGTTTGTTTTTCTTTTCGGTTATGGTTTCGGTGTTAATGTGTGAGTATGGCAATCGGTTTTCATGCACTGTTCGTGTTTTATTATTATATTGGATTTTTACGTTACCCTTGTCCAGTTTTTTCTAGAACCTTACGTGGTCCCGTATAATGGTCTCGGAGTTTACCTGGTTTGGGACCCTTTTGGAGGGAGACGAAATCTCCTACCTCGAAGCTCTTGGGATTAGCGTTCTTATCGTAATATTTCTTCGAACGATGTTTGGATGAGACTAGATTTTCATAGGCGAGGTTTCTGATTCCGTTTTTTCTCGTGATTAATTCAATTAAATACCCGCGATAAGTGGGTAGCTGATCGGATTCTCGAAGTGGTTCGCTTGATGGAACCCTCGCTAATTTGCCAAAGACTATTTCGTACCGAGTATATTTCGTACTTTCATGAACACTTGTGTTATACGAGAGTGTTGCCCATTCTAACCATTGATCCCATTCATTGTCTTTATCCGTATATTATTTCAAAATTTCGGCCAGTACATGATGAGATCTCTCGAGGAATCCGTTGGATTGAGGATGAAACGCGGTCGTTCGACATCGCTTGATACGAAATCGTTTTGCGACCCGTTTCATGAGACCGCTCAAAGAGTTACTTCCATTATCTGTTAATAGCGCCTTGGGTGCACCAAAAACGCATATGAATTTCTTTATAAATGCATCGGCGACGGTTGTCGCTAGTGCATTTGGGAGTGGAATCGCGACACAATACTTCGAGAGGTGATCTTGAATAGTGAGAATGTACTCGTTCTGATTCGAGGTACGTCGCATTGGGCCTACAATGTCCATTGAATTTTTTTCAAAGACTGTGCCCGGAGTGTCCGTTATTATCATTGGATGTTTTGTTTTGACTCTGACTTATTTTTTTAGTTGATACTCTACGCATAGTTGGATACTTCTTTGAATATCTGATTTCATGTCTTCCCAGAAATATTCGCGTTTATTCTATTGTATGATTTTGAAACATCCTTGTGTCCTCCAATTAGGGACCTATGCAATTCGTAAAAGATCGAATCTCGTTTTTCAATTGGTACGTAGCGTAGAGTTCCTAAGCAAATTATTATTTTTATTTGACTGTTTGTGAATGTTTCTTTTATGATGGTCATGACGTCAGTCCGTACTATGTGTTCGACGTGATTTGTATGACAAATGCTCCACGACTCGAGTTTGAGAATTTCGCAAAGGTCTCTCAACTCTTTTACGCTTTCTTTAATGTCCTCTAATATGAAAGATACCGATCCAGAATTCTCGCCTTTGATAACTAATGCAATGTGACATTTTTTTCCCACCTTCTTACTGTAGGCTTAGCCTACTGTCAAATCATTCCAGAGGAAAAGTTTGTTCAATTCCAATCATTTTTGTGCTCCAGAGTCGCATGGTTTACCAGCTGAATCAACAAAATTGACTAAGTGATCTTTTCGGAAATGAAACAATTCCTTCGTCGTGACAAAGTTAGTAATTTGAAAATTCAGGTACCTTTGTTCCGTGAGGCAGAGGTATCGCATCTTCGGAGGATTGCGAGTCAACCGAATCGGAGTTAGAATCTGTTGGATCGTTGGAATTAGAATCAGAGGGAATTTGGAAATTAGGGATACGATACGCTTTGCGCTGGCGAGGGCCCTCAGCTGTTTTTCGGTCAATAACCTTCTTGGGGCGCCTAACACGTGCGGGTCTTATGACCTTGACTTCTGTTTCATCGCCACTACATTCCTCGTAGTTTACGACCTTACGGTTTCGGCGAGTATGGTGCCGGGGTTCGGTACGCATATCTGTCCCTTTTGGTGAGGGTGCATCGGCTCTTGCCGGTGTATCGTCGCCAAATGCTTTTTTTCCTCGTACAGTTTCTTTTGTATTTGGAGTTACGTCGTTCTTCGCTTGAGAGCGAGTGACGACATTTATTTTTTTCCTGAGGAATGGGGTGAACATCTACCTGAGTTGTGAACCTTATGGGGCTTCCACCTTCTACTTCGCTACTACCGGATTCCTTCGATAGACGGTTTATTTCTAGTAACGCGTTTACTGGATTTCTCATCTGTCTTTGTTTGCAGTGAGTAACGATTTCGGTTTCTTCTAAATTTTCGATTGGATTTCGCGAAAGTGCGTCAGCGTTTGAATTTAAAGTACCAGGTTTGTACACGACGTCGTAGTCGTATTCTGAGAGTTCAAGTCGCCATTTTAGGACGCGTGCATTCGCGTCTCTGGCCGTTTTGAACCAAACCAAAGGCTTGTGATCGGTGACGAGAGTGAATTTCCTACCTTATATATAGAGTCGGAACGCTTTTACGCTGTGAAGGATAGCCATTGCCTCTTTTTCGTAGGTGTCGTACCGAAGGGAAGCCCCTCTTAATACGCACGATGCATAGGCTATCGGTTTGTCTTTGCCTATTTTACCTAGTGATAGGACTCCGCCTAAGGCGAAGCGGGAGGCGTCTGTTATGATGATGAACGGTTTTTCAAAATCTGGGTATTGTAGAATAGGAGCTTCGCAAAGTTCATTGTTAAGAATATCAAAAGCTCTTTGCGTTTCGTCCGTCCATTCGAAATCAGTTTTGTCTTCTAGAAGGCGAGTTAGTGGGTTTGCGATTTTTGAGAAATATTTAATGAACCTACGGTAATATCCCGTTAAGCCCAGAAATTGCCGAATATTTTTAACGTTTTTGGGTATTGGAAAATCCTTGACTGCCGATAGTTTGCTCGGATCTGGCTTCAGTCCGTCCTTACCCATTATATGTCCTAGGTAGTTGACTTCTGGTCTGAGGAATTCGCATTTGTCCGGTTGCAACTGGAGATTAGCTTTACGTAATCGTTCCATCAGTTCCTGAATCTTTTTACCGTGTTCCTCTAGGTCCTTTGCATAGATGACGATATCGTCGAGATAGACGAAGAGGCATACTCCCTGGAGTCCACTCAATACGATATCCATTAAGCGCTGGCAAGTCGCCAGGGCATTTTTAAGCCCGAAAGGCATTCTTGAAAATTCGTAGTGACCATATAGAGTAGAGAAGGCGGTTTTCGATTTGTCTTCAGGGTTCATTTCAATCTGATGGAAGCCGGATGCCAGGTCAAAGACCGAGAAGTAATTTGCGCGCCCTAATTGGTCTAAAATATCGGTAATGTTCTGTAGTGGATATGAATCACCGATTGTTTTGTTGTTTGGTGATTGAGAATGATCGATACTCCCCGAGTCCAGTAGCTCGTCTACCTGACGCTGGACTTCACGGTTAAGGGCTTGAGGAAACCTATACTGCTTGGCGTTGACCGGCAGGTCGTCGACCGTAGGGATCTTGTGTCGAAGCACACGTCGAATCCAATGGTTCTCCCTTTATGTGAAATCTGTCTCAGTATTCTTTAATAATTGTATCGACGTGATCTGACTCTTCCTCAGAGAGGTGATCAAGTCACAAGAGACTTTTTATTATTTCTGAACGCTCCGAATTATTTTTTATGTTATGCGATATTGGTTGAGAGTCGGAGACAGAATTGAAATTTGAATTTTGACTTTTCGTTAAATTCATTTCGTTTTTTGAGTATTCGTTCGATTTTATTTTCGCGTTTTTCGCATTTTTATTTTTGGTTGTTTTTTATCCTTGGCCTTGAATTGAATCGATTTTTGAATTTTCAGTGATCTTGATTCTCTTTCTTTCCAGGCTACAGAAATTTTTATTTAGTTTTTTTTTGATCATCACCCTCTTCGGAATGATGCCAGGGTCGACTTTGGTTCGACATTTTTTGTCGAAACTTTCGAATTGGCCTCTTTTGGGCTCTGGATTAGCGTAGTTGTCGTGCAATCTACACTTTGAATCAAAGAGTCACGAAGGATCGAACGGGAAGTAAAAACTGTCATGCAGTTTTGACTTAGATTGTTCCCTGACAGGTCTTCGATAGTCCCGAATTCCTGCAGTTCTACTACTGGCACGATCAATTTTACAGCATTATTTGTGGTATTATAAACCTTGAAACGAGCCTTTCCGTGGATGTTTGTCACCAGGCAATCGCCGGCGTATACACCTTCATGGATTTTTAAAGGCGAGAGGTATCCCTCCGTTATTGTATTGTCCTTTACCTTCACGTGGAAGGAAGTTTCTGAACGCGCTGGGATTTCTATCACCTCATCGGGTTCAGTACGTTTTTCAAAAGGCCATGATTTATCCCCACATTCGAGACATTCCGTTCGGTAATTAATATTGGCTTTGGTTCCCAAGAAATATCGAGACCCCAGCAGACCGGGGTAGGGAAGCGGTACATCGTCGGGTATAATATGAAATATTGATTCGAAATCGAATACGCGAAGTAGTACGCTCCCTAGTCCAAATACCGGTAACACGGAAATGCCTGTTAATTTCATGACGTCTTCTTCGTCGATGCATACCATATTTTTAGTGTATTCCTTTTTTATTAGGTTGGGGACGGCTCCGCTATCTAACAACAATGAAATTGTTCCTTTCTCCGGTAGTGCTCCGATACACACCGACGGTAACTTTTGAAAATTTTCAGCATTTATTGCGTAGGTCGGGTATTCTCGTTGGGCGCTTCTACCAAGACGGTGTTTTCTTGACGCGTTTGAGTGGAGGGGCCGCTCGGCGCGTCCGTTCGAAAGGCACTCGGCCCGTTTCCCGACTGATTACGTGAATTATTATATTTGCGGGTACGACAGTTTTCCATCGTGTGCCCAATTTTTTTGCAATACCGACAAGATGGCGGATCAGATTTCGAATAATTATTTCGGATTTTAAATCATGTATCCGCTGTATGCCCGTGATTATGGCAGATTCGGCATTGAGGAGCAGGCGGGGGGCGTAATTGATTGCCAGAAAAATTCGAAGATTTCTGGTTGGCTTAGCAAGTTTTCGCGGTGTGACCGGGCTTATCGCAAATTTGACACGTGACAGTCTTTTGTTCGGGTTGATTACTTCTACATTGATCGGCACTGTGACCTTTACCCTCGCATTTCTGACACTGTAACTGCAACTGTCCCAAATCGGCAAGTTTCTGTCGTATGGATATCTTTTTTACAACTGTTGCAAATTTTTACCGGTCTTGTTGGAGCGGATCTAACTAGGTCTCTTTTTTACAAATGTTGCAAATTTTTACCGGTCTTGTTGGAACGGATCTAACTAGGGATGCCTGCAGTTGTCTACGCGTCTTGGCATTGACATCGTCGCACTTGGGAAGACGTTGCTCTATTTCTTCTGCTAACCCGCGTTTGAAGCACAAGAGGAAGTAGTCATCTAGTGTTTTTCTGTGAACGGCATTTTCTGCCCCAGTATGGGATACTTTTTGAGCTTCAAGTATTTATTTTGCTTTGTCCCTGATCCGTGTGGAAAAATTGTTCACGCTGTCGCCACTTGCTTGGAATATGTGGCTGAGTTCTCCCAACAGTTGCACCTCAGTTTTGTTTGGTGCATATATTTTTTCAAGAATTTTAAGAGATCGTCTATTGTTTCGAACTTGGACGCTTGAATGATCCTACTGGATTGATATTTTAATTTGCTCCATACTAATCTTACAAAACGTCTCTCGGATTCGGGAGGGAGCATATGCCGTGCATCTTCGTATCCCGCTACGAAGTCGGAAAAGGGGATATTTTTCCCGTTGAATTCCGAAACGAAATCAAGAGCATCCTTCAAAGAGAGTGTTTGATTTGTCAACATGAGTAGTATAACAGGACTGATTCTAACCCATGGATCTCAGGGGAGGGGCGCGGGGCAGGGGGCTCCAGCGCGGGGGACCGAGGGCAGACGTCACGCGGCAGGGAGGGGTAAGGCGCTGCAGAGGGGGAAGGCAGTACAGTGGGGGTCTAGCTCGTGGTAGCCGGGAGTGGTGGTGTGACGTCACACGGCGAGGGGGAGGACAGCGATGCCAACCGTGCGGGGGAGGGGGGCGGTGAATAGAACGAGACAACAATTATAGTTAGCAAGTACTTATTTTCTTCCCCATATAAATTGCATACAGAATGGTTGCATTAGAACATTTTCATCAATAATGGAAGCATTTCAAATACAAATTATCAGAGTGTGTTATACATAATACCGCGCGCGCGTGTGTGTGTGTGTGTGTTTGTGTATGTATGGGCGTGTGTGTGTTGAAATGAAAAAGAAAATAAAAAATCGACGTCCATGCAATCGTTCTGAGACAAACAAAACATGCATTTTTGTCTCATTAATCTATGTTATACATTTACATTATTTACAATGATACCAAAGTTGAATGCGAATACTTACAATTAGCACGGTATATATTTATGCAGGTGGTACACATGTCAGGTGGAATTATTTGGTGCAGTGGATCTCGACAGTCGTTGCAGAAAATTCCCCTCATCTCAGCATAGCGTTCGCGGTAGTGACCGCACACTCTTATTGCTTCTCCAGACACGTCCCGTGCATGGAAATAGCACGAAGTGCAATACTTCGCTTGACCATTTGTTGTGAAGTAAAAATAATTCACACAATATTTGACGTTCTGGTCGAGAAGATAAATTTAAAGCATGTCCATTCTATTTTCCCGCACATCGTGGTTTTCACCATCAGATCCACTTTCATACGCGGAATCTACCGATTCGATATTACTTACCAGATCTTCTACATCCATAACGTCTATTTTATTGTCGTCGTCGTCGGCGATATCAATCACATCAGCTTCGCGGATTTGATCAGCCATTATTGCACTTTTCTTTTTTTCTACGGCTCTTTCATTATTAAACGCGCCTCGGAGGTTGGAGACTGGAATGGGGAAAAATCCTATCCCGATTCTTTCTGAGATTTCGATTTTTGGATCTCTATTGGGTTGCAGAATAATAGGGATGGTATTGCTCGAATTTTTCCCTACTTCAACACTAAGATATGCAAACGGTTTTTCTCCTCAGCCTGTAGGAAATAGGGGGATGGGTAGGAAAAAAAATGGCCTTCTACGATGTCGAAAGATTTTTCTCAATGTTTTTTTCTTTCTTGACTGACGGCAAGGGTGTTGATGCGCTGTAAAAAAGTGACCCTTCATCGTGAAGGCGAAGGCTGACGAGCTAGGACTCATCTCAAGTGTTGAATTTTACGATCTCCACAAAACCACGTTTGAAAACAACGTATGGAGACCCATAAAAGTGGTTTCTCATAGCGAACATCCCAGTATTTTGGGATTATGGATTGCTATGCATGCACGGCTTGAGCACGACGTCCTATCGGTTTGCATATATATATGTATTGTATATATATATTGTACCGTTTCGTGGTTTCCACGAAAGTTTTATTTCGTTTTCGGCCCGACGTTCACGCGGGTCTTCGGGAAAACGAGTGTTAAGCGGCGAATATTAGCCGTTGGATGTTGTGGGGTTCCCGTAGCCTTCTGAAGGACGATGTACCAGTGATATGCCGGTAATGATGAGAAGGATTTCAGAGGTGGTTTTAGGAGATGCCTCAGTAGTTTGAGGGTCTCAAAGACGCCTGTCTCAATCCGTCATCATTGGCATTCGATGTTGTGGATTGTCGTATTGGTTAGTTTGGGTGGATGAACAAATAAAAATGTTTCTGAGTTAATTTGGTGATGATTAGTGTTTTAGTCGGTAAGTTACAAGGTTTACGGGGACCTGGAACGGGCGGCGAGAAGCGCTGTCTTTGTTATAAGGACCGGGATAGGAAGAGTGCGTGCGAGGTCTATGTGTGCACGCTGTTCCGTTGGCGCGATCTCTCTCTCTCCCTTTCACTCTCTCTCTCTCTCTCTCGCACTCTCCGTCTCGCTCGCACTCGTACAGTCCACGAGCGTCGTCGTTTGCGCGTACGGCCGGTTTCGGGTTCGCTTCTGTAACGTGGATGCGATAGCCCGTTGAGTTTACTCTTAGGTTGACCTGAATCGGTTTGGTGGCGGAAATTCCAGTTGTCACTGGTTGCTAAAGTGCAACGAAGCGCACGGGTGCCACGCCGTGTTGCTCACGCGCTAGGGAGGCTAACGTTTATAATAGTGCGCGACCTCGGGGACGAGTAGTTCTCCGAACCTCGAGTGCGCATAGCGGGGCCGTCCGGAAGGGACAGCTGACCTCCTTGGTGCCAGGCAAGGAGGACCAAAAACCAGTGAAGCTGGTCGGAATTTCCCTCGTGTGCAGCGAAATGCAGCCGGCACTTCACGGACTGCACACTCCGAGTATAGTGCGTGGGATGTGTAGAATGGCGATCAATTGTCCTAAGGACAATAGATCGGGTGTTCCGTAAGGTTCCCTGTCTAGCAATCACCACGCTGTCTCTATTTCCAAGGTAGGACTTCCAGCGCAATGCTGGGGCTTCCCAAGGAAATAGAGCACCTTACCCCGAAGCTGAGGATATTCTGGGATGGGACCGGGGCTACGGCAGCAAGGCCTCCATCCGGTGATCCGAGGTTTCGGATGACGAGTGACTCCACGTTGTAAGAGAATTTGCGAAGAGTTCATCTTGTGGTCGCGCACGCCCTTAAATACCCACAGGGATGTCAGAAGAAGTTCCATTTCCCTAGCGATTCTCGGGTGCTAGGTAGGGGATCATCTTGCTGGGAGACGTTCAGTTAGTGGGGTGACCGTCCTGGCGACTTTGAGGACATTCGCACACTGTAGACATTTTGAGGGGAATGATATTTCCCATTGTTCCTCACTACGATATCAGGCGCACATTAGGTGTGAGGAGGCGTCGCGATGAATTTAGGGCGCACTCTTATCTAATAGGAGTGGTCAAGGCACAAGAATCGCGAGAAGTTGGACAAAGGGCGGGAACTCCCGCGGGTCAGCGGTTGTCCTGCTCCTCGCGATGGGCGGAGCTCCTTGCGAGGTGTCGCGGGCTCGCCCCGTATGCTTAGTGCGAGCGTCCTGCCCCGCCGGCGGCATGGCCGGTTGCTCCGGCCGCTGGTCAGCTCACGCGATTATCTCGGAATCGGGGTAATACTAGCGTATTCAATGTGACGGTACCTTGCCTGTACAGCCGAACCGTTACAATATATATATATATATATATATATATATATATATATATATATATATATATATATATATATATTAGGGTGGTCCTTAATGGGGGTGTTGACGAATTTCGACGAGTGCGCCGCCCAGATAGGTTCGAAATAAATAAATAAAAATGTGTGCGAAACCCCAGCGCTATAGTCCAATGAGAAGACGTGCCTGTAAGCTCGTTTTGTTTCCCATTTGAATGGGAATTCCCAACATGGGATTTTCAGACTAATTCAGTAATTATTTTTTGGAAGTGCTCCTAAGCATTGAAAGAAAAGATTATTCATATAAATCTATTCTTAATTGGTATATCTACGTGTACATTTTTTTACAAGGCGTTACCACAACCCTCACTCCCCTCATATTACACGCGACGGCAAATTGATCAATTTTACTACTTGTTTTTAGCCGCTTGGTGCTGTACAGTATTTCACTCATTAAAAGGCAGTCTTATTTGCGTCATAAGTTTGTAAAAATAATAATTGTACATGTAGGAAAAAATATTTATTTCAATTAGCGCATTTCAAAACACATCTATTACACTTTAAACTTTTTTAAAAATAACAATTAAAATTAAAATGTTTTCATCACCGTCTGTTTTTTTTTATCGGGAAAGCTTTTGGGATATTCCGAGACTACCTAAAAAATATACAGCTTCTGATCGTCGTTCCGTGTAAGAACATTGTTGTATTCTTCCATTAAATGAACTGCTCTCAGCCGTATCATTTACGACCTGTAAATGTTTGACCACATTTAAACCTCCGTTGAAATGTTCATCTTCAGGCCAAAAAGACGGATCGAGTTTTAAAAAATTCGTACTAATTTCGAATCTCGCGAAACAGTTTAGCGATTAACATAACATTTAAAGGTCGTAAATGATACGGCTGAGAGAGCAGTTCATTTAATGGAAGAATATAACGATATTCTTACACGGAACGAATATCAGTGGCAGTATATTCTTCGGGTAGTCTCGGAATATCGTAAAAGCTTTCCCGATCCAAAAAAACCGACGGTGATGAAAACATTTTAATTTCAATTATTATTTTAAAAAAATATATAAAGTGTAATAGACGTGTTTTGAAATACGCTAATTGAAATAAATATTTTTTCCTACATGCACAATTATTATTTTTACAAACTTATGACGCAAATAAGACTGCCTTTTACTGATTGAAATACTGTAAAGCACCAAACGGCTAAAAACAGGTAAATTTGCTCATCAATTTGCCGTCGTGTATAATATGAGGGGGGTGCGGGGGGGGGGTGAGAGGCTTGTGATGACGCCTTGTAAAAAAATTCACACGTAGATATACCAATTACGAATAGATTTATATAAATAATTTTTTTTTCAATGATTAGGAGCACTTCTAAAAAATAATGTAGTGGTCTGAAAATCGCATGTTATTCAAATGGGAAACAAAACGAGTTTACAGGCACGTCTTCTCATTGGACTACAGCGCTGGGGTTTCGCACACATTTTTATGTATTTATTTCGAACTTATCTGGGGGAGGGGGGCGCCCTCGTAGAAATTCGTTAACACCCCCATTAAGGACCACGCTATTATATATATATATATATATATATATATATATATATATATATATATATATATATATATATACATATATATATAGTGTCTCTCTCACTCACGCCTCTGACACCATGTTGAATATTCGGTCTAGATATCGAATAGCGTTTAATGTCAGTCAGCATCACGTCACGTCCTTAAAAACTCGTAAAATCCCACACAGACCCTACATTGATCGCTCTATTTTTTTTCTGCTCTCCGACTCTATACGACTGGTGGTATAAAAAAGCCTGAGAGGGGAGGCTGTTAGACTTCTAATATGATGATAAAGAGGGAACATTTTTTTTTCTTCAAATTATTAAACGTTGTGATTGCTGCTGCTCGGAAGTTTTAACACTTTGAATGGAGCAGTCAACAAGCCAACATCGTTTCTTACGTCAACAATTTTTTCAAAATTATAAATATGTGTAGCATCGTATTAGAACAAATGCTACGAGAAGAAGCTATACTCATAATTTCGGTGGAAGAGTACAATGTGTGGGAGCAACAATACAGCGAATTAATTGAATCGTTGGAGAACCAAAGTCGAAATAAACGTCCGCGATTGACAATTGGCAATCACCAATCATTAATCGCTCAGATAGCGCGACTTGAAAGTTTGAAAAATTCGATACGTCAACATTTTGAAGTATCGAAGATGCCCGAGACATAGTGCTTTTACATGTAAAGAACATTATTGCACAACATTTTGGTGTAAAGGTTAATACCACGTTCAATGGTGAGTTTGTGGCAGGTGATAAGCACGCAAACAAAAGTGTCAATACAAAAGAATTTGAACTTTTTCAAACATCTGATTTAGATGGGTGGTATGAACAACGAGTTGTCGAACCCACTCTAGCATCCCTTGACGAATTTCAAGAACACGATAGTGGCTGGACCTTGTTAAAAATTCTAAATTTAACCATGAGTGTGAATAAATATAATCCAATGCGTGCCGGTTGCCACCTCAAATTGCCACAGGAAGTAATGACAAAGCGTGCAGTAGTAAATATAAAGTCCAATGATAATGCGTGCTTTGCGTGGTCCGTGATCGCGGCTCTATACCCTGCCGAACGTAAAAGTGATCGTGAATCTTCATATCCACATTTTTCGACGGTTTTAAATCTGCAGGCCTTCCACGTGACTCTAGAAAAAATTAAAAAATTCGAACAACAAAATAATTGATCAATCGATGTGTATACCATCGTGAAGAAGAAAATCTTTCCAATACGCATTAGTGAGCACAAATGGAATAAGCATATAAATTTGCTGTACCTTAAACATCCATCAGACACCAATGTTGGACATTTTGCATGGATAAAAAATTTATCCAGGCTAGTGAGCTCGCAACTTAGCAAACTGGGCGATCGAAAATATATCTGCGATCGGTATGTAAATCTAAAATACAATCAAATATGCGACATACTTATATATTTGAAAAAATCGGTCGAATAAAAACAATTAAATCTCTTTGCACAGGTGCTTGCATTACTTCAGTTCGAATGTGAAACTAGAGTCACACACAACGGATTGTGGAAAGCTAAACGACTATGCCATTCAGTTGCCACGCGAAAAGGACAAGTGGCTCACTTTCAGCGACTTGGATCGGAAGCAGCGTCTCCCCTTCGTTTTATACGCAGACCTCGAGTGTGTCTTGTCGAAAACCGACGATCCAAATAGGTATCAACATCACCAAGTATTGAGTGCTGCGTATTACATGCATTGTTCATATGACAATTCCCTATTCACATATCAGTCGGCTCGCAGTGACAATTGCATTTCCTGGTTCGTTCAAGAAGTGAAAAGTTTAGCTATTCGCGTGAAAACCATTTTATGTATACACTGTAAAAAAAGTCATTAAATTTACTATACTTTTATAATTGAAAATTTCTAAACTCGGAATATGAAACGCAAATTCGCACTTCAGTAATGGAAATTTCAGTAATGGAAATGAATTATCATAGATGCGTATACATTTTAATATATGGGACATTGAATATTAGTATACTGCTGATGAGTTTTTCAACGCGCATCATAATAATACAAATATTTGTTTGATTAATGCAACAAACGTATATGATTTCATTATTTACACAAAAAAGTTTCAAAATCGCAATATGACTATTATTTTTAACTTCATTCTGTTGAAAAGTACAATACCTCGTACATTGAATATTACAAAACGCTGTTTAAAGAAATATGAAATTTAAAATACTTTTACAATACTATGGCAAATTCAATTTCAAAACTTAGTATATGAATGGATATTTAGGCTTCAGTGTTGTAAAATTCAATACCGGACCTACATTTCATACGGTTTTACATTTCGTAATACGTACGAATTGAATATTAATACACTATCTACAATTTTTCAAGGCGTCTAATAGAAAAATAAATATTCTTAGTTGAAAAATACAACAAGCGTTTTGAATATATACAATGTAGACGAAGTAAGAAAATTACAAACTGACTCTTAATTTTTACAATACTTGGTTCAGGAGTATACAATTTTTTGTGCACTGAATATTATGATAGACTGGAGAATATTTGGAAATGAATAGGACAATTACAATACGAAGGCACGTACATTTTCTAATTTACAAGGAGACGGCTGAGCCTAGATGTCGCGAATCGGGTTCTCCTTTCGCGGGGTGAAAGTTGAAGACCTCCGAATTAACGTCGTTTTTTAAATTTTCGTTCCAATAGGCCTTAGTTGCTGAGATATCGCGATTTGAAAATTTGGGAATTTCGGACGGAGCCAGGCCGGTTTCGCCTCGCGCGTAGAGTACGTTGAGCGTTGATACTTAAGACAAGAGCGGCCGTAACTAATACGGTAAGACGACGGACTGGCACTCTGAAAGTTCACGGTTCGCGTCCCCATGCTTTTTTTTAATTCAATTTTTGTTTCTTTCTAATCTCTCATAAGACTTTGCATGTGCAGGTAAATAAGAAAATTCGAAAATATGTATTACTAGTTTTATTTATCTACTATATTAAAATAATTAATCCAATCATGAAGTCACAATTACATAGCACAATAATATTGTATAACAAATAATTAATCTTAATAATCGAGCCACAATTACAAAGCAAAATAATATGGTTAAAAAAATAAATAATTAATCTAATTCACACTTGCAAATTTCGCGGCAGGTAATTATTCTGATTCTTCAATCAGATCAGTATGCTGACAAATTGGAGGGAGGAAACCATCGTAAAAGCAAGGGAAGTACAAAGGCTTACGACACCACGAACTAAGATGAATTTCAATATAATAGATAAATAAAACTAGTAATACATATTTTCGAATGTTCTTATTTACCTGCACATGCAAAGTCATGAGAGATTATAAATAAAATAAAAATTAAATTAAAAAAAAGCACGGGGACGCGAACCGTGAACTTTCAAGTGCCAGTCCGTCGTCTTACCGTATTAGCTACGGCCGCTCTTGTCTCAAGCATTAACGCTCAACGTACTCTATGCGCCAGCCGAAACCTGCTTGGCTCCATCCGAAACTCCCACATTTTCAAATCGCGATATCTCAGCAACTAAGGCCTATTGGAACAAAAATAAAAAACGACATTAATTCAGAGGTCTTTAACTCTCACCACGCGAAAGGAGAAACCGATTCGCGACATACAGGCTCTGCCTTCTCCTTGTTAGTATGTGTTTATTCGGATAATCTGATTTAATATATAATTCAGTGCAGAAAACTTCAAATTCGTGCTTTGGTCAGCATGTTAAATCAAATCATAACAAACGTATCGAGTAACACCAAATCTAAAGTAAGTGATGAACACCCGGAGCGATGGTCTAGTGGTTAGCGTGCTCGCCACTGAACCAGCGGACGGAAGATTCCGGGTTCGAATCCTCGTCGCGTACACTTCGTCGTGAAATGTTTTTCTTCGGCATTTAACGGCGAAATAAGACTAGTTAGAAATACGAATTGTAGTCATGATGAATATAATACAGCGGGGGGCTGCGGTGCAAGGGGGGAAGGGGGCAAAAGGAGAGGAAAGAACGGTCACAATGAGGGGAAGGATAGGAACAAACGCGAAAATCTAAGGAAAAAACAAATAAGTAAGTGGTGAATTAACGGAACAAGCAGCCAAGTTAATTAACCCCAAACAAACTCAAATCGATTAGCATTAATTTTTATATATCCACAACTGATACTTTTGAATAGGTATACGATTTTTCCAGCACTTTGGGATTACAGTAATACTACACATTACTTAGCCATTCAAAACGTAGTGTATTAATTTAAAAATAACGATTATTAGTTTTCACGGACTGAATCAGTAAAAGAATTCCGGAATTTGTATATTAAAATTCATACAGAGTTTATTAAAGACGCAGAAAGTAAATAATAACAATTACACTAACCTACCACCGTAAAATTAATACTATATTCTATGCCAAATTTACTTTTTTTTCAATTAAAAAATGCAATCTGTGCGTATTAATTTTAATACGCTCACAATAGATACCTTGCGATACGTATATGATTTTTCCAGTACTTAAGTGTTGCGATATTACTGAACAATTATTAGACATTCGAAAAGCAGTGCATTGATTTTCAAATGACAATATTAAAATTCATAAACGGTATCTGTAAAAAGACTTCCTACACTTTTATATTAATTTTAATACAGATTTTTTTTACAGTGTACTAATGTCCCCATAATACATTTGACACGCGAGGAATGGGCAGAATTCCGCCGCGGTACGAACCGCCACATATGTGAGAAAACATTTACGCAAGGCGATACACGTGTTAGAGATCGTTGTCATTTGACTGGGCGTTATCGAGGCCCCGCGCATTCGAACTGCAATTTTAACTTTCAGCAATCCTTTTTCACCCCCATCGTATTTCTCAATTTATCCGGATATGATGGGCATTTCATTATTAAAGAAGTGGCTATAGCTTTCGAAGGGAGTGTTGAAGTACTTCCCATAACAAAAGAAAAGTATATTTCATTTACGAAAAATGTGAAACTCACGAACGTTAATCGAAATGACATCAAATTGCGGTTTATCGATTCATATAGATTTCTGAATACTTCTCTCGATAAATTAGCATCGTTTCTTACCAAGGATAAACTAAAAAAATTGAAATCTGCAATTCCTAACAATCAACAATTCGATTTATTGACACGCAAAGGTGTTTTCACATATGAATATGTGGATGACGTCAGTAAGCTGCAAGGAACGTGTCTACCGGCAACTGACTTATTTTACAGTTCATTGAGTGGTGGCACTGTAAGCGAGCGCGACTATACACACGCGGAAAATGTCTGGAAGGAATTCTCTATTCAAACGTTAGGCGAATATAGCGATCTATATTTGGAAACGGATGTCCTGTTATTAGCTGACATATTTAAAAATTTCGGAGATAGCTGTATTGAGAGCTATGGACTTGACCCGGCAAATTACTATTCACTCCTCGGGTATACATGGGACGCAATGTTGAAGCATACGAGTATTAGATTCGAATTGCTCACTGACATCGACATGGTCATGTTTATCGAACGTGGTATACGTGGCCGACTAATTCAATGTTCGGACAGATATGCTAACGCGAATAACAAATATATAGACTCACACGATCCATCTAAAGCTTCATCGTATCTTATGTATTTCGATGTAAATAATTTGTACGACTGGGCAATGTGTCAATTTTTGCCTTATGCAAATTTCAAATGGGTCAACGACCTGTCAAATTTTTATGTATCATCGATCTGAAACGATTCGCCTACGGGCTACATTCTCGAAGTAGACTTGGATTATCCACAAAATGGATAGCAGAGATACAGCAAGATAAGTGTTTCACTCTTAAAGGAATCTTGTGTCTCATCCTTCAATTGATTTTTCACACTATTTATCGCATCTCCTTCTTCAGCATTATCATTCACTTTTTCATCCGTTATTTCCTCCTTCGCTACCTCGCCGTTTTTATATGACACCAATTTCTCCAGTGGTCTCACTATAGGCTTAAAGACGTCTTGCATTCTCTGCTCATCGCTATCTTTTCCCATTTTCATCATTCGATGCTTTCGTCTGATTGCGTTGCTCGCCTTGGCAATTTCACACAATACATCTTTTTCACGCAAAAGTTGTTCGGCCATCATGTTGTCACTGTCAAGGTATGCACAATACTGTCTCTTCAACCACCAGCGATGAATCATTTATCAATGGTTAGAAAATAATCAAAACCTTGTCTATATCGACCCTCATTTATACTCCTATCCTTGCCAATCGTGATAAATGCATACTTGTCGGAATACCGGCATTTCATGCACATGTTTTCAAAGCACGTATAAGTCATATCCGTCTAAACATGATCGTTGTAGACGTGTTTGAGGTTCATATCGTCCTGCTTGAAAAGCACCACGAAATTTGCATTATCGCTCACGAGATGTTTGGGGATACGGGTGTACGTTTGACAAAGATGAAAACTGTCAACAATCTCGTGTCTTCCCATTGATAATAAGGCTCTAACATTATCCTGTTTGTCACACGCTATATCATCAAAGATTAATATAGAGTTGGATGGTGCATCACTTGGTGCTATCACTTGTTCATGCGCGTTGAACGGATGATACGCAACTCCACTCACAGGTTCGAGCAACCGTTCGAGCAACTTATACTTTGGCTGCTTCAGCGATTTGGAATACAAGTAAATGTTCTCAAATCTCAAACCATTGGGATGGATGATAAGAGTGAGCAGAGCGTTGGTTTTCGCACAATTCGATGGACCACAAAACAATCCACGTATGCTATCCGGCAATAAATTTCCATGACGTTTTTGCCGCTTTTTCGCTCCAGCATCTTCGACTAATTCATAGAAATTTATTACGGGAAGTCCGTCTCCGATATTTTGCTTGTTGGGCGTCATCTCACACACGACAAACGGCGAAATCATATAAATAGCATTCTTATAGGGATTATCCATCAGTCGCGTATTGTCTTTAGGCATGATTGTGCAGGGCAAGAGTGGTAAAGGTTTCGTCAACGGCCTAATCAACAAACTCCCCGTTGAACTACATCTGCCCGGGTATCAGTATTGCGGACCAGGCACAAAGTTGACCAAGCGGCTTGCTCGTGGTGATCCGGGTATTAATCCATTGGATACGGCATGCAAACAACACGATATTGCATATTCGAAAAATCCGAATAATCTTGAAGCGAGACATTTGGCGGATAAAGTGTTGTCTGAACAGGCTTGTTAACGTGTTACTGCTGAAGAC
This sequence comes from Ophion ellenae, assembly GCA_963210295.1. Classification (NCBI taxonomy): domain Eukaryota; kingdom Metazoa; phylum Arthropoda; class Insecta; order Hymenoptera; family Ichneumonidae; genus Ophion; species Ophion ellenae. The sequence continues at coordinate 11,069,426 of OY723395.1, read as the reverse complement.
GCTAGCATCGGTGAAAAAGCGAGGGCTTGGGGTGTGGCAAATATTATGAGGACAAAGAGAAAATTCGGTATGGGGATAGAGGCCTGTAAAGGTGGCGTTTGTTTGAAAAAAATAATTGGCGCCGCAAAGAAGACAATGATCGAAAGTAATGATCCACAAAAGATTATTAAATCAGCTCTCAAGGGTGCTCGTGCAGCTGTAAAGACACAAGATGGCAAAGTGTGCACACCTCGGGTTCTACTTTTACCCCATAAAATTGGTGGTTTATTACCGTTTTTCGTGCTCATTTTTGCGGGTCTCAGCGCTGCTGGTGCTTTATCAGGTCGTGCGGCTAGTATAGCTAAAGCTGTAAATGCTGCTCAAGCAGCTAAACGTGAATTGGATGGAAGTAAGCGCCATAATCGAACAATTGAAGCAATTGCATTGGGCAAGGGCTTACATCTGAAACCATATAAACAGGGATTGGGTCTTTATATCAAGCCAAATACTAGAAGTAACGCTACCTCACCGACCCCTCACCGACATCGCCCTTCTTAAATATGCGAAAATCCTCAAGATTCCATATTTCCGTGGAGTTTACATGCGCGATACATTGCCAGCAAGCGGACCCCTTAAATGTGAAGCAGCAATTGTAAATTCAGATGAAACTGTCGGTCCTGGAACACACTGGGTCGTTTACAAAAAGACTGAATGGAAAGTCGTGTACTTTGATAGTTTCGGCAATCTTCCAACACCATCCGAACTCATCAGATATTTTCGTGTTGGTAGCGTTAATTATAATTATAAGGGATATCAGGAATATGATACGATTGAATGTGGACATTTGTGTCTGAAGTTTCTTTCTCGACAATTGCAGCACAAAGACAAATATATACTATATATAGGTAGGAAATTACGTGAAAAATTCAATTGGCAATTTACCAGCACCATGGATGATAGCTTAACCTTGACCATATCTGGCTCATCGTCCATACTCGAGGCGCCGTACTTTCCCCCCATCGAAATCTCGCCACACAAAAGTTATACACTCGGTCTCGTTGAATTGGTAACCTTCAACGCTATTCCAAATATGGACGTTGACCATGATAAACTTAGTAGTAGGTAGGTGTTGACGATACCTACGGGTAGCTATGAAATAGAGGATATTGAGGCGCTTGTACAAGCAGAGCTCACGCGTAAAAACATCAAAATCAACATTAAACCGAATAATAATACGCTACGCAGTGAGATCGAGTGTGATCATGATGTCAATTTTGAGCCGAAAGATTCTATTGACCATCTTCTAGGCTTTACCGCACGCAGATTGGAAGCCAATAAAAGACACGAATCTGACCTTCCTGTAGCCATTCTCAAAGTGAACGTCCTACGCGTTGAGTGCAATATTACCGCTGGAGCCTATATTAACGGACAAAAAGTACACACAATTCACGAATTTTTTCCATCTGTGCCACCGGGCTATAAGATCATTGAAGTTCCTTCACACGTGATTTATCTGCCAATCACGAACCGAACGATTGACGCGATACAGCTTCGCATAGTGGATCAGGACGGTGATTTGATAAATTTCCGCGGTGAAGTAATTACCATACGCCTGCATATAAAGTCGTGATGGGTATAATTTTCGATAGATCTTCCAATAACAATAAACGGTCATGGATAAAAACCATCATTCGTCGGTCAGTGCCCAAAGTGCTAACACCTCAAAAGTGCTACTCTTGAAGAATTTGGGTCTCAAAGTGCGTGGCGAAAGCGTGTAAAAAATTATTTAGTCTGTGCTTTGTGCATCTGTTGCGTGAAATGGAAGAAGAACTTGTGAACATTCAAACGCCCGTGGTCTTTGATGAATCTATCATCCATTGTGAGATTCACGCTCATCAGCCATATGCATCTTCAACCTTCAATAACAGCGATGAAATCCGTATTGCCATCCAACATCAAGACCTCTCTATCCTGCCAAGCGAGAGTTCCCTACACATATGTGGGAAATTATCCAAGCGTGACGGGGCGCCATCCACTGCTACAAGTCTCGTCAACAAGGCCATTTGTCATTTGTTTGAGGAAGTGCGATATGAATTGAATGCCATAGAAATTGATCGTAATAAGAATGTCGGTATTACGAGTGTAATTAAAGGGTATTCAGCTCTCCCACCGGCCAAAAGTTCTATGCTCGAGAACACTGGATGGCTCGATGAGAGACCATGCAGGTTGTGGATGTATCGGGAAACTTTGATGTGTGTATACCGCTCAGCATGCTTCTCGTATTTGCTGAAGATTATCGGAAAATTGTCGTAAATGCCAAGCACGAATTGATTCTCACAAGATCAAAGACCGCTGACAATGCCATTGTACAAACAGCGCCCGAAGACTACAAACTCGCATTGCATAAAATAGAATGGCTCGTACCGTATGTCACAGTCTCAGAGCAGCGAAAAATTCAACTGTTAAAGTTTCTCGCCAAAGACGCAACAATTTCTATGAGTTTTCGTACATGGGAACTGTATGAATATCCATTGCTGCCTGCCACCTCCAAGCACGTGTGGTCTATGAAAACCTCGAATCAGCTGGAGAAGCCACGATATGTAATACTCGCGCTGCAGACCGAACGGAAAAATAAGAAACACCAGAACGCGAGCCACTTTGATCATTGTAACCTGAGCGATGTCAAACTATACCTCAACTCGCAATGTTATCCATATGGAAATTTGAATTTGAACATTGATCAAAATCAATATGTTCTACTCTACGAGATGTATGCAAACTTTCAGCCGACCTATTACAACAAAGAGGCTGAACCATGGCTGAGTAGGATGGCATTTTTAGAAAAAGCTCCCCTCGTTGTCATTGACTGCTCGAAGCAAAACGATTCTCTCAAGTCCGGTCCTGTGGACGTGCGTCTTGAGTTCGACTTGAAAAGCAATATTCCACTGCAAATCTCAGCATACTGCATGATCCTCGACGATCGTATTGTCGAGTACAATCCAATTAGTGGTGGGGTGACAAAATTGGTATAAAATCATGCCGATGATTCGCGTCCACGTCAGTCAACATGGAGCTTATCATCGATGTGCAGGGCTTCAAGAGACCCATCAACAAATTTCTCCTCAAGGAGATGTCCATCGTCAAACTCCACGACAAGAATGCTGATCCGCTGACGCTCGCCTTCGACGCACCATTTGCATGGGACACTTTACCGGCCAAGTACAAAATGACAAATAAGTGGCTGGAACGCAATCTCCATGGAATACGATGGGATCACAGCGGCATACCATACGAGGCAGCTAGAAAGACAATCCGAGAAATCTTGCAAGGAGCTCCAACCATCTATGCGAAGGGTTTCGAGAAATGCTCCTGGCTATCAAGATTGACGAATCCCCAAACAAAGGTCATCGACTTGGAGACTCTGGACTGTCCATCGCTGCAGAAGTTGCCGAAAATCACAAACTCCAAATGCCCGCACCATTCCGTCAACACGAAATACAACTGCGCCCATGTGAATGTAAAATTGCTGAAAAGCTGGTTGAGTGTATACGAAGCGTTGTGTGAGCGAGGGATTTGTTTTTTAATGAATAAAAAATATTTCGATGAATAAAAAACATTTAATGATTTTACTGAAATCTTTTATCATCAAATTTACTGAGGTAAATTTAATGATTTTCCTGAACGTTTTTATGGTTCGAGACCAGGAAATAATTCAGCACTGGAGCTCCTTAATGAATATATTGATTGTTCTGCTAGATCTTCCGTAACATTTAAAGGGGGTAGCCGGTTAAGGGGGGTCTGACGGCCCCCACCGAGTTTGATCGAATCGACCCAAAAACCTGAAAGAGGGCTGAAAAACAAAATTTTAGAGATATTTTTTAACCCCCTAAACCCTTATGAAAACACCATAATCGCAAAAAATGCGTTTTTTTTTATGTTTAATTTTTTTTCGAGCTTTCAAATGCATTTTAAAGCGGTTTTAACACAACCAAAATTTTGTTTCAGATGTGTAGACATGCCCTGAATTTTTCCAGATTTTTTCGTAAAGTTAAATCATGTGCAACATAATTTTAATGGCATAAAAACCGTAAAAAATCGTCATTTTTTGTATTTAATGCTATGGTTTTTATTGACGTATTAATGGTAAAAAATCGTGCACCATAGCATAGAAAGCTACTATCTTCCTCTACAAAATGACGCTAATTGGGCTCAATTCGGTCGTCTCTAGCGTCCGAAAATCAAACTTGAATAAATTCCGTTTTTATAATTTGAGCATTTTCAGTTACGAAAATGACACAAAATCATATTTTTCAATTATTTTACTTAATAAAAGTACATTTTGGGGTTTCTGAGGTCGCCGATTACAAATTTGATGTCAAACAGCTAACAAAAAAAAAAATTACACATGTCATCAAATGAAAATGGTATTTGCTATTTCGGTTTTTTCGATAATTAAAAGTCATTGTATTTTAAAAAATCTATTTATTTATAATAATATTACATACATTCATCTAATATATACATTAAACAGATACAAGTAATACATACATTGCAACATGATTGTTATGTTGTTAATCTTCGTCACTGTGTTCTTCAATAACAGGTTCGACATTATCAACGTGAAATAGATTCGTTAGAATTTGAGCTGGGCGGATGATTTTGGACAAATACCGTGCATGACTTAAAAAGTAAATGATTGTTGCAACGTGGGCACAGCAACCAACAGTTCTTAGCCCATTTGCACAATCACATACGTAGTTTTTTATACCGTTATATCCAATACTGTTAGGGTCGTACTGAACGTAACATCTGTATACTTTCTGGTTTATATGTCTTGATTTAACTTCACATTTCAAAATGGTATCGTCCTCCAACAAGTATTGCATATTCAAAAGTCCTTCTTCGGTATACATTTCAGCTAAGTATGAAACAGTTTGCGATAACTGGTACGAGCCAGTGAAAAGGATCTTCAAATCTTGCTCTGTCATTTCCGGAAAGTCTAATACGTCATTTGATGTTAACGGTTTGAAGATCCTTTTCTTCCTATTCCAGTTTTGTTCTTCCACAACTTTCGCTAAAGAATTGTCAACGTCTTTTCTTTTCAACATTTGCTCGGCAATTTGATCTTGTAAATCGGTATCGCAATTCAGTCTTTTTCCAAACTCATTAACCAAAAAATTCGCTACTTTGCAATAAAGCATCGCTGAATCCAACATGTTGTTGTTAAACTGATTATGCAAGAGTTTGAATTTACTACCGATTATACCGTGGACAGCCTCTACCACCCACCTCAATTTCGTAACAAATCGACTTTCGTTTGCTTCATTTGTTGGAAGTTGCTTTCTTTTGCCTTTCAACGCTGGCATCAACACAACGAACCCTTGAGATTCTAACCAATCTTTGACGTCTCTGAACCCCCTGTCAAGTATAAAAACATCCCCTTTTTTGAGGATTGATCTCAAGCCGTTCGGATCACTTAGTACATGTTGTAAGATTTTCGCATCATTCACAATTGCTTCGTACGGTCCGTAAACATCTATTACATATCCATCTGTGGCACAAACTGTGAAGGGTTTACAGAGTGGACACTTTTTCTGACCAGAGAAAGATTTTTTTTGGTAACAATTATTACTACTTTTTTGGTGTCGAAGGTATGAACCATCAGCAATCAAGAGCAGGCGATCTTCAAATCCGTGCAATTTTTTTACGTAAGGCGACGTGTGATTAGCAATTAAATCTTCGCGAGAACATGCCCGAGCTCCGAAACGAAGTGGAAAGACGTCTTTCGCGAATGAATCCAAAACCGATTTGCAATAAGCAGATACTAGTTGTTCAGATTTGATATCGAAAATTGACACAGTGATTGTGTTGGAATTTCCAGTTCTTAATTTAAAAAGGAATATTAAAAGAGCTTGATTAATACTGCGATTTTGAGAATTTCGCAAAGTGACCAACATGTTTTTTAGAGTCTTGATTTCTGCAACTGTGTATCCAGTTAGCGATTTTATGCGCTCTGCCGATAAATTGTAATCATCTACTCTGTCTAAAATACTGTTGTCGCATTTTTTGGACAGTGCATCCAAAAATAATGCCAACTCTTGAGAACTGATAGTACAAGTATTCGAAAATATTTTCAAGTTTGAAATTTCGTCAACGTACATACGTTTACTGATAAGATGTACAGGACAACAGCGATTGCCTTTTGGAATGAAAATTCGTGAACTTATAAATACCTGTAACCTCGCTTTAAACGGAACAACCGGAGATGTCGTAATTGGAGTAAGACATACGCAACAACATTTGTGAGTCGCGGTAACTCTGTTGAAAGGCATCTCGATCATTTCATAGTCCGGTTCTCTTGGACGAAGAACGTAAGGAGGGTCCTTAGAAGATTGTGATGACTGTCCTGTGGAAGATCCAGACTCCGACCGTGACAATTGTTGCGAAGACTGTTCCGAAGATTGTTCTGTGTCATCTGATACTGTCAAATTGGAGAGTGTTGATGAATGTCTCTCTACAGGATCGACAGAATTTTGTTCGCGATCAACATCTGGCAGAGGATTTTCCTCGGGATTGACGTTTGGCAGAGGATTTTCTTCGGGATTAAAATCCAACTGAAGATTTTCTTCAGGATCAGAATCACTGCTCGTCGATGGTGAAACCGTTCGGGATTTAGCGATTGCGGAACGACACAGATGACATAAAACGTCACCTTTCTCTACTCGTTTACCTAGTAGTTTAGTATATAAGTGTACGTCATCATCTGAAGAAATGGACTTCTGTCTTCCGGTATCATAACGCAACAATCTGTTGCATCTTATGCACCTTTCACCAGCCGTACATTTTCGTTTTTTCGGTGGCATCGCACAGTTTTTCCTAAAGAAAAAAAAAGAACATTGTTATTTTTTTTATTATGATTAACAAATTATTTTTTTTTTTGAAAAAAATGAAAAAAGTAACTGAAACCCGGAATAAAAAAAAACCATAATTAAAAAAACAAATAGAACAAAAGTAACGAAAATCGAAAGTACATTAAAAATTGTAAATCAAAACAAAAAAAATGTTGAAAACATCGGTAAACAAAACAGAAATAAATTATTGTATTCCAAATCATTTTTTTATTGAAATATCGTTTCGTCTTAGTTTTGTTTTTTTTTTTGCTTTTTTTTAATTCTTTTCATGTGAGTGAACTAAACAACAACTTGAAGTTGACGGCCACCTTCTGTACGATTTCAAGTCGACTATGAGGCAAACGATTGTAGATTGAGGTTATGATTATAAATCAATTTTTATGTTGATTGATATTTAAATTGATATTCAAACTCACCTTAGAATACTGCTTCAATCACTTCGTGTTGAGATAGGCAGGATAAACGATAAATTAAAAAAACGCTGTTAACAAAACAAATAGATGTGTTTAACGGAGCAGAGCGCGTCGCATGACGTGTGTACTGGACGGCGGCTGAACACAGAGAGAAAGAGAGACCGCGTGGAGCGGGGTTCTCGATGCGTCAGTGCGTAGTGGGCATGCGCAGTACCGTGCGGAGGGGCATACGAGCCTAAGGCCCACGTGGGTACGGTGGCCTTAGGCACTCGGGTACGTGGCTTAATAAGGTACAAGTTGGGATTTTCTCCGCCAGGTGACAGTTTAGTCGGGGAATTCCAAATTTTTTTTCTGAATAATACGTAATTTTTTGTTTGTTAATATAACTATTGACAGCTGTTACGATTAAAAATTCGTGTATAAGAATGAATTTATAATCAGCGACCTAAAAAATCCTTATTAATATCGTTCCCATAGCTTTTTTAAAAAATTTCAAAAATTAAAATATTTTTTCTTCGTTTTGACAGCTGTCATGTGACAAAACTAATTTTTGACATCAAATTTGTAATCGGCGACCTCAGAAACCCCAAAATGTACTTTTATTAAAAAAAATAATTGAAAAATATGATTTTGTGTCATTTTCGTAACTGAAAATGCTCAAATTATAAAAACGGAATTTATTCAAGTTTGATTTTCGGACGCTAGAGACGACCGAATTGAGCCCAATTAGCGTCATTTTGTAGAGGAAGATAGTAGCTTTCTATGCTATGGTGCACGATTTTTTACCATTAATACGTCAATAAAAACCATAGCATTAAATACAAAAAATGACGATTTTTTACGGTTTTTTTGCCATTAAAATTATGTTGCACATGATTTAACTTTACGAAAAAATCTGGAAAAATTCAGGGCATGTCTACACATCTGAAACAAAATTTTGGTTGTGTTAAAACCGCTTTAAAATGCATTTGAAAGCTCAAAAAAAAATTAAACATCAAAAAAACGCATTTTTTGCGATTATGGTGTTTTCATAAGGGTTTAGGGGGTTAAAAAATATCTCTAAAATTTTGTTTTTCAGCCCTCTTTCAGGTTTTTGGGTCGATTCGATCAAACTCGGTGGGGGCCGTCAGACCCCCCTTAACCGGCTACCCCCTTTAATGAGCTACTCGATTCGTCGGCAGACATTGGATTACTCAGCACATTCCTTTTTTAAAATCCCGGACGAGCCCCCAAAAATTAATATCACGTCCTGACGGGACGTGGGCATATATTTTTACGTTTCCCTCTTTGTAGCCTACGCCTAGCGCAATAGCTCGGGATGAGGGTAAAAAGGGGCAGTGCTTGGGTAAAAATGGGATGACGCGATTATCTGATTCAGGAATAATTGGACACTCAAATTCTATCGACTCGGGGTTTATTGGAATTAACCAATTTGGTTAAGTCGATTAAATTAATAATACAGAAATGTACATGAAGTATTTCGCTTACATTTGTCGATGGGCCGTGGGTACAATGGTTGGAGATACGGAGGGTCGAAACGGGCCTACGCAGGTAGGCCGGACCGCTCGGTTGTGTACGCTCTGTTACGGGTTTAGCGGAGCTGGTGTTCTTCACGTAGACAAGATCTTTTAATAGACGAGTATTTATCGCGAGCCGAGTCTTCGAATTAATCGGGCATTTACGCAATTCAATGTATCGATGTTAATGTGGTCGCGCTTTACAAAGTATAGACAGAACTTGTAACAATTATACCGGAGTATTACTAATTTTCTTAGCGTTGACGTCTGAACTTGTCGGATGCTGTCGGGAGACAGTTTTTTGTATCGAACTAGATCTAACGGGAGATGTTTGAGACTTTGTCCGAACTCGATGGAAACTGATAGGAGACTAACTTCAACGGGTGGTGATGGAACGCTGACTTACTGTAGGATAATTCATCGCCAAGTGGAAAAGAGGAGACGTTTCGTTAATGGGGGAAGGAGTGCATTTTCCATAGGGATTGGTGGAAAAGGCATCAAATATGCGTATCTTCGGATGGTTGATCGAAAATAGAGAGTGGGAGCAGGACGTAGTCTGCGAGTCATATTCGTCGCTCTATTTCCATGAATTGGAACAGCGTTTCCTTTATTTGGAGTGCGGAAAAATACCGGGCGGGAAAAGGGGTCTTGTCGGCGGCGAGAACGCACTGCTCGAGATAGGGCTTGTTGGCCAAGGATCGCGAGTGCATGTGGTCTTTTATGACAAGGTGGTTTCCCAGGTTCGAGGATTTCATTCTGGTGAGTGTGTATTTGTTCTTCATATGGTTAAGACTGCTGTGCTCTCGCATGGGAAAGTACGTGAGACGCTTACTTATTATCAATAGCCTACATTTCCGCCGTGTATGTCTAAGCTTAAAGAAAAATATAAATATCCGTCGAAAAATGAGAATGCCTCTATCGCGCGTATGTGGTCGCTCACGATTTCCATGGGAAATCGCGTGTGCCCTGCTTCTTCGCCAGGGCTTAAGGAGATAAGAGAAAGCAAGAAAAAGAAATACATTGTGCGCATTTAGTCGCGACGTGACAGGACTTTGGCGATATGGATACCTTATTTCATTACAAAATGTATTTAATATTTTTAATTGGTGGTTGAATCATAAAGATTCATGCAAATAAATGAAATGTGACATTATGTGATTTTTTTATTCTCCTCACCCCTTTCTTTGTTACCTTGTCTGTTATGAGATTACACAGTTGTATGAAGTATTCCTCCCGAAAGTAAAACAATTTTTTGTTTGGAAACTGATGGAAAATAATTTTATATACTCTCTCGATAATGTTTGAAGATATTCATCGGTAGATGTTCGAAGATGTTCGTGAGACGTTCGTGAGACGTTCGAAGACGTTCGAGAGACGTTCGTGAGACGTTCGGAGACGTTCGTGAGACGTTCGGAGACGCCCAAGAGACGTTTGGAGACGTCCAAGAGACGTTCGGAGACGTTCGTGAGACGTTCGTAAGACGTTCGAAGACGTTCGAGAGACGTTCGGAGACGTTCGTGAGACGTTCGTACGACGTTCGAAGACGTTCGAGAGACGTTCCGAGACGTTCGTGAGACATCCAAGAGACGTTCGGAGACGTTCATGAGACGTTCGGAGACGTTTATGATGCGTACCAACCATATTTATACCAGAAAGTTCGATGTGCCTGCGAGCAAATGTAAAGTAACAGACGCGTAGATGCTGCACGCTCGAGTGTGTATACATAACTGCTCCAAGTATATACGATGTGGAACCGTCGAACTCGTAGGTACACAAGCTAGGTAGGTAGGGAATTAAAAAATTTCAAGGCCATACACAATAATACAATAGAGATGTGAAGTTTAAACTGCTCATTAAGCTTTTACCAAGCAGCTGCTGCTCGTCCAAGCGGCGGGCGGGCCAGGCGGCCTCGCGCGCCGGCCGTTCGTGCGGTTGAAATACCTATAACTGCCAATCTAGTGCTTTGATCTTTATGAAATTTGGTGGGAAAATTATTGAGATATTGTACTTAAAGAATATGCAATCAATTTTTTCTCCATTTTTCCGACCATCACAAGTGTCTATAAGACCTTAAGGGGGACATCACTGTGCAAGGACTTGCACGGTAGCTTTCCCCCTAGCCCACTTTCCCGAAGTAAACTTTTAAAAAATGTTGTTTTTATCATTTTTGAAAGTACATATATTAAAAAATATGTTGGAAGCATTTTTAGTTACAAGTCCGAAAATTGACAGAGTTACAATCAGTTTAGTGGGAACGCCACGTCACTTTAGTGGAAACTCCAGTCGCCGTTCCGGCAACTCGAATGTGGTCTCGCGCTCCCGTGTTGACAGTTTTTCTGTCGACAAGCTTGGTTTCTTTCCCGATCGGGCTACGTAAGCGCGCGTTATCGAGTGCGTTTCGGTATGTTTTTCGTGAAGTTCGTGTTAACGTAATTGAGGAATTCTCCACCGAGGCTGAGAATTACCATTGCATTTTCCGTGAGTTCTCGTATTTCGGATCTTATGATTTTGCTCTCGTTCCGTTCTCGCAATTAAATAACAAATGATTCGTTTGTATTCTCGCTGATATCGTTATGATTCTTCTTAAATATCGAAATCATATCCCGACCCTCTCTACCAAACTATGCAGTCTGAGCGGCCGTGCACTGCCGTGACTGTTCGCTCCCGCTGATGCACTCTGATCGCCGTTTGTCAGTTCTGTGGCCCTCAAAAACTGACAGAGAGTTTTATTTGTAACTCGCCTGATTGTTTATTTCATTTTTTGGGTTTCGTGTTTGCGCCGTTTGGTGCGGATGAACGTAGTTCCGCCCATCCCCCAGGTGAACCCGGTCGCTAACCCAATGGAACACGTTAGCTGGTGCCCACCGGAGCATCACAGATATTCACGAGTAACGTCCGACGCTGGATGAACAATGGCCCAGTGGTTTCGGAACACAGGACGAAATGTTATTTTCGATGTTTTTTTCAATACTTAACATCTAGTGAGTACAACAATGCCAAACAAGAATATAAAAATCACCTCCCAGAAGGGGAGGTGTTCACGAGTAAATTAATCACTCGAGTTTATTATACAGCAAAACAAAAAGACGAGCAATTCACTTTCCTGAACGTGGATTTCGAAACCACTGTGCAAACAAACTCAGCATCATACGTTACTCGTGAATATCTCAGCCAATTTTTGTGACACGACAATTTCTAAGAAAGCGTTTTGTTCGGAAAGAGACACCCTATATGCTCACGACCGAAAAACTATTACTTAAGATGCACTTTGCATAGTGCTCGTTCTGTCGAGTAACTCGTTCCGCTGAAAAATTATCGCCGAAAAACAACAAACACGCCCGTTCTCGCGAGTGCGTTTCACCCCTTAAAAATCCGGTTCCGCCGATATTTAAAAAAAATACGTGTTGCCTATTTTGACCCATTCTACGGACTGCAAAATTGCATCGAAATCGGAGTGGGACACCTGGCGACCTTTTCTTATTAGGACAAAAGAAGCGGAAGGTACAGAATAAGCCCTCGAATATTCAATTACCATATTTGCAATTGTGCCGATCGCAATATACGTTGGATTCGATATTAGAGTGGATTCCGCGCTGGGAGATTTACCTATCTATCCTGTTTTCGAGTGAGCCTCGATTGCCAGACATGATAGAGGAAGACCATACCGCATACATACGCGTGTGTACGTGTATATGTATCTGCATATAGGGTATTCCACCCCAACTCGGACACCATTTAGCTTTTGCATCTCCGATTTTCTCCATAATTTTTTGTCATTTAGTATCTTTTGAGAAAGGCCTCCATGGCAATTTTCAGGATTTTTTTGTCCAGCCACTTCCGAGATATGAATTTAAAAAAAACGGTACATTTTTTTAAATGCCCATAACTTTGCAAAAAATGATGCGATTGGGATGTCTTATTTTTTAATTTCGCTTTTAGACGCATTTTTAGAGAGAAAAAAATTGTACAAAATCCTCAAAACCGTATTTCCATAAGATTTTCGGGTTCTAAATATTGAATGTTGATGTCACGTCCTGAGGGGACGTGGGCATATGTTTTATCGCGGTTCCCTCTTTTTAGCCTACGCCTAGCGCAATAGCTCGGGATGAGGGTGAAAAAGGGAAAGGTGCATGCAAAGATGGGAGCGACGCAGTGACTCGATTAAGAAATGAATTGATCTGTACAAATAATTAACAATTTGGGATTTATTAAAATTAACCAATTTAGTTAATTCCGTCAACAAGAAAATACATAGAGGTTCGCTTACATTTATGGTGCGTCGTGGATACGATAATCGGTTTACAGCGGTTGGGTTCGGGCCTCCGCAGACAGGTCGGACCCCTCGGTTGCGCACGCTCCGTGACAATGTTGAGATTACACGTTGATACAAATTTTCACACACGCGAGTTTCACACGTACACATTCAACGTAGACAGTTAAATGATTTCTTACAGTTCGCGTTTTTATGAGGAACAATTGCGAAGTTCAAGTTTCGCGTTTTTATGAGGAACAATTTCGAAGTTCAAGTTTCACGTTTGCTGTCAGGAGACAGATGTATTCCGATCTACTTATTCCGATGAAAGTTGTTGGGAGACTAGCTCTGAACGAGTGGTGATGGAACACTGACTTCAAGATTGTTGTATCCTAGCTTGTAAGATATTTTGGATGCTGGGATGGTGGGGGAATGGCCCCCTGGGAGAGTGCACATTTGGGGGTGCATTCTTTTGGATTGGTGGAAAATGTGTATAATGTCGAAATGAGAGTGGGAGCGAGGGGTGGGTTGCGATAGCCACAACCGTCGCTCTATTTCCGGGAATTGGAGCTGCGCTTCCTTATCTGGAGCGCAGGAAAATACAGAGGAAAAAGGGGCCTTGTCGGCGCTAAGAACGCACGCTCGAGATAAGGCTTGTTGACCGAGGCCCGCGAGTCCGCATGGGATATACCAGCGCCGTTTTATGGCCGGGTCAACTTCCTGGGTCGGAGGATTTTCTCCTAGCGAGTGTGTATTTTAAGGATTTGGACATTTTTCCGCTCTTGGATGATCGTTGGCATTCGGCATCGTCGCGCCGTTATATATTTACGTCTTTAAGAATATCATTACGAATTTCTTGCGTGTCGCTTCACGTGTTCGTCATCCTTGTAATCCGAAGGTTTCCTTTGTGTATTTTTGGTCTTAAGGACACTCTGCGATGTACTCGGACTCTGTTCGGATTACAACGAGACTGTTCGAATTTTTCCCGCTTGTATATTTGTTCTCGATATCGTTAAGACCGCCACGCTTTCGCGTGGGAAGGTATGAGAAACGCTTAGTTATATTATCGTGGATAGGCTACATTTCCGCCGTGGTAGGCCTAACTCTAAAGAAAAATATTTAAATCCGTCGAAAAATGAAAATGCCGCTATCGCGCTATTAAGCTTAAAAATACATTGTACGCATTTGGTCACGACGTGACATTGATTTTTGAAAAACACGTAGCTATCGTTTTTTTTCAAATTTTTCCTAAAAATACTGTCACTAATTATGCAAATTTTAAGCCCGACACGTTAATGGGATAACGTTGGGATCCATGATTTTTCGAATTTTAAAATTGTCTTGTTTCACTTATGTTTAAAAAAATATCTGAAATCAAAATACTTTACATCAAAGCTACTCTCGAGGATTATCTGACACGTAATGATTATTAATTAGTTTACAGATTGATTACAAGCAAAATATATAGATCGAATGAAATACGCATTATATTTGCTCACATTTTTTTATTAACTAACATTTTCTTACACTTTGAATACTTTATAAATTCGCGAATCTAAAGAAAATGAAAATTCTTCGAATCTCAAAGTGTCTTCTCCGTCGGGTAGGGCACAATGATATTGTTGTGTACCGGTTATTGTTTTAGCACTCAGGTAACGTTTTTCCAAAAATTCTTTGGCTCGAATATAATGGTCATTAGAGAAGAACCGAATATGAATATTTGGAAAACAATTCGGTTTTACCGCCCAGTCATACAATTGTTGATGTGTTGAGATTTATTCATTATATGGAAGTTGAAGGCATGCTCCTGCAGCGATTCTTTTGACGGTTCCCCCTACTCCATCACAAAGCCCTTTGCCGTGGGCTGTTGTAAAATAATGCCATTCAACTTCCAGGCCAAAGTCTTCTTTGTGGTAATTTATATTCACAAAATTCTTGTAGTTTTTAAATTGTTAAGGCCCTCCATCAGAACAGTAAATAACTTTTGCAGCATCATTGGATGACTCTTTGATGAATTCAGCTGTAATCCTTGTAAATTCATGAACGGCAACTGCGTCATGAGATAAACAGTCCGATATTGTGACTAAACTTTTGTGAATGAGTACATTATCTTCTTTGTGATTAATTACAACTGGATAAATTCGTGCTTGATCGTTATTCCAATGAAATCCAGATGCAGCATTCTGAATAACAAACGCATAATTTTCCGAAAACCACAAATCACAATGTTCTCATTCTGTTCTAACGATTCTTTCAGCGATCACAAATAGCTTGCTTGTTCTTTAGCAATATACTGGTGTGGCAAAAGAGTTTGTGAGTTTTCACAAAAATTATCCACAAAATCTGTTGAGCTTTTCACGAATATTTCCACACTTGTACGAGGCTTTGAAATCCAATATTTATAAGTTATAATATTTCATTAATTTTATTTTCATCCAGTATATCAAGTAATAAATTCTTAAAAATTTGTACTCCTGGGCACTTATCACAGTTGTTCAAATAACAATCAAAAGTTGGTTCCTGATACATAATCATTTTCAAGCAATCACTATTGAGCTGTAATGGTGTTTCTGATTGGCTTGTAAGATTAGCTAAATTACACCCTGCAACAAAAGAGATCATGGTTATGGTTTGATAAAGATTTTGTTGACATACACTTACCTAACATCCTAGATCTCGCAAGTACACAGTGTTGAGGGCGTAATGACGCAAATTTAGAGAAATCAACTCAATAATCAGGATGTCGTTCTTTAAAAAGTTCATATAATTCGCGTAAATTAGAGAGAATGAGTTGTTTCTGGATATGTTCACGTTTTCCGACATCATCTCTAATAGAAAGGTAATCTTTCATTCCAGGCATATTAACGCTGATTTCATCATCAACATGGAATTCCAAAATCCGAGTCTTAATATCATTTTAATATTCACAAATTTAATAAGTAGTTTTCATTTAAAAAATGCGTAAACAAATGAATTTCGTTGAAAGGATCCCTTTTTCTTCACGGAGTCTTCTAGCTAAAGATGCCATGTATTTTGTACAGCCCATTATACTGCCGACACGGGATAAGCCCCATGTTTCAGGTAAGAGTGTAAAAATTGTTAAATTTAATTTTCAATTTTTCGATCATCTCCAAAAAGTCCTTCGAATTAGTTTATCGTCAGTATCTTTTAATATTCCTAAAGACGCATTTAATTCATAGCATACTTTTTGGACTTTGTTTTGTAGATAAGTTTGATTATTAGTATGCTTTTTAACGATTCGGGATTTGTTTAATAATACGATTGCATCATTAACCACAGGCAACACAGTTCCTAAGCTCAATTGAGACAGGCTACTGGTTTGTGACGTTAGTTCTTCACTCACGTTTACACAACGTTTTATCACAAAAAAAATGGAAAATCCCCAACAATGTTTGATTAATTTTACCAGACGGCGTATTTCAAATTGATAGTTTTCTCAGTTACAACATCTCCGAATTCGTCTCAACTTCATGATCACAGCACTATTTTTTGGGTCCAATGCTTTTCTACACGATGTGCAGTTAAAATCATCCTTACTCTAATCATCAAGTTTTGTTCTTTAGATTATAATGATCTTTAGGTAACTCTACTCTCCATATACATGAAATATTGACTCAAAATAAAACTGAATAAGAATTAATACAAAAAACTTATGTTGTTATATATTTAACTAAAATGGAAGGGTCATTGTCCATTAAATTATTAAGACATATATTCAACTTCACAGACGACAATAACCATTGCCCATAGGGCTGAAAGAACGTTTATTATGTACTTTTAGTACGGATTACTAAAAAATACAAAATTTCAAATTCGAAAAAACATGTATCCTAATGATATTCCATTACTGTACCGGGCTTAACAGTTGCATAATGAGTGACAGTATTTTGAGGACAAATTTGAAGACATTCGATCGCTACGTGTTTTTCAAAAATCAACATGTAATATTTAGTTCTCAAAAATCTTATGGAAATACGGTTTTGATGATTTTATACGATTTTTTCTAAAAGTGCGTCTAAAAACGAAAAGTAAAAAAAAACTTCCCAATCGGATCAATTTTTGCAGTTATGGGCATTAAAAAAAAAGTAGTTTTTTAAAAAATCATATCTCAGAAGTGACTAGACTACTTTGTCTAGTCATGGAAGTGACTAGACAAAGTACAATTTAAATTACACTTAAATTGTACTTTAATTGTAAAAAGCTGAAAATTGGCATGGAAGCCTCTCTCAATAGGTACTAAAAGACAAAAAATGATGGAGAAAATCGGAGATGCAAAAGCTAAATGGTGTCCGATTTGGCGACGAATGCCCCATATATAAAGGTCGATTCATAATAACCTGTACAGGGTGTATAAAAATTATGTGTCACCACTCCGCCAGGTGATTCTCCGAGTCCCGTTCGGCGAAGATCACCCCCCCCCCCAACATGGACCCGCAAAATTGACCTTGACCAAAACTCAAGGTCAAATTTTTTATTGGCTTGAAAAATTCTACTAAATGAGAGGAACAAAAGTCAGAAAGGAACCATGGGTCGCAAATGAGCCCGTCACCCAGAAAATCAAAAATAAAATATAAAATATTCGGAAATATGAGTTTCCCGGATCGTGGATAGGAGAAACACAACAATAGCCAGTTAAGCACCAAAATGAAGCCATTCACTACTCAGCCAGGGGATTCCAATGGTTTGGTCGTGTCTCTCTGTCCAATCGTGTCTGACTGCCTTGGTTGTTTAACTGCCTGGTCGTGTCTCTTGGTATTATCATCTGTTACTGTCTGGCCGTGTGTAGCTGCCTTGTCGTTTGATTGTCTGGTCGTGTTATCTTGGTCAGCGTGTCCATGAGGGACGGCTAAGGCCTGATGCAATTCCAGATCGGCGTGAATTTCAACGTCTTGATGAGCTCTTTGATGACCAAGAAAGGTTTGCCATCCAGGGCGTTGGGCATCGGAGAGTAGGGCGTCCTCGAGTCCATTGGAGAATCGAGGAGCGCGTTATTGCTCTTGCACCGAACTTCCCCATCATGGGCTTATGCCGGATAGCCGCTCGCGTTGGTGTAGCGCATATGACAGTTGGTCGCATAATTCGCGAGGGGGGCCTGTGACCGTATCGTGTGCAATATGTCCAAGAAGAGCACCCTGAGGATAATCAAGTTCGTTAGAATTTTTGTCGCTGGATGCTTCGGAAATTGCAAAGAGACCCTCGATTTTTTCATCATGTCCTGTTCACTGACGAGGCGAGCTGCTCGAGCACCGGTATTGTGACTAGGCAAAGTATTCGCATCTGGGCTGACAGGAACCCTCATGCAATGATGCAACGAGTCCACCAGGGTCGATTCAGCGTCAATGTTTGGGCAGGTATCGTTGGTGACAACATCAATAGTCCGGTCTATCTTCCGTCGTGGTTGAATAGTCGAAATTATCTGGTTTTTCCGTAGCGCGACTTAATCCATCGCTTACGAGAAATTGTGCCACGGCAGAATCGCCAAGGCCTTTTCTTTATGCATGATGGTGCCCCGCCACATTTTGGTCGGCAAGTTAGTGCTTTTCGTCACGAAGCCGTTGGAACGCGATGGATAGGCCGTCGGCCTACGCCACATTTATAGCCACCACGTTCTATAGACCTTGATCCTTTGAATTATTTCTTGTGGGGTGCGCTAAAAGCCATCGTTTATAGATCTGGCAGAGTGATTAGAACGCCAGTGGATCTGAGACGCCGGATAGATGATGGAATGACCCAGTTGAGACGAAACCGACAACTCTTACCCATAGTTCGGACCAATTTAGAGGAAAGGGTGCGAGCATGTCTACGTAATGGAGGTCGGCATGTGGTAGCTGGGGAACAAGACCGTATGCTACGAGTCATCAGTATGAACGGTCGTGGCCCGCGATAAAATCGACCAGGCGATAATTAAAAAGACGACAGGGAGGGTTTGGAGTCGGTAAATACCCTGGGAGTGACGAACCACGGAGACCTGATCGCTACCTGATCTCACATGCGCACCTGCACGCACGCACGCACGCACACACACACACACACACACACACACACACACACACACACACACACACACACACACACACACACACACACACACACACACACACACACACACACACACACACACACACACGCACACCCAAACGCAAACGCACACACACACACACACACACACACACACACACACACACACACACACACACACACACACACACACACACACCACGACTCTTGAAGGTGTGACAACAGTAGCCTCAAAAGTAGTTGCCTTTCCGTCCACCTCCTCGTGGTGAGAGTCGGACAACGGTGAAGTTCTTTTTTTTTCGAATAATAGAATCCACTGGCTAAGTGATCGAAGGCTTCATTTTGGTGCTTAAGGGGTTACCCCCACTTGCGATTTTGAAAAAATCGATTTTTTATTGCATTTTTTTGAAGTTTAAGTATCTGAGAATATGTCCTGAAAATTTCAAGTCGATCCGAACAAAATTGACTGAGATATGAGCGTTGAAAGAGAAGAATCCGCGTTGAAAGAGCGTTGGAAGAGAAACTTTAAACGCGTTTTTCGCACAATGGCATTTCTTAAGTCGGTGATCAAGATTACTCGAACACAAATGAACCGATCTTCTTGAAATTTTGCAGGCTTATTTAATACATAAAAATGTAGTCTTTAATCGTTCGATTTTTCTTTTCGAAAAAAATGGCCGTTTTATAGCCAAAAAACGGCCGTTTTTTTTTCGTTAAAATCGAACCATTAACTTTGACTGTCGGCCATTTTGTGAAAAATGATTTTTTTAAAATTCCTCCGATTAAAGACTAGTTTATACTTATATTTGACTAAATCCATCCGCATTTTTTTTCAAGTGATCCACTTCGCCGCAATGTTGGTCACCGCAAACCGTGTATATAAAAACATTATTTCATTGACGGCCATTTGCCACTAAACAATGTAATATTTTTCAAAAAAAAGATTACTGAAAGTTCTTCAAGATGTGTTCTTTAAGATGGTATATTGATTGATTAAAAAAGTTTTGTAGTTTTCTTTAAAAAAATTCATGAAAAAGGCCTTTTTTTGCGCTACAAGTGGGGGTAACGCCTTAACTCGCTATTGTTGTGTTTCTCCTATCCACGATCCGTGAAACTCAATTTTCTGAATTTTTAATATTTTATTTTTCATTTTCTAGGCGACGGACTCATTTGCGACCAATGGTTCCTCTTTGACTTTTGTCCCTCTCATTTAGTAGAATTTGTCAAGCCAATAAAAAAATTGATCTTGAATTTTGCGGTCAAGGTCAATTTTGCGGGTCCATGTTGGGGGGTGATCTTCGCGGAACGTGACTCGCAGAGTCACGTGGCGGAGTGGCGACACATAATTTTTATACACACTATAGACACTGCACACGAAAGACTGTTGTAGCGCTGCATTTCTGCCCTTAACGACAATGCCACTCAAGCACTGAATTGTGAGCGCGAGTAACGTAGCAGGTGATGAGCAAGGTAGATAGGCATCTGTCTCGCTTGCACGGCCACTTTGACGTTTCGTGTATCGTTTGCTATCATTTCTGTCATCTTGGGTACGTAAGTTTAGAGTGCGCGTTTGACAGGTAACGCGCGCTTTGAACTTGCAAGGTTTGAGGAACGCAACCTTTGACAGATGACGGCACGGATGATTTGACGTTTTGCGTATCATTCGGTTATGCTGTCTGTTAAACAATCGGGTTCGAGACTCGAGCCAGGCTGGCCGATGTAACATTTCCCGCTTCGTCTTCTGTCGCTCCATGAATTCCGAGCCGAAGCGTAAAGGTTGCCGACATTCATGAGACTCGCAATTCTATCCGCGAGCGATGATGATAAAAAATCAGATTATTCAATGCATTCGTAATCTTTATTTCCTAGAGAAATAAAGCACAGAACAATCAATAATTTAGTGGTTTTCAAATTTTGAGGCATCGAGCGATTGTTTATTTTCGGATTGGACGTTTCCACATTGAATCACAAATAAATTATTCCATTTTCATTACGACTTTAATCAAATTTTTAATTCTTCGTTGCTGCGGCGATAATAAAAATTATCTCGCCTGATGGACGGAATGGAAAATGTGTTATGGATGCTAGAAAAATGATTGAGAAAATCGATTTCACCCCTGTTTACTAGAAACTGAGTGGCATTCGTCCGAGCTCCATTTCGGCAAAAGACCACGTCGTCAGCATGTTTACTGAACCAGAGATGAAATCGATGCAGTTTATGACGAGCAAGACGGGGTTATGATAAAAACTACCCGAATATACCAATTGAGCCGTTGATTTAATCTTTTACACGCTCGCAAAGGCGCTATGGTATACGCAGCTTATACCTTTACTTACATTATCCGCTCTTCCCGATCGGGAACGAGATGAAATCAATGACAAACTCGACGGGACGGTTTCGAGAATGTGTTATGGATGCTAGGAAAATAATTACGAGAATCGATTTCATTTCTGTTCCTTTGGCTCTGGGTGGCAGTCGTCCGAGTTCAGTTTCGGCGATATACCATCCACGTCTTTAACATTGTGTATTGAACTAGAGATAAAATCGATGCAGTTGATGACGAGTATGACAGGTTTATAGTGAAAACTACCCGAATGTACCAATCAAGCAGTTGATTTCATCTTTAACGCGTACTCAAAGGAGCTATCGTTGTCTCAATTCGTGTGTAAGCATCATCTTGTAGGGGTGCAGGTCAAGGTCTGAGTGTAAGATTCGCCTTAAAGTTCTAAACGATATTCCAACCGCAGCGACATGTTTCGCGGATATCGGGTTCGGGTTTTCAGGTGTTCGCACACTTTTAGGTGGCTGATCTAGGTTATTAGGTGGGTGATCTCGGTTATTTTAATTTGCACAGCGGAGGAGCTGTTTGTCTCATAAGTTAATTAAAGTGCATTTTCCGGCTTCGTGTGAAGCACTACACTTGACGCAGGGGTATATTGTAATTTACACTCGCATGTCCCAGTCGCCGACATTTTCTACATGCTTTACGCAACATAATTTCGGCCACCTGACCACATTTGAATGGAATTTATATTTAAGTCGGATATAAATTATTATATCATTTTTTACGTGTTTTTCTCGTAATTAGGTGGGTAATTGCACTACGACGTAATTGTAGAAACATCTTAAGGCACAGCTACAGCTACACGAGATTTATTTATAAAATGAATTAAGGTTAAGAAAGTTAGAATTGTTAGCTTATGTGACAGCCAACACAGACAGCTAACAACAACGCATGCGCAAAACATACGTGTATATATAGCACATGGTTGCTAGCTACCGCAGCGCTGCTCATGCAAAACCTTGTTTCATGACACTTTTACGGACACGCTAGAATACGGAGATTGGACTCCTTCCCTATAGTCTCCTCGACGCCCTAGATTCGACATTACGCGAAAACGCGGCGCCGAATAGAAAATTTTGTGACAGTTTACCAATGACTATTTGTTAATTGTTATTTTTTCTTATCGATTTTGTCTGGATCATTTTTTTATCCGTGTACTGAATCCTGAGATCTCGTAATATTCGGCCGAAATTCCGAGCGAATTTTTTACAACCGAAATTCTTCAATACCTCAGAAACGTTCCAGACACACTTTAGGCTGAAACGCTGTGTTTCAGTCTAAAGTGCACCGTTGCAAACGATGGCACGCTAGAAACGTCAAAAGCCGGGTTCTTCGAATGTATGGCTTCTGCCAGCTCTAACCTCCAAGTAGGGTTAGAGCGTGAAAGTCGAAAAGCAGTGGAAGTGGATATAAGTGCATAAAAGCGTGCCGAAGGTCAACTAGCGAGGCCTAGGCGATGGCGACTGCGAACGAATACGACGGACCGCATCTAATAGTCGAGCGCAGTTCCACCATGAGTTAGAAAACAAAGATCCTTCGTCTTAAATTCACTGTGAAAAGAAATATTTTTTTTAAAACAAGCTTTCATTTAATGTACTAAAAAGTAAAAAAGAATGTTTTTACCAAGTCACCTATATGTGTCTATAAATAAAAGCTTGTGGCGCTCAACTTTTCAAATGTTTAATCATTTTTATCAATTCAGTTTCATGAACCGTATTTAATTTGGCACTAAAGTAATGAGAGAAATTATCATCACACGTTTATGCTCAGTTTCAGGATTCTTATCTAAGGAATCTAAGGTTGTTGTACAAATACAATTGATATGTTAATGAATTTTGGTAAACTAAAGATTATATGTCTAAATTTTGAGCGCCCCAAGCTGTTATTTATAGTCACATATAAGTGACTGGGTAAACGAAATTATTTCCTACTTTTTAGTACATTAAATGAAAGCTTGTTATTTAACATTTTTTACATATAAATTATTTTATACTTTTTAGTATTTAATTTATCTTACTAGTTAGTTGTTATTAGTAGTTTACTTAGTGTACAAGTTTGTACGTTAGGAACATGGAATGCTCGTAAAAAATAACAAAGAATGTAATTGGGAATGAACTGACGACTAATTGTTACATATAAACTTTTCACATACAAACACAGTCGGCTACAAATTTGTTTGTATGGGATAGTGAGATTTTATATGGATGATTAGATATCGTTAATTTTGATTTTTCATGAAAAGTTGTGGTTTTTTAAAAGTGCATTTTGACTTCTTAGATGCATGTATCGAAAATTTCAGAGCTCTAAGTAGTCGGGAAGTGGCTGAAATATCGATTTTCCGTTTTGCATCTCACGGAAAATCAAGTTAAATAAAAGCGTGTAACATCTAATTCTATCCTGGTCTCTTTTGGCAGCCCCCGATGTATTTTGTTAACGAGAAAACTGTTCGAACGATTGGCAGAAAATTGGAGAAACGAGCGCGCATGCTGCGGTCCAGGAATGACCGTCGTGCAGTATCGCGGGTCGCAGGACGAGCGTGAGAACATGAGGATGGGCTAGCGAGTCGGCGACTTCGACGACGTCCACGTAATTCTCACCACGGTCAATCTCGTCAGTAGCACGCCCGAGGAACATCGCTTGTTTCGCGTAACGCCCATTTAGTACGTCGTTTTTGACGAGGCACACATGTATAAATCTACCCAGCTAACCAAGCGTACTATTGGTATGGCATACCGAGATGTAATCTACGGCCTACCCGTACGGTACCAGTACGGGTACGGCGTACCCGTACGGTACCAGTACGGGTACGCCGTACCGTACCAATATTTGCCACAAGCAAATATTTTTTCTTGTTTTAGGGGCGTCAAGAGATTCACACTAGTGACAAAATTATCAAAATAACCGTGATGATTACCTCCTACGATTTCTCGAGTCAAATCGACTGCAACTCGCCCACCCAAATTGGTCTCTGATGTTTTACCTACTTCACCCGTATACACCTGAAATTCACAGATATAAGCTGTCTGATCGGTTCCATATTTTAAAACCATCCGTGTATTAAAACCATCCGTATTTTAAAATGATCCGACCCATATTTTAAAACCACGTTTTATTGGTTTCCTTGGATTGTACTGTTTCAAGCTACTCCTTCCTTTGAACCTGGCTATTGATTCATCTATACTTTGATTCTTGTTGGGCGTGAAGCAAGTTTTGAACGTTTCTTTCAGGCATCTTATCATTGGACGGATTTTGTATAATTTATCGTAACATGGATCTCCCTTACGTGGTTCTTTGTCATTGTCATTGATATGCAAATTATTCACGATAAAGGAAAAACGATTGAACATCATAATAGGGCTGATATATTGATCCTTTAGTTGAGGATTTCTCGACCAGTAATCTCTGCAAGATGGAAGTTTTTTTACACCCATTAGGATACTTATGCCTAGAAAATGTAATAATTTTTGTTTTGTTATCAAATTTTCCTTTTTTTTCTGCTGAGTGATATAAAGATTACTCACAAGGGGACAGTACGGCAGTCGGATTTTTGTACTTTTTCGTACTCATGGTACGTGAAGTTCAGAGCTTGAATATTAATATCCCAAAGCAGTTCGACGCCATATTCAGAAATTTTCGAGAAAATTGACTTTGAAGTTTTCGAGCGCACTCTTATCCCACAAAGATGCAACGATATTCGAACCGGGCTCGTGGCGTACCCGGTAGCGCTCGAGTCAAGTAATCGCGGGGTCGCTGGTTCGAGTCTCACTTCGACATTTTTTTTTTATTCGCATACCTCCGTCATTTAAATATCCCGATAAATTTTTGTTGTATATAATCACATATTATTATATATAATTAATATAATATATCTATATATGTTTATATATGGACAAAATCCATATATAGTTATTTATGTACAAAATTCATTATAGTTATACATAATTATATATTTTCTCATATATTATTTATATATAACAATAGGTGATTATTTATAAAAAAATAAAAAAATAATCCCGGGATAAAAATCATAAAATCTATGCTAATTCACATATATGTAATTATAATTGTCAATGATAAATGCAAGTCTTATTTTCGATTACCTCTTGCTTGAAATTGCGAATAGGCGACGTAAAAATATCCAGTAATAGTATTTACATCAACTCCCTTGTAGATTAATAGGAATATAAATAGAAGAATACATGTTGAAATATGTGAATATAACGCTTGCTTTGGCAACCGTCGATATTGTGAATAACAGTTCTGCGTACATCGTTTGCCTTTGTCCTGATCAACTACCTGCGAAGCGGGCACAGCTGCTTGTGCACAAAAGATTTCTGGGAATTCCAGAACGGGTGGAAGAGATACGGCGTCTTCCGCAAGGAATGCCTGTTTGAAGTAGCATTCGACCGTTGGTTTTAGGAGCAGCAAGTACGGTTTTTCGGCATGGTGCACGATTTTGTAGAATATTCGATAAAAAAAGATCAAAATGTCGGGCGTGGGAGACGACGAGGTGCCTGGGCCTTCGACGGCACAAGATGATATTGAATATTCTTTGTGCAGTGAAGTTTCAAAATTACGATTGAAGGATGCCCTCGTATATTACGAGCAAATTCTCACACAAAATAATCTTGTGGCACCAACACCATCGGAGGTAATTACTGAAGAGGGAATGTTACTAGCAGAAGACTTGTTCCATTATACAGTACAAACTTTACACGAAAAAAAGTTTGTAACGGATGAAGAACTAATTATGCTTGATGAATTGGACGAAGAACACGCTTTTGACGAACCTGCATCTGACAACGAAGATTCTTCTGAAAATTATGAGCCAGAGGAGAAAAGGGCAAAATCGTACACGGACAATATTCCGCTGGATTATAAAAGGAAAGTTATCAATATAGTTCGAGCCCATCCGACATGGAGCCTAAAAGTTCTGCAAAAAAACGGGTGCAGCCGCTTAAAGCGCATGGAGGAATTGCCAAAATGGGAAAAACATGTGAAAAGCGGAGGAACCATGACAGACAAATACGCGACCATCGATTCGTGGACTTACGATCGCTTTGAGGAAGCGCGACAGAACAACCAACAAGTTACAACCCGAAACTTGCAGCAGTGGGCTTTATCGCCGCGAGTCAATTTGAAAATTTTGATTTCAAAGCTTCCGATAGGTGGGTTGTGAAATTTAAACGGAGACATCGAATTCGCCAAAGAAAAATCACGAAGTTTGTAACGGAAAGAGAAACCGCAACGCAGGATGAAATCCTGGCTGCTGCAGAAGATTTTCGTATCCAGGCTCGTGATGTCATACCAAACTTGGGTCCCGATTTCGTCATTAATACAGACCAAACAGGTATTCAAAAATTGTTCTTATTTTCCATAATAAATTAATGTAGACTTTCGTATATAGTATTTTCAATTTATTCCTTTTCTATTTCTTTCAGGATGCCAATACCAGTCGACGTTCGACAGAACTCTGGCGACCAAAGGATCAAAAGTAGTGCTGGTAAAGCGGCAGAATATGAATAAAGTCACCCATTCCTATACTGCGCAGTACTCTGTCACCCTATCAGGAAAATTGTTGTCACTGGTGTTCGTATGCCTACAAGGAACAACAGGTTCATTTGGTCCCAGGGTTCAAAAATCGGTCAACGAGTACCTAAAAAAATACGGAAACGTCGTAGTCACGTCATCGAAATCGGGAAAATTGACTACAAAGTTATACAAAGATTTTTTAATCAACGTTTTGAAACCCTACGTAAAAAAAGAAAAGTTTTTCTTAATTATCGATTCCTGGGGAGGCCAAACCGATACCGTGATGTACAATGAGGTGTTTCGAAATGACAGGCGTCTGCCTACTTGCACGGTGCAGGTAATTCCACCAAAATGCACTCCATTAGTGCAACCTTGAGACGTGTATTTTTACCGCCAAGTAACAAAATTCATAAAGCGTCTACAGAACTGTGCCTATCTGATTGAACAAGGACGTGAAATTAATGATAGAGAAGATTGCATAAAAATTCATTCTATTGTTCATCATCAGTTGTCTTTTCCGGTCTTCAATAACATGATCAGATATGCGTGGTTTGCTTCGAAACTTTGCGATCAAAAAGAAATCTTCATGAACGTGAATGAAGTTTGTTTTCCGATCGATGTATTGAACAAAAAATTGCGAATGTAACAATGCAGCGTTTGTACGGTGTGCGAGATGCCGTGAAAATTACTGTTTTCCTTGTTTTTACGATGGTTATCACTCTGGCTCGTGTAACATTACACCCGATGTATAAAACAAACAAATACAGACCGAATAATAAAGTATTCAATTCCTTACCCGACGTTTTTCATTTTCATCCTAAAAATGTTGTTGGTTATAAATATTGATACTTGAAAATGTATGTTTATAATCAAGAGATAATTAAAAATATGACTTGCGTTTTTCTATTTAAAAAAAAAATGTAAAAAAAAAAAATCGAAGTGAGACTCGAACCAGCGACCCCGCGATTACTAGACTCGAGTGCTACCGGGTACGCCATGAGCCCGGCTCGAATATCGTTGCATCTTTGTGGGATAAGAGTGCGCTCGAAAACTTCAAAGTCAATTTTCTCGAAAATTTCTGAATATGGCGTCGAACTGCTTTAGGATATTAATATTCGAGCTCTGAACTTCGCGTACCATGAGTACGAAAAATTACAAAAATCCGACTGCCGTACTGTCCCCTTGTCAGAACAAGTAAATGTTCCAAAAAATCTTCTGAAAATAAACAGAAGAATAAGTTGAGCGGCGAAGTTGCCTGATATGGAACATTTGGACCACATTCCTTTGAAAATGGTTCGTCACATCGGTGTTTAGATTTAGTTTCCCATTTGCCGTCCATTTTTTTACCCTTTCCAATAAAGGCATATCTTCAAAATTATACAAACTTTCGTCACATTCAGATTCAATATTGGAATTGAGGGTATTGCTCTGGATAGATACATTGGAACCTGAGTCCTCGTCTGATCCATAACTGTCATCATATGACTCGTCGCTTGAAATTCGGTCAGATTTTTCCAATTTTTTTTACCTATGTGACTATTTTTTCGATCTAGGTTTTTCCCACATAAACATTCGAATACTTAGATGCGTAGGGTTTTTGATGGATAAAGAATATTTTTATCTATGAAGAATGCTTTCCCCACAAGGACATGAGAAAAATTAGCTTTAGAGATTATTATATTATATTATTATATATATGACAAAAGGCATGTGCAGATGGACTTTTGAATGCCGTAACGCAAAGTGACCCCGTCCACTAAAGGCATAATATCACTATATACATCGGTCAGTGCAATGTGTCATTAAAGGTAGATGAAATGCACGCACGCACGCGTGCACATACACACACACACACACACACACACACACACATATATATATATATGAAGTGCATATCAATGATAATGATACGGAACCACGGATTTTCATTTTGCAGTCATACCTTATTTTGTTTGCAGAATGATCTCAAATGAACTGAAATATTTATTTTTAATGTATATTTGAAGGAATATTCCAGATGAAGTAGGATATTATATGATTGAAATTTTTATTGTTACATTGCCCAGTTGGATCGACTTTATCGGATCCAACATTTTGAATTTTCAAAATCTGACATCATTGTATTCCAATCCTCTTGTTCCCAAATCTTCAAATGTCAACTGTTATTACATTTTCCATTTAGTTTGTTCACAATCATAATTTCCAAAATTTGGCTCCATATTAATTATCAGCAACGCTGAAGACTCCTAAAATTCCGTGCCAACCAAATTGAAGTTCTACAAAGTAGCTGACCACATCCAATCCACCATTTTGTTTTTTGGGAATATTTTTACTTATTCGTAATCAGTGACTTTGAAAATCTCTATGCAGGACATTTGAAAGAAATTTAATAATTATTCGCCATGACGCCATTTTTTACTCTGAATTCTTGGTCAGCGACCCCAAAAATCCGCGAGTAAAGACTTTCACCCGAATTAAATACGTTTTTGAAGAAATTTTCCGCCGTACTTTATCCGCCATTTCGTTTTTCTAAATTTTGACTTTCAATTGGTAATCAGCGACCCCAAAAACCCCCGAGTCCAGACTTCCACCCGAATTGGAGCCGCCATTATGTTTTTCTAAATTTTGGCTTCAAATTCGGAATCAGCGACCCCGAAAACTCCCGAGTACACACTTTCACCCGAATTGAATATGTTTTGAACTTCTGGCCGGCTTTGTGGGATTTGGGACCACTGTGCGATGGTCCCAGTCCTCCAGCGCAAATTCTCCCTTGTTCGTCGCACGTTATTTTTTATTACTCTATCAGATCGGGAGATGGATTAAAAAATGAATGAGACTGGAAATGGATGACTTCCGCGTGTTTTTTCTTCAAGTTACTCGACAGATCTTTGCACGTCACACGAACGTAGTGTCAGCACCAATTGTTTGACAGATTATTCCATGGCATACATTCCCTCTGTGGCAAATTTATTCAAACACGTTCAACTGTTTTGACGTAATTGAGTAAAAAACATCAAACATCCGGACAAACAAATCTACAAACTTTCGCATTTATATAATTATACTATTAAAATAAATACAAACTTAAGGCGGGATATGCATTTACAACCATTGAAAAAATCGATTTTTCTTTTTCTTTAAACGATAGAACCATAAATGTATAATATTTTCATAAAGTTTCAAACCGAAATTCGAAAAACTTTAAAAGTTACAGCCCGTCAACGCTGTTCCTCACCGCTCGGATTCGGAGCGGGCGTGAACTTCAAACGCGTTTTTCTCAAAATTGCATTATCGAAATTGGCGTACAGGATTACTCAAAAACTATTAAGCCGATTGAGTTGAAACTTGTGTTACATCCTAGCGAATGTGCCTTCTCTCGGTTATTCCCAATATCCTCATTTGCCGCCATAAGCGTATTAAATGTATAAATCTAAGAATAAGACGCGTAACAACATTAAACGGAACTTGCGTACATTCCGCGAGCATATTTTTCGTTTATTTTATTCAGTCAGTCCGCCTCGTGTTATAACCTCGCATTTCTTCAAGGCGTAAATATCGAAGTCCCAGAAAGAAATATGAGGCACCACTCGAATGATACGAGAAGACTTTGCCTCTAGCCTAAATAAATCCCGGCCGATAATCATTTAGCATGGTGCCGACAGGAAGCGAGAACTCGCCGACGCTCGATCTCCTCGCGCACCCGATATAATCTTTACCATAACACAGATCATGCGCATGCTTAGGTCATATCCCATGCGTTTTTCGCCGAAACACGGGACAAAGGTCTCGTACCTTCCACGCGTGCAAACTCTATATAAGGAATGATCGAGATCAATTCTGCGAATCATGAATTCGCGACCAATCACGCTAAACCTTAAAGTTCCTTCTCCCACTATCGAACCCCTCCTAATTTTCATATCAAGAAAGACTTCCTTCCTGAAGTCAGTCTTCCAACAATTGCCATCGCGTTCAGATCAAGTCTTCCAACAACTACCATCGACTCAAGTTCTTCTATCAAGTCTAAATCTTAGTCTCCCGACAGTCTTCATCAAATCCAGATCTCAGTCTCGCGAAATCTTCAATCAAAATTAACTTCACTTCTTAATCTTGTTCTGACAGAATTCGAAGTGTAGAACCGGTATCGTAGAGTTTCGAATATTACACATCTTCGGGTTTTGACCGAAGCGTTGTATAAAAGTTTAGTCGACTCTCGCGGCCTCGAGTCCATAAAATAGTTCAAGTGCTATTTACTACGCGTATATACATAAACACTCTCAGCGCCCCAAGAGTCTGGTGCTGGTGATCGCTTTCCCAACGCCAAGCGTGGCGTCCGTCAACGAAGCCCTTATCTGCGAGCGACAACCGATATCTTTGCGAGCGAGCGTACCTACACACCGATACACTCACGAACACAGCGACCAATGTAAGCAACAAATTTTATTTTATGTTAATCCGATTGTTCCCCCGACTTCATAGTTATTTTCATTGTCATTTTTCTGTATAAGCAATTTTAATTATCCGATCACTTATTTGTAATAAACCTATAGTTAAGTTTGTACAAATTTGTCGGATTATTTCTCAATACCAAATCACTGCATGATTTCCTAATTTCAACTCATTCCAAGCACTACCCCTTTTTACCCTCATCCCGTGCTATTGCGCTTGTCGTAGGCAAAAAAGGAGGGAATCAAAAAATATATGCCCACGTCCCTTCCCGACGTGACATATTAATTTTTGGGGGCTCGTCCGGGATATTAAAAAGGGGATGTGCCGATTGATTTAATGTCCGGGGACGAATCAACAGCTAGTTCATTGAATTTAAATATCACTGACGACTTAGGTGAACCATCGGGTTATTCTTTGAGGAGTTCTGACGCTCAATTGCTACCCGGTCTCGAACCTAAGAAACGACCAGTAAAAAAATTAGAATTACCCCGAAAAATCGATAACGAAAACACAACAGACATGGCGCTAGGTACAAATCGGTCACTCGCTTACGTATCTTTAAGGGAAGCTATCGAAATGGTCCCGGATTTTGACGGGAAAGGTAGCTCCTTCTCAGATTTCGTAGCCGGATGCGAAGACGCATTGGCGTCGCTTCCGTCCGGATCCGAAGCACGGTTTGTGAGAGTAATTCGAAACAAACTAAAGGGTCAGGCTAAGAAGGTCATCCGGTCGTCCACGTTCGAAACAGTAGAATCTCTTCTGCAATTTTTAAAGAAACTATATGCTCCAAACAAAACTGAGGTTCAACTGTTGGGAGAACTCAGTCACATTTTTCAAGGAAGCGGCGAAACCGTGATAGATTTTTCCACTGCAATTAGGGATAAAGCTAGGGAAATACTCGACGCTCAACCAACATCCCAAAACGGCACGAAAAGTGCCGCTCACAGAAAAACATTAGACGGCTATTTCCTCTCGTGTTTCAAACGCGGGCTAAGACTGGAGATAGAACAGCGTCTCCCTCGGTGCGACGATATCTCGACCGCTATAGATCATGCGATTGAAATCGAACGCGACCTCGAAGCCCGTAAGGAACTTCTTTCGTCCTCTATTAGATCTGTTCCGAACAAATTGGTAAAAACCTGTAATATCTGCAACAAGGACGATCATTCGAGCGAATCTTGCCGATTTGCGGCAATCACATGCCAAAAATGCAACAGTAAAGGTCACAAAGCCGATCAATGTGGAAATAATCAAATCGCTCAAAAATCGGTCACGTGTCAAATTTGCGATAAATCCGGTCACACCGCGAAAAATTGCTACGTTAACCAAAAATCTTTCAAATCTTCTGGCAATCAATCACACCGCTCGCCCGGTCCTCAATGCCCACTCTGTCATAAGCAGGGTCATACCGCGGATCGATGTTTTAAATTTAGAAACAATCCCCCGAATTCTAATCCGCCATCTTGTCGTTATTGCAAAAAGGTCGGGCACACTATCGAAAACTGTCGTGCTCGCGATTATAATAATTCACGTAATCAGTCGGGAAACGGGCCGAGTGCCCCTCGGACAGACGCACCGAGCGGGCCGCCCACTCAAACGCGTCAAGCGAACGCCGTCTCTCTCGGGGAGCCGAACGAAACTATCCGACCTACGCAATAAAGTCGGAAAATTTCAACACATTGCCCTCGGTATGTATCGGAGTATTACCGGAAAAAGGGGCAATTTCGATGCTGTTAGATAGCGGTGCCATCCCCAATTTGATAAAAAAGGCATATACAAAAAATATGGTAGACATCAACGAAGAAGATGTCATTAAATTAACAGGCATATCCGAATTACCGGTCTTTGGACTAGGGAGCGTGCTACTTCGCGTATTCGACTCCGAATCGCTATTTCACATTATACCCGACAATGTGCCACTTCCTTACCCCGGTTTGCTGGGGTCTACATATTTTTATGAAACCAAGTCCAATATCAATTACCGCACGGAATGTCTCGAGTGTGGGCATAAATCATGGCCTTTCGAAATAAAAACCGAACCCGACGAGGTGATAGAAATCCCCGCGCGTTCGGAAACTCCCTTCTTCGTGAAGGTAAAAGACAGCATAATAAAAGAGGGATACCTCTCGCCGTTGAAAATCCGTCAAGGTGTATACGCCGGCGATTGCCTGGTGACAAACATCGACGGAAAGGCTCATTTGAAGGTTTATAATACCACAAATGACGCTGTCAAACTGATCGTTCCAGTTGTGGAGCTGCAGGAATTCGCCGCTATCGAAGACCTGTCAGAAAATACTCCCACTTCAGACTGTACGACAGTTTCAAATTCTCGTTCAATCCCTCGTGACCCTCCTAATTCAAGCGTAAATTGCACGATAATTGCGCCGATCACGAGCCCGAAAGTGGCCAATTATAAAATTTCGATGATAAATGTCGAATCAATTAACAAGTCTTGTAGCGAGCAAAGAACGAGAATCAACATCAAGCAAAATAAAAATTTCAGTCAAATTCCAGGCCAAAAATCAAAAGCAGACAAAAATAAAAACGCGAAAAACTCAAAAATGAAATCGGTTGAAAATCCAATAATCGAGGTCAATCGTAACGAACAGTTAAACAATAAAGTAAATCGAAATAAAGGTAAAAAATCGAGTCAAGACGTGATCTGCATTCCTGCCTCTGAACCAACATCGCGTATAAAGAAAAATAATCCAGAGCGCTCAAAAATAATAAAAAGTCTCTTGCGACTCGACCACCTTGCAAAAATCGAGTTAGAACATGTCGAAAAAATAATCGAACAATATTCAGACAGATTCCATGTAAAGGGCGAACCTCTAGAAGCCACACATGTGCTTCGACATAAGATCCCAACGGTCGACGACCTGCCGATAAACACTAAACAGTATCGGTTCCCCCAAGCGCTCAAGGGCGAAGTCCAGCGTCAAGTGGACGAGCTACTAGAAACAAGAGTCATAAGCCACTCGGAATCTCCAAACAACAGTCCCGTCTGGATAGTCCCGAAAAAACCAGACTCCAACGGTAACAAACGTTGGCGAATGGTAATTGACTTTCGTGCTTTGAACGAAAAAACAATCGGTGACTCATATCCGCTACCCAACATCACAGATATTCTGGATCAGTTGGGACGCGCGAATTATTTTTCAGTGTTCGATTTAGCATCCGGTTTCCACCAGATCGAAATGAATCATGAAGATAAATCGAAAACCGCTTTCTCTACCCCACATGGGCACTACGAATTTTCAAGAATGCCATTCGGGCTTAAAAATGCCCCGGCAACCTTCCAGCGCTTAATGGATATCGTATTGAGTGGACTCCAAGGAGTATCCCTCTTTGTTTATCTCGACGATATCGTAGTGTATGCCAGGGACCTAGAGGAGCACGGTAAAAAGATTCACGAACTGATGGAACGATTGCGCAAAGCCAATCTCCAATTACAACCGGATAAATGCGAATTTCTTCGACCAGAAGTCAGGTACCTAGGGCACATAATCGGTAAAGACGGACTTAAACCAGACCCGAGCAAACTCTCGGCCGTCAAAGATTTCCCTGTACCCAAAAATGTCAAAAATATTCGCCAATTTTTAGGCCTAACGGGTTACGATCGTAGGTTTATCAAAGACTTCTCCAAAATCGCGAAACCGCTAACTCGCCTCTTAGAGGACAAGGTTGACTTCAAATGGACTGACGAAGAGCGAAAAGCTTTCGATATCCTAAGAGATAAATTATGCGAAGCTCCTATTCTCCAATACCCCGATTTCGAAAAACCGTTTATTATAACAACGGATGCTTCTGGCTACGCCTTAGGCGGAGTCTTATCACAAGGAGAAATAGGAAAAGACAAACCGATAGCTTATACGTCGTGCGTACTGCGCGGAGCGTCCCTTCGGTACGACACGTACGAAAAAGAAGCAATGGCCATCATTCATAGCGTAAAAGCCTTCCGACCGTACATCTATGGTAGGAAATTCACGCTTGTAACGGATCACAAACCTTTGGTTTGGTTCAAGACCGCCAAGGACGCGAACGCACGCGTTCTCAAATGGCGACTCAAGCTGTCCGAATACGATTACGATGTCGTATACAAACCGGGCACACTAAATTCAAACGCTGACGCATTGTCGCGTAATCCAATCGAACAACCTGAAGAATCCAAAATAGCCGCCCATTGCGATCACAAAGAAATAAAAAAAAATCAAAAACGCGCTACAGGAGATAACTCGTTCAAAAACGAAATCCAGTAGTAGTGAAGATGAAGGTGCTACTCCCATTCAAATCACGACACGGGTCGAAGTCCATCCATTTCCGGAATCCAAAAAAATAAATGTAGTCACCCGTGCTCAGGCAAGGGAGACTGTACTATCCGATCCGGATACAATAATACAAGCAAATGAAACGCTCGATGACGTTAGTGTGTCGAGTGCCGATGCGCCTGCTCTCGAGAAGGCCGACGCATGCCCCGCGTCTCAGCATCGTACACGACGACCTCGCAAGGCCGTGAACTACGAGGAGAGTAGTGACGATGAGACGGAGGCCGAGGTAATAAGACCCGCACGCGTCACCCGACCTAAGAAGGCCGTCGGCCCAAAAACATTCAATGGCCCGAACCAGCGCAAAGCACCTCCTATCTCTCACTCCAAAACCTCCACCGATTCCAATTCCGATAATTCGACAAATTCAGATTTCAGCTCTCTCAATTCAGAACTTTCTGAAGACGAGATCCCTCCCACAGAGGAAAGAAAAATATCAGAATTTCAAATCGCTAATTGCATTACGACTAAGGAATTGTTCCATTTTCGAAACGATCACCTAGTTTATTTTGTCGATTCAGCTGGCAAACCATGTGACTCTGGAGCACAAAAGTTGTTAGAATTAAACAAACTTCCCCTCTGGAAGAATTTGACGGTTGGCCAAGCTTACAGCAAAAAAGTCGGAAAAAAATATCACATCG
This sequence comes from Ophion ellenae, assembly GCA_963210295.1. NCBI lineage: Eukaryota > Metazoa > Arthropoda > Insecta > Hymenoptera > Ichneumonidae > Ophion > Ophion ellenae. The sequence continues at coordinate 11,033,026 of OY723395.1, read as the reverse complement.
CCCTTGTTATCAAAGGCGAGTATTCAGGATCATTATCGTTCGTATCAGAGAACATTAAAGAAAGCGTAAAGGAATTACGAGATCTTTGCGAAATCCTCAAACTTGAATCGTGGAGTATTTGCCAAACGAATCATGTCGAACACATAGTATGGACCGACATCATGAACATCATAAAAGAATCCTTTAAGAATAGTCGAGTAAAGATAATAATTTGTCTGGGAACTCTACAGTACGTGCCAATCGAAAAACGAGATTCGATTTTTTATGAAATGCATAAGTCCCCAATCGGAGGACACAAGGGTGTTTCAAAAACGTACAATAGAATCAAGCGCGAATATTTCTGGGAAGATTTAAAGTCCGACATCCAAAGAAGAGTGCAGCAATGCTTAGAATGTCAATTAAAGAAATTGGTCCGAGTCAAACCGAAACAACCGATGATAATAACGGACACTCCCGGAACCGTTTTTGAAAAAATATCAATGGATATTGTTGGACCTATGCAACGCACGTCAAATCAAAACGAGTATATTCTCACGATCCAAGACCACCTCTCAAAATATTGTGTTGCAATTCCGCTTCCAAATGCACTGGCGACTACGGTCGCTGATGCATTCATAAAAAGATTCATTTGCGTTTTCGGTGCGCCAAAAGCGCTATTAACAGACCAAGGAAGCAATTTGTTGAGTGGTCTCATGAGAAGGGTCGCAAAACGTTTCCGAATTAAGCGATGTAGGACAACGGCGTTCCACCCGCAGTCCAATGGTGCCCTCGAAAGATCTCACCACGTATTAGCCGAATTTTTGAAGCAATACACAGATAAGGATAACGAGTGGGATCAATGGCTAGAATTGGCAATGCTTTCGTACAATACTAGCGTTCACGAAAGCACGAAATACACTCCCTATGAGGTAGTCTTCGGCAAAGTTGCAAGAGTCCCATCAAGCGAACCGCTTCGGGAATCAGATCAGCTACCAACATATCGCGGTTATTTAATTGAATTGATCACACGTATAAACGGAATCCGAAACATCGCTTACGAAAATTTGGTCTCGTCCAAACAACGCTCAAAAAAATATTATGACAGAAACGCGAATCCAAAAAATTTCAAAGTAGGAGACTTTGTCTACCTACAAAAGGGTCCTAAACCCGGTAAACTCGGAGATCAATACACCGGACCGCATAAGGTCTTAGAAAAATTTGCAAAGGGCAACGTAAAAATTCAATACAACAATAAAACGCGAGTAGTTCATGAAAATCGTCTGCGACATTCTCACATTAACGTTGAAACCAAACCCAATAGAAAACCCAAGTCGACTCGTGTCGACGAATCCGACTTTAATCCTAATTAAATAAGTAATAATAATAATTATCCTGTTTTTCAGACGGCTGTTATCAATCATTATCGTCTAACGATATCACCTTTGCACTTGCAACCAGAGAACTAGATCAAAATTTCTAGTTACAGTATCTTCAGTAAAGAACATCCGAACTTGCTTATGTTCAAAACTCACCGAATTAACTGTTTCGCAATTTAACAAAAATTTGCAGTCGCGAACCTAGAGATAATCACCTACATGAATTCGAAAATCATATAAGTAGTTATTATATTACATTAGAAAATCATTATATTACGATATGCATATGCAACAGTGTAGCAAAGAGCGCCAAATGCTCCAACACAGTTTGTTATTAGCGATCCAAGCCTCGTACGTATTGTATGCGATATACACATTATTCATCGTATAACAAAACAAGAAAATCTGATCAGGTTAAAAGAATTTTACGATTAATTTCCTGTCACTCGTGGGAACGAAAAATATCTCCTTACTCCTCGAACTCACATATAACCAATTACCAAAAGAGAAACTCAAACAACCTGCAATTCCTTACTTCCCCCATATTACCTTTTCGGAGACACTTGGTACACGTCATCCCTGTTCTGGTCAAAGCCACACCACCTGCAATCACGAAATCGACGACGAAGTCTACTCGGCGATACATCAACCCAACAGCATCAGCATCCTGTGCGATGTACTCCAAAGAAGATATCGACAACGTACGATATCGCGTAATGTTTCCCGTGGAGAAACCCGCTGTCGTAAACAAGATGACACGGGGCATCAGTGGTGAGAACACTACCAATCCGGAGGACAAGTTGTTAAATCTCCTGGATAACTACCATCTATAACACCAAGCGGACTCCATCTGGAATCGCACTTGGAAAATTCATTCAATTCGGTACAGCAAGTGCTGGTTTCACCCGAATCTCACTCGTCGTGCGAGCGATCAAGATCCTCGTAGATACGGCGATCCATGCATACAGCCTACACCATGTGGAGGGCTGGTCAAGTTATCTCGTCGGTGCAGTATAGGACTCGGCTACGTACCTCCTGACGCACTTGGCTGAACAACCCAAGAAGAAAACGTCAACGGATGCAGTGACTGGTCAAGAACCTCATCAACTCGTGATGGCCTCTCCAGCTGAACCAGAGAGCCAATATCAACACTGCAACACATGATCTGTACTCTGTCCTCTCCGATCATCCAGAAAACAACCAATCGTCCAAACCTCGTTCCTTCTCTTAAATTCGCACGAGGAGATTTAAGATTATTCTGATCATGCTAATAATTTTTTTTGCCGTCGTTCTTTTAACCTTGTCAATTAAGAAATAGGGTAAAATAAGTAAATAAGCATCTATGCATGAGGAAAACCAAAAAGGAGAAAACTCGTACCCATACTTTTTGCGCAAAATAAAAAATTTATATTCATAATTATTTTAAAAAAAACGGAGAAGAAGGAAAAACTTCCTTGCATAAAGATCTAGATATAAATACGATAACCGAAAATATTCTCATACAAAGATCTATATATCCAATAATAAGACACACATTCTTTCCTTCTTCTATAGTCTACATGAGATTCTAATCCAAAGATTGTACCTCCCGACACCGAAACCGTTTAAGAATAGGCTGATGACGATATTGAGATAACCTTCAGAACATTCATAATAATTGAGCGGGACGCTCAATCTTCAACCGGGGAGGTGTTACATCCTAGCGAATGTGCCTTCTCTCGGTTATTCCCAATATCCTCATTTGCCGCCATAAGCGTATTAAATGTATAAATCTAAGAATAAGACGCGTAACAACATTCCGCGAGCATATTTTTCGTTTATTTTATTCAGTCAGTCCGCCTCGTGTTATAACCTCGCATTTCTTCAAGGCGTAAATATCGAAGTCCCAGAAAGAAATATGAGGCACCACTCGAATGATACGAGAAGACTTTGCCTCTAGCCTAAATAAGTCCCGGCCGATAATCATTTAGCATGGTGCCGACAGGAAGCGAGAACTCGCCGACGCTCGATCTCCTCGCGCACCCGATATAATCTTTACCATAACACAGATCATGCGCATGCTTAGGTCATATCCCATGCGTTTTTCGCCGAAACACGGGACAAAGGTCTCGTACCTTCCACGCGTGCAAACTCTATATAAGGAATGATCGAGATCAATTCTGCGAATCATGAATTCGCGACCAATCACGCTAAACCTTAAAGTTCCTTCTCCCACTATCGAACCCCTCCTAATTTTCATATCAAGAAAGACTTCCTTCCTGAAGTTAGTCTTCCAACAATTCCCATCGCGTTCAGATCAAGTCTTCCAACAACTACCATCGACTCAAGTTCTTCTATCAAGTCTAAATCTTAGTCTCCCGACAGTCTTCATCAAATCCAGATCTCAGTCTCGCGAAATCTTCAATCAAAATTAACTTCACTTCTTAATCTTGTTCTGACAGAATTCGAAGTGTAGAACCGGTATCGTAGAGTTTCGAATATTACACATCTTCGGGTTTTGACCGAAGCGTTGTATAAAAGTTTAGTCGACTCTCGCGGCCTCGAGTCCATAAAATAGTTCAAGTGCTATTTACTACGCGTATATACATAAACACTCTCAGCGCCCCAAGAGTCTGGTGCTGGTGATCACTTTCCCAACGCCAAGCGTGGCGTCCGTCAACGAAGCCCTTATCTGCGAGCGACAACCGATATCTTTGCGAGCGAGCGTACCTACACACCGATACACTCACGAACACAGCGACCAATGTAAGCAACAAATTTTATTTTATGTTAATCCGATTGTTCCCCCGACTTCATAGTTATTTTTATTGTCATTTTTCTGTATAAGCAATTTTAATTATCCGATCACTTATTTGTAATAAACCTATAGTTAAGTTTGTACAAATTTGTCGGATTATTTCTCAATACCAAATCACTGCATGATTTCCTAATTTCAACTCATTCCAAGCACTACCCCTTTTTACCCTCATCCCGTGCTATTGCGCTTGTCGTAGGCAAAAAAGGAGGGAATCAAAAAATATATGCCCACGTCCCTTCCCGACGTGACACTTGGTAGAAATATTGAAGTAGTAGGGCTAGGGGGGTTCTGACCCACGGGGAGGTGGTGTGTCAAGAGTGGTGAAGCCAAGGTGGCGCCACCGTCAAGATGAGGTCGCCGGGCGCGTGTGACGTCACAGAGAGGCCTATGTGGAGGGGGGTCATGTGGTCCGCGGAGCGACTGGTGGTGGGGGGGGGGGGGGATCCGCCGTCGATCTGTGTGTGTGTGTGTGTGTGTGTGTGCGTGTGTGCGTGCGTGCGTGCGTGCGTGCGTGCGTGCGTGCGTGCGTGCGTGTGTGTGTGTGTGTGTGTGTGGGAAGGGCGGCCTTTCAAAGCCCAATATGTATGACATGCAGCTGGTTCCATTCCGAAAGACAATGTCTATTGCATCCGCCTCGTCTCCACGCTCGCCGGCACTCGAGACAGGTCCTGACAGGTTCCTCGGAAAAAACTATAATCTGTAGGGATCATAGGCTGTGACCGCGGATGGACCACTTGAGCGCAGCTCTTGAAAAGTCGAGGTCTCCATTCCGAAATATAACGTCAAGATGTTCGCATATGCGAGTATGTACGCAGTGCATCCAGCCAAGCACCCCCCTGGACTTGACCAGAAACGAGCTCGAACAGGTTCCAAAGGTCTTGCTCTTAAAATATTGGGGTAAATATGTTGGCTTATTGTGGGATCGTTTGCCAGAACATCATCGAAATGGCAGTGGAGTGATATCATATCTTCCATGCTTGGAACATACGACACAGATGAAAGATCACATCGATGGCCCTCCACCTCACCGTCGGGAGTGTAAAAAATGCTGTGAAAATTATCCACGTACGGGGTTCTTCGAACGTGTTTGAAACTGATTTTCGGGAGCGTGAAAAAAATGTCGGGGGAAAATTCTCCACGGTTCTTCGAACGTGTTCGAACCTGTTTTTGACGATTGGAAAAGAGGGGAGAAGTTTAAAAAATTAAGTGGGAGGCTTATGAGGGAGCATAATTTCATGGGCCAAGCTCAGACTGCACTATTCCACTGCACCATCAACATCTCCCCCAAAAAAAAGAACTTTGAAAGTGCGGGGAAATGGATGTCTCGAGTATCGACAAAGTCGGCAGGATGACAGAATTCCTCCCAACGAAGAAGCTGTTTGTCTCCTCTCGGTTTTCAATATACTCGATAAGAGAAGCTGCTCTGAGCTCTCGGAAATGCAGTGCTGGTCTCGATTATATGCGCCCTTACCCAATGACACACCGACAACTCGCTCTCGCTTCCTTTTTCCGGCCAACCACACGAATCAAGTTATGTTTTATGTCCGGACCACCAATCCAAAAAACTACGTCCCCGAAGTTTCCCTCTCCCAAAAATGTCTTCCTCCAAAAATTTATCCGACCCTGAAAGAGTTCTCCTCGCATCAGTCTCCGATTAGAATCCAACGAGCTCAGACCTACAGTTCTCTTACCGATATCCATCGCGGCAAACCTTTGTTCTCTTTTTGTAACGCGAACGATGTCATACGATTCAAACTTAGAACATTTTGTACTTCGGAACTTCTGTAACAGTTACGCGATAATAATAAGAACCTTGGCGTTGTATTCGTTACGCGATAACTATAAGAACCTTGGCGTTGTGTTCCGCGCATTACTTTATTGTAAATTCCATTCTCGATCCGTGAAATTCACAAATATTAGAATCAGTATCATCGAACATCTGTATCCGTCTCACTCACACACACCATCTGCGAGCTTTCTGGCCCTCCGGCACAGGGCTCTTAGTTTTACGACCGGTACCCGACACCCAAGCGACCGGACCTACACCGAGGCGCACCAATGTAACCGAACATACTTTTATATTTCGTTTCCGATTTGTATCCTAACAAATAATAGAACTAACCCATACGGTTGATTCTAATAAACTACGAGTCAATTTAACACAAGTGTCACAACCATTATTTCAATAACTGGTCCATCCACGGAATCCCTTAAAATTCCCCCTTCCACCAGCACGTCCCCTTTTTAACCCTCATCCCGTGCTATTGCGCTAAACGTAGGTAAGAAAGAGGGATACCACACATATATATATGCCCACGTCCCCTCAGGACGTGACATCGCTTATTTTTTTAGTTTATACGTTAATTTAAATATAATAAAAAATCTAAATTACAACTTATTCATCTTCTATGCAGTTGTTTACGATTTACTCAGATCCGTCCTTATGCCAAATAAAATATAATTCATACAAGTAAGCGGAAATATATTTATATCCGTATTTGTATGTTAATTCTCATACTTTCATCAAGCGATAAAGCATTATCCCCAAAAACAAGCCAATCATCCATCCGGCCGCGAATGGTGAGTACCACAAAGTGCACATATTCTACAAGCAATGAGATGGTCCCGTTGGTAGCGATCCTGGCTTCGGTCCGCAGGGGCGCGGGATCGTTCCCCGCGCTCAGTGCTTTTTTAAAATTATTATTACTATTAATTTTTATTTGATTAGTTATTTTTATTAGATACGTACTTACGCGAATCATAAGTACCAGAAATTGCACATATACTACCAGCGATGAGATGGTCCCGTCCGTAGCGTTCCTGACTTCGGTCTGCAGGGGCGCGGGATCATTCCCCGCGCTCGGTATTTTTTCGTTTTTTTTTTACTTTAACATTGCTATTAATTCCTATTTGATTAGTTATTTTTAAGTGTCGAATAATTTATAATAAAATTTAAATATAATAATAAATCTAAATTACAACTTATTTATCTTCTAAAAAAATGTTTGCGCTTTACTTACACCCGACCCTATGCCAAATAAATTGTAATTCATAAAAGAAAGCGGAAATATATTTATATTCTTATTATGATATTCATTTTCATATACTTTTATCAAGCGATAAAGCATTATCCCCAAAAATAAGCCAATCATCCATCCGGCCGCGAATGGTAAGGACGAGAAAGTACACATATTCTACAAGCGAAAAGATGGTCCCGCTGGTAGCATTCATGGCTTTGGTCCGCAGGGGCGCGGGATCGTTTCCCGCGCTCAGTGCTTTTTTAAAAATTATTATTACTAATAATTCTTTTTTGATTAGTTATTTTTATTAGATAACATTATTATTTTAATAAGTTATCTTTTAGTGTCGAAAAATTCACGCTACTATGATTGTGTGATGGGCGCGGACGTCACGCACACGGACCGGTACGTGCGTGTATCGTGTCTGTATAACTGTAGCCTGTTATTTATTTCTTGACGAAACGCGACTAGCTTAGAACCTGGGACCGGCTGTATTGGTATAGGTTTTCCGCAGCTTCCCTATACCCATGGCAGAAATGTCATAGTGAATGTGATAGAGAGGGGGAAGTCGGCTGCGGCCGCAAGGTGGAAATGCGAAGTGGAATGTGGTGGGGAATGTAATAAGGGGAAAAATGTACAATGGAAGTTAAAATTATTAAGCTAAAAAAAATAAGGAGATGTCAAAGAATTAGATCTGAGCTGCGTGTCTTCAACAAAGTTAAACATCATCAAGCTATGATTATAGTCAAGTGACATTTAATGTGAACGTTTCCAATTTCAATTCGGTTCCTTCAATGACTTTCTAACAAGTTTTCCCACAAATTTGCGGGCGAAGCCCGCCTCAGTGGCCCAAGCCGCCGCAGCCGCAGGCTCCCTTAAGAGCTTAGTGAGGGGTCGCGCGGCGATCCCCAAACAACCTCATATTAATAGATATCGTGACTGACTCACTCACAATAAATTATTATAGCAAACTATGCCAATACCAGGATACACAAATATAAATAGCAAAATCACCGCTTTTATCATACTTACACGGATTAAAAAAAATGATTTCGTTTCATTTACCAAGCCTACCTGATTGTTCGCATCTTTTGTTGATCTTTTCTTTGTTTCTAGTTTTAGATGTTTTTTCCATATTCGGATTTCTGCGCAAATTTCCACATTTTCTCGAATTCTCTCAATGTTCGGTTATGCATTTGGTTGGTGTTTGTTGAAAATGATGAGCTATGAAGAAACATTTAGAAACTTCGGGATGCTAATCCAATTTCTAGCGATGCTAATCCACTTTCTCGCGACGGTAATCCAATTTCTCTGGATGCTAATCCATTTCCTTAAGATTCGAATCCTAATTCGGGCGTAGATTGCACGACAACTACGCCGGTCCAGACCCCAGTAGTGGCGGTAGTATCACAGCACCGATTCTAACCCTGCGATCTCAGGGGGGAGCGGGGCGGGGGCTCCAGCGCGGGGGACCGAGTGCAGGAGTCACGCGGCGAGGAGGGGGAAGGCGATGCAGAGACGGAGTCTAGCGCAAGATAGCCGAGAGTGCGGGCGTGATGATACGCGACGCTGAGCGATAAGGAGGGGGTTGGCGCGGGGTCGTTAACACCATAGAGCGGCGGGTAAATGTTGAAAACTCATAAAATCGTGTGATTTATTATAATCATTAAAATTATTTACATATTATCGATGCAGGCGGAGCGTTTTTATTACGTGACTGGAAGTCCGTACAATGAACAATTAATGCATGCGTGTGTGTGTGTGTGTGTGTGTGTGTGTGTGTGCGTGCGTGTATGTGTGTTTTTTTTAAAGAGGGGGGAAATGCTTTAGGCACTGTAGGTTGCATACAACCCGTGTGTTGGACTCGCGCACTTGCTGTACCAACTAAAACCCTGGTACTCTTTCTCACTGACCTATTCTACTCCCGCGGGACCGCCGCCAAGCACTACTTCGCTGAACTGATCACAGCCGTAGCTCTTCCTCCGATGGTGCTGACTGCCTTTCTTCCTCTTTTTTTCCAAGCCTCAGCGGCTATCGTCGCTGTCTCGCTTCTTCTCTTCTTTTCTTCTTGGCGCAGTTTCTTCAGCACCGCCGTAGCGAAACTACTAATCGCTGCCCAGTTCTCTTCTGTTTTCATCATGAGTCCCACCAAGGTCTCTGGAGTTGATGCTTCCACTAGTACCTCCTCCAGTTCCTCTCTTTCTTTTTGGTATCCCGGGCACTGGAAAAATACGTGATCAGCATCCTCTGGTACTCCCCATCCACTTGGACAGTCCGCAGACTCATCATGACCAAACTTATGCAGGTATGCTCTGAAGCAGCAGTGGCCTGTTAGCATCTGCGTCAGGTAGTAGTTCACCTCCCCATGTTTGCGATTCAGCCAACCATCTATCTGGGGAATTAGGCGGTACGTCCATCTCCCTTTTACGGATGCATCCCACGTCTGCTGCCAGCGTTGTAGGCTGCGTTTCCCGATTTCAGCTTGGTGCTCATCTTGAAGTCCTGACGGTGACCTCCTCTGGTGGTATAGGGATCTTCTCTCTTCGGCCAGGACCTTTATAGTGGCATTCCCGAGAGTACGCACACTGCATCTTCCGATACTCTGCGGAACGCACAGGAAACCCTTAAGGCGCTGAGCCGGTAGACCGCTGCCGTCTTACGTCGGTACTTCTCGGTAGTCAATGCATTGCCCCAAATGGCAATACCATAGATGAGGACCGAAGTGACCACTGATGGCAGTAGCTTCCTCCTCGCCTGCCTCGGCCCGCCTCCGTTTGGCATCAGTCGCGCTAACACCGCTCTAACCTTTCCCGCCTTGCCAACGACGTTCTCTACGTGCTCCTTGAAGCTGAGTCGTGCGTCGATCATCAGACCCAGGTATTTTATAGTGGGTGCTGACGTAGTTGTGAGATGTCCCACAGTTAGCTCTATCGTCTCTATCTTCTTCCTGCTGGTGATCAGCACAGCCTCTGTCTTGTGCTCAGCTAGTTTCAAGCCAGCTGTACCCATCCAGTGCCAGATCTGGGTGTATGTCTCTTCGAACATCCTGTTAGCTTCTTCCAGGTATTTCGCAACGATAACCACTGCGTCGTCATCGGCAAAGGCGACTATCTCTACTCCTTGTGGCGGTGTTAGTTTCAACAAGCCGTCGTACATTATGTTCCACAGAAGTGAGCCGAGCACCGAGCCTTGAGGTACGACCCCGGTGATTTTGTACTCTTGTGGTCCCTCTTCTGTGTCATACATTAGGAACCTGTTGCCAAGGTAGCTTCCTATTATCCTTTTCAGGTAGGATGGCACGTTCGGCTTATGCAGCGCAGAGCAGATGTTACTCCACCTGGCTGAATTAAACGCGTTTTTGATATCGAGGGTGACCACGAGGCAATACTTCTTTGCCCCCTCCCCCCTTTCCATCTTGTGCCGGAGATTGCTTGGCTCGCTGTGGTGACTACGTGACTTATCGCGTCTAGCGTTGATCTGGACTTACGGAAGCCGTACTGATTGACTGCCAGGGAGTTCCCTATAGCGGCTTCTACCCGATTGTGGACAATTCTCTCCAGGATTTTTCCTGCGGTGTCCAACATGCACAACGGACGATATGACGATGGATCGTCCGGCGGTTTTTTGCTCTTTGGCAAGAGAACAAGTCGCTGCCATTTCCATGGGTCAGGGAATGTTCCTTCCCTGATGCATGCATTGTACATTTCTATGAACAATGCGGGAGCTTCTTTGACGGCTGCTTTAAGAGCGATGTTCGGGATGCCATCCATTCCTGGTGCCTTCTTATTGCCCACCTTTCTGCACGATCGGAGCAGGTCCTCCTGCGTAACAGGCGGGATAGCTTCAATGTCCTCAACTTCCACTTGCTAGATGAGTTCCTCTTGTTGGGGGAAGAGAGTTGACACTATCCTCCTGAGTTGGTCTGGGCAGGTAGGTTGTTGGGTTGACTGCCCTTTCAGGCAGGTCATGAGTACCTTGTAAGGCCTGCCCCAGGGATCACCTTCGACTTCACCGAGTAGTTCGATCCAGCTTTGCCTTTCGCTCCGCTTGATTGGCTTAGCCAGCGCAGATCGTGTCGCCTTGTGCTTCGCCTCCCGTGCTTGGTGAGAAACTTTGCCCCTGGCTCGTTGGGCTAGCCTCGTCGTTCGGTTGCTTTCGCGTCGTAGCCCGGCAATCGTATCGTTCCACCAATACATAGAGGGGTGATGGTTTCCTTTCCGTCTTCTCGGCGTCGTAGCATCACAGGCCCTCGCTACCCTCTTCATCAGTTCTTCGGCTTTGTTTTTCGGCCGAGGACCTTGAAACCACCTAACGTCCGTCGCTTGCACTGCTGCCTCGACGCTTCTCATGTGATGGCGCGATGGTCACTATGTGTATAGATTCCCGATACCTGCCAGCGTGTACCGTCGTTAGCGAGTCCGCCACTGACGAAGGTGAGGTCTATCACCGAGGAGGCAACTCCCTTGCAGTACGTTGGTACCTTGCCATCGTTGAGCAGAACTAGGTTCAGTACGGACAGTGCTTCCAAGAGTGCCTGACCACTTTTGTCAGTCTTTTTACCGCCCCAGTCCATCGACCAGGCATTGAAGTCGCCCGCAATCGCATGTGGAGTCCGATCCTTGGCGTCTTTTACCAGCCGGTCCAGACTTTCTTCAAAGATCTCCAGTGTCATGCTCGGTGGCATGTTGCAGCTGAAGATGTGAGCGCCGTTTATTTTTGCCCTAACAAAGCCGCATTCCAGTCTGTTTGAGATGTCCTGAAATGGGTTCTCGCCGCAGCGCCAGATAGCGGCTTTGCCCGCTTCATCCGCTACCCAGAAATAGTGGTCGAGGTTTCTGTATGGCTCCGAGATGATCGCCACATCAGCCTTGTGCTCCCGCATAGTCTGCATGAGCAGATCCTGTGCCGCTTCACAGTGATTAAGATTCATTTGCAGTACTGTCATTCTCGCTTACGGATGAGCGTCTGGCAGGCCTTCTTATACGCTGGGCATTTGAAGCTTCCTGCCCCATGCATGCAAGCATCATCGTCCTCTTTGCCGCTACACAGAGCATAGCGGGGCTCTGCAGCGCACTTTTCAGCCATGTGACCTTCGCCGCCGCATTTGATGCAGCACTTCGATCTGTCCACCGTGCTTTTGCAACTGCTAGGCAGATGCCCATAGTGCCAGCACTTGAAGCACTTAGTTGGCTTCACTACCTCTCAGATTCGACAGACTGCCCAGCCAACTCGAACTTTCCCTATATTGGTAGCCTTTTTCGGGACCGAGGCAGGTAATGTCACCGTCGCTGTTAGGGTGCTACTGTACGCTGTCCGGGTAGATTTGACAGCTTCAGTTTCCATCAAGGCGTTCTCGCCTAGAACGTCCTGGAGGGCTTGGCAGATCTCCTGCTTCGGCGTATCTTCGGCCAGATCATTGATTTCGATCGTTTTGAGCTGCACCTTGCTTTTTATTGCCGCTTCTTCGCCGAGGGCCATCTCGATAGCCGTAGAAAACTCAGCGGTTTTGTCTTGGCTTGCTGTATCGAAGACGAGGATGATGTCAGCCCCCATCGTTCGACGCATTTTCGAGACACTTTGTCCCACCTCCTTCAATTTTTCGTCTTTCGTCATCTTAGATAGGATCTCAGCGTAGCTGAGATCTCCTTTCCGCTCCGAGGAGGAGTGTACTTCTTCTTCTCCGCGTTTTCGGGACGTTGTCCGGTTGGTGGCGTGGTCACCACATAGGCGAAGGTTTTCGGTGTCGTCTGTGTCGAGGCAGCGTTCGTTGGTGCCGGTGCTATGCCCGCCACCGTCTTGTCTACTTCTTTCTCCAACCTGAGCACCCGTTTGTACGAAGTGCTCATGGAGCTGGCGAGCTTTCGGATTTCACCGCGGACGTTCGACTTGTCCTTGATGATTGGCTAGTGATTTGGGTACTTAGCATGTAGAGCTCTTCTCTCCACTTCTCTTCCTTTCCTTCACTTGGAACATTGTGCGCCATGGAGGCCAAGTGGCCCACCTCCATGGTGTGTGTGTGTTTGCGCGTGTGTATTTGTGTGCGTGCGTGCGTGCGCGCGCGCGCGTGTGTGTGTGTGTGTGTGAGAGAGAGAGAGAGAGAGAGAGAGAGAGGGACAACTATGAGTGGCTAGAACTTTTTTCGATAATATAAAAAACTGCATTTGCCATATGAAAGGCGGCCTGTCAAAGTGCCATAAAATGCCTTATTTATTATATGCAGCACATTTTTAATCCCATCGAGATTTTGGTTTCATTCCGAAATATAACGTCAATATGTTCACATGTGCGAGTGTGTATGTAGTGCGTCCGGCCAAACACCCCCTGGACTTGACCAAAAACGAGCCCGAACAAGTTCCAAAGGTCTTGCTCTTAAAATATTGGGGTCATTATATTGGTTGACTATGGGATCGTTTGCCAGAACACCATCGCAACGACAGTGAAGTAATATCATATCTTCCATGCATGGAGCCTTATAATTCGCCACAAATGAAAGATCACATTGATGGCCGCTCATCTCAACGTCGAGACTATGAAAAATGTCATGAGGTGGGAAACTTTCCACGTGGGAGGAGGACCAGGTTCCACGAACGTGTTTGAACCCGTTTTTCATTATTGGGAAAGTGGGGAGAAGTTTGAAAATTTGAGTGGTGGGGTTACAAAACGAGGGAGCTTATAATTTCGTGGGCCAAGCGCAGACTGCACTATTCCACCGCCACATCAACATCTTCAAAAATAACTTGGACTTGGATTTTTTGAAAAGTGACAAGTGTAGAAAATGGATTTTACGAGTATCAACAAAGTCAGCCGAATGGCGGAATTCCTTCCAACGACAAAGATGTCAGAACTCCTCGCTCACTCGGAGCATCCAATCAACGACATGAGGGACGTACAAACCAAGTTTGGGAAACGCTACATCGCTGATATCGCGAATGCATTCACTGTCTTCTTACCAGCGCGACTTGTGAAGGCCTTCGACGAAGATTCGGAAACGTCCGAGCGTATGCGGCAAGAGGCACGCGATCATCGTCTCTTCAAGCGGTGCATGGGTGGAAAAGACAAAATTCGTTGGAAAACCATCGTCGAACGGCTGTCCGCATCATCGAGAGTATGCTGTGAGGTGCCATGGTCAACTCTACATGCAGTTGCGGAAAATACAACAGCGTCAAGTTCCATCGTCTTTGAGCATGGTGGAAACGACAAAATTCGTTGGGGCAGCATCGTTGAGTGCAACACCCCTCCGCATCACAGTCGCCTCGCCATCGCTTTCGACGTTTTTAGTGGTGAATATGTAAAAATGTATTAAAAAAAAACTGTATTATTGAAATGTATGAGAAAGAGAAATTCAAACTATTTTCGTCGTAGAATAAATGAAAACTACAAATAATATATATATATTTTCACCGAAATGTTTTCTTAATCATTTAAAAAAATCCCTCGCTCACACAACGCTTCGTGTACGCTTGACCAGCTTTTCAGCGATTTCACATTCATATGGGCGCAGTTGTATTTCGTGTTGAAGGAATGATGCGATCATTTGGAGTTTCAGATTTTTGGCAACGTCTGCAGCGATGGACAGTCCAGAGTCTCCAAGTGGATGACCTTTGTTGTGGGATCCGTGAATCTTAATAGCCATGAACATTTCTTGAAACCCTTTGCATAGATGGTTGGAGCTCCTTGCAAGATTTCTCGAATTGTTTCTCTAGCTGCCGCGTATGGATGCCGCCGTGATCCCATCGTATTCCATGGAAATTGCGTTCCAGCCACTTGTTTGTCATTTTGTACTTGGCCGGTAAAGAGTCTCATGCGAATGGTGCGTCGAAGGCGAGCTTTAGCGGTTCAGCATTCTTGTCGTGGAGTTTGACGACGGACATCTTCTTTAGGACAAATTTGTTGATGGGTCTCTTGAAGCCCTGCACATCGACGATAAGCTCCATGTTGACTGACGTGGACGCGAATCATCGGCATGATTTTATACCAATTTCTTCACCCCACCACTAATTGGATCGTACTCGACAATACGATCATGGAGGATCATGCAGTATGCTGAGGTTTGCGGTGGAATATTGTTTTTCAATTCGAACTCAAGACGCACATCCACAGGAGCGGACTTGAGC
The DNA here is from genome assembly GCA_963210295.1 of Ophion ellenae. NCBI lineage: Eukaryota > Metazoa > Arthropoda > Insecta > Hymenoptera > Ichneumonidae > Ophion > Ophion ellenae. The sequence goes on along the minus strand of OY723395.1, from coordinate 11,017,740 downwards.
GAATCGTTTTGTTTTGAGCAGTCAATGACAACGAGGGGGGGCTTTTTCTAAAACATCCATCCTACTCAGCCATGGTTCAGCCTCTTTGTTGTAATAGGTCGGCTGAAGGGTTGCATACATCTCGTAGAGTAGAGCATATTGATTTTGATCAATGTTCAAATTCAAATTTCCATATGGATAACATTCACCTCGCAATGTTATCCATATGGAAATTATATATGGTATAGTTTGACATCGCTCAGGTTACAATTATCAAAGTGGCTGGCATTGTGTTGTTTCTATTTTTTTCCGTTCGGTCTGCAGCGCGAGTATGACATATCGTGGCTTCTCCAGCTATTTCGAGGTTTTCACAGACCACACGTGCTTGGAGGTGGCAGGCAGCAATGGATATTCATACAGTTCCCATGTACGAAAACTCATGGAAATTGGTGCGGCTTTGGCGAGAAACATTAACAGTTGAATTTTTCGCTGATCTGAGATTGTGACATACGGTACGAGCCATTCTATTTTATGCAATGCGAGTTTGTAGTCTTCGGGCGCTGTTTGTACAGTGGCATTGTCATCGGTCTTTGATCTTGTGAGAATCAACACGTGCTTGGCATTTACGACAATTTTTCCGATAATCTTCAGCAAATCCGAGGAGCATGCTGAGCGGTATACACACATCAAAGTTTCCGGATACATCTACAATCTGCTTGGTCTCTTCGACATCGAGCCATCCAGTATTCTCGAGCATAGAACTTTTGGCCGGTGAGAAAGATGAATATCCCTTAATTACACTCGTAATACCAAAATTCTTATTACGATCAATTTCTATGGCATTCAATTCATATCGCACTTTCTCACACAAATGACAAATGGCATTGTTGACGAGACATGTAGCAGTGGTTAGCACCCCATCACGCTTGGATAATTTCCCATATATGTATAGGGTAAGATAGAGAAGTCTAGATGTTGGATGGCAATACGGATTTCATCGCTGTTATTGAAGCTTGAAGATGCATATGGCTGATGAGTGTGAATTTCACAATGGACGATCGATTTATCAAAGACCACGGGCGTTTGAATGTTTACAATTTCTTCTTCCATTTCACGCAACAGATGCATAGAGCGCAGACTAAATAATTTTTTACACGCTTTCGCCACGCACTTTGAGACCCAAATTCATCAAAAGTAGCACGTTTTAAGGTGTTAGCACTTTGGGCACTGACCGACGACTGATTGTTTTTTTTCCATGACCGTTTATTGTTATTGGAAGATCTATTGAAAACTATACCCATTACGACTTTATATGCAGGCGTATGGTGATTACTTCACCGCAGAAATTTGCCAAATCACCGTCCTGATCCACTATGCGAAGCTGTATCGCATCAATCGTTCGGCTCTTGATTGGCACATAAATAACGTGTGAAGGAACTTCAATGATCTTATAGCCCGGTGGCACAGATGGACAAAATTCGTGAATTGTGTGTACTTTTTGTCCGTTAATATAGGCTCGAGCGGTAATATTGCACTCAACGCGTAGGGCGTTCACTTTGAGAATGGCTACAGGACGGTCAGATTCGTGTCTTTTATTGGCTTCCAATGCGTGTGGTGAAGCCTAGAAGATGGCCAATAGAATCTTTCGGCTCAAAATTGATATCATGATCACACTCGATCTCACTGCGTAGCGTATTATTATTCGGTTTAATGCTGATTTTGATGTTTTTACGCGTGAGCTCTGCTTGTATAAACGCCTGAATATCCTCTATTTCATAGCTACCCGTAGGTATCATCAACACCTCATCTCCCACGTAAAGTTTATCATGGTCAACGTCGATATTTGGACTAGAGTTGAAGGTTAACAATACATCGAGACCGAGGGTATAACTTTTGTGTGGCGAGAATTCAATGGGGGGAATGTACTGCGCCTCGAGTATGGACGATGAGCCAGATATGGTCAAGGTTAAGCTATCATCCATGGCGCTGGTAAATTGACAACTGAATTCTCCACGTCATTTCCTACCTATATATAGTGTATATTTTTCTTTGTGCTGCAATTCTCGAGAAAGAATCTTTAGACAAAAATGTCCACATTTAATCGTATCATATTCCTGATATCCCTTATAATTATAATTTACGCTACCAACACGAAAATATCTCATGAGTTCGGATGGTGGTGGAATATTGCCGAAACTATCAAAGTACACGACTTTCCATCCAGTCTTTTTGTAAGCGACCCAGTGTGTTCCAGGACCGACATTTTCATCCAAATTTACAATTGCTGCTTCACATTTAAGGGGTCCGCTTGCTGGGAATGTATCGCGCATGTAAACTCCACGGAAATATGGAATCTCCAGGATTTTCGCATATTTAAGAAGGTCGACGTCGGTGAGGCGTCGGTGAGGTAGCGCTACTTCTACATTTTTTGCTTGATATGAAGACCCAATCCCTGCTTATATGGTTTCAGATGTTGGCCCTTGCCCAAAGCAATTGTTTCATCGTTCGATTATGACGCTTACTTTCATCCAATTCCCGTTTAGCTGCTTGAACAGCATTTACAGCTTTAGCTATACTAGCCGCACCACTTGACAAAGCACCCGCAGCGCTAAGACCCGCAAAAATGGGCACGAGGAACGGTAATAAACCACCAATTTTATGGGGTACATGTAGAACTCGAGGTGTGCACACTTTGCCACCTTGTGACTTTACAGCTGCACGAGCACCCTTTAGAGCTGATTTAATAATCTTTTGTGGATCATTACTTTCAATCATTGTCTTCTTTGCGGCGCCAATTATTTTTTTCAAAGAAACGCCACCCTTAAAGGCCTTCATCCCCATACCGAATTTTCTCTTTGTCCTCATAATATTTACCACACCCCAAGCATTCGCTTTTTTACCCATGCTAGCGTCTTTAGCGGTAACATATTGCCAAGCCTATTCAGACAACGCATTATCCGGCAAATGTCTCGCTTCAAGGTTATCTCGACTTTTCGAATATGCAATATCGTGTTGTTTGCATGCCGTATCCAATGGATTAATACCCGGATCTCCACGAGCAAGCCGCTTGGTCAACTTTGTGCCCGGTCTGCAATACTGATACCCGGGCAGATGTAGTTCAATGGGAAGTTTGTTGATTAGGCGGTTAACCGAACCTTCACCACTCTTGCCATGCATAATCATGTCTAAAGACAATACGCGACTGATGGATAATCCCTATAAGAATGCTATTAATATGATTTCGCCGTTAGTCGTGTGTGAGATGACGCCCAGCAAGCAAACTATCGGAGGCGGACTTCCCGTAATAAATTTCGATGAATTAGTCGAAGATGCTGGGACCATCGAATTGTGGGAAAACCAACGCTTTGCTCACTCTTATCATCCATCCGAATGGTTTGAGATTTGAGAAAATTTACTTGTATTCCAAATCGCTGAAGCAGCCAAAGTATATATTGCTTGACCGGTTGCTCGAACCTGAGAGTGGAGTTGCATATCATCCGTTTAACGCGCATGAACAAGTGATAGCGCCAAGTGAGGCACGATCCAACTCTATATTCATCTTTGATGATATAGCATGTGAAAAACAGGATAAGGTTAGAGCCTTCTTTTCCATGGGAGGACACGAGATTGTTGACGGTTTTTATCTTTGTCAGACGTACACCCGTATCCCCAAACATCTCGTGAGAGATAATAGAAATTTCCTGATGCTTTTCAAGCAGGACGATATGAACCTCAAACACGTCTACAACGATCATGTTAATACGGATATGACTTATACGTGCTTTAAAAACATGTGCATGAAATGTTGGAATTCCGACAAGTATGCATTTATCACGATTGACAAGGATAGTGCTATTAATGAGGGTCGATATAGAAAAGGTGTTGATTATTTTCTGACCATTGATAAATGATTCATCGCTGGTGGTTGAAGAGACAGTATTGTGCACACCTTGACAGTGACAACATGAAGACCGACCAACTTTTGCGTGAAAAAGATGGATTGTGTGAAATTGCCAAGGCGAGCAATGCAATCAGACGAAAGCATCGAATGATGAAAATCGGAAAAGATAGCGATGAGCAGAGAATGCAAGATGTCTTTAAGCCTATAGTGAGACCATTGGAGAAATTAGTGTCGTATAGAAACGGCGAGGTAGCGAAGGAGGAAATTAAGGATGAAAAAGTGAGTGATAATGCTGAAGAAGGAGATGCGATAACTAGTGTGAAAACATAAACATCTGTGAACAAATAAAAAGGCAAGCTTGGATGTATTATATGCTGTACGGAATCTCGCAAACAACAAATTGATGATTGGCAATTGTCGGATAACTTTCGAGTCTCAACATATTCGTGGGGGTGATGTGAATTATCCGAAAACTGTTGGATTAACGGAGCTGTTGTTTAAAAAAGTGCCCAATGTCGAAACTCTCACACCGGGCGATTTGATAAACTATGAAAAGATTGTTATCCCGACAAATGCGCACGAAAAATTTTACAAGCCCAATGAGGCTATAAGACGTAATACCTGCCATAAATTCAACACTTATATCGTATATATAGTCGATCATCATGTGGGAAAGGGTGTACCAAAGTATAAGCTAGCCAGAAAAAACACCGAATTTGACTATATATATTGGGATAATCCAAATGAGCTAGTAGATCATCTTCGATTACTTCTGGCATCCCAAGCAACCGTAAATTCTGCGCATTCGAATGAAATCATAACGATTATCGAGGAATTGCGCGAAGCTGAAATCATTTATTAACTCAGCATCGGAGAATTCACGCATTCTCAACATGAGTGTCGATGTGTTTGGACGCCAATTAAATAACAGTGTACTCCTCAGTAAGCAAGGTCCTCTGGGCCGACCTGGGATTGGGTTTAGAACGACCGCAGATGGCCATTATGACTTGAGGCGGAAACGATTGTGTCACGTCGCTAATCCGGAAGGATAAGACGACGCCACCACTCTAAGTGCTTAACATAAAAATTCTCGAAATATAATTAAGAACATATGCAAAGAAATGAATGAGAGTAATCAGTTGTTGGTTAATGGACTTGAAGCTACGATGAGAGACATTGCAAAAACACTCGAGGCCGATGTCAAAACTCTACCAGATTTGGTGATTCGTAATTCACGGACCATTGCTGCACTGGATGCGTGACTGAGTGGAATAGAAAATGAACGAGAAAAAGAGCGCTCTCGCGCTGGAGCCACATAGGCCTGCTCGACGAAATTATCCTCGTCGACATGTGGACATCCGTGGTTTGGACGGATCCTGGCAAGCTGATCGTGCCGATATGTCATCATACGCGCGTGAAAACTCCAAACATAAATTTCTCCTCATCGTCATCGATACTTTTTCAAAATTCGCCTGGGCCGCACCTTGCATGTCCATCATGGAAAGAAATTTTATAATTCCACTTTCAAGTCTCTAAATATTAACATGTATTCAACGTAAAGTAATTTAAAAGCATTCATTCGCGAGCTTACGGTATTCAATCGTACACTGAAAAACAAAATGTGGAAGCAATTTAGCCTTCGTGGTAATTTTAATTGGATCGATATTCTTGATAATTTAATTGTCAAGTATAATGACTCTGTACACCGTACAATTAGAATGAAGCCAACGAATGTCAATGTAGGTAACGAGAAGAAAATATTGCGGCAAGTTTTTAACAAGACTCAACCTCTAATAAAGAAGCTACCAAAATTCGAAATTGGCGATAGCGTGAGAATCAGCAAATTTAAGAGTGTTTTTGAAAAGGGTTACACACCAATCTGGACAATGAAAATATTTACAATATATAGCGTGAAAAACACAAACCCTGTAGCGTATAGCCTGAAAGACTATACGGATACACCTATTGCAGGTGGTTTCGACGAGCAAGAGCTTCTAAAAGTTAAAAACCCCGATATCTATCTCGTGGAAAAAGTACTGAAGAAACGTGGCAATCGAATGTTTGTAAATTGGTTGGGTTTCGACAATACCCACAATAGTTGGATAAATACATCTGATTTTTAGTGAACAAACAAAAATATTTTTTAAATTTATGACTCCTTCCTCTCGGCCTTAAGCCCCAACAAGTGGCGGTCAAGTGCCGTCTCTATCTCCGCACGTGCTAAAAAGGATGAAGAGTCCGTCTTCCCCGACACCGCATCATGTGTCCCTTAGGTAGCTCTTTTTTTCTCCTCGCATTTTAGTCTTTTTTCCCCTGAAGAATGTGTCACGGCAATATGGAGGAAAAGAGTGTGAATTAATATATGGATTACAAAGGGTAAGTGAATCGTTTGAGATTGATCATACATCAAAATTTTACAGGTCGTTGATCTATTTGAGATTTGCATAAGGCAAAAATTGACACATTGCCCAGACGTACAAATTGTTTACATCGAAATACATGAGATACGATGAAGCTTTAGACGGATCGTGTGACTCGACATATTTGTTATTCGCGTTAGCATATCTGTTCGAACATTGGATTAGTCCGCCACGTATACCACGTTCGATAAACATGACCATGTCAATGTCAGTGAGCAATTCGAATGTAATACTCGTATGCTTCAACATTGCGTCCCCTGTATACCCGGAGAGTGAATAGTAATATGCCGGCTCAAGTCCATAGCTCTCAATACAGCTATCACGGAAATTTTCAAATATGTCAGTAGTAAGGGGGTCACTATGGCGACCCCCACTCCTATCCCCACTCCTCGGTCCGTGATGGGGGCAGCCGAGGTGGTGGGGGGGAAGAGTGGGAGGAACGGTGGTGTCGCCATAGTGGCCCTCTTTTTCAAAATGTTTTTTACGCCTATCCCCACTCCTCGGCCCGCAGTGGGGCAAACGAGGTAGTGGAGGGTAAGCGTGGAGATGAGCGGTGGTCTCGCCATAGTGGTCCCTTTTATTTAATTATTATTTTTGCCGAAGTTTTCATACTAGTTTTGAAGTTAAATATAAATAAAGTTTTCAAGTAGCGAATTAAAAATAATATTTTCACACGCTCATTGATGGTCACCGCCCGTGGTTCCTCTTTTGAAAAAAAAAATAAATTTTCGAAAAACCACAATCATGCAGCACGCGAGAGGTGTCGTCGGACACTCGGAGCATTCGGGATACATTTTGCTCATGTCACACAATTTTTCAGAATGTCACACTGTTTTTCAAAATATCACATACGTTTATAAATGTCCCAGAATTTTTTAAAAATTTCACAGAGGAAGAGGTGAGTTCTACGCGCTTCGCGATTCGGAGAGCAACTGAAGCTCCGGAGCGAGAAAACAGACCCTTTTGCAGATTTTGACACTTCAGCACTCTTGCCGAAGGCTCTACATGCTCGCGGTCATTGTGTGCACGAGTTTGAATCGTCCAGCACGGCGCACAAACGCGAGCTACTCTGTAGAGATCTCGAGTTATGCGTTTTTGCTGACAATGGCAAAAATGTCTCGACTTTGAACTTCGGACGACGCGTGTCTTCACCGAAAGAGACATATTTCTTACCGATATAAATAATATCCCTATATACAATTTTGTAATGCATTAGAATAAGGAATAGAGGAGTAGGAGGGAAAGCGTGCAGAGCACCGCAGGTGTATGTACTCTCAAGAGAGAGAGAGAGAGAGAGAGAGAGAGAGAGAGAGAGAGAGAGAGAGTGATGGCGCGAGCTGAAGGGAGAGAGAGAGAGAGAGAGAAACAAGGCGCTCGAGCTGTAGCGCTGATCCCACACACGCCCAAATTAATACGACTTTGAGAAAGAACGGTGCTACGATAAATATACAATAAACCGATACATTAAAAAAACGTAATTTTTTTATCTCGATTTTTATTTCTGATTTTTTATACCGATATTCATTTTTAATTTCGGTTATGATCTCGACGTAGTTATACTTACGCGCGCGCGTGTGTGTGTGTGTGTGTGCGTGTGCGTGTGCGAGAGCGCGTGCGCGTGTGCGTGTGCGAGAGCGCGTGCGCGTGTGCGTGTGCGAGAGCGCGTGCGCGTGTGCGTGTGCGTGTGCGTGTGCGTGTGCGTGTGTGTGTGCGTGTGCGTGTGCGTGTGCGTGTGCGTGTGTGTGTGTGTGTGTGTGTGTGTGTGTGTGTGTGTGTGTGTGTGTGTGTGTGTGTGTGTGTGTGTGTGTGTGTGTGTGTGTGTGTGTGTGTGTGTGTGTGTGTGTGTGTGTGTGTGTGTGTGTGTGTGTGTGTGTGTGTGTGTGTGTGTGTGTGTGTGTGTGTGATCTCGACTTCAATTTCCGGGCTTATGCCCTACCGAGTATTTAAATGAAAGAAAACAACACTATGGGGAGATGGTGTTGCGATAGTTGCCCTTTTTCCATTTTGTTATTTTTTATTTAAAAAACCACCATGGTCCCATCTTTTTATTGAAAATAAAAATAATGAAGAAATATTTAAAAATCATATTGTGACGCATTCACCGGTGGTCGTGTCGGACATCCAACGATGAATGAGGGAACAGGGCCTAGACACACATACACATACACACACACCCACCGATGGTCCTGTCGGGCATCCAACGATGAATGAGGGAACAGGGCATACACACACACACACACACACACACACACACACACACACACACACACACACACACACACACACACACATACACACACACACACGAACACACATTTGCTCTTTGACGAATCCCTCCTCCTCCTCGGGCTCAGATAACATGGCGATGTCTTCATCCTCGACGCCCTCGGCATAATGAGCGAACGGATAGTTGAAAAAACGTATGGAGAAATTTGCATCGTCCATATTGCCAAAAGCCACAACCACTGTCGTCATTATACGCTCCTCGCAGAGATCCGTCAAGAACGTTTCCATGTACGGCACATGACGAAGATGGTCGTAACCGTACAATCGGCATTTATGCCGATCTTATCGTGATAAGACGAGTAGCCTTCGTCCACTAAAAACACGTCGGCGTAACCTTCACTATCGGCCGCTATCACCTCACCACGATACACTGCACACGTATCCGGTATCACAACGGTACATGAGCGCCCATGCCCAAGCTCCTCGAGAGACAGGAGATCACCCCGATTCGCGTCTATGTAAAAGTTCTCGGGGATGCCCCGAAGAGCAAAAAGGGTATCGCACATGCCCGTTGTGCGTATGAGTAGACCGGTCGTCGATAGGGCACAATTACGCGGCACAAGAAAACCGTTTCGATCACGTCAATATGTACGGGATACATAATACTTTTTTAAACAGAGAGAGAGAGAGAGAGAGAGAGAGAGAGAGAGAGAGAGAGAGAGAGAGAAAAGAAGAAGAAAAACATCACAGAAGCGTAATAAACCTTGGAACGAACAATCAAACAAGCGCAACGAACGAACGAACGATCGAGCGAACAAAACGAACCAACGGTCGCAACGGGTTAACGAACGAATGATCGAGCGAACGAGCGAGCGAACGCATCGAAGGAACGAACGTGCGAACGCATTTGACGAACACAAGGTTCTTTTACATATCAAACAGCAGTTATTACGCGAAGAATTTTATTTTCCATTGGTCGAGCACCTCGATAATTTATTCTCTGCGATGATGGTGAGAGATGCAGTGACTGCGACTGTAAGATGAGTCGGTTCTCTAGTGAAGCGATTAACATGCGACTCGTCAAGCGCGAATTAATGATCGAACGAGCCCAACTAACGAACGAACGATCGAGCAAATGCAACGAACGAACTATCGAGCGAACAGGCGCAACGGGTTAACGAACAAAAGATCGAGCGAACGAACGAGCGAACACATTGAATGAACGAACGTGCGAACGAATGAACGTGCGAATACATTGCACGATCGAACGAACCAACGAACGCAAGGTTCTTTTTCATGTCAAACAGCAGGGATTGCGCAAAGAAATTTTGTTTTTCGATATATGGTTTCTTCAACGAACATAGAGAGTTTCGTCCTGAAAATCAACACCACTCCTTTGGACTGAGGCGTTCGTTCGTTCGTAACAAACGAAAGATCAAACGAGGGTAATGAACGGTGAAACGAACGATCGAGCGAGCGCAACGAACGAACGGTCGAGTGAACGGAACGAACGAATGACCCAAAGAGAACACCGATTTTGATTTCGATTCCTTTTATGTCAATTTGGATTTTTTTTCACGATATTTTACTACGATAGCCATTTTTTATTTCGTTTTTCATTTTTTATTTCAATTTCGTAAAACATCGACTTAGTACCCGCTCGGGGACGAAATCTCAAGACTTTCTAAAAGTATATCGCTTGAGCTTGAGAACCTTAATTTCAACTTTTATTTTCAAAAAGAATATAGCTTGGGCACGTTCATTTGAATGTTCATTTCAATGACGATTACGATTTTTGAATTTTTATTTCAATGTTAATTTCTATATCTGGTTTTTTAATTATATTTTAAATTCGTTTCATAAAAATGAACGAACGAACGCACCGAAGGATAGAACGATCGCAACGAACGTATAAATGAACGAGTGAATGAACACAAGCTTCTTTTGCATGTGAAAATGAAGTGATTGAACGATGGAATTAAACAACGAAAGATCGAACAAGCGTACTAAACGTTGGAACGAACGATCGTATAAGCGCTACGAACGAACGAACAAGCGAATGCAACGAACGCACGAGCGATTGAACGAACGATCGAGCGTACGAACGAACGAACGATCGAACGGACACAACGGGTTAACGAAAGATCGAGCGAACACATCAAACGAACGAACGTGTGAACGCATTGAACGATCGCATGAACCAACGAACACAAGGTTCTTTTACATATCAAACAGCAGGGATTACGCGAAGAATTTTTTTTTCGATGCATGGTTTTTCATCGAACATGTGTATCTCTGACAATCGATACCACTACTTAGGACTGCGGTGTTCGTTCGTTCATTCGTTCGTTCGATGGACCGGTCGATGAGCTCGTTCGTTCGGTACTCCGATAGTGCAATCCTTCGAATGTTCGATCGCTTGTTCCTTCATTCACTCGCTGCGTTCACTCGATCGTTCGTTGCGTGCATTCGATCTTTCGTTCGATTAACGAACGAACGAGCGAACGACCGGACGATCCGTTCTTTCACTCGTTCGTTGCGCTGATATTGAGCGAAAAAACGCTCAATTTTCGTTCACAAAAAACTATGAATCGAAAAGAAAATTGCTCGGCCAATCACTGCTTTTTAATATCAAATAGCAGCTTAATTTCTACGTTCGTTGATCGCTCGTCCGTTCGCTGGATCGTTCGTTGATTTCGTTCGATCGCTCATTGCGTTCGTTCGGTCCTCTATTCATTGCGTTCCCTCAATCGCGGTCCGAATTGGAAGCATCGATTGTCGGTGAAAAAAACGCTCGATTTTCGCCTACAGAAAGCGTTGCATCGAGAAAAAAACCCCTTGGCCAAACACTGATGTTTGACATTTGAAAGAAGCTTACTTTCTTCGTTCGTTCGATCGCTCGTCCGTTCGATTGATCGTCACTCAATCGCGGTCCGAAGTGGAAGTATCGATTTTCGGTGAAAAAAACGCTCGATTTTCGTTCACAAAAACTTTGCATCGTAACAAAATCCCTCGGCCAATTACTGCTTTTCGATACCTAAAAGAAGCTCACCTTCTTTGTTCGTTCGATCGCTCATTGCGTTTTTGCGATCTTCCATTCGTTGCGTTCGCTCAATCGCGGTCCGAAGTGGTAGTGTTGATTGCCGGTGAAAAAAAACGCTCAATTTTCCTTCACAAAAACTATACATCGAATTAGAAAAAGAAATCTTTCATTCTATCGCTGCTTTATTGATATGTAAAAGAAGCTTGTGTTAATTTCTTCGTTCACTCGTTCGTTGCGCTCGTTCATTCATTCGACCGGTCGGAGCGTACGTTTGTTCGTTCGGTCGATTGTTTATTGCAATCGTTCGATCGACCGTCGAATTCGTTCGATCGTGCCATCGTTCTACCGTTGCGTTCGTTCGATCATGCGTAGCGTTCGTTCGATCGGCCGTGTGATCACTCGTTCATTGCGTTCGCTCGTTCGAACACTGATTTTGTACATGTAAAAAATTTCGTCCATTCGTTCATTGGCCCACCGTGTTCGTTCGATCGTTCGTTACGTTCTGGAGGGTATATGAGCGAGGCGACAACGAGTTAATATAACAGATGATTTTATATTTTCTCAATATTTCATCAGTGCAATATACGCATACTTTTGCTGGACTCGTCAGGCCGATATGTTCCATAGCCTCCGAACATTTTGGAAAACTATCGAATTTCTATATGCCCAGTGCCGGTATGACGAATACCCAAGACTCCTGAACGCTGGTGGTGGTGGTGGTGGTAGCTCTCTCCTCTCACCCTTCGAGAATATCGGCAACCCTGTGGTGACCAGTCGGCCGCAAGCTTTTCAGTATATTTCCAAAAGCATAAGGCCCTCGTGTTTTTATGGTTTTCAAGATATCCCGCACAGTTTCCAAATAATTCGCCAGTTGTGCCTGAAATTATACACAGAGTGCTATTCTGAATACAGGTTAATAAAATTAAAAAAACGTCATTTGAAGCAGGAATACATACCTTCCATCGGGACATATTCACGTCATCCTCATTGAAAACTCCGATTTCAATCAAACATAGTAGTAGGTTGTTCATATGTATCTCAGGTGAAATATAATCACTAACAAGATCAATTCTTTGACGCTGATATTTTTCCATTGTTCGAGCACTGCCATAATTTATTCTCTGCGATGATGGTGAGGAAAGTAGTGACTGTGACTGTATGATGAGTCGGTTCTCCAGTGAAACGATTAACATTCGGCTCGTCAGGTGCAAACCCATTTCTAGGGAGGGGGTAGATCTGAATAATCATGAAGTTTGTTCAGATATCATCGACGGGTGAGGGGGGAGAACTACCACCACCACCGGCGGTCGGTTAGGGCCCACTATGGCATGATCTCGACGTAGTTATACTTACGCGCGTGTGTGTGTGTGTGATGAATCGCACGTTCGTTCATTCAATGTGTTCGCTCGTTCGTTCGCGCGATATTTTGTTCGTTAACCCGTTGCGCCTGTTCGCTCGATCGTTCGTTCGTTGCGTTCGCTCGACAGTTCGTTCGTTGCATTCGCTCGATCGCTCGTTCGTTCGTTGCGCTCGTTCGATCATTAATTCGCGCTTAACGAGTCGCATGTTAATCGCTTCACTGGAGAACCGACTCATCTTACAGTCGCAGTCACTGCTTCTCTCACCATCATCGCAGAGAATAAATTATCGCGGTGCTCGAACAATGGAAAATAAAATTCTTCGCGTAATCACTGCTGTTTGATATGTAAAAGAACCTTGTGTTCGTCAAATGCGTTCGCACGTTCGTTCGTTCGATGCGTTCGCTCGCTCGTTCGCTCGATCATTCGTTCGTTAACCCGTTGCGCCCGTTGGTTCGTTTTGTTCGCTCGATCGTTCGTTCGTTCGTTGCGCTCGTTTGATTGTTCGTTCCAAGGTTTATTAGGCTTCTGTGATGTTTTTCTTCTTCTTTTCTCTCTCTCTCTCTCTCTCTCTCTCTCTCTCTCTCTCTCTCTCTCTCTCTCTCTCTCTCTCTGTTTAAAAAAGTATTATGTATCCCGTACATATTGACGTGATCGAAACGGTTTTCTTGTGCCGCGTAATTGTGCCCTATCGACGACCGGTCTACTCATACGCACAACGGGCATGTGCGATACCCTTTTTGCTCTTCGGGGCATCCCCGAGAACTTTTACATAGACGCGAATCGGGGTGTTCTCCTGTCTCTCGAGGAACTTGGGCATGGGCGCTTATGTACCGTTGTGATACCGGGTAGTGGTTTCAGTGGACGAAAACTACTCGTCTTATCACGATAAGATCGGCATAAATGCCGATTGTACGGTTACGACCACCTTCGTCATGTGCCGTACATGGACACATTCTTGATGGATCTCTGCGAGGAGCGTCTAATGACGACAGTGGTTGTGGCTTTCGGCAATATGGACGATGAAAATTTCTCCATACGTTTTTTCAACTATCCGTTCGCTCATTATGCCGAGGGCGTCGAGGATGAAGACATCGTCATGTTATCTGAGCCCGAGGAGGAGGAGGGATTCGTCAAAGAGCAAATGTGTGTGTGTATGTGTGTGTGTGTATGCCCTGTTCCCTCATTGATCTTTGGATGCCCGACAGGACCATCGGTGTGTGTGTGTGTGTATGTGTGTCTAGGCCCTGTTCCCTCATTCATCGTTGGATGCCCGACACGACCACCGGTGAATGCGTCACAATATGATTTTTAAATATTTCTTCATTATTTTTATTTTCCATTAAAAGATGGGACCATGGTGGTTTTTCAAATAAAAAATAACAAAATGGAAAAAGGGCAACTATCGCAACACCATCTCCCCATAGTGTTGTATTCTTTCATTTAAATACCCGGTAGGGCATAAGCCGGGAAATTGAAGTCGAGATCCCACACACACACACACACACACACACACACACACACACACACACGCACACACACACACACACACACATACTCACGCGCGCGCGCGTAAGTATAACTACGTCGAGATCATAACCGAAATAAAAAATGAATATCGGTATAAAAAATCGAGATAAAAAAATTACTTTTTATTTTATTTTAACCGGTTTATTGTATATTTATCGTAGCACCGTTCTTTCTCAAAGTCGTATTAATTTGGGCGTGTGCGGGATCAGCGCTACAGCTCGAGCGCCTTCTTTCTCTCTCTCTCTCTCTCTCTCTCTCTCTCTCTCTCTCTCTCTCTCGCTCTCTCGCTCTCTCTCTCTCTCTGCGGGATCAGCGCTACAGCTCGAGCGCCGTATTTGTCTCTCTCTCATCGACGCGTTCTATTGTAGGAGATCTCTCTCTCTCTCTCTCTTGAGCGTACATACACCTGCGTTGCTCTGCACGCTTTCCCTCCTGCTCCTCTATTCCTTATTCTAATGCATTACAAAATTGTATCTATTCCTTATTCTAATGTATTACAAAATTGTATCTAGGGATATTATCTATATCGGTAAGAAATATGTCTCTTTCGGTGAAGACACGCGTCGTCCGAAGTTCAGAGTCGAGACATTTTTGCCATTGTCAGCACAAACGCATAACTCGAGATCTCTACAGAGTAGCTCGCGTTTGTGCGCCGTGCTGGACGATTCAAACTCGTGCGCACAATGACCGCGGCATGTGGAGTTTTCGGCAAGAGTGCTGAAGTGTCAAAATTTGCAAAAGGGTCTTTTTATTCGCTCCGGAGCTTCAGTTGCTCTCCGAATCGCGCAGCGCGTAGAACTCACCTCTTCCTCTGTGAAATTTTTAAAAAATTCTGTGACGTGAGCAAAATGTATCCCGAATGCTCCGAGTGTCCGACGACACCTCTCGCGTGCTGCATGATTGTGGTTTTTCGAAAATTTATTTCTTTTTTCAAAAGAGGAACCACGGGCGGTGACCATCAATGAGCGTGTGAAAATATTATTTTTAATTCGCTACTTGAAAACTTTATTTATATTTAACTTCAAAACTAGTTATAAAAACTTCGGCGAAAATAATAATTAAATAAAAGGGACCACTATGGCCATACCACCGCTCATCTCCACTCTTACCCTCCACTACCTCGTTTGCCCCACTACGGGCCGAGGAGTGGGGGTAGGCGTAAAAAACATTTCAAAAAAGGGGGCCACTATGGCGACACCACCGTTCCTCCCACTCTTACCCCCCCCCCACCTCGGCTGCCCCCACCACGGACCGAGGAGTGGGGATAGGAGTGGGGGTCGCCATAGTCGCCCCCTCACTACTTATGTCAGCTAATAAGAGGAAATCCGTTTTCAAATATAGATCGTTATATTCGCCTAAGGTTTGAATAGAGGATTCCTTCCAGACATTTTCCGCGTGCGTATAGTCGCTCTCGCTTATAGTGCCGCCACTCAATGAACTGTAAAATGAGTCAATTGGCGGTAGACACGTTTCTTGCAGCCTACTGACGTCATCCACATATTTATATTGGAAAACACCTTTGCGTGTCAATAAATCGAATTGTTGATTGTTAGGAATTGCGGATTTCGAAATTTTTAGTTTACTTTCCTACTTGGTACGAAACGATGCTAATTTATCGAGAGAAGTATTGAGAAATCTGTACGAATCGATAAATCGCCATTTGATGTCATTTCGCGTGTCATTCATGAGTTTCACATTTTTCGTATATGAAATATACTTTTCTTTTGTTATGGGAAGTACTTCGACACTCCCTTCGAAAGCTGTAGCCACTTCCTTAATAATGAGATGTGCATCATATCCGGATAATTTGTGAAATACGATGGGGATGAAAATGAATTGCTAAAAGGCCAAATTGCAGTTCGAATGCGCGGGGCCTTGATAACGCCCAGTTAAATGACGATGATCTCTAATACGTGTATCGCCTTGCGTAAATGTTTTCTCACATATGTGGCAGTGCGTAGCGCGGCGGAATTCTGCCCATTCCTCGCGTGTCAAATGTATCATGGCGACATTAGTACATAAAATGGTTTTCACGCGAATAGCTCAACTTTTCAGTTCTTGATCGAACCAGGAAATGCAATTATCACTCCGAGCCGACTGATATGTAGATAGGGAACTGTCATGTGAACAATGCACGTAATACGCAGCACTGAATACTTTGTGATGCTGATACCTATTTGGATAGTCGGTTTTCGACAAGACACACTCGAGGTCCGCGTATACCACGAAGGGGCGACGCTGCTTCCGATTAAAGGTGGTGAAAGTGAGTTACTTGTCCTCTTCGCGTGGCAACTGAATGGCATAGTCGTTCAGCTTTCCACAATCCGTTGTGTCTGACTCTAGTTTCACGTTCGAACTGAAGTAATGCAAGCACCTGTGCAAAGAGATTTAATTGTTTTTATTCGCCTGATTTTTTCGAATATATAAGTATGTCGCATATTTGATTGTATTGTAGGTTTACATACCGATCGCAGATATATTTTTGATGGCCCAGCATGCTAAGTTGCGAGCTCACCAGCCTGGTTAAATTTTTAATTCACTCAAAATGTCCAACATTGGTGTCTGATGGATCTTGAAGGTACAGCAAATTTATATGCTTATCCCTTTTGTGCTCACTAATGCATATTGGAAGGGTTTACTTCTTCTTGACAGTATACACATTGATTCATAAATTATTCTTTAATTCGAATTTTTTTATTTTTTCTAGACTCCTGGGGAAGTCAATACCCTGCAGATTTAAAGCTGTCGAAAAATATGGATATGAAGATTCACGATCACTTCCACGTTCGAGCCGCGACCACGGACCACGCAAAGCACGCATTATCATTGGACTTTATATTTACTACTCCACGCTTTGTCATTATTTCGTGTGGCAATTTAAGATGGCAACCGGCACGCATTGGCTTATATTTATTCAGAATTATGGTTAAATTTAGAATTTTTAACAAGGTCCAGCCACTATCGCGATCTTGAAATTCGTCAAGGGATGCTAGAGTGGGTTCGACAACGCGTTGTTCATACCACTCATCTAAATCAGATGTTTAAAAAAGTTTAAAGTTTTTTGTATTGACACTTTTGTTTGCGTGCTTATCACCTGCCACAAACTCACTCTTAAACGTGGTATTAACCTTCACACTAAAATCTTGTTCAACATTGGTTTTCACATGTAAAAGCACTATGTCTCGGGTATCTTCGAGAAATTGATGTGGTTCAATATGGTTGCGGTTAATTACTGAACCAGTCAGTATACGACTTTCGAATGCCGTCTCAATGTTCCGCCAAATCAAACCATTTCCTCGCGCACTACATCCAGCCCCCTCATGATCAAAACGTTGACGTATCGAATTTTTCAAACTTTCAAGTCGCGCTATCTGAGCGATTACCAATTGTCAATCACAGACGTTTATTTCGACTTTGGTTCTCTAACGATTCAATCAATTCACTGTATTGTTGCTCCCACACATTGTACTCTTCCACCGAATTTATGAGTATAGCTTGTTCTCGTAGTCTTTGTTCTAACACACATATTTATAAGTTTGAAAAAACTACACATATTTATAAGTTTGAAAAAATTGTCGAAGTAAGAAACGATGTTGGTTTGTTGACTGCTCCATTCAAAGTGTTAAAACTTCCGAGCAGCAGCAATCACAACGTTCCACAATTTAAGGAAAAAAATATTTTCCCTCTTTATCATTATAGTAGATGTCTAACAGCCTCCCCTCTCAGTTTTTTTTATACCATCATTCGTATAGAGTCGGGGATAAAGCAGAAAAAAATGGAGCGATCAATGTGAGCGAAGCTGTGAGTGATATTACGAGTTTTTAAGGACCAGCCGTGTTGCTGACTTTAAACGCTATTCGATATCTAGATTCAATATTCAACATAGTTTCAGAGGCGTGAGTGAGGGAGACATACTATATATATATGCCAACCGATAGGACGTCTGTGCTTAAGTCGTGTATGCATAGCAATCCGAAATAAAAAAAATACTGGGATGTTCGCTATGAGAAACCACTTTTATGGGTCTCCATACGTTGCTTTCGAACGTGGTTTTGTGGAGATCGTAAAATGCAATACTTGAGATGAGTCCTAGCAGGTCAGCCTTCGCCTCTACGATGTAGGGTCACTTTTTTACAGTGCATTATCACCCTTGCCGACAGTCAAGACAGAAACAAACATTGAGAAAAAAATCTTTCGACATCGTAGAAGGCCATTTTTTCCCCTACCCAACCCCCTATTTCCTACAGGCTGAGGAGAAAAACCATTTGCATATCCTAGCATTGAAGTATGGAAAAATTCTAGCAATACCATCCCCACCATTCTGCATCCCAATAGAGCATCACCATTCGATCCAAAAATCGAAATCTCAGAAAGAATCGGGTCAGCATTTTTCCCCATTTCAGTCTCCAACCTCCGAGGCGCGATTTTAAAACGAAAGAGCTGTAGAAAAAAGAAAAGTGCAATAATGGCTCATCAAATCCGCGAAGTTGATGTGATTGATATCGTCGACGATGACGACAACCACGATGTGCGGCAAAATAAAATGGACATGCTTCAAATTTATCTTCTCGACCAGAACGTCATATATTGCGTGAATTATTTTCGCGTTTGGAGCAGCCATAAGAGTGTGCGGTCACTACCGCGAACGCTATGCTAAGATGAGGGGAATTTTCTGCAACGACTGTCGAGATCCACTGCACCAAATAATTCCACCCGACATGTGTTCCCCCTGCATAAATGTATACCGAGCCAATTGTAAGTATTCCCAGTCAAATTTGGTATTATTGTAAATAATGTCAATGTGTCACATAGATTAATGAGACAAAAATGCATGTTTTGTTTGTTTCAGAACGATTGCATCGACGTCGTTTTTTTATTTTATTTTTCATTTTTTAACACACACACGCGCATACACATACAAACACACACATACACGCGCACACACACACACACACACACACATACACACCACATGGGGAGTCTGAAACCCTTACGTGGCGCATCCCCAGGCGGCGGATAGGGGAAGGCCCTCGTATATAAATATAGACATAGATGTAGAAATATCTATATGGATATAGATATTGAGACGTACAGGTCCGTTTCAGGCGCCATACCCCCCCACAAATTCAAACAAACCGACCCACTAGAAAGGTAGGGGAGAGGGAATAATAAATCATAAAAGTCAAGTGGGCAGGTATGACCTTCAAAGGTCACGAAAGGATAAGCGAAAGGTACCAAAAAAAAGTAAGAGAAGAAAAAACAGAAAATAACAAAAACAGTCTAAGGTTCGAGAGAAAAGGGAAAACAGAGAAAGTAACAAAAAAACGAAGGAAGCATGAATTTATTCAAACATAAAAAAAGTTAACAATAAAGGGGATGATGGGTAATTGGCAAGGGAAGGGGAACAATAAACAATAAAATGCGGGTATAAAAGAGGAAGAAAGTTAGAGGAACGTCACTTTTTTTTGTGGATCAAACAGTACCGCTCGGCAGAGTACCACCTTCTAGGAGGGGAAACGCTGAATGAGGGGAGACTTGAAAAACAAGAAAAGAAAGAAGTCACTAGCATAGAGATAGATTTTTTTATGTGGATTAAACAGTACCGCTCAGCAGAGTTCCACCGTCTAGGAGGGAAAAGCTGAAAGAGGGGACCCTTAAGAAACTTAAAAAAAGTTAGGATACAGTTTTTTAAGTCAATAAATACGGAAACAAAAACCAGGAGAAGAATAAGAAAAAAAGTACTAAAAAACATTAAGATTAAACGAAGGAGGAATAAGTTACGAAAGGATAAACAGAAAATTAGTATTATGGGAATAGAAAGTGCGAGGAGGTATTCGAAACACCAGGCGACAATACACACACACACACTTACATACACCTGTAAAACGCGAAATATCTGCAAGGGCTCCCGAAAGTATCAGGAGAACCTGAAGGTCAGAGAGGCATCGAAATTCGAAACACCACACCGATACAACACACATAACAAGCAGTACATTATCATAAGCGGGTACATGGCGCCATCGGACGGCGTCAGCCACAGTTAGAGTAATCGATTACCGACGCGCGATAATCGATTACGCTCACGGGGAGTAATTACAAGAAAGCGCGCCGTAGCGCGTCAGTGGAAAGCGCGCCGCGATCCACCGCGTCGTGAGTCGATAGAGTGGGGGGACCTAGGGACGGCGTGTAGCACGAGAGCGCGCTCGGCAGCGCGCGCCACGAGCGACAATTGGAACAGAGGGGATAGCGAGCCGTACCGAGATCAAGCGCACCGCAATCCACGCCGCGATACATTAAGACACACAAAATACACTTTAGAAACACAAACAACATACCACACTCGTACACAGCAAACTTTTAACATTATATCGAGTCAAAAATACTGAATAAATGTCATTTTATTACCAAATATCTCCAAAACAAAGAGTTTAAACTAATTTCTTCCCTGATCGAGTCCCGAAGAAATAAAATTTATTGTAACAAATACCGACCTGTTACAATATACATATAGAGATATCTATCTGGATATAGATATGCATATTGAAATGTCTATAAAGATATACAGGGCAGGAGGCAATTAAAATACCTCCCGTGGACCAACAGATACGGGGAACAAACCTTGATAGCAAAAGATTACGGGAAGTCCAATAGAGGATATACCGATTAGGGTGCAGGGGCACGGAACCCCAGTACCGGCGCCTTTAGGGAATGACCAAGCTGGCTCCCGGGCATCGTCATCGAACAACCGCAGTACCATGGAAGTGGGCCACTTGGCCTCTATGGCGCACAATGTTTCAAGTGAAGAAAAGGAAGAGACAGGTGGAAACCGCAAGGACATTTTGAAGTTGGTGGAGAGGCACGGAAAGACGCTGGAGAGCCTAGCCTCTTTTATCCAGCAGAAGAAAAACCTCCACAAAGAGATGCAGCGGTGGGTTCCTATGCTTACCAGTACTTGGAAAGGTATAGAGGACCTGGTAACGTGGAGTGCAAAGCCACAGGCGGCAACGTCGACTGGAGGAACGCAAACCACGCCGACCATAAGCCAAGCGAAATCGACTCTCCCTAACAAGGAGAGGAACGATGAAGGCATGAACGTGGGCGGTACCTCGACGCAAGTAAGCAAGGCGAAGAGGAGAAAGCGGATTACACCGACGTCGACCGAAGGAAAGGAGCCGAAGAAGGAGCAGCTGATGGAGCCATTGGCTGGTCAATCCGAGGATAAGGGCGAGAGATCAGAGCAGAAGTGGCAGACTGTGCGAAAGAAGAAAAGATCCCACAAGATATCCCAGAAGCAGCCTCAGAAGAAGCTGCAGAAACCTCGCGAACGGCCGACTCTGCCCAACGCTCTCGTCATCCACAAAAAGGGTGACTTGAGCTATGCGGAGACCTTGAGTCGTATGAAGAAGGATCCGGCGCTCAAGGATACAGGTGAATGCGTCCAAAAGGTACGCAGAACGAACGCGGGAGATCTGCTGATCGTTCTGTATAAGGAGAGCTCGGCCAAAGCACCGGAATTGCGAAACCGATTCGAAGGTGTTCTTGGTGAATCAGCAACGGTCCAGAGTAAAGTCCGGGAAGTTGATCTGGAGATCAAGGACCTGGAAGAGGACGCAACGAAGGAGGAGATATCGGCGGCCCTGCAGAGAGTCTTGGGACCGGACTATTCAGTCACGGAGTACTCTCTTAAGTCTCTGCGTAAAGCATATGGCAGGACTCAGACCGCGGTAATACGACTCATGGTGCCTGCTGCCCAGATACTTCTGGATACAGGAATCATCCGAGTCGGCTGGTGTAATTGCAGAATCCGAGAGGTGGTGAGACCACTAAAGTGTTACAAGTGCTGGAAATTGGGACGCTTATCACGGAACTGCAAGAGCAACGTCGACCGGGCTAAAGACTGCATCAAGTGCGGTAACACTGGCCACAAAGTTGCCGAATGCACAGCCAGCGCAAAGTGTGTCATATGTGCAGAAGCGGGAGATGGGGCACCCACAGCCCACATCGCAGGTAGCAGTCGATGTCCAGCATATGCGCGGGCCCTCCAGGCTCTCCAGGCACTCCAAAAACGATGCAAATGAGAGTACTCCAGCTCAACCTCAACCTTTGTGAAGCAGCACAGGACCTGCAGACTGAGCGGGGGCTGAAGCCCGACTTGGCGATACTCTCGAAACCATATAGACATCTGGACACGCAACCTTGGGAATCTGACGCAAGTGGGAAGGCCGCAATTTGGTCCTGCGGAAACCTTTAATTTCAGGATCTTGCGAGTCGGATCGGAACTGGTTTTGTTACAATAAAAGCCAAAGGAGTTCATTTCTACAGTTGTTACGCACCGCCTAGCCTGACAACTGATGAGTTTGAAAATTGTATCGACAACTTAGTCGCAGACGCTAAACAACGCTTCCCGGTAGCCATAGCCGGAGATTACAACGCGTGGGCTGTGGAATGGGGTAGTAAAGTGATGAACAGGAAGTGCCAAGCCCTGTTTGAGGCTATGTCCTTATTGGATGTAATACTACTTAATGCAGGTACAAAGCCCACTTTTGTTAAAGGTGAATCCTCCTCTATAGTGGACATCACTTTTGTGAGTAGTAGCCTGGCCAGAGGAAACCAGTGCCACTGGGTAGTCAGTGATATCTACACTCACAGTGATCATCATGCGATTCTCTGGGGGATTCGCGGAGACTTCAGCAGAACAGCGAAGGCACCGACGACAAACGGGAAGGGCTGGGAAGCGAAAATGTATGACGCAGACTTGTTTCGTGAATCTTTTGACACCAGCCCCCTCGCAGCGATTAGTGCAACTGAGAAGGTCGAGGTGGTCATGCAGAGGGTCACCGCAGCATGCGATGCCACAATGCCACGGAAATGTAATGTCGACTACCGACCGGCGGTACACTGATGGAGCGAACAAATTGCCGGCCTCCGAAGGGAGTGTCATCGAACTCGCCGCCTAGCGCAACGAGCTCGAGGCAAACGCTCGTTCCCCGATTTGGAAGAACAGCGTAGGGAAGTGCGCTTGAAGCTTAAAAAGGCTATCAAGCAGAGTAAAGGTGAAAGCTGGGGCGAACTGCTCAGCGAGGTGGAAGATGCTCCCTGGGGCAGGCCGTACAAAGTAGTAATGACTCGGCTGAAAAGCCAGCCAATGCCATCGCCCGTGGACGCAGCCCTGCTGGAAAAGATCGTTACTCATCTGTTCCCTGAGCAACCCGAGGAGGACTACCAGCTCAAGGAGGACGTCGATGAGGACATCCCAGCCATTACTGAAGAAGAGCTTCTTACGGCGATTGCCAGGTTGGGCAACAATAAAGCCCCCGGCATGGATGGGATACCCAACATCGCACTAAAGGCAGCGATCAAGTTGGCACCGGCAATATTCCTGGACATGTAAAATGCGTGTCTCAAGGAAGGAATCTTCCCGGACAAGTGGAAGTGGCAGAAGCTAGTGCTCCTCCCGAAAGGGAAGAAGCCACCGGACGAACCTTCATCCTATCGTCCGCTCTGTATGCTGGATACCGCCGGAAAGATCTCCGAGCGCATCATCCATAACAGGATTGAGAAGGTCGTGGACCATCTCCTGGCGGAGGGCCAGTTTGGCTTAAAAACGGTGCGCTCTACTCTGGAGACCATTAACACAGTGGTGAAGCAGGCGCAGGAGTCGACTGCGGGGAAACGATGGGCAAGAGGGTCCAAGAAGTACTGCGCAGTTGTCGCTCTCGATGTCAAAAACGCTTTCAACTCGGCGATATGGAAGTGTGTCATGGATGCCCTAAAACCATTAGGTGTACCATGGTACCTATGGAGAATAGTGGCGAGTTACCTATGTATTAGATGGCTCATGTACGACACAGAGGATGGACCGAAGACGTATAGGGTGACTGGAGGAGTTTCTCAGGGCTCTGTACTTGGACCGCTTCTGTGGATCATCATGTACAATGATCTGGTGCTATTACAATTGCCGAAAGGAGTGTCCATCGTAGCGTTCGCAGATGACGCGGCGCTGATTGTCATCGCCAAATTCCTGGAGCAAATCACCGCACTCTTCGGCGAAGCTTTCGCCAAGATAAAGGAATGGATGTTTTCTGTTGGACTGCAGCTTGCAGCCCACAAAACAGAAGTACTCCTCGTATCCAGCAGAAAGGTGATGGAAACGGTGACGCTCAGGGTTGGAAACGCCGAAATCACATCCCAACCGTTTATTCGGTACCTAGGTGTGATTCTCGACGCGAGGCTGAACTTCAAAGAGCAAATCGAGCAGATCAACAAAAAGGCCGCTGGGGTGGCTACCACACTGGCGCGACTCATGCCTAATGTTGGTGGCCCCAGACAGAAGAGGAGGGAACTGCTGTCATCAGTGACGACCTCAGTGCTCACCTATGGCATACCCATATCGGCTGATGCACTGAAAATCAAGAAGTACCGCAGGAAGGCTGCAGCAAAGTATCGCGTCAGTGCCTTGAGGGTAGCCTGTGCGTTTCGAACTGACTCCGAGGACGCTATCAACGTTATCGCGGGAATGCTGCCCATTGAGGTGCTCGCTGAGGAGCGTAGATCGATGTACCAGCAGAAGGGAACTAGAAACCCCAGTTAGGCAAGGACAGAAGCGAGAGCAACCAGTTTCAACCAGTGGCAGACGATGTGGGATCCTTCTACCAAGGAAAAGTGGACACATCGACTAATCCCGAAGGTGGAGATATCGGTGAACCGTCTCCACGGGGAGCTCAACTATTATATCACTCACGTGATCTCAGGACACGGCTGTTCCCGGGCCGGGTTCTATAAGTTTAATTATGAAGATTTCCCGGACTGCCCAGCATGTGTAGCAGTCGAGGAGAACGCTGAACATGCATTGTTTCAATGCCCCCGTTTTAGTACCTCGCGCGCGATAGTCGAGGATCAGCTGGAGACACGCATCACCCCGGACAACCTCGTTGAGTTGGTGCTGAAGTCAGCAGACGGATGGACAGCGGTATCGGCTTATGCTGCCGCAGTAATGAAGGAGTTGCGACGTGCAGAACGTGCAAGAAGGAAGACGACGCCGGAAGACCAGGTAGTCATAGATTAAATCGGCGACACGAACCCCTAAACCACTTATACTATCTCGAGTGGAACGGGGGATGTAAGGTCGTCTGACAACACTGCAGGAAGAGCTACGGCTAAGGCCTCTCCCGCGATGTAATACCTAGCGGTCGTTCCGCGGAAGAATTTGTAAGGCCACAGAGGAACGGGGGTTTTTAGTCGGTGCAAGCCCGACACACGGCAATTATTTGCTACGGTGCGGAGGCATTTTCCCGCTAAATCTCTTTAAAAAAAACACTCACACACACACACACACGCACGCAGACACACACACAGACGGTATTATGTATAACACACTCTGATAATTTGTATTTAAAATTCTTCCATTATTGATGAAAATGTTCTATTGCAACCATTCGTTATGCAATTTATAGGAGAAAAAAAAAAGAATAAGTACTTGCTTATTATGATTGTTGTCTCGTTCTATCCACCGCCCCCCTCCCCCGCACGGTTGGCATCGCCGTCCTCCCCCTCGCCGTGTGACGTCACACCTCCACTCCCGGCTACCTCGTGCTAGACCCCTCTGTACTGCCTTTCCCTCTGCAGCGCCTTCACCCCCCTGCCATGTGACGTCTGCCCTCGGTCCCCCGCGCTGGCGCCCCCGCCACGCTCCCCCCTGAGATCCCTGGGTTAGAATCGGTCCTGTTATACTACTAGTGGCTAATAAAAAAATACAAAAAGATCAACAAAAAACGGCGAAATAAAACGTTGTCAATGCTCCAGTGAGAGCGACGATGAAGAGAAACCTAACAAATGAAAACTGAATTAAAACAAAATCAGGTTGCATGACAACCTCCAGTTCTAGTTTAAACCCTCGTGATCCTTCTATTCCAGGTGTAGATTGCAAGACAACTACGCTAATCCAGAGCCCAATAGAGGCCAATCCGAAAATGTCGAAACAAAACCTTGCCATCGCTCTAATGTAGGCGATGACCAAGAAAAATAAATTAAAAAATTCTGTAGCGAGGAAAGAACAAGAACAAAAATCAAAAAACGATGCACCACCAGTATTAGAAAAACCGAGACAACAAAAGAACGAAATATCTAGCGACGGCGCTATGACCTGGGTCAATGCACCTAGTCTCAAATAAGCAGACGTGCACTCCGAACCCCGGCTCCTTGCACGACGCACTCGTAAACCCATAAACTACGAGGAGAGTAGCGATGAGGAAACAAAGGGCGAGATATTTAGACCGACACGCACCAGGGGACCCAGAGAGGCCATTGACCCAAAAACAGCTGAGGGCCCTAGCCAGCGCAAAGCACCTATCCCTTACCCAACAAAATACGCTGGCACTAATTCAAATCATTCATTACACCTAGAAATTAGCCATCTATACTCGCAAAATTCCGAAGAAGTGGGTCTGCCCGGAGGGAAACGATCAATGTCCGAATTAAAAAAAATACTAATCCTAAAAGTTTTAAGGTAGGAGATTACGTCTACCGCCGAAAGGGTCCGAGACCAGGTAAACTCGGAGATCGTTGTACAGGACCGCATAAGGCATCAGAAAAACTGGACAAGAGTAACGGCAAAATCCAATACAATAGGAAGACACGAATCGTACATGAAAACCGATTGCGATACTCACACGTTAACGGTAAAACTAAATAAACCCAAACATAAGCTATTCAGAGTCGACGAACCCAATTTTAATCCTAATTAAATAAATAACCGTAATAATTACACTGTTTTTTTCAGATGGCCGATAGCAACCTCTTCAGTTACATTAAAGGATATAACTTTTACCTACGTGTTTAGAGAAGTGAATCAAACCTGCTGTTGCAAGTTGATCGGTTATCTAAGATTGTTTGCACAACGAATCTCAAGAACAAGTGCGTGCGCCGTCCGAAAAATTACCTATCGCTAATTTAGATATATCCTCCATTATATACATATACAGATATGGCCTATATTAACTCTAAGTTTATATATGCAGAACGACACATCCAAAAACAAATTCAAACACCATACTACGATATACTTGTTTAACAATGTAACCACGAACGCCAAATTTTTCAATATAGTTTATCTCTTGCGATACAAGCAACAACCGAATTTGCATATTGATTAATAAAAACTAGTAGTATTAGCCAGAAAACTAATATACGTTATCAATGTATAGCGATGAAAGTAAGCCTGATCAAGTTAAAAGCATGCTACGATCTACTACCGTCGCTCGTGTGAACGAAACATATTTCCTTACCCCCCGAACTCATATATTATCGAAAAGGAACACAAACGACCTAGAACTCCCTACTTTTCCCCATATTACCTTTTGGAGACACCTAGTACAAATTCATACCTGTTCCGATCGAAGCCATCCACCTGCAAGCATGAAGCCGACGACGAAGTCAACTTGGCGATACACTGGCCCAGCATCACTAGCATTATGTGGGATGTATTCCAAAGAAGTTGTCGACAACGTACGAGAACGCCTAATGTTTCCCGTAAAAAATCCGCGGTTCTAAACAATATGGGACCATCAGTGGTCAATACACTGTCAACAAAGGGGAGAAGTTGTTGAATCTCCTGGATAACACCAGCCTACAATACCAAGCGGACTCTATCTGGAATCGCACGTGGGAAAAATTATTTTAATTCAGTACAGCAAGCGCTGGTGTCACCCGGATCATACCCATCGTGCGATAGAGCAAACTTCTTGTAGATACGAAAATAAGTATCTATGCACAAGGAAAAAGAAAGAAGAGAAAATGCGTACATATGCATCTTAGAGTGAAATAAAAAGTATATATATACAATTATCAAGGCCATAAGCCACACGCCAGAAAATTTTGACGTGTCCTCTCATTACGTCGGTAGCGCAGATCTCGCAGTTTTTAGCTACGAGTCGCTACCGACGGACAGCGCAGCGCTCGCGAATTCGGTCTCGATGCTTCGCACTGGGACGAAGAGTCGAAGCCAAATAGACGACGATCGCTGAGCGCAGGCGCGCGTGTGCGTGTGTGTTTGCTACGCCGGCCCCGTGCAGAAAGAACGAATACATTATCGCACGCCGTTCAGTCGTACGCACCTTACATCTATCTGTGTATCACACAATGCACACAACTATGCGTAGCGATCATGGTACGCTTGTATTGGAAGCATGCGCTCGCTCGGCAGGAGAGCGATGAAACTTTGTTGCATTTTACATTGTATATGCAAATTCCATCGAACAGATTTTTTTTTCGACGACGGCCACCACCAAAACTCGTCTTGTGGACGGGACCGGCATTTTCCCATGCTTTTGTAATTCATTTAAACAAATAAGTTCGAGCACTATTTGTAACCTCGATGCCGCTTATCGTCAACGATTTAGCTACCTGCCAAAATTTCGAAGGAACGAAATTGCTCGAAACTCACTCTACAAAAGAGTGGTACAATTTTACAATGCTCATCATTTAAATAAATGCGTTCAGCATTTTTATCTGTGCCAGGGTTCATATTTGGCAGCATTTTTGCTGGTCAACTTCGCGAGCAATCAAGACCGCTAGTCTCGCTCTACGGAAGAGCGGTGAAATTTTGCGATCGCGCATTGTTTAAACAAATGCCCTCGAATCAATTTTTCTTGTCGACGGCGGTCATCGGTGGAAATTTCTTTATGGTTAAACTGTCTAGCACACGGGGTTTGCTAGAGTGCCGTATGGTGGAAGGGTGCTGGCATTTTCCCATTCTTTTTCAATTAATTTAAGCAAACAAGCGCGAGGACTATTTGGCATCTCGATGTCGGTCATCGTCGACGAATTCGATCTCTGCCAAATCTCGAGTCACGACCGAGATCGCTCGAAACTCACTCTACACACGAGTTGTAAATTTTTACAATTCTCTTTGTTTAAATAATTGCATTCGCTATTTCTTTCTCCGCCATGGCTTATCTCCGGCAGGTTGTCTGCGGCCGACCAAATTCGTGAGCGAACGAGATTGACTGAGTCTCACTCTGCCGAAGAGTGGTAACATTTTATATTTACTGCAAACTAAATACGTTTAGCATTTTTCGCTCTGCCGGGATTTATCTTCGGCACGTATTTCCAGGGATCGAATTTTCTAGCTATGATGATCAAAGGAGTCTCGCTCTACAGAAGAGCGGCAAAATTTTACTATCGCGAATTGTTTAGAGGAGAACGGTGTAAAATTTTAGAAAAAAATTGGAAGTACTTTTAAAAAATCCTTGGAACTTTCAAAAATTTTACAATGCTCTTTGTTTCAACAATTGCGGTCGCTATTTCTTTCTCTGTGTTTAGACGAGGCCGTTGAAACTGGGTGGAGCTGATCCGCGAGGATGAAATTGAGGAATTTGA
Organism: Ophion ellenae; assembly: GCA_963210295.1. Lineage (NCBI taxonomy): Eukaryota > Metazoa > Arthropoda > Insecta > Hymenoptera > Ichneumonidae > Ophion > Ophion ellenae. The sequence goes on along the minus strand of OY723395.1, from coordinate 10,987,908 downwards.
GAAAATTTAGGATAGGCAGAAATAATAGGAAGAGTCCGGAACACAATGTAAAACTATGAACACAGTGTAAAACTGTATAACAAAGACGGCAAGGTAGCCCTTGTAAGTTTTCGTTCCTCGTCCGCGCCGAGTCTTGATCGTGAAGGGTCCTGCGTAATCGAGACCGGAGTGAAAGAAGGCTCTTGAAGGTGTGACTCGGGCAGGCGGAAGTTGTCCCATAAGCTGTTGAGCTTGGCGTCCTCGAAGTCTCGTGCAGGTAATGCAGCGAAGAATGTGTGCTTGAACCGGAGCCCGGCCGCCGAGAATCCAATACGATTGTCGAAGGTAGCTTAGAGTGGATTGGGTGCCGCCGTGAAGAGTCCAAAGATGTGCATCTGAAATGACTAACACCGTTAGCCGGGATGTCCGAGGCAAGATCGGTGGATGCTTTGCCTCGGGCTGCAGAAGTGAATGCTTAAGCCGGCCGCCAACACAAAGAGTCCCCAGCTGATCGACGAAGGGCGTTAGTGCTTCGAGGGGGTTGCCTTTACGGAACGGCCCCTTTGACAGAATCCTTAATTCGGCCGCGAAGAATGCCTGTTGCACGAGGCGGATACCGAAGTATATTGCCTCTTCCAAGTCCCCAGGTGTGATTGGGTGCCTCATTGAAGCGCGAGGAAGACGTTTGAAGCACGCGACGGCTCGTTTACACACTGCCGTGATTCGAAAAAGTCTGGTCAATGAAGAATACCGTTGTAGAAGGTCCCAAATTTGAAGGTCAGGGTCTAAGGTGACGATGAGGGCGAGCCCTGGTCGTAGTTCAAGGTCCGAGTCGGTTGAAGGGTCCGGGGAGGCGTTAGGCCAAGATCGTCGTGGGAGGGGGAGCCACTCAGGGCCGTCCCACCATAAACGATATTTTGAAAGTTGCCGAGGAATCATCCCGCGAGACGCGCAGTCCGCTGGATTCTGTTTTCCGGCGATCCATCGCCACGCCGCCTTAGAAGTAAGCTCTTGAATGAAGGCGACCCGATTTCTGACGAAGTCTTTCTATCGTGAAGGGTGCGAAGTCATCCATGTCAAAGCGGTTTCAGAGTCGGTCCAGAGAGAGACGGAAGCCTCCGACAAGTCCAGCGACATCTGGACGCCAGAAACCAGTTTTGACAGGAGAAGGGCTGCCGTCAGCTCAAGCCTTGGTATTGTGAGTTTGTTTGAGGGGTGAGACTTTCGTCTTTGAAGAGACGAGGGTGACGGTTGTTTTCCCGTCAGCTGACGTCGATCGAAGGTAAACCACGGCGGCCATAGCAAATAGCGAAGCGTCCGAGAATCCGTGAAGTTCAACCGCAGATGAGCCCGACAGATGAAGCCACCGACGTAGAGAGATGAGTGAGAGTTCGTTCAAACGCTTTCGAAACCGAAGCCAACTTTCTTGAAGTCGGGTGGGTAATTTGTCGTCCAAACGAAGTTTTGCAAGCCATAGTTCTTGCAGGAAGGCCTTTGCCTTGACGGTGACTGGTGAGATGAAGCCTCACGGGTCGAATAATGACGCCGTCTCCGAAAGTACTGTCCTTTTTGTAGTGTCTTGATGAAAAGACGGCTGAAGTGTGAACTTGAAGTTATCCTCGGCCGAATTCCACACGAGGCCGAGAAGTTTGACGTTGGGGTCTTCCGAATTGATCGAGACCGCCTCCGGTCGAGGCTCTGAATTGACGTATCGAAGGGCTTCCTTTGCGTTGGCTGACCATTTTTGAAGTGGAAAGCATCCGCATTGACAGATTTCTTGAAGTTGCCTTGCAGTTTCCTGAAGTTCCTGAAGCGTATCAGCGCCCCCGAAGACGTCATCGACGTATCTTCTCTTGGTCAGTGGCGAAATAGCCAATGGGGGGTCATGACCTTCATCTTCGACGAGTTGAAGCATGACTCAGATGGCCAGGAAGGGAGCGCAGCTTAGCCCGTAAGTCACCGTTGTCAAGTAATATGAAACGACTTGATTGTCAGAGTCAACCCATAGAATTTGTTGCAGAGCCCAGTCGTCCGGATGGACGGCAATTTGTCGGAACATCTTTGTCGCGTCCGTAGCGAAGATGAAGCGATGTCGTCGAATCCAGAGAAGAACTTCGACGGTGTCTCGCTGAAGTTTGGCTCCGATGTGAAGGATATTGGTGATTGAGACGCCGCTTGTCGTTTTGAAGGATCCATTGAAGACGACGCGAAGTTTCGTTGTCGAGCTGCGGGCGCGAAAAACGCCGTGATGCGGAAGGTATAATCTTGGCCTTCAAGAGTCCGTGATCATCGCACGAGTCATGTGCGACAGGGCCTCGTATTCTCGAAGAAATTCATTGTAGAGCTCGCAGTACGAATCGTTGGTCGCGAGCCGCCGGAGAAGTTGGTGAAGACAACGTTTTGCTCCGGAAAACAAATCTCCGAGAGAAGAAGGAGATTCTTTGAAGGGAAGCCGAACCATGTAGCGACCGTTGTTGTCTCTCGAATGCGTATCTTTGAAGTGTTGTTCGCAAGAAGCCTCTTCCGGCTCGGGTGTAGGGGCCGAATCCGAAGAAATCTCCTCTTGCTCCCAACACATCGTGAGCAACAGATCGATTTTATCGTCAATTGAAGCGTGCTGAATACGAACCGAGCTTGAAGTGAAGTCGGTGACTGGACCGAGGACGATCCATCCAAGAAGTGTACTTTGAGCGATAGGCTGGGTGGCTCGACCCTTGATGTTTTCTGACTCGACCAAGAGACCATACGAGTCTGCTCCGATTATGACGTCGATTGGTCCAGGTCGCAAGAAATCTGCATCGGCCAGGAGGAGTCCTTGAAGATGCTCCCATTGAGGTGAAGTGGTCAACGAAAGAAGTGTAGAGGTTAGGACGCGGAGAATGAATGCTGTCACCTCGAAGTTCGAAGTTGAATCGTGGATTGAAGACAGGGTGACGGTGGTTGCTCCCCGCGTGCGTCCCGCAGACCGGCTCCCGATTCCGAGAATATTGATCGAAGCAGACATCCGTTTTAATCGAAGGAGTTGAACCATACTTTCTGAAATAAACGAAAGTTCGGAACCGGGATCAATTAGAAGTCGAACTCTATGCGAATCGCCAGAAGATGAAGTCAGAATAGCTTGGCTCGTAGCCAGCAACACTGATGGCCGAATGGCCGTCCCGGAAGAAGGATCCCTCGAAGTTGCGGAAGCGTCGGAAAAGTCTGAATTGACCGAAGTTAGAAGTCGTGCCTGTGGATCAAGTGAGCCAGTAGACATGTCGCATGAATGACTTTCGAGTAGTCAAGCCTGAGGCTCAGTTGGCGACGATGTGGCTACTGGCTTCGACGTTGATGGTCGGTTGTTCGAGGAGTCCGTTGAAGTCGACTGCTTTGAGGTGGAAGCGGCTGTCGAAGCAGGAGACGGAACGTGGATTAACGTGTGATGCTTCCCGTACACTCGAAGCATCTCCCGGTGACGCGGCAATTCGCAGCCGAGTGCGGACCAAGGCAGTTGAAGCAAAGACGCCGCTGCTCGGCAACGAGGCGGCGTTCCTGCGGAGTCTTTTGTCGGAAGAGGCTGCGCTTGGTTATGAAGTGATGACCGAGGCAGAAGTGATAGGAGTGCGTCGCATGGCCACTTGGGTTGAGAGGCCCTGTCGAGGCGACCGCAGCTGCGGTATCGACCTTCCGAGCTCCGCCGTCCAAGTGGTGGGCCGGTGGAGAAGAAGTTTGAGCCTGAAACGCCCTGGCTTGGGACGAAGGCCGTCTCTGCGACGCATTCGAAGTGCCCGAGGAAGTTGGCCGTGAAGACGGAGCCTTCCCGCTGTCGATGCTCTCGAGGGCTCGAGCTGAAAAAAACGCGCAACATTAGTCTTCGCATCAATATTTGTAACGTAGTGGTAGATTTACTGAAAATCCAGAAAAAGTCATGTTTTGTCCTTCACCAAATGAAGATTAAGGGTGAAGAAAAAATTCACAAAAATCAACGTGGGGCTGGCGGAAATGTATTCAACTTTTGAAACCTGCCCTTTAATTTCCGTTGCGAAAATTGGTTCCTATCTCAGCAACCAATTATCGATAATCAAATATAAAAGGATCTTTTTTTGTTCAAAGTCGGATATCTCAGCGAAAAATTGACGTAAGGATAAAAAACCAAATTGAAGCTGAATAAACAAGGTAACTAACTGGCCTATATATTGAGTTAACGGAAACAAAATTCCTTAGTCAGTGGACCCCTGAAAAAAAAAGTTTTGGCATTTTTATCTCCCGCTATTTCTTATGATTGCGCGATAACCGTCGACCACGATTTTTTTTGCCAAAAGATATCGAAACTATGAACTTATCGCTTCTAAAGGCGTTTTTTTATCTCGAACCGACAATTTTTCACATACAGCGCTTCAAAAAACGCTAAAAAATGAAGAAATTGTCTGTTCCTGTAATTTTTGGAATAGTATATAAAAAGTATGGTTGAAAACACGAACTTTTTTTAAAACTCGTGTCTTTTTTAAAGTTATTTTTAAGTTTCCCCTCATACTTAACGGCTAAAACTAACGCAATTAACGAAAATATTTTACTCTTACTTCCACGATCAAGAGACGCGGCAGCGTCTTGACGCCAAGTAATTAAAAAAAAAAATGTTACGCCACTGATCGATGCCACCGATCTCGACGCCACACAGTAGGAGAAAAGCCCAAAAACCTGGCCAAAACCTCAAATGACCTTTGACGGGAATGAAAATTGGCTTACAGGGGTTTTCAAGGTCGCTGATTACGAATCTGAAAGCCAAATTATCGTAAACAAAATGGCCGATCCAATATGGCTGACATGAATGTTAAAAAGTTGCCAGATGTCGACAAAAATTGGTATTTACGGGTTTTCAAGGTCGCTGATTACGAATCCGCAAGCCAAATTATCGTAAAAAAAATGGCCGATGCAATATGGCCGACATGAACGTTAAAAAGTTACCAGATGTTGACAAAAATTGGTATATACCGGTTTTCAAGGTCGCTGATTACCAATCCGATATCTATTGTTTATAACTTGCAACAAAGAGCTTACAGCAAATTGTTATAAACAAAATGGCCGAGTATCCTGTTAAATAGATAAATTAATATATTTAAAAAAATCATCATAATAAAATAAACGTGAACAGTGTATTCTACGCTATTATTATTTTTATTTCCAAAATACATACGGAACGTTTCAAAAATAGAAAATTTTATTCTTAATCAAAATCGTAATCGGAGTCGGAGTCGGAGTCAGAATCATTATCCGAGTTTGTATCTATTACAACTCCCGGCACGGCTTCAATCTCGGCGCAAAATTCGTCTGCTGCAGCAGTCACTTTAGGAGCGATCAACATCGCTACATCTTCCGGCGACAAACTCTTCAGCTTCTTCTGTGGTAGTCTTCTGACACTTGAAATGTACGGATCAGAAGTAACTAAGAGCCGATGAAAAACATCTTCCATAGTTTTAACCCTGGAACTTTTTCGCGCAAAATCTTCTCAATATCGTTTGATGTCTTTGTTTCGAGCTTCCTGAGCATCTTCGGATAATTGGCCGATTGGTAATAGAGCATGAGTTATTATCACTGGACCATGAATTAATAGTTTGTGCACCGAAGTAGGCATGGAGTACCAAGGGTATAATGCAACGGTCTTTCTTGCCGTTTCAATAGCATACTGTTCAAATCTTTCACAGTTTATCTCGTGGCCACACGATATAACTTGTAGGATTACGTACAAGCGTTTAATAACTTCTTCGTTGACCCCCGTTATCGCAGCGGAAACCGTCGAATTTTCAAAGAATCGCCTAGCTGTGTTGCCATCATTGCTGCTGCCGTATCCAGGCTTTGGGCGATCGATATTTAGACCCAATTGCTTCTTGAATCCTTCTTGAATGGCCCTCTTGCGTTCCTGGGTAATTTTTTTTTCTTCGGCACTTCGAGCTTGCCATTTTTTAATGCCGAGTTTGTAAGACACGTGTAAGCAATACTCGAAGCACCGTATCCACGCATGCAGCGTCAACAATCCGAACTTCAAATTTGTTTCATTGATTTCCCTTTGCAATACAGTGTCGATGGCATTAAAATCTTTGCTGGTTGCTCCACACAAATAGCACCGTTGAGCAGATTTCGTCAATGATACAGCGTTGCAAACTTTACCATCTATCATGGTGAACAACAACTTGTACATTACGGAGATTTCTTTTCCATCTATTACACTTTCGAATGGACGAAGTGACTTTATTTGTTCTTCAACAATTTGGACTTCATTAAGTGTTGACTCTGTGTCTTCGCGTAGAAACAGTAGTCTAAGCGGTCTACAAAATCGTGGAGACGAGGGTCTGGGGTTCTTCCAAACAACTATTTCTTCCTTCGATTGTTGATCATAACACACGAGTTGTAATGGCACGACTGAAGTAAAGAATACATGCGCATCAGATTTGCTGTCATCACTGAACGTCTGCTTATATTCACTTTGCCCAGAACTTCCATCGCAACCCCACTTGCAAATCAAGTCCATTTTACGAACATTATCTGGAGTCAATCTTTGAATGAGTACATTTTGGACGAGTAAAATACGTTCAACTGTATGATCTAATAGTGCCTGTAGTTGGACTTCTGCACTACTCTCTGTAATCCTGATTGCATCACGTGGTGGATAACAACGCTTTTTTGCTTTCATCACTTTTTCGTAAGACGGATATAGCTTACAGTTATTTTCCTTCCCTAATCTTCTCATTCCCTGGTAAGTACTCTTGGAGAATTTATATTCAATCATAGCGGAAAGTGCAGCCTCTTCGGATAAAGTAATTTCATCCGTTGCTGAGTAAGCTTTACGATACTTGGAAGCTCTTAAAGGACTCGTCATTGTTGCGTCCTTAATAACTTTTGCGGCGTCGGATTGTCCTGAAGAGCGAAGGCTCATCTGAGTAGCGTATGCTAACTCGACCGAGTTGAACGATGTACGAATATCTTGGGTCTTCCTTCGTTTAGATCTTTCACTGGACATTGTAAACTCAAGGGACGGGCGGGCGCCCGTATTACCCGGGCTTGTTACTACAGTGTCTGTAGGTGCGGCAAAACATACCTGCTTGCTAAGCCATTCACCGTTATTCTTGAAAAATACACAGGATTTTCTGTGAGCTTGTTGCCACCTCGTTCTCATTTGATTGAAGAGTATCGAAAAAGTCTGTTTCGAGTCCTCAGGCACTACAACTGTACGTCCGGTGTCCTTGGAAATTTTTTCTACCATAAATTCGATCAAGGAAGCGAATTTATTGGATAAATGCTCGCTGATTATCAGAAATACTTCTTTCCTTGTCAGCAACAATTCTTTGTAACCGGATCCTGTAATAAAGACATAAAATTGTAGAAAATTGGTGTTAAAGGAAAAGATAAAATTTTCAATTAATACAAAAACTTGAACAATGTATATTATTTTACCAAATAAATAACCGCAATAATTGAAATAATTTTAAGAAAATTAGACAGAAAATATTGACATGGATTTGGTTAAAAGAAAGCTTTGCTTACTATATAATATATATATATTCAAATATTTTATTCGAATGTTATAACATTTCATTCATATTTAAGAAATTTTTATGTGGTTGATTTTAATATGTATATATATATATGCATACGTATATATCATAATTAAATCACAGAAAATTTATATATATATATATACACATACATATATATTAAAATAATTTATTTCAAGCGTATAACAGCCGTCTTGTCCGTTATGATGCTACTTCACCCATTCTCAGGTAGAGGCGCAGCGGCTGCTCAATAGTGCCGCGTGCACGCTCGGCTACCGCACGATGCGAAAAAAATCATAACGGACAAGACGCACGTTTTCCGCAGGTAACTCTTGTAAATTTCGAAACCTTATACATTAAACTAAAGGCCGAGACTAGGAGCTTTGCAAAATGTGACAAAATATATAACTTTTCGGACCGTTGAAAATATAAGTTTTCAAAATTATTCAATTTTATTTATGCCGAAGGCTATACTACATTTCAATCATTTATACATAAACTTTCGATTCAACCGGTGTAAAAACATGTTCTACATACCTCCAGAAGTCGTATCCATGTTGCAGAATTGAAATTAAACCCGTCACTTTAAAGTTATGGGTTTTTGAAGTCAGCGTTATTTTCGCCTGTTCAGCGCGTGACACGTACACTCTTCACGAACACTCACTGCCAACTGACGCTGCGGCGCAGGTATACACTTAAAGGGCTTTCCCTTCCACAATAGAATGCAGTTACTAGTCCTCTACCTGAATGACTACTCAACTGACCCTATTTCGAAAATTTATTTTTTGGGGTTTTGGCCAGGTTTTTGGGCTTTTCTCCTACTGTGCGCCACTGACCGCCTGACGAACGCGCCGCGACTCTTTATACAGTAAGATGGGCTTTAGCAGACGACGTTTTAACTTTGTTCTGATATTACGCGAAAACGCGACAACAAATCGAAAGTCTAATGACAGTTTACCAATGTAATGTGATTTTTTCCTATCGATTTTGTTCGGGTTATTTTTCGATTTGTCTACTCAATCTCGGGATCTCATAATTTACGGCCGAATTTTCGGGTGACTTTTTACCCCAAAAATTCTTCCACACTCGTCCATTGTCTTTCATTGATTAAAATAAAGTCGTTGGTTCATGTCGTAAACATACCACATACGCCGTTTTGTGAATTGATTAACACTCTAGCGCAACAGGCACAGCAACGCCACCGCTTTCTCGAACGGCACGACTCGAACTACACCCTGCTTGCAATATATATATATATATATATATATATATATATATATATATATATATATATATATTGTTAGTCGAGCGTGGACGTGAAAAAAGAAAACAAACGGCTCTAATTAGAGCCATAAATTTATTTAACAAAGGTTCACGTCGTTTCAAATTTAGGTGTGGATTATTTATTTTGATCCTAACACGCGTATATTAGCCGTGGCGCTCGCGCGAAAACCGTCGGAGAAACAGCGAGGACGATACGCAAATAGATACAGAGTAAGTTAGAAAATTCAATAATGTGCTGATTTCTTTCACTTGCTTATATAAAATGAAGAAATTCGCAGACAGACGTGCATGTGTAGCTTTTGTGTGCCCTGAGAGCATAACCTACCTTCTATACGTCATTATCAATTTGTGTGTTCATAACCTCGTTCCATTAACATTTTATGAACATATCTTCAAAATTTTCTGAACAGAATCTTATCATAGACGGTGAAGTTTTTTTTTATAGACAATGCATTCGGCGCTGTAGAATTTATTGACGCAGAGCTTCACAATTATTTCGCCTCAAATATTATTCATCGCTGAAAAATTTATCATGAGAAAGAAAAACGTTGTGCAACACAATATATAATCCTAGATCCCCTACGGCGTCTAATAGAACATGTAAAATAGAACGCCATTACACGACCATCCCAAGTTCTTGCGAATTTTGTTCATACGAACCCGTGATCAAACATAGAGGTATCGAATAGGCGGCCTAATTGACATTCGTGCGATGCAATCGACACCTGTATATTTGATCACGGGCTCATACGAATAAAATTGGTGCGAACCTGTGATTGTCGCGTAATCATGGTCTATTAGGACAACACCTAATGTTTGGCTGGACCTCACAGACTCAAGCCGGACAGCGCCTTCATATGCCTCGCCATTCTTTTCATACTGTGGTGATCACCATATTTGATTGTTGTGGTTGCACAATCTACGTCTACATGGAACGATGATAGTCCGCCGTCTCTAAGAAATCTTCGAGTGCCACACCTGCATCGAGGACTTTCCTCAGTTATGTCGTTCAACGCCTCGAAGTTTATCGTCCCAAGTGCGCTCAATCCGTCAAATACTATGGAAAGCCAAACTTCAGATACTCCATCTCGCTCGATGCCTCGGATCGAGCAACATTTGGGCATGAAACCCTTTTCCGGTACGGAGAGCGACAACGAGACCTTTTGACATTTTTCCAGCTGGACATAACATAAAAATGATTAAAACATGAAGAATGAATTTTAGCATTTTTCATAAAATAAAAAAGCCTTAGGACTATTGTGCCATCTGGCCAAGGAAGGCCAGATTGTGAATGATTGTGCGCTTTTTAACGTTAACATGAAAGTGTGATTGAAGCTGCATATTTTATGTGTTACGTGATTATCGACTATTATGTAAATTGAAAATAAGATGATTGTCAACGAAACCTTTTTTTTTGTCAGACCGGCTTTAGTTTTACTTTACTGTAAAACAACCTAAGATTTCTTGAATAAAAATCCTGAAACTGAGTATAAATGTGTGATAATAATTTCTCTAATTTCCATTGTGCCAAATTAAATACGGTTAATGAAACTGAATTGATTACATTTAACAAACATTTAAAACGTGGAGACCCTCAAACTTTTATTTATAATCACATATGGGTGACGTGGTAAAAAAAATTATTTAACACTTTTTAGTACATTAAATAAATGCTTGTATAAAAGAACAGTTTTTTTATATACAAATTTTCCGTATCAATCTGACTGTGTTAAATGAAAAAAAAGAAAAACCGCGTTTCCAAAATATATGGTTCTGCACTTTAAGGTATTTCTTTAACGAACCCGAATATTTAACAAATAACTGATTTTCGTCTATTATTTTTACACGGTGTTTACATTCCTTTATTCAACCGAATTAATTTTGAACGATAAATGTCAATTGTCTAAGAGAAAAAAAAGATGAGTTCTCTTTGAAAATGGGCTTCATTGAAAGTATGGGCCGGCCACGGTGACCAATGCCATTGAGACATGTGCGCCATTAAGCCTTCATGTGACGTTGGCACGCTCCATCTCTCCGTTTCGTCGCCGGGAGAAAAACTGACTTCTCCATTTACATAAAAGTCAATATTTAATAAATGCCGTAGACGGATCATTTAATTTTGGGTGACAATTTTTATAATGTACTGAATGATTTGACATTTTTGTATAACACCCTTAACATTTTTCACACTATTCCGTGTTTAAAACTGCCGATCGGTATGAGTCTAGGGATTTTCTTATGTAAAAACTGTTTGTTCAATTCAAATTAAAAATTAAATTATTAAATTAAAAATTCAATTCAAAATCATTAAAATGAAATATTAAAATTTGAAGGGTGCATTCAGTATATGATAACGAATCCACTATATAAATTTCAACGAATGGTAACATTTGATCACTTGACCCGAAGCTTCTTAACGATATAAGGAAAGACGTGTATTCTTGAGCAGCCTCCAGCAGGGTAAATGTAACGCGTTATCCGAGTATATCCGGTTTGTGTTTAGAAGTAACAAATTGATTCGCATTCCACTCGCTGAACACGGAAATAAAATAATGCAATGAAGTTGGATTTTCGTAAAAATTTTATTTATTGCTCTCTAGTCTTTTTTAATTAAGAGTTTTTTCCTGCTGCAACAAACAAAACGCAATTCATTAAACATGGAGACGGTATATCAAAAAGTAAAACATCAAGAGGTACAGAGTTGGGCGTAATTATATTTATAAATACGAATACGAATTTATTCACATCGTGATTTTCATGTGAATTTAAATACAAATGTATTCATACTTCACTCTTTGTATTCACATGCATGCATACAAGAACAATTGTATTCACAAATATTCTGAATATAGAAATAAATTCACAGAAAAAATTGTGAATATTCACAAAAAAGTGAATATTTACAAAAAACCCTGTGACGTAAAGAAAATTCACATCAAAATCTGTGAATGCAAATGTATTCACAAAAAATTGCAAATACAAAAAAATTCACAAAATAAGTTGTGAATTTTTTCATATTTAAGACAAATTAAAATCAAATTCACAATGATCAGATTAAAATTTATGTGAGTTTTATACAACATTAGTGAGTTCGTACGCATTTTGAGAGAAAACATTGCCTCGAGGCAAGTAATTTTTGCCCAAAACTTTTTGTGCGAAAATTCCTTCGCCTCAACACAATGTTTTCTCTCAAAATACATAAGAACTCACTTGTGGTATAAATTTTAATATAATTGTCGTGAATTCGATTTTAATTTTCTTCAATTCGAGGAACTTCACAACTCATTTTGTGAATTATTTCATATTTATGATGTCATATTAGAAACTCTCAACTTTTTTTGCAAAAATTTATTTGCCTCGACCCAATGTTTTCTCTCAAAATACGTAAGAACTCACGTTTGGTGTAAATTTTAATCTAATCATTGTGAATTTGATTTTAATGTGTCTTAAATACGAAAAAATTATGAATGAAATAATTATGAAGAAATTATGAGTGAAGACTTATAAAAATATATTTATAGCATTTGGTAATATACAAGGTTTCAGAAACGACGCGTCCTATTTTTTTAACTATCTGTTTAAATCTTACCCTTTTAGAATCTTTGAAAAAGAAAAAAAAAGAATGCCAAGTAATGAAATCATATTTCAATTCACTCCTCTTCGAACTGGCGCAGAACGAAAAAAAGATTTCTCTCTTTTCAAAAAGATATGAAATCCCCTTTAAAAACTTTTAAAAAGTAAAAAAAGAACGCCAAGTAACAAAATGCCCCCGAAAACATTATTGCTTGTTTGACCATATACAAAATTCTGATGTATCTTGAAATATTTCTTAATTTTATTTAACGTATCCTTTTATTATATTTTTTCAATTGAAATATGCAAAAAAAAGTGAAATTACTTTTGATAAAATAGCCAAGCAAGTTTACTAAAAACGTAAACAAAATTGTTAAACCTTAGAACTAATATTATCCTAAATATTTTATTTTTATTTAAAAAATCACATTACTATTATAACAAGAAATTGCTATTACCATTATATAAAAATACAACGTATTTACCACATAAGTACACTGGAAATGCTGTGCAACGACTTGGCGTGCATGGTTAAGAAAAAAAGCTCGGCGAAGGATTTCGTCTCTCCAACTACTTAACTCTCAGGTTGGAAAAACATAGACTGCTGCAATTTGTTATGCAACTGGAAATCAAATTTTGTGATCCCGCAAAGTATGGATCAAATCACTGATGTTCCCCTAGACGACACGATACGTTAAACCTTTTTTTATGCATAATTTAATACGATATATAAAAGTATATACTTTCTCCTCTATCAGACAACTTTATACATTACATGAAATATATTTTGTATATACTTTTGTGTATTGTATCCGTCTCTAAGCCACAGCATCGGCAAGTTTAACGGTCGCATTACGGTGCCGTCGTTTTGCTGGTGAAAAACGAAATATCTGAGTATCTCCCCTGATACTCATTGCGCTATATTCGATGGTTTTTCCGAGTACAGTTGAATATTTGCCAATAGCGGATATAATGTAGCTCTGACACAGTCACGTGAATTGTGTGGACCGATATATACACCGATAACACTATATATCAATGTTATCTTGTCCGAATCACACTAGCGCAAGGTGCAGGAAATCGCATTGCTAATAACATTGGTGGTTGGTGCGTTGTTAAAGGTTATATATATGTTGTGTATCTTCCCGAGCTTTTTCTCTTAACCATGCACGCCAAGTCGTTGCACAGCATTTCCAGTGTACTTATGTGGTAAATACGTTGTATTTTTATGTAATGGTAATAGCAATTTCTTGTTATAATAGTAATGTGATTTTTTAAATAAAAATGAAATATTTAGGATAATATTAGTTCTAAGGTTTAACAATTTTGTTTACGTTTTTAGTAAACTTGCTTGGCTATTTTGTCAAAAGTTATTTCACTTTTTTTGCACATTTCAATTGAAAAAATATAATAAAAGGATACGTTAAATAAAATTAAGAAATATTTCAAGATAAATCAGAATTTTGTATATGGTCAAACAAGCAATAATGTTTTCGGGGGCATTTTGTTACTTGGCGTTCTTTTTTTACTTTTTAAAAGTTTTTAAATTTACGACAGTTCTACTGCGTTCTACGTAGAGGGTATGAGGTTGAAGTTTGCACCATTGAAACGCAATAAAAATGAATATTTGTGAATCGCTTTTTTATATTCTGGCAACCTTCGCTTACAAAAATCCTGCAACCATTTTTCAACATATCTATTCATTTAGCGATCGATAATATAAATAATAAAAACAAATATTTTCGATAACAATGAAAGTATGGAAAATAAAATATAAACAAGACCTTTTGTTGCGTTCCAACGATGCAAACTTCAACAGCATGGAGAGGGTTGACTGAAAACCGGTAGTGCTATAGCGACTCATGCACTGCCATTTTCTATTCTTTTAACAAATAAACTGTTTTACATACTTTAATATATACATAATAAAGCGTAAAAGTTCGTTTAACTATGTATTTTATTGGTTTCTTTTTTTTTTAATGCAAAGGTAAAGGTCGAAAATAGGCAGTGTCAGTGGTGTCCTTCCTTTTGTTGTGCCCTGAAAAGACAGGAATTTTCTTATTGCTAATGCATGAAGTTCAAAGACCCCACGCGACGATATCGCGCCCGATATTTCACAAGCCCGATATTCCGCTCGACTCAGCCGGTAAAACGCTGAATCGCAATCGAACAATTCGAACGTTCTCGAACGATTGGTTGCGAAAACCTGAGTTAACAATTAGCCGAAAGATTCAATCGAAAGGCAGTCTTCGGCCAGAAGCCGAGGAGGTCGGTCTTAAGGCATGAAAAAGAACTGTAATATTGTTGCCTAATTTTAAATAAAATATAAGTTGTTCAAGGTGCAATATCCCGAGTTGGAGATTTACTCGGAACGGAAAAAGTCCCCACATACCCTCGCCCTCGAGCATCCGACAACCCACGGTGTCAATTTACTCGAGAGCGGAATTCCGTGCTCTCCGCGCATCGTCAGAAGCCGGAACACAACACTTTACACACTGGTTCACTTTGACCCGGACGAATTTTAAATAGAATTCTCGCGTCCCCAAAATTGAATGCTTTCAATAATTTTTGACAACTCAAATTTAGACTTTCCGAGTTGCTAATGATGGTAAGATGGTGACATCTTACCATCCTTTGTAATAAATTTAAGGGACAACACCACTGTGACGGCTTAAAAAAATCGATTTTTTGAAAACCATCTAGAAAAATCTAAAATACATTTAAGATTAAGATGCCGTTGGACCCAGGTCGAAAAAATAATTATTTTTGGAGATATTGAATATTTTGTGGAGCGGTGCAGCGCTCCGTGACGCTCGGGGTCCCGCGCAGCTGCGCGCCTCAGGGTCGGCAGGTATACCGGGCCTTTCCCAGGTCCTGCGGGTCTTTCCCAGGTATTCTTTTGTCTCCCTTCACTAAAACCGGCTATTGTTATAAATATAGTTTCGAAAAAAGCCATAGGTGGCGATAATTGAAAAATGTTCAAGGCAGGTATAGGGATAGCGTCATAGCGTCAGTTTGCGAATAGAAGCGACGTTACTCGTGTCTAAACGCTCCGAATCGTTTCGTTTATAAATATCGAACGCTCAGAATTATTCTTTGCACATCGAAATGGATAATCCGAAAGTGTACGCGGGGAAAAAGTGAACAAAACGGAGCTATGTGACGAGGAGTCGGACGAAAATTTCGAATCGAAAACCTCCGAACCGTTATAGCTCCGAAAATAGTTCTGCAGAGTATGTGAGCACGTCGGCGAAAAAGTTAAAATCGTCGGACGATTTAGAGGTCGGTGTTACTAACGATTTCGGTTATCGTATAGTACACCTCGTCAATGCATTGAACATTATATCGACGTTAGTGAAGTGCAAATTGTGTGATCGCGATATAAAGTTTACTGAATAAAGTTTGCGCGGAATCGGATTCAAAATCGAGGTCGATTGCGGCCATTGTGAAAAAGTGCAAATCAATTCGTGTCCTATGATTGACAATGCATACGAAATAAAGCATCGGATCGTATTCAGTATGGGTCTTCTTGGCGTCGGTTTGAATGGCCTGATGAAGTTTTGTGCATTTATGGACCTACCGCGCCCCATATTTCAGTCTTTCTACGATCGAATCTTAAATTCGATTTCGATTGCCACTAAAGCTGTGAGCACAGTGAGCAAACAAAAGGCTGCACTTGAGGAGGAGACAATTTAGTAGGAAAATGGGGTGGAGGACGGCAGTGCAGCCAGATCGCGCGCAAAAGTTACCCTCTCTCTAGTCCCCTGTGCGCCCATCACACAATCATAGTAGCGCGTGTGCGTGAGCGAGCGACGCTCGGACATCTTCAGAAAGAGCCGAGCGCCGTCGAAGTTTCCCGACCGCGCCTTCAGCAGCTACACCAATACATGGACGCTGAGCACGTTCATGTGCGGCCAAGCCAAAACGAAGGCTTCGAGGGAAAAAGCAATCTGAGCACGACTCGCGCGTGACGTCACCCGATGGCACGCGCGAGGCTTTTAGATGATTACAATGCTTATTTAGCTCTTAATTCTCTACGTTATTAATATATACAAAAAAAATGTATCGCACACTCTGATCGCTTATTTTTTTAGTTTATACGTTAATTTGAATATAATGATAAATCTGAATTACAACTTATTTATCTTCTACAAAATTGTTTACGCTTTATTCGCACCCGCCCTTATGCCAAATAAATTTTAATTCATAAAGTAAGCGGAAATATATTGATATTCGTATTATTATGTTCATTCTCATATACTTTCATCAAGCGATAAAGCATTATCCCCAAAAACAAGCCATTCATCCATCCGGCCGCGAATCGTCAGTGCCAGAAAGTGCACATATTCTGCAAGCGATGAGATGGTCCCGTTGGTAGCGTTCGTGGCTTCGGTTCGCAGGGGCGCGGGATCGTTCCCCGCGCTCAGTGCTTTTTTAAAATTATTATTACTATTAATTCTTATTTGATTAGTTATTTTTATTAGTTATCATTATTATTTTAATTAGTTATCTTTGAGTGTCGAAAAATGTATCGCGCATTCCGACCGCTTATTTTATTAGTTTGTACGTTAATTTAAATATAATAATAAATCTAAATTACCACTTATTTATCTTCTAAAAAATTGTTTGCGCTTTACTCACACCCGTCCCTATGCCAAATAAATTGTAATTCATAAAAGTAAGCGGAAATATATTTATATTCGTATTATTATATTCATTCTCATACTTTCATCAAGCGATAAAGTATTATCCCCAAAAACAAGTCAATCATCTACCCGGCCGCGAATCGTAAGTGCCAGAAAGTGCATTTTTAACACAAGCGATAAGATGGTCCCGTTGGTAGCGTTCCTGGCTTCGGTCCGCAAGGGCGCGGGATCGTCCCCCGCGCTCAGTACTTTTCTGTTTTTTTTTTTTAATTATTACAATTTATTACAAGAAACATGCTCATTGAAAGAACATTATTCTGAAAATAGGAAAACGGCTCATGATGTTGTACGATTAAAATTTTTTTGCTCTGTCAATGGTGAGTGTTCACAAATAAACAGTTCACCCTATTATAATGAAAATTACCTGTGAACGTAAAAACATACAAAAATGCCACGTTTTGTACTTCTTTCCACGTCACCCGTGAGTTAAAGTACAATGGTACGCATTTTTTAACGTGGTGTCCCCAGGAGGTATAATCCACGACGAAAAAAAACCTTAAAGAAACTTCCAAGTCCAAGTTTTTCATCGATTGCACAAAAATTATTGAAATGTTGCACTAAGATGATCTTAGTGCAATATTCGCGAAAAATGTTAATAAAGTGTTCATTTCAATAATTTTGGTGCAATCGATGAAAAACTTGGACTTGGAGGTTTCTTTAAGGTTTTTTTTCGTCGTGGATTATACCTCCTGGGGACACCACGTTACAAAAAATGCGTACCATTGTACTTTACCTCACGGATGACGTGGAAAGAAGTACAAAACGTGGCATTTTTGTATGTTTTTACGTTTACAGGTAATTTTCATTGTAATGGGGTGAATTGTTTATTTGTGAACACTCACCATTGACAGAACAAAAAAATTTTAATCGTAGAACGTCATGAGCCGTTTTCCTATTTTCAGAATAATGTTCTTTCAATGAGCATGTTTCTTGTAATAAATTGGAATAATTAAAAAAAAAACAAAAAAGTACTGAGCGCGGGGGACGATCCCGCGCCCTTGCGGACCGAAGCCAGGAACGCTACCAACGGGACCATCTTATCGCTTGTGTTAAAAATGCACTTTCTGGCACTTACGATTCGCGGCCGGCTAGATGATTGACTTGTTTTTGGGGATAATACTTTATCGCTTGATGAAAGTATGAGAATGAATATAATAATACGAATATAAATATATTTCCGCTTACTTTTATGAATTACAATTTATTTGGCATAGGGACGGGTGTGAGGAAAGCGCAAACAATTTTTTAGAAGATAAATAAGTGGTAATTTAGATCTATTATTATATTTAAATTAACGTACAAACTAATCAAATAAGCGGTCGGAGTGCGCGATACATTTTTCGACACTAAAAGATATCGAATTAAAATAATAATGATAACTAATAAAAATAACTAATCAAATAAGAATTAATAGTAATAATAATTTTAAAAAAGCACTGAGCGCGGGGAACGATCCCGCGCCCCTGCGAACCGAAGCCACGAACGCTACCAACGGGACCATCTCATCGCTTGCAGAATATGTGCACTTTCTGGTACTGACGATTCGCGGCCGGATGGATGAATGGCTTGTTTTTGGGGATAATGCTTTATCGCTTGATGAAAGTATATGAGAATGAACATAATAATACGAATATGAATATATTTCCGCTTACTTTTATGAATTACAATTTATTTGGCATAGGGACGGGTGTGAGTAAAGCTCAAACAATTTTTTAGAAGATAAATAAGTTGTAATTTAGATTTATTATTACATTTAAATTAACGTACAAACTAATAAAATAAGCGGTCGGAGTGCATTTTTCAACACTAAAAGATAACTAATTAAAATAATAATGATAACTAATAAAAATAACTAATCAAATAAGATTTAATAGTAATAATAATTTAAAAAAAAGCACCGAGCGCGGGGAATGATCCGCGCCCCTGCGAACCAAAGCCAGGAACGCTACCAACGGGACCATCTCATTGCTTGCAGAAAATATGTTCACTTTCTGGTACTGACGATTCGCGGCCGGATGGATGAATGGCTTGTTTTTAGGGATAATGCTTTATCGCTTGATGAAAGTATGAGAATTAATATAATAATACGGAGATAAATATATTTCCGCTTACTTTTATGAATTATAATTTATTTGGCATAAGGACGGGTGCGAATAAAGCGTAAACAATTTTGTAGAAGATAAATAAGTTGTAATTAAGATTTATAATTATATTTAAATTAACGTATAAACTAAAAAAATAAGCGATCAGCGTGTCCGATACATTTTTTTTTGTATACATTAATAACGTAGAGAATTAAGAGCTAAATAAGCATTGTAATCATCTAAAAGCCTCGCGCGTGCCATCGGGTGACGTCACGCGCGAGTCGTGCTCAGATTGCATTTTCCCTCGAAGCCTTCGTTTTGGCTTGGCCGCACATGAACGTGCTCAGCGTCCATGTATTGGTGTAGCTGCCGAAGGCGCGGTCGGGAAACTTCGACGGCGCTCGGCTCTTTCCGAAGATGTCCGAGCGTCGCTCGCTCACGGACACGCGCTACTATGATTGTGTGATGGGCGCGCAGGGGACTAGAGAGAGGGTAACTTTTGCGCGCGATCTGGCTGCACTGGAGGACGGAATTATCGTTTTAGGCGACGGATCGTGGCGTAAGCGCGGTTTCAGCTCGCTAATCGGCTGGTACACTAAAAAAGTGATCGACGTTATGGTGAAATCGCAATATTGCAAAGCTTGCGAGCATTGGGAAAAAAAAAAGAAAGCACCGCGGAGTACTGGGAATGGAAAAGTACCCACGACGATGAGTGCGAGGCGAACCATAGCGGCTCCTCCGGAAAAATGGAACTCGACTCAGCTGTCGAAATGTTTCAACGGTCTGAAGAGCTCTATGGCATAAAATATAAATATTATATTGGTGACAGCAATTCTAAAACGTTTCTGGGCATATCGAATAGCGATCCATACGACGGTTTCGAGATAAAAACAAAAGAGTGCATCGATCGTGTCCAAAAACGTATGGGGACGCGCCTCCGCGAAATCGTGAAAAAACAAAAAGGATTGTCTGGCAGAGGAAAGCTCACCGGAAAATTGATTGACGAGTTGAGCACATATTAGGGCTTGGCTATTCGGAGGAACAGCGATGATGTTGAAAAAATGAGGAAGGCAATTTGGGCAACTATCAAACATAAAATATCCACAGATAATGAGCCACAACATGACGATTGCCCAGAGCGAGCCGAGTCGTGGTGTTCGTGGCAGCGAGCGGTTGCAAGCGGTAATATTTCTGAATATCGCCATACGCCGCCTCTTCCTGAGGAAGTATTGGAGGCAATTACGCCAGTCTTCGAAAATTTGAGCAGAGACGATTTGCTGCAGCGTTGTTTGGGCGTCTTCATGCAAACCAACAACGAAAGCTACAACAAATCAGTTCGGGCAATAGCCCCCAAGTGTCAGTCCGGGAGCAAAAAAATTGTCGATATTGCAGCTGATATCGCTGTATTATTATTCAATGATGGCCTGAGAAGCCTCATGAAAGTTTTGGAGACGTTGGGGATAACTATCGGCCCAAATTGTTTCAATTTTTGCGTTGCAACCGACGCAGCGTGGATCGAGCTGGCGGAGCGCTCGCTCACAGACGCTGCAAAAGAGGCAAGAAGCGCTTTACAAGTTCGAGAAAAGATGCTAGAGACAATGATTTGCTTCTTGAAGGCCAGCTCTATGGTGCCGGCATCGCTGATTAAAGGTAAAACAATTTTTTTTCCAGTTTATCGCATAAATTAACAAACCTAAAACTTTGAACGCGGTTTCTCAAAACCACTATTTTGAGTGCGGCACGCAGCAGAACTCGAGCAATTTTTATCCGATCGACTTCAAATTTGGACTGCATCAATAAAACTAGATTATCTAAAGAAGTACATAGGATTTTTTCGATATCTCAATAATAAAAAAGTTATGGCCTATTTTCGACGGGAAATTTTGCTCGAAACTCGTCCTTTAATTTCAAAAGGGTGCCTATTTTTTATAAATCAATATTTTTTCAAATCCCTGTGTTCTTCTCTTCAAAATATCATATTATTAACGAAAACATTCGGTATTTTATTTTCAGATCGACTTTGAAGAGAGTTCTGCTGCGTGCCGCGAAGCACTGCAGAGGCAACAGTACCTGACGCGGTAGCTTCCCCAGCGTCACCATGGGGCGTGAAAAATTTGAATTTTTTTTTTATGTATCTTCAATATACAACGAACAAAACAAAAACAATTTTTTTTTCGTATATCTCTTTTTTTTCCACAAAAAAAATTCTTGAAAAATGGCAAAAAAAACAGGGGGTCACAGTGGTGTTCTGCCTTAAACAAATACCTCGAGCATTATTTAGAAACACCTTGTCCACCGCTCGCCACACAAAGGTATGCGGACAGTGCTGATTCATCAGATGGCGGAGATATAGCCTGGACAGTGTCTTATTCTCCTCGAAGAACTTTATCGGCAATATTTTGTCCATCGTTCTCCAGCAACGGGAAACGGAGAAGAATGTATTGGGCGGGTTATGACATTGCTCGAGCAAAAGAAAACTTATTTTCCCATGGTCTTTCACAAGGCACATCTTCTGCTGCACTCCTTCCCACCGACACAATCGAGAACACATCGTGCTGGTCAATTTGAGCTCGTCGTTTTTCAATGGGCTGTAAAAACAAAGATTGTGATGCCGTGAGCCGTCTTTGGCAATGAACGGCTGCCTGGCCTACATCACCGCCGGCGGTGTGGATCAGAAAAGTCTTGCCAGGCGTAATACATGCAAGCTTTAATAGTAGTATGTAAACGACGGCGTAATCCATGGTGATAGTTGCCGCATCCAAGTGCACCACAATAAGCCCTGGCCAGGCTTTGTGATCGGGCTTTGAGAGCGGCCTGGGTATGAACGGAGTTTTCGGTGGAGAATCGATGACACCCTGTTGTGTCATAGTAGCCTCGAAGTTGAGGCCACATGCTTTGACCCGGATAAACACTTCACACTCTGCGAGTTGAGGCTTAGGTTTCCTCAGCACCTTTACACCCTTGATATCCCCAAAGCGGTTAAGTATGATAACATGCACGTACGTTAACTTCCGGTGTTTTCTCCTCACCGTACTCCTTCGGCTTCTCGCTGTCGCTATTTTCCCCGATCTTCTTCTCCTTGTAATCGGACGTAGCGGTTTTCCCATCGGCTAATTTTTGTCCAGATTTCTCGTCGGAACCCTCGACCACCGGGCTCCGTTCGATCTTCTTAGTCGAAAAAACAAAGACAGCGCGACGAAAAAAAATCACTCGTTCACATACTATTACACATCGTATGATATATATTTCGAACGAATTTTCGAGGGTATAGCTCTTGTTTTCGACCTGTCAAAAAACAAACTGTTCCGAAGGAGGCGAGCGCGGTTGAAAACCGATCGATGCGAACTGCGCGCCGCCAGTGAGAAAACAGATGAACTGAATTCTCGCTCCGGTACCTAATATTTTGAGCTTTGTTGGTACATTTTTATACATTTATGTAAAAATTTCGAAATGCTTTTTCTCCACCATTCGTTCATAATAACAGGTGAAACAAAGCTTAAAATGTGCACTTTTTTTACTATCGAGAGCATGTTTCTCGCCAAATTACAGAAAATGCGATGCAACGGTTTTAATTCACAGTTTTTCACATGGTAACCACAAACTGTAAACTTTTTGTTGTTGAAATTTTGGAAAATGGCCCGACTCATGCACTCGAAGTAAGCATCTGCATGCACACAAAAAATTTTATTCCAATTGATTGTTCCGTTTAGGGGAGTTACCATTTCAAAATTTCGAAGCGGACGGAGGCACATCGCCTTAAAAGTAGGATAACCATAAGTTACGCCACCATATTAGACACCAATCGTCGAATATGTTTAAGTCACATTGTAAGTCGACCAATGGTGATGACAATTCGTGCTATCGTGCCAGTATCTTTTCGATTGCAACCCCCAATAAATCTGATTAAGCGAGACGCTCAATCCAAATGGGGGGAGGTGTCACATCCTGCGACGGAGTCACTGGACTTTTCCTATGGCCTCCCTTGTCCACTCGACTTCCACGAGAACATGGTTTTAGGCATGATTTCTCCGAAAAGTCGTAAAACAAAAATTGTATTACGATGCGTTCTATCCCGTGTAGCGACTGCGCACAGCGCCAGGGCCTCAGGAAAACTCCGCTCAACCCGATCGTAAAAACCGGAGCGCGACGGAAACCGAATATACGTGAACAACCTGCGAGGCGCAAAGCGTACGTTACGCCTTTCTTACGAAAATCCACGGGAAACCGACTCTTATGACCCTCTATCTGATTGGTCTATAGACAATTAAACTCGTGCATATCTGGTCCGTAAGACCCAAGGAAAATATTTCCACGTTGTCCTTCACGATTGGCCGACAACCCATTAGAAGTCCGAAACCTCTTTCTTCCATTCTTTCCAAATATGGAATCTAGAGCAGGAGTCCGTGTAATCATCGAATCTTAATTCAACACTCCATCACCAATTCAAACTCCAATTCAATATCTTCTCTCAAACTACAAAGTCCTATTGAAATTCTATACTTTTATTCCGCGACTAAAAATTTAAGTTTACTTTTTCATAAATTAGTATTTGTAGTTGTGCCGAACTAACTCAGCCGACTACAAACCAATTTTCCGCTTTCCGAGAAATATTGTAAACGCAGTGCGTACGAGTGTCATCATATTCCATTGTACCTGTGAGCATACCTGGCTACCAACTAAGGGCCATTACCGTTACGACCGACCGCTGAAATTCCTGCGAACGAGTGTACATCGCACCACCGACCATTGTAAGCGAACTATATATATATATATATATATATATATATATATATATATATATATATATATATATATATATATATATATACACACACACACATACAGTTCGCTTACAATGGTCGATGGTGGAGTGGTGAGATGTACACTCGTGTATATATATATATATATATATATTTCTTCAGTTTTTATGTATTCCCAAATTAATAGAATTAATCAGATTTGTTAATTCCGATAAAACACGAGTCATTTCAACATGCATCATTCTATAATATTGAATCATCGCGTAAATTCCTTAATTTCATTCCTTAGCACACATTACCCCTTTTTACCCTCATCCCGTGCTATTGCGCTAGGCGTAGTCAACAAAGAGGGAAACAAATAATTATGCTCTCATCCCTTCCGGATATGACATGGTCTGGCAACAAACCAATAATTGGTCTAAAAATAAACGTAAAATTGCAACGGAAGGTTGTAGAAACTTAGAGATAAGTTTAGTTGCTCCCCATTGTCCCACGATTGGACTTGTTTTAAAATGTAGATTAATCAATTGTTTAATGGAAATAACAACAAAGAATTCTGCGATTTTATTCGCCACCGCTATTGGGGCAAGTTTTTGTAATAAAAAGTGCATTTCTCTCAATTTTGAACAATTGAAACATAAAATATGAAGAAGTGGTGCAGATAAAGTTGTATGATTTTTTAAATTTATCCAGGGCTGTACTCACATTGTGGGCCCAGTGTCCCAGGTACGCATGGGCGTGGGCCAAAATTATTGTTTTCCTCATTATCCTCATTTATTATAGCGGATATATATTTTACGCTTTAAAAAAGTAATATTTTGTCTCAAGTCATTTTTTGCTAAGCGCCTGTCATGAGGCCCACACATTTTTTCCATTTCCTGTTTTTTTATTCCATTCATTTTACGATGCATGATTCGGTTTCATGAATAATTCAAGCATTATTAATGATCAGTTATAAATAATATTTTGGAACAAATAATAGCAAGTAATGTTGAATATGCAATTGCCTATTTATATGTATTTGCTTTGACATTTCAGAATCTGCTGCCGATGATTCGGCAATAGCGGGTTTATCCAGGAAGGATATTTTTCTTCTCGTCAGAAATCAACTAAATGATGGTGCAGCTAAAGCGTAAGAAGAAATTGAGAGGGCCATGTCCCGAAAATTACACCATTCTTTCACACTATCCGATAACGTGAAAAGTCTTATCGGCAAATTAATGTGGAAATTGAACGATAACTGGAAAATCGGTTCGAGGCACGACGACAAATTTTTGAAAAATTATTCTGAGTGGCGAATGTGTTCGTTCCCTTAAAAGGAACTCCAGAAGCTTCAAAGAAGTCCAGCAGGATGGGTCGGCCTTCTTTAGAATTTCCTGAAGTCAATGAGCGTACAAAACGGAGGAAGATTGAAGAATTGCGTGCAGGGACAAGTACTGAAGAATTGTCTTATGCGACTCAAATAAGCCTTCGAGCATCTGGCAAATTACATGTTGCAAAAGTTGTCCAAAATGTGACACTGGGAAGCCCATCAAAAGCTAAAAAGTATAGTGAATCTATCAGCTCGATTTCAGAAACCCGCTTTCTCCCGATGCTGCTCTGTCGGTTATAGTTGAAACGAATTGATCAAAATCGCAGTACCAGAAAATTCGTAATGCAATCAAAGACAGTTGCTCCACTTTATTTCCGTCGTACAACAAAGTACATCAAGCGAAACTTAAATGTTACCCAACGAAATCAGATATCTCTATATCGGAATGTAGAGCCGAAGTAAAACTGCACGCTTCGCTGGATCACACGATCGAAAGAATCTTGTTAACTCAAGCGGATGTCATTAACAGGATGCCTTACGAAAAAGTTCTTAACTTGACTTTAATTTGTAAGTGGATTTTCAATGGCTCTTCTGGCCAAAGTACATTCTAGCAAAAATTTACCAATGATGATGGAAGCAAGTCTGATGCAAACGTCACCCCACTCGTTCCATTACAGCTTTTATCAGTCTACCAAGAACCACAAAATACACGTATTGTATGGAAATATCATCAGGCCATCATCTTCTCGCTTTAGTCGACCAAACAGGATTCAATTTTTGCACAAAAATAATGAAGCCACAGTCAACGAAATGGAATTCATTGAACAGCAAAATACTAACCTTGTCCCTTACAGCACTGTCATAAACGCAAAAGCCATAAGCGTTTCTTTCAAACTTGCTTTCACCGTGGTAGACGGTAAAGTTTGCAATGCAATCAGGGATACTGCATCTGCTCAATGTTGCTATTTGTGCAAAGCAACTTCAAAAGACTTGAACAGGGAAATCAATGGAGATCATTTAGAGTTTGGCTTGTTATAGGCAAAATAATAACTAATTTTTTGCCCAAAAATCACTATTCATGTTTACACGCCCGCCATTTTGTCATAAATCGATATTTTCAAAATCTGATATGATAAGTACTAGATTACAGTATCTAATTTAATAATCTTTTTAGTTTTTTTTCGACTATTTTTTAAGAAACGCCAGTGGGTACCGTATACGCAATTTTTTTTTACGACGTTCCAAAGATCATACAATATTCTTGTATATTTTTGATATTTTTGAATGTATATACTTTTAAAAAATTAAAACCCCAATTCGAAATATCAAATCGTTTTCCTTGAAAAAAATCACAAAAATGACCTTTTTCCGGCTCAGGGTGTATATCTCCCCTTAAGAGAATGGTATAAACATTCTCAACATTAAACAAAAACATTAAAAATGTCGATCAACCGAAGCCTGGGTTGGGTAGGTCGAATAATGGGAATACCGCTCGATGATTTTTTAAAGACTCTACCATTTCTGCTTCTATCGCAGGGGTAAATTAAGATTTAATCAAACGTTTTCATGTTATACTGCGGGCGCGTTCGAGTGGCCACAAAATTAATTCGATCAGGCTTCAAGATTATGCCCTACAAACAGTCCGTGACTTCGTACACTTGTATCCTTGGTATCATATACCAGTTACAGTGCATAAGGTTTTTATTCATGGCGCAGAAATAACAAATTCTGCACTATTACCAATGGGACAAATGTCTGAAGACGCTCAAGAATCTAGTAATAAGTACATTAAGAAGTATAGAACAGATTTTAAGAGAAAATGTTCCTGAGTAAAAACTATGAGAGACCTTTGAACTATGGATCCGACCCACATATTTCTAGCTTGCGCAAATTACCTTGCACAACAATAAATCGTTGCTGCCGGATGGAGTACAGTTATTAATTGTGCCGAGTATTTCAACAAGTGAGGGAAGCTCAAGCTATTTTCCAGTTGAATCCACTGACTGCGAATCAAGTGAAACTTCCGATGACGACTACTAAAGTTGTGCGTAACCAACTGGATTCATTAATGAATTCTGTATTAACCTGATTTTATGAATATCATTGTCGTTTTATAATAAATAAAACGTTTTTTCCATACGAGTCCTCCATATGGGATGCGCTATTTTTTAATTCAAATTTTATTTTGACTTCAGATTCGTAATAAGTGACGCCAAAAACTCTTGAGTACAAACTTGTACCCGAATCGAATGTGTTTTTGAATAAATGTTTAGCCGTAGTAGATCCACCATTTTGTTTTTCAAATGTTGGCTTCAGATTCGTAATAAGCGACCACAAAAACTCTTAAGAACAAACTTTTACCCGAATCGAATGTGTTTTCGAATACATTTATAGCCGTATTGGATCCGCCATTTTGTTTTTTTCAAATGTTGTCTTCAGATTCGTGATAAGTGATCCCAAACACTCTCAAGTACTAACTGTTACTCGAATCGAATACCTTTTTGGATAAATTTTAGATACATTTTATTTTATTTTTTTCAAATTTTGACTTCAGATTCGTAATTAGCTACCCCAAAAACCCCCGAGTACAGACTTATAACTGAATTGAATTCGTTTTCGATTTCTGGCCAGAGATTTGGGATTCCGTCCCACTGTGCATCTGTTTGTGGGTGCGCTTGCGCATTCCACGAACGGGGATAAACAATACTCTCCCCGTGTTTTCGACATCTCTGTGTTCGTGAACACAGTTCTCGGAGAAGCTTGGCTTCTTTTTTATCCCGACGCGCCGCTAACGCGATGAATCCCGATCTTCGATCTGGGATTTATTCTGTGCGTTCCTGTTACACAATAACAAATTTCGGGATCTCGATAGAAAATCCTCGGGCACCAGAGGAAAAGATTTCCTCCCCCCCGTGATTGGTTCTCGCTACGCTCCGGTACGGTGAGTTATGGCCCACGGAAAATTGTTGGTCCCTTCTTTCTTTGTTATTATTCACAATTTTGTTTAGTTTAGTTTTTTTTTATTATCTTAAATTTAATTTTATTCTATTATTTTCTTCCCTTCATTCTCTTTCTTTTCCCTTTCTTTCATTACAGTATCATTCGATACATATTTTGTTTTTTGTTTTGTTTTGTTATTGTCATTATTATTTTTCATTTTTATTTTTATTTTGTAGCTTCCATTTGTACAGGGTCCTTTCCCCTTAATATATTCCCTACCCTATTCCCATTCACATCCCCACCGTGCGGCCGCAGCTGACGTCTTCCTCTGATTTGCAGTCGCCATGACATGTCTGCCATGGGTATAGGGAAACTGCGGAAAACCTCTACCAATACAGCAGGTCTCAGGTTCGGAGCCAGTCGCGTTTTGTCAAGAAATAAAGCACAGGCTACAGTCATACACACACGACACACATCCGTGTGCGTGACATTACTATAGAACTGGAGTTCCGTCACGCCCGTATTTATTGTTCTCCGAGATTACGAGACTGCGATTCGAACCCGCGAACTTCCGATGTACTGGTTCAGAGGCAAGCACTAGACTGCCGCTCGCACTGCCACTAGGCCAGCACACCGGTTCATTATTATTAGTATTCATTGTTTACCCTTTTCCAATTAATGTATTATTTTTTCAATTTTAAAAAATTTTATTTGAATTTTTTCGTTTGTTCTTTTTTTTCTTCTCTTCATTGTTGAATTTTTTTACTTTTGATTTTTATTTTTGAATTTATCTATTCTTTCCCTTGTCCTTCGTTTATTTAATTTGATGCTATATAGTGGATATGCAATGAGAGATTTGGCTCAGTTTGACCTCATTTGACCCCGAGAACGGGCGGGAGATTCAAAAAGTGCTGAGTCATCGAGAATGTTCTAGAAGGTTCTCGTCATTGGTGGGCGAGGGGGGTGGAGGGGTGATCGGGAAAGGGGGTGACGGGGAGGGTTGCGAGGTGTCGGGTTACAGGAGATAATAATAATAATAAAACATAATTGAGGAATGCGATAATAGCAATATTTTTTCTCTCAATTAATACTGTATTACTCCGGGCAACGCAATTGCTCAGTTTGCACTGGGGAACATTCACCTACCCCCGGGCGACACTCGAGGGTTCCGACAAAACCTCGGCAGCCGCCCAGTCAAAAAGTCGCGCGAAAAGTCTAATACATCGCTCTGTGATAGCCGCGCCCTCAAGCCAGAGGGTGAGCGGCTACCGCAGTCCACAATCGGGTTGCCAGAGTAAACGAAGGGATCCAAGTATGACCGCCTTCTGCATCCGACCGAATTTTTCCTTTTTCGTTTGTTTTTGTTTTCGATTTTTTCTCGATACTGGATTTTTTATTTGATTTTCCTTGCTCGGCGCTCTCGTCGGAGTGAAGGCAAGGTTTTGCTTCGACGGTTTTTACCGACGTTTTTAGATTGGCCACTCTTGGGCTCTGGATTAACGTAGTTATCATGCAATCTACGATTGGAATAGAAGGATCACGAGGCATTCTACCGGAATTTGATATTGTAATGTAATCTGATTTTGGATTAGTATGATCGCGAGAAATTGGGTTAGCATCGCGAGGAACTGGATTGGAAACGCAGATTGTCGTGCAATCTGAGTTTTTTTTGTTTTGGATCGGTTATTCTGTATCGTTGCTCTCACTGGAGCGTCGGCAAAGTTTTATTTCGACGTTAATGTCAATTATTATTATTTTTTTTTAATTTGCCACTTCTGCGCTCTGGACCGGCGTAGTTGTTGTGCAATCTACGTCCAAATTAGAATTAGAATCTGGCGGAACTGGACTAGAATGGCGAGGAGATGGATGAGTATCACGAGAAATTGGATTAGCATCGCGAGAAATTGGATTAGCATAGCGAAAAATTGGATTAGCATCGCAGATTGTCGTGCAATCTGATTTTGGTGTTTGTTGGGTTTGATTTACCGCGATGTCAAATTCCTGAAGTTTTATGACCGGCACGATCGGTCGTACGGCGTCATTTGTGGGATAAGAAACCTTCAGATGAGCCTTTCCAGCGATGTTCGTTACCAGGCAGTCGCCGGCGTAAACATTCTTACGGCTTTTTAAGGCGGGATATACCCTTCCTTTAAGGCAGGATTCTACTTTGAAACTCTAAAAAAAAATTTTTTTTTTTTTTACATTTTTCGAAAGTATATATGTTCAAGAATGTTCGGTCAAAATTTTATAAAGTTCCAAGCAGTCTAACTATCCTTTTCCGCCTTTCAAACGCACCTACCTGAGCGCGCTATTGTGACCCGCCCGGCGCGCGGCCCGGATCAGCCGTCTATCTGGCTTTGTTCGCTAAGACAGATGTTCCCCTATCGTAAACCGTTATACCTATATATGCTTATTAACCAAAGTACATACCTTTGCTTCTCTATATTACCCTTCCTTTATAATTTTCCCTTCGCTTTATAATTCCAGAGTGGAGAATCATTCGTGATTTGGAGTTCGAACGTGAAGCATCTATCTGTTCGCAATGAATACGAAGAAAGTGTATCGTGCACAGAAAAGTTCTAGTCGTCCATCTAGAACTAGAAAACGTTCTTTTCACGGAAACAGATTTACTGACGAAGGAAGTACGAGCAACACGAGTTCGTCAGCAGTAAAATTGAAAAAATCGAACGATCCGAGTTTTGATGTGAAGACGGCTGGTGCAAGTATAAGAAGGCCGAAGCAAACAACGCTTTAAAACATTATAAACATCCTCCTGCTCTTGCTAGTGACGTACAAGAGGTGCTGAAGCCGATCACGAAGATCTAACAAAAACGGAATTACTGGAGAGATGTTTGGGTGGAAACACTCAAAATAACAACGAATGTTTCAACTCTACAGTTTGGGCTATGGCACCGAAACATGTCTTTAATGGCAAAAAAATCGTCAAAATTGCGTGCCTCACTGCTGCCTGCGTCTTTAATGAAGAATTCAGCCCAGTTTTAAAAATAATGGAAGTCATGGGCATTACAATCGGCCCAACCGTCATGCAGTTCGCCACTATGCGCGACCAACATCGCATCGTTCGAGCGAACCGCCGCTCGACTGAGGCTTCTAAGGAGGGCAGAATTAAAAAAAAAGGCTAAATTGGATGAAAACACCCACCTCGAACACGTCGAAAGCATATTATATGGCCCAGGCATCGCTGATTGAGGGTAAGATAATTTTTTCTACGATTTATCACTCACCAAAACTTTAAACGCGTTTTTCTCGAAACGACATTTTCAAGTACCGTGGTCGTGATAACTCAAAAAGTACTGAACCGATCCTTATGAAATTTGAAAAACATATTCTATATGTGTGTACCAACCGACCTCACTACAATCAACTTAAAATTTTGATTAGAACTATTTTTTTATTGCAAAAAAGACCCAAAAAACGGATTTTTTTCGTATTTTAGCCGCCATTTTGTTAATTTTGCACGTATATAAAATATTCTAGTTAGGTCGGTTCCTGAAGACATACTGAACATGAAACTATTTGATTTTTTTGTTTCAGACCATCCGTCGGGAAGATTTCACGACCACGGCAACGGTACCTGCTTTTCGAGGCGTTGGCTTTAAACATATTTTACGTGTACAAAAAATGAATAAAATACATTAAAATTTTTTTTTATGTACTGAAAGAGTGTATTTATTGAACAGTTTAAACCCCATATCGATATCTTTAATAGTATTCTCAGAAAAATTCACGAAAATAACGTTTTTTTCATGGTTTCAAAGTAGAATCCTGCCTTAAGGGGTTACCCCCACTTGCGATTTTTAAAAAATCGATTTTTTTATTGCATTTTTTTTAAGTATAAGTATCTGAGAATATGTCCTGATAATTTCAAGTCGATCCGAACAAAATTGACTGAGATATGAGCGTTGAAAGAGAATAATCCGCGTTGAAAGAGCGTTGAAAGAGAAACTTTAAACGCGTTTTTCTCAAAATGGCATTTCTGAAGTCGGTAACCAAGATTACTCGAACACTAATGAACCGATCTTGAAATTTTGCAAGCTTATTTAATACATAAAAATGTAGTCTTTAATCGTTCGATTTTTTTTTCGAAAAAAAAATGGCCGTTTGATAGCCAATAAACGGCCGTTTTATTTCGTTAAAATCGAACTATTAACTTTGACTGTCCGCCATTTTGTGAAAAATAAATATTTTTTAAAATCCTTCGATTAAAGACTAGTTTATACTTATATTTGACTAAATCCATCCGCATTTTTTTTTCAGATGATCCGCTTCGCCGCAATGTTGGTCACCGCGAATCGTGTATATAAAAACATTATTTCATTGACGGCCATTTGCCACTAAACAATGTAATATTTTTCAATAAAAAAATTACTGAAAGTTCTTCAAGATGTGTTCTTTAAGATGGTACATTGATCGATTAAAAAAGTTTTGTAGTTTTCTTTTAAAAAATTCATGAATAAGGCCTTTTTTGCGCTACAAGTGGGGGTAACGCCTTAATGTGCGGTTTTCGACTCTCATGTGGAATCGGTTGGGAACGCGCGGGGATTTCTACTACCTCGTCGGATTCGTTTGTTCGGTCGAACCGCCATGCCTTGCGAATGACATTTGTCGATTGTGTGTCCTGAGTTTATACACAATTGACAGGTTGTGGCGCGGGAATTGTGATCGGTGTGACACCTGCCGGCGGTGTGACCGAGTTCCTTGAAAATTTGGCAAATGACCGAGCCTTGCTCGTTTGGTTTTTTCCTGCACTCGTTAGTACTGTGGCCTTGACGTTTGCAAATTTGGCATGGGAGGGTTGCGAATCGGCAAGCTTCCGTCGGATGATTATCCTTTTTGCAAATGTTACAGAACTTTACTGACTTGATCGTAACGGGTTTTTCGGGTCTAATGGAGGGCGAGTGCAACTGTTTTCGCGACGCGATTTCACGTTCAATTTGTATAGCGTGGGCGATCGCGACGTCGATGTTAGCACACGAAGGTAGTTGTTGTTCAATTTCCCCCGTTAACCCACGTTTAAGACACGTAAGGAAGTAGTCGTCTACTGTTGTTCTGAATGCGGGGTCGTCCTCCCTATCATCAGATGGGTTTCGCGCCTCGATTATTTTCCTTGCCTTTTTCCTGATTTTCGCGGTGAAATCTACGACACTGTCATTGGCCGTTTGAAAAAGGTTACCGAGTTCTCCCAATAATTGCATTTCGGATGAATTTTGTGTGTACATTTTTATGAGGAATTTGTTCAGTGCATCGATCGTTTCGAATTTGGTACCGTGGATTGCTTCGATAGCTAGATTTTTCATTTGTTTCTAATTAATTTTGCTAATTTTTTTCGGCTTGGGGAGGAAGCTTATTTTTTGCATTCTCATACGCGGTTATGAATTCTGATAAAGGGATATTTTGCCCAGCGAATTCGGGGACGCAGATCATAGCGTCTCTTAGAGATAGTGTCACGTCGCGACCAAATGCGCACAATGTATTTCTTTTTCTTGCTTCTTCTTATATTCTTGAGCCCCGGCGAAGACGCAGGGCACACGCGATTTCCCATGGGAATCGTGAGCGACCACATACGCGCGATAGAGGCATTCTCATTTTTCGACAGATATTTATATTTTTCTTTAAGCTTAGACCTACACGGCGGTAATGAAGGCTATTGATAATAAGTAAGCGTCTCACGTACTTTTCCACGCAAGAGCACAGCAGCCTTAACCATATGAAGAACAAATATACACCCGCCAGAATGAAATCCTCGAACCTAGGAAACCACCCTGTCATAAAACACCACGATCACTCGCGGGCCTTGGTCAACAAGCCCTATCTCGAGCAGTGCGTTCTTGCCGCCGACAAGGCCCCTTTTTCCGCTCGGTATTTTTCCGCGCCCCAGATAAAAGAAACGTTGCTCCAATTCCTGGAAATAGAGCGACGAATGTGACTCGCAGACTACGTCCTGCTCCCACTCTCCATTTTCGACTAATCACCCCAAGAGACATATATTTGATGCCCTTTCCACCAATCCCTATAGAAAATGCACCACGAAAATGCACTCCTTCCCCCATTAACGAAACCTCTCCTATTTTTCCTCTTGGCAACGAAGTGTTCCATCACCACTCGTTGAAGTTAGTCTCCCAACATTTTCCATCGCGATTGGACAAAGTCTCCAACATCTTCCATTAGATCTAGTTCGAAACGAAAAGCTGTCTCCTGACAGTATCCGACAAGTCCAGACGTTAACTCTAAAAATTAGTATATCTACGGTATAATCGTCACAAGTCCTGTCTATATTTTGTAAAGCGCGAGTTATAAAACTTCCAATTATTCATATTGAGCGTTCGCACTAACATCGATACATTGAATCGCGTAAATTCCCAATCAATCAAATAACACGGCTCGCGATAAATATCCAGGTACTAAAAGATTGTGGCTACGTGAAGAACACCAGCTCCGCTAAACCCGTAACCGAGCGTACACAACCGAGCGGCCCGGCCTACCTGCGAAGCCCCAATTCGACCCTCCCTATCTCCAACCATTGTACCCACGGCGCATCGACAAATGTAAGCGAAATAATTCATGTAAATTTTCTGTATTATTAATTTAATCGACTTAACCAGATTGGTTAATTCCAATAAACCCCGAGTCGATAGAATTTGAGTGTCCAATTATTCCTGAATCGGATAATCGCGTCATCCCATTTTTACCCAAGCTCTACCCCTTTTTACCCTCATCCCGAGCTATTGCGCTAGGCGTAGGCTACAAAGAGAGAAACGTAAAAATATATGCCCATGCCCCCTCAGGGGCATGGGCACATATTAATTTTTGGGGGCTCGTCCGGGATTATGAAAAGGGAATGTGCCGAGTGACCCAATGTCTGCCGACGAATCAAGTAGCTCATTGAATTTAAATGTTACGGAAGATCTAGCAGAACAATCAAGATATTCATTAAGGAGCTCCAGTACTGAATTATTTCCTGGTCTCGAACCAAAAAAACATTCAGTAAAATCATTAAATTTATCTCGTAAAGCCAGAAACAAAGAAATAACAGTCATGTCCACAAATCAAACACTCTCTTTGAAGGATGCTCTTGATTTCATTCCGGAATTCAACGAGAAAAATATCTCCTTTTCCGACTTCGTAGCCGGATGCGAAGATGCACGGGATATGCTCCCTCCCGAATCCGAGAGACGTTTTGTAAGATTAGTACGGAGCAAATAAAAAGATCAAGCCAGTAGAGTTATTCAAGCGTCCAAGTTCGAAACAATAGACGATCTCTTAAAATTCTTGAAAAAAATATATGCACCAAACAAAACTGAGGTGCAACTGTTGGGAGAACTCAGCCGCATATTCCAAGCAGGCGGCGACAGCGTGATCGATTTTTGCACATGGATCAGGGACAAAGGAAAAGAAAAACTTGAAGCTCAAAAAGCGTCCCGTAGTGGGGCAGAAAATGCCGTTCTCCGAAAAACACTAGATTACTACTTCCTCTCATGCTTCAAACGCGGGTTAGCAGAAGAAATAGAGCAATGTCTTCCCAAGTGCGACGATGTCGCAACCGCTATAGATTATGCTATAGAAGTCGAACGCGACTTCAAGGCGCGTAGAGAACTGCAGGCATCCCTAGTTAGATCCGTTCCAACAAGACCGGGAAAAATTTGCTACATTTGTAAAAAAGATAACCATACGACAGAAACTTGCCGATTTGGGACAGTTACGTGCCAGAAATGTGAGGGTAAAGGTGCCTATCAATGTAGAAGTAATCAACCCGAACATAAGACTATCGCGTGTCAAATTTGCGATAAGCCTGGTCACACCGCGAAAACTTGCTATGCCAACCAGAAAACTTCGAATTTTTCTGGCAATCAATTGCGCGCCCCGCCTGCTTCTCAATGCCGAATGTGCCATAATCACGGCCATACAGCGGATACATGCTTTAAAATCCGAAATAATTATTCGAAATCGGATCCGCCATATTGGCGGTATTCCAAAAAATTGGGCACACGATAGGAAACTGTCGTACCCGCGAATATAATAATTCACGTTATCAGTCGGGAAACGGGCCGCGTGCCGCTCGGACGGACGCGCCGAGCGGCCCCTCCACTCAAACGCGTCAAACAAACACCGTCTCGGAAGAAGCGCCCAACGAGAATACCCGACCTACGCAATAAATTCTGAAAATTTTAATAAATTACCCTCGGTGTATATTGGAGCACTACCGGAGAAAGGGACAATTTCAATGTTGTTAGATAGCGGAGCCGTTCCCAATCTAATAAAAAAGGAATATACGAAAAAGATGGTAGGCATCGACGAAAAAGACGTCATAAAATTAACAGGCATTTCCGACTTAACGGTATTTGGACTAGGGAGCGTACTACTTCGCGTATTCGATTTTGAATCATTATTTCATTTTATACCGGACGATGTACCGCTTCCCTACCCCGGTCTGCTGGGGTCTCGATATTTCTTTGAAACCAAAGCCAATATTAATTACCGAACGGAATGTCTCGAATGTGGGGATAAATCATGGCCTTTTGAAAAACGTACTGAACCCGATGAGGTGATAGAGATCCCAGCCCGTTCGGAAACTTTCTTCCACGTGAAGGTAAATGACAATACAATAAAGGAGGGATACCTCTCGCCTTTAAAAATCCATTAAGATGTATACGCCGGCGATTGCCTGGTGACAAACATCCACGGAAGGGCTCATTTGAAGGCTTATAATACCACAAATGATGCTGTAAAATTGATCGTGCCAGTAGTAGAACTGCAGGAATTCGACACTATCGAAGATCTGTCTGGGAACAATCCAAGTCCAAACTGCATGACATTTTTTAATTCTCGTTCGATCCTTCGTGAACCTTCGATTCAAAGCGTAGATTGCACGACAACTACGCTAATCCACAGCCCAAAAGAGGTCAATTCAAAAGTTTCGACAAAAAATGTCGAACCGAAATCCTGGCATCATTCCGAAGAGGGTGATGATCAAGAAAAACTAAATAAAAATGTCTGTAGCGAGGAAAGAACGAGAATCAAGATCAATCAAAATCCAAAAATTGATTCAATTCAAGGTCAAGGATCAAAAACAACCAAAAATAAAAACGCGAAAATAGATTCGAACGAAAACTCAAAAAACGAAATGAATTTAATTAAAAGTCAAAAATCGAATTCAAATGTCAATTCTGTCTCCGCCTCTGAACCAATATCGCATAAAATGAAAAATAATGAGGAGCGTTCAGAAATAATAAAAAGCCTCTTGCGACTTGATCACCTCGCCAAGGAAGAGTCAGATCACGTCGATAAATTTTTTAAAGGATACTCAGATAGATTTCACATTGAGACGTACAGGTCCGTCTCAGGGGTAAACAAAACCCACATCATGTAGTCAGGAACCAACCGACTCCATGATAGGAGTAGGGGAGGGGGAAATATCGGACTACCAAATCAGAGAAATAAACGAAACTATAAGCGAACAAAAAGACAGTTAACAGAAAAACAAGAAAACCAGGAAGCTAATTTAATTAAAAGAAAAAAGGTTAACAATAGCAAAGGATAGGGGAAGGGGAAAGTCAAAGGCGGAACAGCCAATCGAGGAGGGAGACAGGAAAAAGAAAACAAAGGAAAATACACAAAAACAGAGAAGAAGTAACATTTATTTAAGAACGGAGAATAAAGTTAACAATAAAGCCAATTAGGGCAATTAGGGGATAAGTGAGAGAGGGAGTAAGAAAAGGCGGCAAAATCTGGATATATAAGGACGGGAATTTGGGAAGAAAGACACTCCTGCTTTTTCTGGCAAATCGAGAAGTACTGGACACGAATACTAACTCCTGAAAGGGGGTAAAGGAAAGCGTTGCCAAGGGAAAGAAAAAGAAAGGGAATTTGAAAGGAGCAAAAAAATATTCAAAATTAAGTCAATAACGAGAAGAAAAACATAATTCATTAATTAAACTTGGAATACACTGGTCCAAGGGAGAGGGAGCACGAGAGGAATATTAGAGAAAAGCATACAAAAAATAATTAAGTAGGTAAAAATGAGGAACCTCTCGCGAATACCGACCCGCGGATCAAGAAAATAACGAGTCAAATAAAAAGGATTATTGGATAATTAGTTAATAGCAAAAGGGAGCGATTTATTGAAAATTAAATAGACAAATAGTATCAGGAGAATATAAAGGGACAGGAGGTAACAGGAGGTGCGAAATCACACACACACACACACACACACACACACACACACACACACACACACACACACACACACACACACACACACACACACACACACACACACACACACACACACACACACACACACACACACACACACACACACACACACACACACACACACACACACACACACACACACACACACACACACACACACACACACACACACACACACACACACACACACACACACACACACACACACACACACACACACACACACACACACACACACACACACACACACACACACACACACACACACACACACACACACACACACACACACACACACACACACACACACACACACACACACACACACACACACACACACACACACACACACACACACACACACACACACACACACACACACACACACACACACACACACACACACACACACACACACACACACACACACACACACACACACACACACACACACACACACACACACACACACACACACACACACACACACACACACACACACACACACACACACACACACACACACACACACACACACACACACACACACACACACACACACACACACACACACACACACACACACACACACACACACACACACACACACACACACACACACACACACACACACACACACACACACACACACACACACACACACACACACACACACACACACACACACACACACACACACACACACACACACACACACACACACACACACACACACACACACACACACACACACACACACACACACACACACACACACACACACACACACACACACACACACACACACACACACACACACACACACACACACACACACACACACACACACACACACACACACACACACACACACACACACACACACACACACACACACACACACACACACACACACACACACACACACACACACACACACACACACACACACACACACACACACACACACACACACACACACACACACACACACACACACACACACACACACACACACACACACACACACACACACACACACACACACACACACACACACACACACACACACACACACACACACACACAC
Organism: Ophion ellenae; assembly: GCA_963210295.1. Taxonomy (NCBI): domain Eukaryota; kingdom Metazoa; phylum Arthropoda; class Insecta; order Hymenoptera; family Ichneumonidae; genus Ophion; species Ophion ellenae. The sequence goes on along the minus strand of OY723395.1, from coordinate 10,948,418 downwards.
ACACACACACACACACACACACACACACACACACACACACCTGCGAACACGCCGAAATTCCAATTATTATAATCTAATTATAAAAGGCAAGAAATATACAAAAAAAAACGGACTCGGGCGAGCGACATCAGAAGGCACGCGTACGCCGCATTGTAAACAAAGGGCGGGCAGCGACAGTGACGAGTTAGCGCGCCGCGATCTACCGTGTCACGATCCATCGCGCCTCGAGCGTCGGTAAGGAAGGGGTTACGGTTACCGACGCATGATAATCGATACCGGCCGCGCTCGAGAACGTTACCACTCGGGTAACTCCGCAAATCTATATCGACCGACGCTTTAGTTAAGCGACGAATTAGACGAAAACAATACAAACAACACATTACACTCATACATGACGCGGAATAACATTGAATCGCATCCATAAAATTGAATAAACCATTTTTTTGTATTGTAAATTATCACCAAAATACCTGAGTCTCAATTAATTTATTCCCTGATCGAGTCTCAAACAAATAAATATATTGTAACGATATTTCGACCCGTTACATTTGGCGCCCGAACAGGGACTCGATCAAAATAAAGAAAGGCTCATAAAAAGGTGGTAATACATTTTTTTTAAACAAAATGGAACCGCAAAACAACAAAAACTCCCTACACTGGGAATCGACGACAGCGGACGGGTTATTAGAAGCGGCCCGTCAACTAGATCGGCGAAATATAGGCCGATCATCGGCAATAGGGCCCAGGCAGGAAGAAAAGGCAAATGAGGAAACATTTGACATTAGCCAAAGCATCGTCGATCTAGATGCGAACGGTAATGAGCACAGCGAACTCACTAAGACCCTCATAAGGGCCATGAATAAAATCCGCAACGAACAAAGAATAGAACGCATCACCACCAGAGCGGAGATTAAACAGCAAGATGATCGATGTGTTATGAGGTCACGTCAGCTACAGGAAGAAACAAATAAAAAAGTAACCAACGAAATTAACAAGATCGAAGAACGGACCGAACGGAAGCTCGTAATTGCCCAGAAAAAAATTGAAAGAACCCAGGATCAGATCAGAAAAAAAAGTCAAGAGAAACATGATGATTTTGACACCCGAGTGGAAGACATCAGGAGGACGATATCCAACCTCCGGTATTCATCAAAGGAAGTGGAAGAAGTCGTCACAGACCATTCAAAAGGGATCACGGCGTGCGATAAAAACATACGAGCTCAAACGTCGGCAACCCTGTGCAACACTACATAGGGAACAGGGCTCAACGCTAGCCAGGCCTACGTTGCCAAACAAAAACCGCCCACATACAATGGCGACGGAAGAGAAAGGCCAATCCGATTTTTGAAGGATTTTGTAGAATTTTGGAAAATCACCGGAAATACGGATCTCCACTATCTCATCAGCCAGTCACTTCAAGGAACTGCAAAGGATTGGTGGAGAATTGTCGAAGACAGAGTCCGGAACATTGAAGACTTCAGGAAAAATTCCGGGCACGTTACTGGAGTCAAGAAATCCAGGATAAAATTCGCAGAAACCTGGAATTCGGGGCGTACGAGTGGGATGGACATCGAACAACGAGAGCAGAATATGCAACCCAAATCTTCGGGAATGCCAAGGATCTCAGCCAAGGCCCAGGGGAAGAAATGATCATCCGGAAATTGGCAAACCATTTTGACAAATCGATCAGGATGGCGGTGCGTGTCAGCGGAATAAAGACGATCGATTCCTTCCTGGAAGTACTGGAAAGTATGGACGGCGCAGGGCCGTTAAATGCCCAAAGATCTATGCCTCGTCGACAGGAACCCATCATTCCTAAGTGGCAATCAAACAACCCGTGGAAGAACAATAGATCCGGGACATTCGGGGCACCATATCCACAGGAAGCATACCAGCGAGGAAAACCTGAGCATCCACGGTGGCAAGGATCACAACCGTCCTGGCAAGATAAACAACAGTGGGGAACGAAAGGAGAAATTTCAACCCCACACCACCCCCATTCCAGAGGCAACAGCCGTGGCAGCAAGGATACGAAAATAGCAGGAACCACCTTAACCCGGCTGCATCTCCATAGAATCCAGGTAATCCCGGGGGACCAATGGGTAGGAATATGCCCCTGAGAGAGCAACCGGAAGCACCAACCAACAGTAAGCAGAATGGAAAATTAGCAGAACAGGCACATAACCAGGGAAACTGCTAGACGTTGCGCCCGAAACGATGGCAATCAGCAAAGAGATTGAACTATCACGAGGCGCAACAGAAGAGGAAGAGGAAGAGGAAGAAATCCGAGAAGCAATGGAAGAAGAAATCTCCCGTATGAAGCGAAACAAAAAGAAGAAGAAAAAAAAGGAGAAGAGCAAGCCCGTCGATCCTCCATGTCGACTAGGAATGATCACTACCGTTGACAATGAACAAATTTGGGTATTGAAAAGGCAAAAAAGCAAACCAAGAGAAGAGACAAAAATTGACCAGAAACCACCCTGGGAATTTGAAACAATTAAAGAAATAAAGAAGGAATTACAAAAAAGTCAGGTCAAAATGGAACAAGTGGCCACCGAGGAGAGCATACCTCCATGAGAGAATTTCTCATGGAGGACCCCGGAAAAGGAAGCCTCGTACAGAAGATACAGCCACGATGCCCGACACTACCCACGAAGATAGAAGGGATCACCGTAGAGACTCTCATCGACAGTGGAAGCGAGATGTCAGCAATATCCGAGGATTGTTATCAACGTTACAAAAACGAATTAGACAACTGTCCAATTATCCCGGTCACCGGCACCGAAGCTATCGGGGCATTCGGCGGGAAGTCAGGACGAATAAAGAAACAAATAATGATCGACGCAGAACTCTACAAAGCCAGAGGAGCGCTGTAGTTACTCATCATACCGAAAATGAGCAAAAATGCGATTTTAGGTATCGACGGGATGGTAGAACTTCAGGTGGAAGTAGATGCAAATCAAGGAGTCATCCGCATACAGAAGGAGATCGTCGCCGAATTAGACGAGGGAAGATGGAATTGGCAGCGAGAAAAACCCGACACGAAACAACAAATAGGCGTAGCGGCGATAGAAAACCACACGGACAATGAGCTCACCGAGAAAGAAGTCGACCAAAAATTAAGGGAGTGCCCAAATCTGCCAGCTAATGTCAGAAACAGCTTTAAAAGACTCATCAGTGACTACAGGCACATTTTCAGCCGAAAACCGGGCCGCATGGAAGTCTACACTCACAAATTAGTCCTAAAAGACTCAGAGCCGTATATGCATCGATCGTATCCTGTACCCATCCAATATCGGGAAAAGGTACAGGAAGAAATCCAAAAGATGATGGAGCATGGGGTAATCGAGCGGGCAAAAAGTAGCTTCATAAACCCCCTTGTAACAGTAATAAAAAAGGACGGGTCAATCAGATTATGCTTAGATGCCCGACAACTGAACAAATTCTTCATAGAGGACCACGACACGGCACCCCCAACAGAAGAAATTTTCCAGAGATGTGGGGGCGCAAAGGTCATGTCAAGTCTGGACCTGAGAAGCAGCTTCTGGCAAATTCCTTTGTATGAGGAATCGCGACCATACACCGCATTCCTCCATGACGGTAAGTGGTACCAATTTGCGGTAACACCTTTCGGGCTCAAAACGAGCACGGCAAGCCTAATAAGAGGACTCGACATTGTCCTACAAGATCTAGGAAAATCGGTAATCAACTTTGTAGATGACCTCCTCTGTCTATCAAAAGACGAAGCAGAACACCTGCAACACCTTCAACATCTTTTTGAAAGAATCAGCATCAACAAAATGACACTGAGTTTCAAAAAGTCGAAATTCTTTCAACAAGAAGTTGCATTTCTGGGGCACATATTAACAACGTCAGGAATAAAACCGCAGCCAGAAAAGATAAAAGCGATCCATGAATACCCACGGCCCGAAAATATAAAACAGCTCCGGGGATTTTTGGGGCTGATCAACTTCTACTGCAAATTCACAAGTAAACATGCTAAAGAAACGATACTGTTGTTGAACCTGCTAAAGAAGGGAAAGGAATGGAGGTGGAGGGAAGAAGCGGAGAAAGCATTTGGAAGAGTTAAACAGCTCTTCATTGAGACGGTCATTCTGAGGCATGCAGACCCTGAGAAGAAATACGTCCTCACGACAGATGCAAGTGATTACGCTGTTGGAGCAGTCCTGAGCCAAGAGGACAAGGATGGAGAAATGGGCGTCATCTCCTTCGCAAGCCGCACGTTTAAAGGGGCAGAAATCGGTTATACAACCACAGAAAAAGAGCTCCTTGCAATCGTATGGGCACTCCAAAAATTCCGAACCTATTTATTGGGAGCAAGGATAAAAATCATCACCGACCACAAGGCACTAACTTCCTTAAGAACGTGCCGCTTTGTAGGAGATCGAATGCTAAGATGGGCCCTACGAATACAGGACTACGACTTTGAAGTGGAGCATTGTCCAGGCAAAATAAATGAAGCAGCGGACGCACTGAGCAGGCCACCCGAGATCGAAAGCAGTGATCACCAGAACACACCGTGGAGGGTGGCTCTCACAGCCATACTCGCCAGAAAACCCACAAAAGAAATCAAGCAGCAATTCCAACGAATCGGACAAATGCAAAAGGAACAAACAAACCGCGCAGCGATATGGGAAATGTGTGACAAGGAAGAAGGTAATAAGAAATACCGCAACGATAAGGGATGTCTGCAAAAATATGACCGGACGGGAAAATGGAAGGTCATACTGCCAGATGAGTTAATTAGCCCTCTCATAAAGGAATGCCACGAAATATATGGACATCCAGAGGCTCGAAAGGTTTTTTTTATGCTAAAAGAAGACTTCACTTGGCCACGGATGGCGAAAAGAGTGAGGCAAGTCATCGCCGAATGTGACCTATGTCAAAGGGTCAAAGTGGCGATCCAAACGAACCATGCAGAAATGCAGACGATCATACCGGAAGGTCCGGGGGATCTAATCTCCATAGATTTCTATGGACCGTTGCCAAAATCCGTCGGGGGAGTACAGCACATATTAGTCACAATAGACGCCTTCACAAAATTCGTGAAACTGTATCCTCTTAAGAAGGCGAACACAGCGGCAACAATTAACAGAATTTTTCAAGATTACGTGCCAAAGTACGGAAAACCAAGAAGAATCCAGTTTGATGATGGGACCCAGTTCACCTCTAAAATTTGGCTCGAACGACTAGAATCAGAGAACATACAAGGAGTATTCTCATCAATCTGACATCCACAAGGAAATATCGTTGAACGAGTGAACCGAGAACTTAGCCGTTTTTTTAGAACCTTCTTGCAAGACAAGCACTCCGGATGGCATCGATGGATACCGGTAGTCCAGGACTGCATCAACGAAACGCAACACGAAACGACTGAATTGGCATCTGGATCCTGGCATTGAAAGAAGATCAAAACGAAGACATCACCTACGAAAAAAAAATTGGAATTAGTACGAGAAAGAATACTACGAAAAGGAAAAAGACGAGCAGAAAAATTTAATGCAACGCATAAGACCTCCCTCTTCATAAAGGGAGAATTAGTCCTGGTACGAGCATTAAATGTTTCGGATCCTGCAAAACAAAGAACAGCAAAATTCATGCCGCTATACGAAGGACCGTATCGTATAAAAAATGTGTTGGTCAAGCAACATATTTAATCGAAGATCCGAAGACAAAACGTGAGCGTGGAAAATTTCACGGAAGTCTCATGAAACGCTATCTAGCGGCAAGTCCGGAAAATCATACGGAAGAAATTATACAAGGATAACACAATCTCGCAAACCCAACAATCAAAGATGAAGAAAAAAAAGGAGTATATAAGGAAGACCCGCGATCGGAACGATCCTCAAATGTCAACATGGGCAAAAACGAGAAACCGCTAGAGGAGCACACAACGACGGCCGAGAACAAGCAACAACGAAGGAGAAAAAAAAATAACGCACTGAGACGAGCTAGGAGAGATGTACCGAAAATCGAGGAGAATAATAATCCTAACGAATACGAACTATTCGAGGTGAACGATAACAACATCAAAGAATGGTACCCCGGAAAATCGTTAGGGTATTAAAGAGAGGGGAGGACAACGGATCGAAAATTAAAGCTATCGCTCATCAGTCAACCATCAACCACCTCATTCTCAAGATGTATCGAAATGATAATATCGAGACACTCCGAAGAGCAGTATACCGGGGAGTAACCGTATCCGGTCTGACAAATCCCAACGAGCTGGGGGTGCAGCTAAATGAGGAGCATGGCCGAGAGACCGCTATCATAAACCTGTGGCAACGAATCAGCACAGATGAGCCAGGGGTGCACCAACTGCTCGAAGAGGAGGCGTTTGAAGGAGCGGCGATCTTGTGGCGTTCGGGATACGGGATACGGGGCGGATACGGGATTCGGGATACGGGGCGGATACGGGATTCGGGATACGGGGCGGATACGGGACGGCGTTCTATCGGGCAACAATCCAAAAGAACATGGATAAGGAAAGGTTAGTCATCTGGTTGGGAGACTGGGGGACGAGTGTGGACGGCACGTTAGAAGGATGTTACACCGCCCCACCCATGGCCTTCCTCCACCCATTTCTCGCCGTCCCGGTCACACAAGGGGACTTGGTACCGACCGGAGAAAGATGGACGGAGCAAGAAATCTCGAAAGCCCGGGAGGTCACCCAGAATACCACCTGGACGATGCGGGTCTGGGGAAAACCAAGTCGTCTGGGCCTCATTTTCGCGGACCTCTATCTCGAGAATAAAAGCCCAGACCAAGGAAAGGACTTCGCGACCATCCTCATCGACATCGGAGCGGCACAGAGAACACCTAACCCAGGCCCGCCGACAATCGTCAACAAGGGGTGCCAATACGGGGAAATCGAGTACCACCGTGAAGCATAGCAACAATGGGCAAACGATGATGACGCAGACTCCGACGACGACGGCGACCTGGATACAGCGGCCCACAACAACGAGAACGGTTACGAGGACATGGAGGGCACCGAGTACGAGGACGATGACGACGAAACACTGATAAACGATAACAACAACATTGACCATGAATACGATAGTGATGAGGCACGATTTTTTGTTGACATCGGAATCCGAGGGAAGACCGAGAGCGAAACAGAAAGCGACGACGGTCGATCAATAGCAGCAAGTAAATAAAAAACCAAAAAAAACGAACACCCGTGCGTTACAAATTTATTTCCGAGCGAGCGTGCGAGCGAGAAAACAATTAGATGTAAGGGGAAGGGAGACGCCGATAGGGAAACCACAAGGAGAGCGAGACCCAAGAAGAGAAAGAGGAAAGTATGAAGATTATTCAGATAATATTTGTTTTTTTTTGTTAGGTGACTCTTCATGATTTGGATGGCTGAAAAGCAATCCAAAACATTAGGAGTCCCGGGGGACAATGAGACGTACAGGTCCGTCTCAGGGGTAAACAAAACCCCCACCATGTAGTCAGGAACCAACCGACTCCATGATAGGCGTAGGGGAGGGGGAAATAACGGACTACCAAATCAGAGAAATAAACAAAACTACAAGCGAACAGAAAGATAGTTAACAAAAAAACAAGAAAACCAGGAAGCTAATTTAATTAAAAGAAAAAAAGTTAACAATAGCAAAGGAGAGGGGAAGGGGAAAGTCAAAGGCGGAACAGCCAAGCGAGGAGGGAGACAGGAAAAAGAAAACAAAGGAAAATACACAAAAACAGAGAAGAAGTAAAATTTATTTAAGAAAGGAGAAAAAGTTAACAATAAAGCCAATTAGGGCAATTAGGGGATAAGTGAGAGAGGGGGTAAGAAAAGGCGGAAAAATCTGGATATATAAGGACGGGAATTTTGGAAGAACGACACTCCTGCGTTTTCTGGCAAATCGAGAAGTACTGGACACGAATACTAACTCCTGAAAGGGGGTAAAGGAAAGTGACCGTGGAAACCGAAAGAAAGGAAAGGGTGGAGGCATCCGCTCACCAGAGCACTCTCAGATTCCGAGGATTGGACGAGTACTTTGAGACGTGAACACTAACTTCTGAAAGGGGGTAAAGGAAAGCGTTGCCAAGGGAAAGAAAAAGAAAGGGAATTTGAAAGGAGCAAAAAAATATTCAAAATTAAGTCAATAAAGAGAAGAAAAACATAATTCATTAATTAAACTTGGAATAATCGCTGGTCCAAGGGAGAGGGAGCACGAGAGGGATATTAGAGAAAAGCATACAAAAAATAATTAATTAGGTAAAAATAGGCAACCTCTCGCGAATACCGACCCGCGGATCAAGAAATTAACGAGTCAAATAAAAAGGATTATTGGATAATTAGTTAATAGCAAAAGGGAGCAATTTATTGAAAATTAAATAGACAAATAGTATCAGGAGAATGTAAAGGGACAGGAGGTAACAGGAGGTGCGAAATCATACACACACACACACACACACACACACACACCCACACACACACGCCCACCCGCGAACACACCGATATTTCAATTATTATAATCCAATTATAAAAGGCAAGAAATAAACAACAACAAAAAACGGACTCGGGCGAGCGACATCAGAAGGCACGCGTACGCCGCATTATAAACAAAGGGCGGGCAGCGACCGTGACGAGTCAGCGTGCCGCGATCTACCGCGTCACGATCCATCGCGCCTTGAGCGTCGGTAAGGAACGGGTTACGGTTACCGACGCACGATAATCGATACCGGCCGCGCTCGAGAACGTTACCACTCGGGTAACTCCGCGAATGTTTATCGACCGACGCTTTAGTTAAGCGACGAATTACACGAAAACAATACAAACAAGACATTACACTCATACACGGCGCTACATAACATTGGATCGCATCTATAAAATTGAATAAACCATTTTCTTATTGTAAATTACCACCAAAATACCTGTGTCTCAATTAATTTATTTCCTGATTGAGTCTTGAACAAATAAATATATTGTAACGATATTTCGACCCGTTACAACATAAAGGGAGAATCATTGGAGTCGACACGTGTGCTTCGACACAATATTCCTACGGTCGACGACCTGCCGGTCAACGCCAAGCAGTATAGGTTTCCTCAAGCCCTTAAGGGTGAAGTCCAGCGACAGGTCGACGAGCTACTGGACTCGAGGATTATCGATCATTCTCAATCCCCAAACAACAGTCCTGTTTGGATAGTACCGAAAAAACCAGACTCCAACGATTATAAACGTTGGAGAATGGTAATTGATTTCCGACCCCTAAACGACAAAACAATCGGTGATTTATATCCACTACCGAACATTACCGATATTTTACACCGATTAGGGCGCGCAAATTACTTCTCGGTCTTTGACCTGGCATCCAGGTTCCATCAGATTGAAATGAACCCTGAAGACAAATCGAAAACCGCCTTCTCTACTCCATATGGTCACTGCGAATTTTCAAGAATGCCTTTCCGGCTTAAAAATGCCCCGGCGACTTTCCAGCGCTTAATGACTATCGTATTGAGTGGACTCCAGGGAGTATCCCTCTTCGTCTACCTCGATGATATCGTGATCTATGCCAAGGACCTAGAGGAGCACGGTCATAAGATTCACGTCCTGATGGAACGATTACGTATAGCTAATCTCCAGTTGCAACCAGACAAATGCGAATTCCTCAGACCAGAAGTCAATTACCTGGGTCATATAATCGGTAAGGACAGACTGAAGCCAGATTCGAACAAACTATCGGCAGTCAAGGATTTTCCAATGCCCAAAAACATTAAAAATATTCGGCAATTTCTGGGCTTAACCGGATATTACCGTGGGTTCATTAAAGATTTCTCAAAAATCGCAAAACCACTAACTCGCCTTGTAGAAGACAAAACCGATTTCGAATGGACGGACGAAACGCAAAGAGCTTTTGATATTCTTAAAAATAAACTTTGCGAAGCTCCTATTCTACAATACCCAGCTTTTGAAAAACCGTTCATCATCACAACAGACGCTGCCCGCTTCGCCTTAGACAGAGTCCCATCAGAAGGTGAAATAGGTAAAGACAAACCGATAGCCTATACATCGTGCGTATTAAGAGGGGCTTTCCTTCGGTACGACACCTACGAAAAAGAGGCAATGACTATCATTCACAGCGTAAAGGCATTCCGACCCTATATATATGGTAGGAAATTCACTTTCGTCACCGATCACAAACCTTTGGTTTGGTTCAAAACGGCCAAAGACGCGAATGCACGCGTCCTAAAATGGCGACTTAAACTCTCAGAATACGACTACGACGCCGTGTACAAACCTGGTACCTTGAATTCAAACGCTGACGCACTGTCGCGTAAACCAATTGAAAAATTAGATGAAACCGAAATCGTTACTCATTGCAAACAAATACAAATAAGAAATCCAGTAAACGCGATACCAGAAATAAACTGTCTATCAAAAGAATCCGGTAGTAGCAAAGATGACGGTGGAAGCCCCATATGGTTCACAACTCAGGTAGATGTCCACCCCATCCCTCAGGAAAAAAAATAAACGTTGTCACTCGCTCTCAGACGAAGAACGACGTAACTCCAAATACAAAAGAAACTGCACGAGGAAAAAAATCATTTGGTGGCGATACACCGGCAAGAACCGATGCACCCTCACAAAAAGGGACAGATATGCGTACCGAACCCCGGCACCTTACTTGCCGAAACCGTAAGGTCGTAAACTACGAGGAAAGTAGTGGCCATGAAACAGAAGCCGAGGTTATGAGACCCGCACGTGTTACGCACCCCCAAGAAGGTTATCGACCGAAAAACAGCTGAGGGCCCTAGCCAGCGCAAAGCATCCCGTATTCCTAATTCCCAAGTTCCCTCTGATTCTAATTCCAACGATCCAACAGATTCTAACTCCGATTCGGTTGACTCGCAATCCTCCGAAGATGAGATACCTCTGACTCACGGAACAAAGTTACCTGAATACCAAATTGCTAACTGTGTCACGACGAAGGAATTGTTTAATTTCCGAAACGATCACTTAGTCTATTTTGTTGATTCAGCTGCTAAACCATGCGACTCTGGAGCACAAAAATTATTGGAATTGAACAAACTTCCCCTCTGGAAAGATTTGACAGTAGGCCAAGCCTACAGTAAGAAGGTTGAAAAAAAATATCACATTGCATTAGTTATCAAAGGCGAGAATTCTGGATCGTTATCTTTCATATCAGAGGACATTAAAGAAAGTGTAAAAGAGTTGAGAGGCCTTTGCGAAATTCTCAAACTCGAATCGTGGAGCATTTGTCATACAAATCGGGTCGGACTCATAGTATGGACTGACGTCATGAACATCATAAAAGAAACATTCACAAACAGTCAAATGAAAATAATAATTTGCTTAGAAACTCTACGCTACGTGCTAATTGAAAAACGAGATTCGATCTTTTATGAAATGCATAAGTCCCCAATTGGAGGATACAAGGGTATCTCAAAAACATACAATAGAATTAAACGCGAATATTTCTTGGAAGACTTGAAATCAGATATCCAAAGAAGAATCCAACAATGCTTAGAGTGTCAACTAAAAAAATTAGTCAGAGTCAAAACAAAATAACCAATGATAATAACGGACACTCCGGGCACAGTTATTGAAAAAAATGTAATGTACATAGTAGGTCCAATGCAACGTACCACGAATCAGAACGAGTACATTCTCTCTATTCAAGATCACCGCTCGGAGTATTGTGTCGCGATTCCACTCCCAAATGCACTAGCGACAACGGTCGCCGATGCATTTATAAAGAAATTTATATGCGTTTTTGGTGCACCCAAGGCGCTATTAACAGATTAAGGACGTAACTTTTTGAGCGGTCTCATGGAACGGGTCGCAAAACGATTTCGTATCAAGCGATGTCGAACGACCGCGTTTTATCCTCAATCCAACGAATCCCTCGAGAGGTCTCATCATGTAGTGGCCGAATTTTTGAAACAATATACGGATAAAGACAATGAATGGGATCAATGGTTAGAGTTGGCAACACTCTCGTATAACACAAGTGTTCATGAAAGTACGAAGTTTACTCCATACGAAATAGTCTTTGGCAAATTAGCGAGCGTTCCATCAAGCGAACCGCTTCGAGAATCAGATCAGCTACCCACTTATCGCGGGTATTTAATTGAATTAATCACGAGAATAAATGGAATCAGAAACCTCGCCTATGAAAATCTAGTCTCGCCCAAATATTGTTCAAAGAAATATTACGATAAGAACGCTAATCCCAAGAGTTTTAAGGTAGGAGATTTCGTCTACCTCCAAAAGGGTCCCAAACCAGGTAAACTCGGAGACCATTATACTGGACCACATAAGGTTCTAGAAAAACTGGACAAGGGTAACGTAAAAATCCATTATAATAAAAAAAACACGAATAGTGCATGCAAACCGATTGTGATACACATTAACACCGAAACCAAAAACAAAAATAAAAACAAACCACCAAGAGTCGACGAATCCTATTTTAATCCTAATTAAATAAATAACCACAGCAATTACACTGTTTTTTCAGATGGCTTTTATCATACTATTCAGAAACATCAACGGGTATAACTTTTATGAAATCCCAAAAACAAATTCGAAATTCCAAAAACGAATTCAAATTTCCAAAAACAACAACGCTGCCTATTAAGAATTATCCAACACTAATTTAAAAGATATTCGCCCAATGTTGACTCTACATTTATATCTGACGAGCGACACATCCAGAAACAAATTTAAACGCTATACCAATACGCTATACGCTATATACTTATCCAATAATGTAATCGAGAATGTTGAATTCTTTAAAATAGTCTATCTCCTGCGATACAAGCACTAGACGAATTTACATATGGTTTAATGAAAGCTCCAAGCCATATGGCGGTACTAGCTATCGAAGTGGTACACGTTATTAAATGTATACCAATAGAAGTAAACCTGATCAGGTTAAAAGTATGTTAAAAGAAGGTTAAAGCAATGCTAAAAGAATGTTAAAGAAATGTTAAAAGTATGTTAACAGAAGGCTAAAAGAATATTAAAAGAATGTTAAAAGAATTCTACGATCAATTACCTGTCACTCGTGGCAACGAAAAATATCTCCTTACTGCTCGAACTCATATATTACCAAAACAAGAACTCAAACAACCTGCAATCCCTTACTTTCTCCATATTACCCTTACGGAGACATCGCGTACAAATTCATACCTGCTCCTGTCGAAGCCATACTACCGGCAAGCATGAAGCCGACGACGACGTCTACTTGGCGATACACCAACCCAGAACTACCATGTGGGATCTATTCCGCAGAAGACATCGACAACGTACGAAAACACATCATGTTTCCTGTTGAGCAGCCCGCTGCCATAAACAATATGGCACGGGGCATCAGTGGTCAAAACACTGCCAACCAAGCGGACTCCAGACGGAATCGCACGTGGGAAAAATTCTCTCAATTCGGTACATCAAACGCTGGTGTCACCCGAATGTTACCCATCGTTCGATCAAGCACGCTTCTCACAGATACGGTGATCCATACGTACAGCCTATGCACTGTCTACGGCTGGTCAGTCTACCTCGTCGGTGCAGTATGGGACTTGGTTGGGCACCTCCTGATGCACCTGGCTAAACGACCTAAGAAGATAACGTCAATGGGGGAACTGGTCAAGAACTTCATAAACTCGTCACGGCTCCTTCAGTCGAACCAAAGGATCAAGTCAAGACCAACGCTGCAACACATGATCTCTACATTAACATCTCCGATCGTTCAAGGTACGATCAACGTCCTAAAACACGTTCCTTTTCTTTGAGTTCGCACGAGAAGACATTCGAGTATCAAAACGACCATTTTAGTCATGCCTAATAACGTTTTTCTCTATCCCCATTATTATTGTTTTTTTAACCTTGTCAAGTAAGACAAGTTGAAATGAGTAAATAAGCATTTATTTGTAAGGGAAAAGAAAAGAGAAAACGCGTAAATATACATCTTACAGTGAAGTAAAAAACATATATCCATAATGTTAAAAAAGAGAAACAAAAAATCTCCTAACAAAGTCTTTTAAAAAGAAACACACACGCTTTCTTATAAGGTGATAATGAAATTCATGCGTCCCTTCTAAGCGCAAGATAAGTATAAGTCACACCATCATATTAGATACCAATCCTCGAATATATTTAAGTCAAATTGTGAGTCGATCAATGACAATGCCAATTCATACTATCGTGCCAGTATATTTTCGATTGCAACCCCCAAAGAACCTGATCGAGCGAGACGCTCAATCCTAGAGAGGGGAGATGTCACATCGCGACCAAATGCGCACAATTTATTTCTTTTTCTTGCCTTTTCTTATCTTCTTGAGCTCTGGCGAAAACGCAGGGCACACGCGGTTTCCCATGGAAATCGTGAGCGACCACATACGCGCGATAGAGGCATTCTCATTTTTCGACAGATATTTATATTTTTCTTTAAGCTTAGACCTACACGGCGGTAATGAAGGCTATTGATAATAAGTAAACGTCTCACGTACTTTCCCACGCGAGAGCACAGCAGCCTCAACCATATGAAGAACAAATACACACCCGCCAGAATGAAATCCTCGAACCTAGGAAACCACCCTGTCATAAAACACCACGTGCACTCGCGGGCCTTGGTCAACAAGCCCTATCTCGAATAGTGCGTTCTCGCCGCCGACAAGACCCCTTTTTTCCGCTCGGTATTTTTCCGCGCTCCAGATAAAAGAAACGTTGCTCCAATTCCTGGAAATAGAGCGACGAATGTGACTCGCAGACTACGTCTTGCTCCCACTCACTATTTTCGACCAATCACCCGAAGAGACATATATTTGATGCCCTTTCCACCAATCCCTATCGAAAATGTATCACGAAAATGCACTCCGTCCCCCATTAACGGAACCTCTTCTATTTTTCCCCTTGGCAACGAAGTGTTCCATCACCACTCGTTGAAGTTAGTCTCCCAACAGTTTCCATCGCGATCGGACAAAGTCTCCAACATCTTCCATTGGATCTAGTTCGAGACGAAAAGCTGTCTCCTGACAGTATCCGACAAGTCCAGACGTTAACTCTAAAAATTAGTATATCTCCGGTATAATCGTCATAAGTCCTGTCTATATTTTGTAAAGCGCGAGTTATAAAACTTCCAATTATTCATATTGAGCGTCCACACTAACATCGATACATTGAATCGCGTAAATTCCAAATTAATCCTAAAACACGGCTCGCGATAAATATCCAGGTATTAAAATATTGTTGCTACGTGAAGAACACCAGCTTCGCTAAACCCGTAACCGAGCGTACACAACCGAGCAGCCCGGCCTACCTGCGAAGGCCCGATTCGACCCTTCGCAGATCTAATCGGCCCTGCGAAGGGTCTCATACAATGGCGCATCGACAAATGTAAGCGATATACTTCATGTACATTTTCTGTATTATTAATTTAATCGACTTAACCAGATTGGTCAATTCCAATAAACCCCGAATCGATACAATTTGAGTGTCCAATTATTCCTGAATCGGATAATCGCGTCATCCCATTTTTACCCAAGCACTACCCCTCTTTACCCTCATCGCGAGCCATTGCGCTAGGCGTAGGCTATAAAGAGGGAAACGTAAAAAGATATGCCCACGTCCCCACAGGACGTGACAATATTGACTGGCTTGTTCTTATCGTCGTCATTATTTTTGCGAGTTTGTTTTCGATTTTTGAAGGTTTTCATAATTTCTTTATGGATCGCTTAGGAGGTTCCAAACCAGGTAACAAATCGGATGTATCGATTTCCGAATCACTCATGGACATAGGTTTAATTAGCACATTCCCTTTTTAATATCCCGGACGAGTCCCTAAAAATTAACGTCACATCCGGAAGGGATGGGAGCATAATTATTTGTTTCCCTCTTTGTTGCCTACGCCGAGCGCAATAGCACGAGATGAGGATAAAAAGAAGTAGTGTGTGCTAAGGAATGAATTTAAGGAATTTGCGCGATAATTTAATATTATAGAAATGATTCGTGATCAAGTGACTCGTGTTTTATTGGAATTAACCAACCTATAATTTGAGATTACATAAAACTTCAATATATATATATATATATATATATATATATATATATATATATATATATATAGGGTGTCCCAGAAGTAACGTACGCCCTTCTAGCATCTGGTAGGAAAAACCATTCTGAAACGAAAAGTCCTCAGTCATTTTTTGATCAGACGCATAGATAATTAATTATGAATTAAAATAAATAGCCAATCAGGTGCGCGCTACAGCGGAAAGGCAGCGTAAAGAGAAGGCATAGGGGAACACGCACACTACGACACACACACACACATACACACGCACTTGCTTTCGGAATTTTCCGTCCGCACACATTTTCAGGCGCACGCAATTACAACGCATTCCTCTATCCCTCCCCTCTATGCCGACTTTCCGCTGTAGCGCGCAACTGATTGGCTATTAATTTTAATTCATAATTAATTATCTATGCGTCTTATCAAAATATGACTGAGGACTTTTCGTCTCAGAATTTTGATTCCTACCAGATGCTAGAAGGACGTACGTTACTTCTGGGACACCCGGTATATATATATATATATATATATATATATATATATATATATATATATATATATATATATATATATATATATATATATATATATATATATATATATATATATATACATATATATATATATACGGTTGTCCAGTATGACGGCCTTCTCGAAAACTGAATCCATTGTCTGAAACATTTATGCATATGATCAATAGTTTGGGTGCAAGAATGAGGCATATATATATATATATACAGAATGAGGCACATCAAGAGTTACAGAGCAATAGCACCCAAACTATTGATCATATCCAAAAATGTTTCAGACAATGGTTTCAGTTTTCGAAAAGGCCGTCATACTGGACAACCGTATTTTTTTATCGGTGGAGGCGGTGAAGCTACGTCAAGGTCAACTCTACTTTTTTAAACGGAATGATAAACGTTTTTTTAACCATCTTGTGGAGCACTTCAAGCCGCATACAAAACATGATGACGAAAAAATGTACCATTCCCTTTAAAAAAGTGGAGTTGACCTTGACGTAGCTTTAGCGCCTCCACCGATGAAAAATAAGGTGGTCCAGTATGACGGTCTTCTCGAACACTGAAACTTTTGTCTGAAACATTTTTGGATATGATCAATAGTATAAGTGCTATGGCTCTGTAACACTTTATGTGCCTCACCCTGTGTATAGTTCGCTTACAATGGTCGGTGGTGCGATGTACACTCGTCCGCAGGAGTGTTAGCGATAGGTCACAAGGATAATGGCCCTTCGTTAGTGGCCAGGTATGCTCGCAGGTACAATGGAAGATCATGAGACGCGTTCGCACTGCATTTACAATATTTCTCGGAAAGCGGAAAATTGGTTTGTAATCGCGGTGAGTTACTTCGGCGTAAACACAAATACTAACTTATCACAAAATGAACTTAAGTTATTAGTCGCGGAATAAAACTATAGAATTTCAACGGGACTTTGTAGTTTGAGAGAAGATATTAAATTGACGTTTGACTGGGTGATAGAGTGTTGGATTGCGACTCCATGATTACACGGACAGAGTCATGGTTGACAAAGACTCCGATGGAATAACTGAGTAGTGGCGATAGAACGCCTTTTTTATAAGCGTTTTTGGTTCCTCCTGCCCTAGGTTTCATATTTGGGTAGAGTGGAAAAAGAGGGGTTTTGGACTTCTAATGAGTTGTCGGCAAATCGTGAAGGACAACATGGAAGTATGTTCCGTGGGTCTTACGAAACGGATATGCACGAGTTCAATTGTCTAATACACCAATCAGAAAGAGGGTAATAGGAGTCGGTTTCCCGTGGATTTTCGTAAGAAAAGCGTACCGCTATGTGCTTCGTCGGTTGTTCACGTATATTCGGTTTCCGTCGCGCTCCAGTTTATACGATCAGGACGAGCGGAGTTTTCCGGAGGTCCTTGCCCTGTGCTTAGTCGCTACACGGGATGGAACGCGTATCAATACAATTTTTGTTTTACGAATTTTCATAGAAATTATGCCTGAGATCGTGTTCTCGTGGAAGTCGAGTGGACAAGGAGGGCCGTAGGAAAAGTCTAGTGACTCCGTCGCAAGACGTAACACCCGCCGCTCTGACGCAGCATATAAAGGCGTGGGGTGGAAGATCGAAAGTACAGACTCCGCTGGATGTTCATTCCCTTGCGTGTGCCGATGTCTAGCTGTTTAAGCTCGTCTCTACGCCATTTGACGACGCCAAAGGAGTAGGGCAGGACCGGGACGGCGAGCATATTGGCGGCAGTTGTTACGTGCCGAAGGCACGGGGTATTTACTTCCCCACAACTCTACTCGCGAGAAGCACGAGTTAAATTATTTATGTGGGCCCTCTCTACTTTGCGTCCCATACGGGCCCGCTCATTTTGTGTCCTGAAATGGGTGAAATAGGAAAATAACGATAAAACATAAATTCACCCAACCAATAATTAACGTATATTATATCAATAAGTAATGCGGTAGCGCAAAATACAAATAAAGATTAAAGAAAATTGAAAGGAATGCGATATAATGGGCATTTAAAAGGCGAATAGCTGACGCGAGTCTGACATATGATAGCGCAAGGAGCCTCGGTGCGACGCCCTACAGGCACATTCTCATGCATACACATACACTCTCCCGCACACCGTACAAACGTTACAATATAGATATGAGCGACTTACACTTCGATGTCGCTAATCACTGCGAGTGACTGCGTGGAGGTGGTATACAATGACGCGCATGCACGAGATGGAATTGATTATAGTAAAACACTCGCAGAGTGTTATCGAAGCAATATAATTGATCGGAAAATTTATTGCTAATTTTATTTAGCGCACGTTCTGCGACCATCGCCAAATAATAGGAATACCGGTTTAATGAAATTAGACTAAACTACATTTGGTATAATCAAAGAAATATTGAAAGATCTTAAAATTTTCGGCCCGAGATTTATATTCGCGACGCGAGCAACTTCACGGGACAGCTAACAACCCACGCGACTAAACGACGGTTACAAAGGGGTTGTACTGTATCCGCGAGATTTACGGCACACTATGCGCCGTAAATCTAACGGGCTAACGGGTAGGAGCCTTTTTTCCAGTACTCGATAGTTCGGAGTTCTACTGGAGACTAAATTGGAAAAAAAAGTATTTCTCGCTCTTCAACAATGGTTATAATTATTGTTGGAGAGCGGGGATGGAAAAGTGAAGAGGAAACGAAAAAGGAGACTCGGCTCCGTCAGCATCGCGTGATCGGGCCCTGAGTGGTCGAACGCAGCCAAACTCACGCCACCCCGACTCTGCACATTCCTGGTGATCGCGGAGGTCACCGCACCCCGGGAAGGCACGAGGCACGGCCGCTCTTGCGAAATTCTCGAAAGAAAATGAAAAGAACGGCTCGTGACACCCCCCCCCCCCCCCTTGAGATCAATCGACGTCCTCGTCGACAACAGGAACTGACAGAATCGGAACAATAATGAGATATATAGATGTCGGACTTACAGTTACGGCGCGTCATCTCACACACACATAGTCATACCGCGGCGCCCGCACAGGTTGTGAGTGAAATGTTATCGGACGATTCTTCTTGATTTTGAAGTTATCCGTTGGTTCCTCCGAGAGCGACAAGGGATTGCTCATAGGGCCGTCCGAATCACCTTTGTCTGGAGTGAAGTCGTCTACGGGACTAGTGCTTCTTGGCGACGAAGTTGGCGAGGCGCGGGGTGAATAGGGGCCCCGTGCGCTTCTCATCCCGAGGAAGGTGTTACATTGCCTTCAACAAGTACTTTCTCGGTTCGGCGACGGACCGTAGCATAAACAGCATTATGTCGTGCCGGAGGTTGGAGTTCGATTTCGGCGTCATGCACTTTAGCAGCGTCTTTCCTTGTAGCACAAACTAACGCTCTACATGCGCGCGCGAGTGAGAGCGTCAACCATCCCCGAGAGAGATAGAGTAGTATACCGAGGGCTATGCAGGCCTGACCAGCAAAGCCAGCATACGTGATGTACTGTTGATGTGCTTTCTCTCTCCGACGTTCACCGACGGCGTGAACCTCTCGCTCAATCGCGTAGAGAGACTCTCCATCGCCGTGTTTATCCCAGCTCGAGCCCTTATCACTTTGGGGTGAGAGCGACGGGCGGATCAAGGTTCTCGTGGCGTTACTCATGGCGGGAACGAGCGTGGATATATTTAACGTTACGCCTGGTTGGTAGTCGTATTGTATCGTATTCTCATACGTGCGCATACCAGCCAAAGTAATTCCATGGGTCGTTTCATAGCAGTGAGGGTCAAGTTGTAATAGACCTGCTCCCTTCAATTGCACAGATTGATGCAACGCATTCGGGCAGACAACTCGAACCGTTGTCTCTCGTGGTAGGGAATAGAGCCATCCCCCCTGCGTTGACAGGTAGATCCAATGTACATCGTGTTGAGACTTTATACGTACATCGCAAGTTCTCAGAACTTGATGTGAGGGCCTGATTAGCATTAAAAGCTCACATGTTTCGGTGATGGCGGCATCGTACACCGGGGTTCCCGCCGTGCAAATTAGTCTTCGCTCCACTTGCTTGCACGTGGCTCGGTATGCCGAGTCAGCGAGGAAATACGTTCGTTGATCCGCCGCGATCGCGATGTATGGGGCGGCTGGATTGATGTAAGCCGTTACCGTACCATTGTTGAATTGCTGCGGCACCGTGATCGTGTTTGTTAAAAATCATATTTCATACGATCCAATAATGGTATATGGATTATTATCAGGACTTTGTCATGATGAGAAATCAAATCCGCGCGCACGATTGGTATGGGTAACTCGAGTCCGTCGGATCGGAGTTGAGCTTCCTTCGCTATTGCTTTGAGCCTTTCCGTGTGTAGCGTGACGGGCTCGAATTTCCCTTCTCGAGCTGCTGCAATTATTCGCAGATATTCTCGAAAAGCTTCAATATACCTATCGAGTTTGGTTTCAAGCCTGCCTGCATAATTCACAAGCATGGCATGGTACTGGTGGAGCATCGATCGGTTATTGGCAGCTTGAAGGTCTCTATGCATCTCCAATACGAGGTGGAATACACGATTGACTCGTTCACTCTCGATCTGATGGTTTTTATCGAGATCTTGTAGCTTGGAAGTGGTGATATGCATCTGTTTTTCCATCAGATGGGCTAGCTCCTGATTGTTGGAATATAACTGATCGATCTGATCGGTCAAATATTTGGCATCTTCCTCGTTGAGAGTTCCGAACATCGATCCACTGATTGAGCTAATAAAACCGAATGGAGCAGATCGTTTATGAATTGTAGGAGGACCCTCCGCCGATGCAGATTGTAATCCTGCCTCATCGATTGCCGACCCCAACTCAAACACGAGTTCTTGGGCCTGTTTGAGTCGTGTATTATGATAGTCACATCGCAACAACTCGTTGCAAGTTGCTGGAGGACTATATTTGTTGCAATCGTTATAGGTCTGTGTCAGTAATGTCTCATCCGTCGGGAAAGTACGTGCGAATCTTGACACGTCGATGAATACAGTGACTCTCCAATCAGCCTGTTGTATTTGTAGTGGTGGTAGGTGCTCGTAGTATAAGCCGGAACAGTCTTGAATAAGTGTGACTCGGTACGTAGTATTGGATGCTGGCAGCGTCCGTACGAGTGTGCACGCCAGCGTCGCAATGACCACGCACAACATCGTGGCGTATGTCAGTGGGACCTGTAAGATGACGCCGTTACAGTCAGGATCGCCTTCTCACACCCTTCCGACTCACACACAATCACTCCTCACACTGCTATACTACGTGTACGCTAACTTCACCTTATCGACATGCTTACGGAAACTCTCTCCGTTTACAGTCTGGAGGATGACATTACTTTTATCCGAAATTTGTACAATTGTATAGGGGCCGTGATATCGATTGTCGAATTTTCCCTTACGCGGTTCTTTTAATACGTAAACTTCATCTCCCACTTGACCTTCAAAGGGACGGCTTTTCTTATTATAATATAGCTTTGACCGTTCCTTGGCTTGAATAATACTCCTACCGGCTAATTCACGGACTCCGCATTGTCGTTTGATCGGTTCAGTAAGGAAGGAATTGTGGGTGGGGAGCTTTTCATCCGTAGGAAATTCACTCGGTTGTCTAGCGAGCTTCCCATAAACGAGTTCGTGCGGCGTAAAATTTGTCGCCTCATGAACGCTGGTATTATAGGAAAACTCGGCAAATGGCAACAGACGGTCCCAATAATCGTATTTATTAACGTATTGTTTGATGTATTCCGTTAATACGATGTGACTACGTTCTAGAGCGCCGTTGGTCTGCGGCCGATACCCCGACGTAGTGAGCAATCGAATTTTGTAGATCTTGCAAATTTCTCTGAGCAGGTGGTTCGTAAATGACGTACCGCGATCGGAAAGAATTGCTCGGGGCGCTCCGAACTGGCTAAACAATCGTCGCACTGAAGCTTCTGCGATCGTTTGAGCTATTAAATCCGGAACCGGTTCCGCTAGGCAATATTTTGACAAGTGATCCTGCATAGTTAATATATGCCGGTTACCATGAGGAGACATCGGCAATGGACCAACGGTGTCCACGGATATTCTGTCAAACGTGTCGACGGGGGTGTCAGTGTTAAGCATCGGCTCGCGAGTTTTTGCTCGAACGAGTTTCTGCTCCTGGCAACCCTTACAATGCCGGATATAGTTTTGAACGTCGTTATGTAAGGTAGGCCAGTAGAAACGCTCGCGTATTCTACGATACGTTTTTGTTACGCCCTTGTGACTCCCGAGAAGACTGTCGTGAGCCTCATGGATTATTCTATCCTGCTCTTCGACACTCGGTATTTTGGTTTTACCATAGCAGTTTACAATGGAAATTCCAGAATTTCCGAAAATTTCATGAATCATTTCCAATAAACATTCCGCCGGCAAGTGGTCGGTAGGGGATGACGAGAAACTCGGAGAGTTTTGGTGTCTGAATTATTTAATAATCTTCTTAAATTTTCTAGACCCAGGCGAATCTTTTCGGGACTCGTTTCGTCATAGTAACGACGCCTTATTATTAGGCTATAAACTTTGTATTGACCGAGCGGGGTAATGGCGATTTGACTAATATTGAAATTCTTTTCCTTCATTGATGTTGGATCAACAATGCCCAAGTCGGACAATAATTTTCCATTTGGGTCAACGAATTCTCCATCCGAGGAAATAAAATGAGCAATATTGTCTCGACAATATGTTAGGCATTCGGGTGTTCCGGTTATGAGGGATTCGTTGGAAAATATGTTTTCTTTATTTCCCCGCGTCGCATTACTCTCGTCCATGGCCTGGGCCTGTGACCGACAGAGAGACGTTTTGTCGTCTAGCATTACGACGGGGGTTCTCGCCGTTTCTGTTGTTGTCTCCTTCATCAACACGCGTTGAACGGCCGTCGGAGAACCCGGCTTAAGCGATTGGACCCGGGAGACTGAGGCAAGGAGAGGATCAAAGAGCATGATGGTCTCTCGTCCGTAGACACGGCTCGGTCGTTCTGCTCGTGGGAAGATGGAAGTGGGGGAGTCTCTGAACGAAGCGTCCGAAGTAGCGATGGAGCTCTATGGCGAGGGGGCGAGGAGTGGAGCGCGGGTGCATCTCGCTCTACTACAGTCTCCTGCAGCATAGTTGAAGCGGCCACGGGCCCCTTGGGCATCATACTATCGCATAGTATAGTATGGCCTTGCTCATTTTCATGCTTCGTTCTAATACCCGCAAGACTCGTGCATTTCAAGAGTTCTTTTTCGGTCAGTGACTGTGATTTTTGGGTCAGCTGATCGATGCGACGAGCGAGTTCGACATCTTCCTTTTCCTCGCAAAAGGGGTCTAATTCATTAAGTAATTCCTGAGCCTCCTCGTTCACTTCGTCTCCATCGGACACATGTTCCGGTAAGAGAGTCTGTTCGAGATCCGAGGAAGCTTCCGGATCTTTTTCAAACTGTTCCTCGAGTTGCCGAAGCGACTCATGAATTTGGTTAAAAGATCGTTGCAGTTCCTGTGTCATGCCCTTTTTTGTACCTGCACCATTTCCTCCACGGGTGTGCTATCTTCGGAGTCACTCGCGGGAGGACTCATTATGACAGTCGTTTCCGCGGGAGAGGGGGTCACGCTCGGCTTCGCCGGGAAAGGTCGCTCTCTGCCCTCCTCTGGACGTCGTTTAGGCGGCCTTCCGGCCCTTCGAGGCGGAGGGAGAGGGACAGGGAGCATGCTACGATGCAAACGTTGTATCGGTCGCGCCTGTTCTTCGGAGCTAGATTCGGAGATCTCCGCAGCGAGGGGCGTGGGGCGAGGGGCAAGCCCCGAAGCTACTCGACTACGAGTCCGAGCGGCAACGACGCTCGCGCCGAGCGCTTCGGGTACCTTCGGGTTTTTGCTCGTAGACGGAACTCGATGTGAACGTATTGACTGACCCCGCTGAGGATCTGAATAGAGCCTTGGTCTACTTGTCTCACTCTTAAGGAGTTGTATGGGCAATACTTTCGCTATTTCCTCGGCCGACTCGCTCTCGCTGGATTCCGAACTGAATGAATTGATCGGGTTTCGCGAGAGAGCATCAGCGTTGATATTTAATCGACCCGGTTTGTAGACAAATTCGTAGTCGTAATTTCGCAAAATTAGACGCCATCGTGTTAACCCCTTACCTGGATCATTCATTGAACCTATCCATTTAAGCGGCTAATGATCGCTAATTAATTTGAATTTACGACCATACAGATACGGCTGAAAATTCTCTAAAGCATTTATCACCGCGAGACATTCTTTCTCTGTTGTGCCATAGTTAATGCCTCCTTGGCCTTCAGGAGAATGCGCGAGAAATAAGCGATAGGGAGGTCCATGCCGTTATGCTCTTGTCCCAACACCGCTCCGACTGCAAAGTCAGACGCATTGATAGTCGGAGTAAAAGGACGATTAAAATCGGGATATTGAAGAATCAGTTCTCTACACAGAGCTCTGCGTAGGCTTCGGAAACTGCGTCGCTGCTCGACTCCCCAGGAGAAAGGTTTTCCCTTCTTCAATAGTTGTGAAAGGGGTTTCGCGCGACCAGAAAAATTCGCGATGAAACGTCGATAATATCCGGCCAGTCCGAGGAACTGCCGAACATTCTTTGCCGTTTTTGGTGTTGGGAATTTTTTTACAGCTTCCAATTTTTTTGGTTCGGGCCTTAGCCCATCTCGACCAATAATATGTCCAAGATAAGCGACTTACTTTCGGAGGAACTCACATTTATCTGGCTCAACGACAAGATTGGCTTGTCGCAATCGTTCAAATAGCCTGCGAACCTTTTTTTCATGCTCTTCCAACGTTTTGGCAAATATTACGACATCATCGAGGTATATAACCAATTCAGTGCCTTGTAGACCTCGCAATACATTATCCATAAGTCGTTGGAAGGTCGCGGGAGCATTTTTTAATTCCTCGGGCATTCGAACGTATTCGTAATGTCCGTTGAAAGTAGAAAATGCCGTTTTCAGGCTATCCCTGGGATCCATTGGGATTTGTTGAAATCCGCTGGCAAGGTCAAAGGTCGAGAAACACCGTGCCTCACCCAATCGGTCCAATATATCCAGTATATTAGGCAATGGGAAAGCGTCGGATATGGTTTTTTCATTTAATTTGCGGAAATCAATTACCTTCCTCATTCGCGGCCTACCCTGAGAGTCAGGCTTTTTCGGAACTATCCATATCGGAGGTTTGTAGGGCGATTGGGAGGGAACTATGATTCCGTTCTCGAGTTTCTTTGCCACCTGCGATTGAACCTCATCTCGATGGATCGAAGGAAAACGATATTGACGCGTATTTATTGGTAAGTCGTCGACCGTAGGTATTCGGTGGGCGACACGCGAGGTACATGGTAAGACGTCTCCCGCCAGCTTGAAGCGCATCGGATCCTCTTCAACCAAACGACACATGTGCTGTCGCTCATGCTTGTTCAGATTGTCGAGACGCAATGCCCTCAAAACTGCGGACACGCGATCTTCCGGTGGTTCGACGCCCTCGTCGGTTGAGTCCTCACTCTCCGATCGAGGATCCCCATCCACGTTGCAATATTCGAAGGGAATAATTTCTTGTGGGGCGATCTCTATATCTACATCGCGATCGAGAGTGCTAACCGCGAGCACGTGGCAAACACCGTTTTTTTGCGCGACCAGCGCGTCACCAATATACAGACCCTCTTCCGTATCGATGCGCGGTAGAAATCCTTCGGTCAAGTTCGTATTCTTCACCTCAATGGGCATTTGCTCTCGCATACGCGCCTTTATGGCGAAAATTCGCCTGACCGGGGAAGATACCCCGCTCGTCGAACGTGAACAAGATTGATCTAACATTAAGAAGGGTCGAGGTCGAATCGGGTCGCTGGCCATCATGAGAGCGTTATGGTGAAATGATAATTCGGCTTTTTCGGGACGCAAGAAAGGTCTTCCCATTAAACCATTACTGTCAGTTGCAAATTCTTCAACAACGTGGAAAGTATGGGGCAGGTTATTTATCGATAATGTTACAGTACCGAGTGACCATGATTTTTCACCAGATGGTCCGGTGTATTGTCGGCGCTTTGAGGGGTCGTAATTGATATCTTCGCGAAGAGCGCGAAATTTAATAAAGTTCAATTCCGATCCCGAATCACAAAAGAAATCATCGGTTCCTGATGAGAGTTCAGGGGCGGACAGTTTTATTACCGGCGACTCGATACCATCGTCGGAATCCGAGAACGGCAAGACCTCGCATTCGGAATCCGTAGCGGTGAACTTACCCATTTCCGTTGATCCTGAAAAGTGACCGCGGATTTTCGAGGGTCGGTACCCGTTGTTCGCGATTTTGCTTGGCCCGTCGCTTCGCGGCGCCGAGCCCCTTGCGAGTTTAAATGTTCCGTGCTCGAGGTATCGGGTGTACCGTTACGCGGACTCGGGGACGAATTTCGCGGATTACTCGCGGCTCGAGAGCCTGTCTCCGTCCATGGACAGCATGCGCATCCGCCATTATGGCAGCAGCAATATCGTCGGTCGCATCCCTGCTCACAGTCGTCGATCCGAGGACTGGGGGATCGCGAACGTTCCCTATCTCGGGTTTTTAATATACTGGGCAATCTTGAGCTGCCGGGATCCAACGGTCTTTCCCGATGACGCGATCGGTCAGGGCGATCGGATTCGTCAAATCGGTCAAATCGATTCGACCGACTC
Source organism: Ophion ellenae (assembly GCA_963210295.1). Classification (NCBI taxonomy): domain Eukaryota; kingdom Metazoa; phylum Arthropoda; class Insecta; order Hymenoptera; family Ichneumonidae; genus Ophion; species Ophion ellenae. The sequence continues at coordinate 10,921,168 of OY723395.1, read as the reverse complement.
GATCTTTCGACTCTATCAGATCGATCAAACCTCCCAAACTGAATCGGACTAACACTGCGGTCCAATGAAGCTCGTGAATCCGGAGAGGGAGTACGCGAGTCGACTTTACGGGGATTCGATTTTCTTGGATCAACGTTCTTGGACTCGCCCTTCGCGACTAACGCGAGAGTGTCCGAGGATGAACGCGTACGATCTTGAGACACGGCATCTCTCTCGTGGCTGAATTCCGCGAGAGGCGAAGCAATCTGAAAAGGATCCTTCAATGTTTTAGGGGCTGCTATTATCAATAAGTCGCCTACTCGCGAGGATACTGCCCTGATGAATGCATTTAATGCTGATTTGCTGAGAGGATCGGTAGGTAGCGTAGGTAGATCGAAACCGTAGTCGATCTTCTATGCATTACGCGCCAGGCCGATCAGACCGCGCGTACGATTGTACAAACCGTGTAACGACCCTGAGATAATCGGAGCCGAAGAAGATCCGACATATAGTCATCATACTTCCTAGGCTGCGACAATCCTTCTTTCAGAACCATTATGAGCTCGGCAGTCGTGTTAATGACTTCACCCTGTACACAAGCCCGTGCTTCGCCGCGTAACCGACTTAACACGGATGCGACAAACTCCACGTCCCTTCCCTGTTCAACGAACGGTCCTGAAATGGGTGAAATAGGAAAATAACGATAAGACATAAATTCACCCAACCAATAATTAACATGTATTATATCAATAAGTAATGCGGTAGCGCAAAATACAAATAAAGATTAAAGAAAATTAAAAGGAATGCGATATAATGGGCGTTTAAAAGGCGAATAGCTGACGCGAGTCTGACATATGATACCGCAAGGAGCCTCGGTGCGACGTCCTACAGGCACATTCTCATGCATACACATACACTCTCCCGCACACCGTACAAACGTTACAATATGGATATGAGCGACTTACACTTCGATGTCGCTAATCACTGCGAGTGACTGCGTGGAGGTGGTACACAATGACGCGCAGGCACGAGATGGAATTGATGATAGTAAAACACTCGCAGAGTGTTATCGAAGCAATATAATTGATCGGAAAATTTATTGCTAATTTAATTTAGCGCACGTACTGCGACTATCGCCAAATAATAGGAATACCGGTTTAATGAAATTAGACTAAACTACATTTGGTATAATCAAAGAAATATTGAAAGATCTTAAAATTTTCGGCCCGAGATTTATATTCGCGACGCGAGCAACTTCACGGGACAGCTAACAACCCACGCGACTAAACGACGGTTACAAAGGGGTTGTACTGTATCCGCGAGATTTACGGCACGCTATGCGAAGGCTAACGGGTAGCAGCCTTTTTTCCAGTACTCGATAGTTCGGAGTTCTACTGGAGACTAAATTGGGAAAAAAAGTATTTCTCGCTCTTCAACAATGGTTATAATTATTGTTGGAGAGCGGCGATGAAAAAGTGAAGAGGAACCGAAAAAGGAGACTCCGCTCCGTCAGCATCGCGTGGTCGGGCCCTGAGTGGTCGAACGCAGCCAATCTCACGCCACCCCGACTCTGCACATTCCTGGTGATCGCGGAGGTCACCGCACCCTGGGAAGGCACGAGGCACGGCCGCTCTTGCGAAATTCTCGAAAAAAAATAAAAAGAACGGTTCGTGACACAGTAATCTTCTTTTTCCCAGACAAATCTGATATCCAGACCCGTCTGAGACGCTGCCTATACTCGCTACCGAGGGCCCCTTTGACACCCTCAGCTCCTTGTACAGAGCGCTGATCGATGCCAAGGTACCGGTAAGACCCTCCGGCGTTCAGGTGGTTGAAGACGCTCCCGTCCACCAGCCGAACATCAGCCTCGACATCCTCTGCTCTCCCTCTTGTGAGATGAAGAACAGCGCACTTGTCCAATTCGAAGTCCATTTCCGCCGCCCACGTGTACGTCGCTACGATGTTCAAGAGGAGCTTAAGCCCCTCCCCGGGAGCATATAGATTGAGTTCATTCATATAAAATAAATAGGTGATCCCTCGCCCACGCTCCCCAGGGGACCCCGCTTCGTACCCGCGTGCAGCCCGCAAGACGATTGATAGGGGTAATAGTAAGACACAAAACAGGAGGGGGCTGAGAGAATCTCCCTGGATAATCCCCCTCCTATACCACACCACTCCAGTCGACACGTCGCCTCCACTAGTCCTAACTGTGAAGCGTGTCTTCCAGAGCCGCATGAGCTGCTTAATGCATCCCACTATATATGGACTCACTGAAAAGCGTTCGAGTAGGTGTATAATCAGTTTGTGACTGACAGTGTCGAATGCCTTACGGCAGTCTATCCAAGCGACTGAAAGGTTACACTTGTGCTGGACCGCGTCTTGCGTGATGCAGCGGTCCACCAGCAGGTCCTCCTTATAACCTCCCAGCCCCCTCTTGGATCCCCTTTGTTCGTGTATCTCCCGCCATGCAGGCTCGAACTCGCGCAGTACACGCTCACAAAGTATCTTCGTGAAGATCTTACATAGCGTATTCAGACACGTATCGGGCGGTAGTTCTCCGGACGAGACAGATACTCTTTTTTGGGGAGTAACACTGTCCTTCCCTCTGTCAGCCATGCAGGGGTAGGCACCGTCCCATGGATGAATGACGAGAAGATGTGGGCCAGATGGGTATGGGTGCACGTGAATTTCTTCCACCAGAAGTTGTTAATCCCATCCGGTCCGGGAGCGGCGTTGTTCCTCATGCTACTCACCGTATTCTCCACCTCACCTCGCGTGACTAGAAGACAGTCACCAGGCTGACTCGGCGATTGCCGGCAAAACGGCCGAACCACCCCAGAGCTGGAATGCATTCATCAAAATGACCCTCCTCGCTATACAGTTGTCCTCAAAACCGCTCCACCTGAACAGCTGTTTGCCCTTTGCCGAGGGCAGGCGTAGGTGGTCGGAACCAGTGGCCTGGGTCAGAACGGAAGAGGGCGTTTTCTAACGCCCGACCCAGCCGGCTCTCTAGGGATTGCCTCGGAACCCAGGGGTTCCGCACCTTCTTCACGTAGCGTTCCTTCACAATAAGGAGGTTAGCTTTGTTCAATGTGTGGTGACGGCATTTCAGTTCCGACCTAATTTTTCGAATATCATGGGTGAACGCTCTCCCCGCCGTAATAAAGTGTATAACACATTGAATACGGGATGCCCGCTTCCGCGCTTCATTTATTTTATTCTGGAGCTGTGCAGCGTGCCGCCGAGTCTTAACCACGAACGCCGCCTTATCATTGCGTGTCCGAGGTTTCGCCTCAACAGCCGCGTGATGCACAGCCCAGTTCAAGCTGAGGAGATCAGCAGTCTCAGGAATTGCTACCGCAAGGGACTGATTTGCAGTTTCTCGGCAACCAGGCTTCCGGGGGGTGGGGGGTCCGACTGCCCAATTTTTCATTTATTTATTGCTATTATACTGGGTGCGCAACTAAGGTTCCGGGTTTGTTTGACCAATGAAAAATCGGAAAATTCAAGACATATACAAACAATGGTTCATTCGAAGTATTGTTCCTCGATATATACACATTTTTGCCATCTCTGTGGCAATACATAAATACCGCGACGATAAAAAGATGCGTGTTTGTACTGAAACCATTCGTCCAACAAATTTTGTACTGCATTGCTACACTTGGCAATTATGGCCAAGTGTAGCCCACCCAAGTCATGCGTCATTGACCGGAACAAGTAATAGTCTGAAGGGGCCAGGTCTGGCGAATACGGCGGGTGCGGTAGCAGATCCCATTTCAGTGTTTTTATGGTGTCCTGGACGATGGGACTGCGATGGCACGGAGCAATGTCGTGCTGCAATATCACACGTTCGTCTTTCGTGTCCCATTCCGGCCGATTTTCGAGCAATGCGTGGTACAAATTGATTAGTTGTTGTCAGTTGACAGCGATGCCCATTGACAGTTTCGCCCGGTTTCAGCAGCTCATAGTACACGATTCCATTCTGGTCATACCAAACGCAGAGCATTGTCTTTTTTCCGAAGCGATTTGGCCGTGCCGTCGATGTTGACGCTTCGCCAAGTGAAAGCCACGATTTTCTGCGTTTGGGATTCTCGAAATATATTCATTTTCCATCGCCAGTACTAATTCGATGCAGAAAACTCTTTCTGTTATGCCGCAAAAGAAAAATTTCGGACGTGGCTCTTCGATTTTCCATTTGTCTTTCAGTCAACTCATGCGGCACCCACTTTCCTTCCTTATGAATTTTTCGAAATACATTGCCGAGTCACATTTAATGCCTCGGCAAGTTGATCTTCTGTTTGAGTGTCATCTTCGTCCGAAAACGCTTGCAGATTGGCGTCCGCAAATGTTTGCGGTGTTCCCGAGCGCTCCTTGTCCCCAGTCTCAAAATCGCCCCTTTTGAACCGCTTGAACCTATATTCACACGTTGTTTTTGATGGTATATGTTCGTCGTAGGCCTCATCAAGTAACCGACGTGCCTCAGCTGCTGTTTTTTTTAGGTTGAAGCATAAAAGCAATGCTTCCCGAAAATGCTGTTTATTTCTCAGAAACTATGACATTTTCGAGGTTAGAAAAAAGGTCGTTGTGTTGCGATATTTGTTTATATTACGACTGGGTATTCTTAACAGATGTCCAAGCTATAAAGGCACCCAATTTGAGACCTGCATTCCAACTATATGTGTCACTAGCGGCATCCATGTGTGAAACCCGGGAACTTAGTTGCTCGCCTAGTATAATAGACTTTATTGCTCCGGGCAACGCACTTCCTCAGTTTGCACTGGAAAACATTCACCTATCCCCGGGGGTTAGGCTCGGTTTTAATCTAGACCGGAACAATAACGCTGGGCGTCGCTCGAGGGTTCCGACACCACCTCGGCTGCCGCCCAGTCAAAAAGTCGCGCGGAAAGTCCAATATATCGCTCCGCGACAGCTGCTCCCTCGAGCCAGAGGGTGAGCGGCTACCGCAGTCCACAATCGTGTTGCCTGAGTAAACGGAGGCATCCAAGTATGACCGCCTTCTGCATCCGACCCGCTAGCAACCGGACACGGGGTTTGCAAACCGGTATGCCAGCGAGGCCCGACACAAAAGACTCTGTCATCCTCCCTAGCGCGCCCATGACGAGGACAACGAGAGTCACCCCTGAATCCCCGGTGCAAACAACGCAGCTCGGCCAGGAGAGGCTGATACTTGAGCCATTTCTCTTCTTCCTTTCGCGACACGTTCACTTCGGCTGGAGCCGAGAACTCAATGACGTATATCGTCATGTCGTCGAAATCGAAGAGGCCAACATCAGGCTTAGTCGCTTGAAGCTGCCCGATGGTCTCAAACGAGAACTTCCAATAAATCTTGCACCGCTCGTCCACGACAACAGACTATCTAACGGTATATATACAGATAACAGTAATACCTCCTATATAAAGATAACAGTAATATCTCCTGGTAAATAAGGCGGCATGAGCTGCCGGTCTATCCCATAAGATCGCCGTAGATGGTAGTACGAAACCCTTAGGGCTGCGTTATGGCGATGGATATAGCCGGAGACTGCATATACCGAGCAGAACGCCAGTAGATGTATCAGTGTCTCCGGCGATTGCTTGCATGCACGACATAAAGAGGTCGGCAGAGGCTGACCCATAACGCGACTGCGATAGACGAAGGTGTTGATAACTCCGTCTTGGCAGTCGCAGATAAACCCCTGGGTCTCGGCGTCATTCCAGCTGACCGCAAAAAGGAAAAGATCAGCTGGGTGGACAGCCCTTGCTCCTCGATATGGTGAAAAAACACATCGTGCATGTGTCTGTCCACGTGATGCCGAGTCAGGACAGTTAATGTCAATAATTTAACGTGCTGTACATGGGCAGAAGCCTTAACCAACACGACCTCCACGGGTTTGAGGTCGGATACGCCTACCACGCGACAAGCATATGCAAGCCTCCCAGTTAACATTCGGAGGCGGGTCCTCGTGCATTTACTGGTGAAGCCGAGTGACTTTCCAATACTCTAACAGGTCTGCAGGCTGCTGCCCGAGCTGTTGGTGCGCAGCACACCGGTCGGAACCACTAACGGTTCCTGGCCACCTTGCGACCAACCACTGCCCACACGAGACCGACTTCAACGGCTGGGCCGACTACTTGTCGATGGCTACTCAGCCCCCATGGTACCAGTTTAGATCACTGGTGGGGTCTTCGTGACACATAGTCGTGCCACTACACTTTGCGGGTCCCACCCCGACGGCCGTGGTAGGCCAGCTGGAACGGCGGTGTCGCCGCTCACCGAGGTTTCCTCAGGCGTCGTCCCGTAGGAGTCAGACTGCAGGAACCCTCCTACCGGAAAAAGTCACAGGCCGTGAGGCCTCAACCCCACGGTTCTCAAAAGTCTCGACACGTCTAGAGGCACAGAAACACATAAAACCGAAGACACTTGACGATGCACGCCAAATTTCATTCAAAAAGGCTAATTTTCCTTAACAACAAAAAATGGTCACGTTCACTGACCGAGGCCAGGAACGGACACAACACTCAACACTTTGTACATAGCACAATACTGCACGAAAATGTAAAAATGTCACAAGTGCCTAAATGGCAAAAAAAAGCGAACGACACAACACACATGCCTACGATAGGGCAACGTTGCACTCAGCCGGGATCCAGCTGTGCCCGGTCTAATCCGACGTTTCGGATATACTCCGGGCACAGCTTTCTCCTCGCGGTATGCCCCACGTCCTTCCTGCGACTTCGCGTATAATTTACGCGCCTGGCCGTTGCCTTGGCCGGATAGCCAACCCGCAAATGTTCGTTCGATCCGCAGTGCTCACATATCTGGTCTGGAGCACTGCAGTTTTTTGCAATGTGGCCGTAGCCACAGCACTCGGAGCACCGAGTAACACTAAGATACTCGGCGCTCCTATATGAGCCCCAAGCAAGGAACACACGGTCCCGCCTGAGGACTCCTTCCATAAGTCGCATGGGTAATTCGACAATCCAATTATTTAGCCCCTCCTTGCTCTTGAAGCAGTGTTCGAAGGAGACTGCCTCAGAGAGAACAGCCTCCTCCTCGTTCGAGTGCCTGAGAAGGTTTTTCTTAACGAAATCCTCCTTCAGGACTTCTTTTGACACTTCGATCTCCACGTCAAACACGATGATCGATGAATTTCTCTTAGCGGCAATCACGGCCGTGAAGCTCATGCCGCTAAGGTCTGCACGAGTTATGATCTCGGCGTCCTCTTTCGAGGCGACATTGATCGCTATGCCCTTCTTGCGCGTCTGCCTGACAGACGCTACCTTCAGGGCACCGCGGTGCTCTTCGAGTCCGCGGAGTAGGTGCTTTCGGACTTCCTCCACGGCTCTGTTCCCCACTCAGCCTTTCTCCCCAACGTGACTGTCTCAACCGATGGTGCTTGCGCACCACGTCATGTCTTCTTTTCCCGGCGGCAGACGTGTACGTCTGCAGTGGGATGGTCACCTCCGCCTCTTCCTCCTTCTCCTTCCGGAGATGCTCCATCGCCTCCCAAGTCGCTTTCTCCACCTGAAGCTTCTTCACCTCCTCCTCGAAGTCGGTTAACCGCTTCATCAACCCATCCTTGTACTTCGCGTACCGCGTCCTGTAGCTCTGGAGGTCCTCTTCGGCCCTGACGCGCTTACCCTGCATAAATTGTGACTCCTGCATCATAATCCGGTACGAGTGCCTCATTGCCATGCAGTTCGCCCGTTGATGGCGGACCTCTGACTCGTAGTTCGCTACGCTTTTTAGCACGCGACTGATCGTGGCTCTCGTCACCTCATTGGAGTCCTTAAATAGGTAATTCTCCACACCCTCTCTTTCCGTCCTGAGATATTCCTCCAGCCTGTTCGTGCTACCGTCTCCATCTCCTTCCATCCCCACAACCTGTGTCTCCTTGTCGTGCTGATCCACGGAAGTTATCACCTTCATCGCTTTTTGTGATCGCGTGGCCGGTGCGAGGAAGCCATTGTCCTCGACCCAGCACTCGTCCTTCTTCTTGAACTTAGGTCCTGCACGCTTCTTTCTCTTTGGGCCAGGCTTCCTCGGAGTGTCCCCGCGTCCGGATGACTCCGCAGAATCACCGTCCACATCAAGCTCCTCACGCGAACGCTTCACACTTCCTTGGGAGCGTCCTCCCTCGGAAGTGATCGACGTCGCGCTCGGGCTTCTCCTTAAGGTCCGTGCCTCCTGTTTCATGGTCTCTGCGCCTACAGTCATTTCCGTTATATCATATCCAGTTTCTGCGTTTTTATATTTAGTTTGTTCCATTTTATTCCCACGATAATGGTCGGTTATAAAGGCCCACCCGGGCCTTCCGCCTTACCGGGGTAAGAGGACTTATAATACACCCGCGAACCTGCCCCAACGGCACCGGGGAGGCCGCTTGGGCTACCACCGTTTCTTCCATCTTGGTAATCTTGCATCCGAGGCACGTCACTTCAACCCCAGAATTAGATGGAGCTGGGACACCGGGCGCGCCACTTCCCGAATCGCCCAGTGACGCTGTCCTGGGCCAGTGACACCGGACGATCCGCGAGGAGTCGAGTCAGGACAGTCTGCTCGGCAGCCCTGTTGTCCGCCGAGGTCGGGACTTAGCCAACTGAGCCACGGAGTCTATTGGCAAGGCGCAACGCCGGCGCCGGCGGAACTACAAGTCGTGGGTCTCTGCCGCCCGATCTGCCGCCTTATAAAAAAAAGCCCCCGTCCCATGAAGCTGATGCTGGTGTACAATCTCCAGGAGCGGGTCCGAGTTCGTTATTACATCGCTTGCTATGCTTCAGACCCAAGAGCCCGCGCCCGCCTCTCTGACGCAGTATATAAAGGCACGTCAGAGCGACAAAAGAGAATTGGGCGCGGGGACATTTTGGCGCAGGGCCGTTTTGGCGCTGCCGTTCTGGCGCGAGGACGTTTTGGCGCGAGGACATTTAGGCGCAAGGACATTTTGGCGCAAGGATGTTTTGGCGCGGGGACGTTTTGGTGCGAGGACGTTTTGATGTCAGGGTGTTCCGGCGCCAGCACAAGTTGGTTCGGTACCACGAATTGTATGTCTATGATAAACCATATGTCATAGGCCTAAGTCTTGAGCTGCTTGAGGAACACATTTGAAAAAAGGATGAATACTCCTTTTTAATTAATAGAAATTGTATAAAAATATCACTAAAAAAAAATCATCAACAAAATATTTTTTTGTTTGTTTTGTTGTTTTTTTTTCCGGCTTGTTGGGGTTTGTTTTTGGGTTTATTGTTTGGGTTCCCTTGAGTTTGTTTGCTTCCATTTGTTTGTTTGGGTTTGTTTGAGTATATCAGCCAAATAAATGAAATCATGAAAAAAATCATTTTTTGTTTGGTTTAGTTGTTTTTTTGTTCGGGCTTGTTGGGGTTTGTTTGGGTTTCCTATTTATAAAATGATATTACGTTGCTGTCCTGTATAAGTACGAATCGTGTGTGTGTGTGTGTGTATTGTGTGTTATGTTATGGTTTATACGGCTTCATTCGGATTTGCTTGTGCGCCAGTACATTCCTGCAAAAGCGTTCCCACGCCAAAACGTTCCCGCGCCAAAACATCCCTGCGCCTAAACGTCCTGGCGCTCAAACGTTCTCACGCCCAAACGTCCTCGCGCCAAAGAAGCAGCGCCAAAACGTCCCCGCGCCGAAATATCCCCGCGCCAAAACGTCTCGTGTCAAAACGGTCGGGCTAAAACGGCGGCGCCAAAACGTAATGTACCCTCTGCTGGATGTTCATTATTTTGCGTGTGCCGATGTCCAGCTGTTTGAGCTCGTCTCTATGCCATTTGACGACGCCAAAGCAGTAGAGCAGGGTCGGGACAGCGAGCATATTGGTGGCAGTGGTCTTATTTTTCTCAGACAGATCTGATTTTCAGATCCGTCTGAGATGCCGCATATACTCGCTGCGGGGGGCCTCCTTGACACCCTCAGCCTCTTGTACAGAGCGCTGATCGATGCCAAGGTACCGGCAAGACCCTCCGGCGTCCAGGTGGTTGAAGATGCTCCCGTCCACCAGCCGAACATCAGCCACGACACCCTCTGCTCTCCCTCTCCTGAGATGAACGATTGAACAATTTCTTGATGGTTGAAGGCAAGTATTGGCATCAAGTCCTTTTCACGTTCAAGGTCATTGATCGGACTCGTCGCATCGTCGGGATCATTCACGAAACCGTCACGGGGGATACAGCGAATGCAGGCGAACATCATATCGTCCCAGTCGGTCTCATACTCGCAGTCGTTCACGTCATTCTCATTGCTCGCGAGAATGTGACAATAGTTCACGACAATTCGCAGGAGTCGGAGGGAGGACGAGAGGAATCTCAAGTACAGGCTTAGAAAAATGACGAGCTGGAAATCGTCAACGACTGCGTGCCAGCGGATCCACCGATGTCGGAAGCAGCGGCCCCCGTCAATACCGAACAACCGATGAGTATATCCGCTCAAAACATTTTGAAAAAATCTGACTATAAAAACTGACCTTCAAGAAGACGTATCACACGTTATTGGAGCGCGTTTGGAACCGGACGAGCAGGCGGCTCCTTCTTTACACAAAGGCATGGTCATTCGTTGGTCGGAACGTTTCGGAAAAGGGCTTCTCAAAGAGGAAAAAAAAACTATTGGAAAGATATAGTATTCCAGAAAACTGTGGTTTTATAGCTGCCCCGGAGTTAAATCCGGAGGTCGGTGCCGTGATGCACGAAAATTTTAAGACACGAGATAAACGCATCGCCGAAAAACAACAGAGCATTGCTTCGTGCATGGCAGCTATGGGAAAAGCTATCTCGATTATTCTAAAAACGGATAGTCAGAAAAAACTCGAGTGACTTGAGATTTTGAGTGACACAGCAAGGCTCTTGGCGTTCCTTCAGAGAAAGGAATCAGGGATTCCAAAGACTTTGATTCTCGCAGATATGAACTCTGACAGTCGGTTGTTGTTCGGTGCTAATACAGAGGAAAAAATTAAGACTGTGAAGACGCTCGAGCATATACCAAAGGACCTTAAGCAAGCGGCAAAACCATTGAGGCTGGAAAATTCAACACACCCGTGGGGCCCGTCGGCACAGGGTCAGTTCATGCACCAAAGAAATCCAACTCCGAACGAGCCAAAAAATCAGCGAACAACAGGTTCGGTTTTGGCCCGAAAAATTCGTATCCTCGTAAGACATAGTATCTGGACAGACGCCGTTAATTTCCAGCGTAGGTAAACTGCGGGTCGTTTACGGTTTTTTTTATCAGTCGTAGTCAAAAGTATCGGCAGATCCTGTAATTCACGGATGGATTGAGGGGTTAAAACTTCCTTTTTCATAATTTCCTGTAGGAGACGGATCTCGGAAAAGAGGGTTTGGTCAAATGAGGAAAGATTTTTTATTACTTGCGAAATCGAAAAACTAGTAGAAAAAGGTGCAATACCGAAGGTCATCCAGTCTCTAGACCAATGTTTGTCAAATATTGTTTTAGTGCCAAAGCCCGATGGTACACAGAGGTTAATTTTAAACCTCAACAGCCTTAACGAGTTCGGGGCTACGGAACAATTCAAGGTAGCGGATTGGCGAGTGGCAAAGTCGTTAAGTGATCCCTATTTTTATATAGCGTTGACAATTGATATAAAAGGCGCGTACTATCTGGTATCGGTGGAAATAAGTCATAGAAGATGTTTACGGTTCCGGTTTAATGGCGTATGTTGCGAGTTCACTTGCTTACCATTCGGATTGAACGTCGCACCTTTCGTATTTACAAAAATACTCAAACCGGTAACAGCATATCTTAAGAAGACAAGGCCGAATGAAGTAGAGTTCAATTATGATATTTTTACTGATGCGTTGCGCACAGGACGGGCAGTATCGTGCGAACGTCGGCGAGAAAATAGAGATTGGAGTACAGACAATTTAAAGTTTCACATCAATCATCTGGAGTTATCAGCCGCATTTTATGGACTAAAATGTTTTTTGAGCGATACAAAACAATGTAATGCGCTTCTTCTTATAAATCGAATGCGCGATAGCCGATTCGATAATCCTAGCGCGGTGGCAAGGTGGATTGGTGCGAGGCCAGCGACATTTTGATCGTTGCGGGATATATTGCATCAGAAAGACATATAGAAGCGGCTTACGAGTCACGAAAATTACAACCGGAAACGGAAATAAATGGAAAAATTACAAACCACCAAACAAACGGAAATAAATGGAAAAATTACAATTCCACCAAATGGAAAAATTACAAACGACACGTTGTTATCCGAAATGGCTCAATGAATCAAATCTAATTAGCTTTTGTTCTTAACTCTGTCCTTGTGCAAAATACACACACAAGATGTATTGGAATATTTGCGACGTATTTCAAGATGTATTGGAATACTTGCCGAAATGTAGATCAGAGGTCTCTTTCCTTCGGACTTCCGTTGTAGCAAAGAGTCGTCGTCTTCAGAGAAAGAGGACGAACCGTGAAATGGACAGGGAAACAGGTGAAGAATCTGAATGTCTTCAGAAAAAGAGGACGAACCTGGGACGGACAGGTGAAACAGGAGAAGAATCAGAGCTCACGAGGATTTGTTCGGACAAGGTGTCTTCAGGTTTACACAAAGGAGAAGATCACGAGTGAATTATATCAGTGATTTAATTTTTCGCATAACTGTTGATTACAATGTTATTTTCGATCAAATGCGAATAACACTCTTCCGGCTTATCCGCGCGACGGTTTATACTATTTTATTATAGATTCCATAGCATTTTTCGGGGTCTTCCCCCGTAGTACATTCCCCACCATATTCCACTTCCTCATCCCCACCTTGCGGCCGTAGCCGATTTCCCCCTCTGTATCGCATTCGTCACGGTATTTTTGCCATGGGTATAGGGAAACTGCGGAGAACCTCTACCAATACAGCCAGTCCCAGGTTCGCTTTCCAATTTCGGAGCTGAACGTGTTTCGTCGAGAAACGATGTTCAAGATGAGCTTAAGCCCCCCCTCACCGGAAGCATATAGCTTGAGGTCATCCATATAAAATAAATGGGCCCACGCTCCCCGGGGGCCCCCGCTCCGTACCTGCGTGCAGCCCGCAAGGCGATTGATAGGGGTGAGACGCAAAACAGGAGGGGGCTGAGAGAGTCTCCCTGGATAATCCCCCTCTTATACTCTACCACTCTGGTCGACACGTTGCCTTCACTAGCCTTAACTGTGAAGCGTGTCTTTCAGAGCGGCATGAGCTGCTTAATGCATCCCACTATGTAAGGACTCACCGAAAGGCGTTCGAGCAGGTGTATAATCAGTTTGTTGACTGACAGTGTCGAACGAATATTATTATTATTATTATTATTATTATTATTACTGTGACTGACAGTGTCGAACGAATTATTATTATTATTATCGCATTCCCAAATTCTGCATTATTATTATTACCTCCTGTAACCCGACGCCCAGTCACCCCTCCACCCCCCTCGCCCACCAATGACGAGAACCTTCTAGAACATTCTCGATGACTCGGCACTTTTTTAATTTCTCGCCCGTTTTCGGGGTCAAATGAGGTCAAACTGAGCCAGAAATCTCATTGTATATCTAGTCTATATTCATTTTTATTTGTTTTTCTTCGTTTCTCTAACCCCATTTTTCTTACTTTCTTTTTTATTTGTTTTATTTTTCGTTGTTTGCTTTTGCTCTTCTTGCTCCTCTCTCCCTCCACTTTTTCATTTTGCGTGGCCACTCCTGATCCAGGTGTTTGCGATACCGCGGTCCCTCCCCGCGGGATAGGCCGGGGAGATAGGGCTAGCCCAGCCCCTTGAGCGAACAGCCACCCTGTTCCCGTAGCGGGCCGAGAGGTCCTCACTTTCGACATATGGTGTAAAATCCCAGTACCCGCAATACGGGCCGTTAGGCCCCAGTTCTCGCAATACCGGCCGAAAGCCCTCAGCTCGCGATATACGGGCCGACAGGCCTCAGATCTCGATGCACGAATCCGAAAGTCTGCAGCTCCCGAAATACGGGCCGAACGGCCCTAGTTCCCGCAATACGGGTCGGAAGGCCCCAGTTCCCGACATAGACACTGAGTGGTTATCGTCCTACGAGAGGTGCCAGCCTCATCCTCGATACAGAAGCTTATCGCCCACGGCTCATGATTAGGTACCGGATAGAAGGGTTGCCGACCCCATGATAATGGGTTGGGAGGCTTCAGCTCCCGCCAGGAATCAGGATGTCGATCTCGCCACGATCTCGTCGACCGTCGGTACGTCCAACGCCGTCGTTCCCAAAGGACGAGAGAAAGTCTCCGGAAGGGGTATTGTATATATTTGTTGTTTTGTTTTGTCTTGTACTTTTTTCTCAATTTTGAAAAGTTTTTCTCGTGCCGCATCATGTTTGTGTCGATCTCGTTTCTCCAGAATTGGTCGATGTATTTGTGGATCATGGTGCTCTCGCGTAGTAATTTTAGGAGGAAAACGTATGCTACCGCTTTAGAAATGAAATACATTCCTGTTGTTCCCGACACGCTTAATAGCGATCTCGCTCCCACAGTAAGGGGGCTTGCGAGCCGCCTTACGTGCGAGCCTCCTTACGATCCGTACTCCTCGTTCGTGCGCTGCCCTTGGTTGGGTGTTCGCAAAGCTATAGTTGCTGTGTTTTTTGTGTTTCATTTTGAAATATTTCTCGCGCTGAGATTACGTTTCGTGTCGATCACGTTTCCCCATGCCCTACTGCGGTGTATAAGGTGTCATTAATTAGCACTTAACCCAAACAATAAGCATTAAAGTATATATTTAGAATAAATTGAGAAGAAAATCGAGTACAATGTGTCTCGCTGGACGGTCATCGGGCAACTGACTCCATACCCCCACACCTGAGGTACTCCACCTTCGGAAATCACTCTTACTCACACGTCTACCGGTATATCGTATCCATGTGACGACATTACGATTCCTCCCTTCTTATTTCGTGTTACCATTACAAATTCTTAATCGATTTGAACGGCGCAATACTTTATCTGGTTCCTTCTGAGGGGCAACTGTACCAGTAGTATTATCATCACTTGGCGCAATGAATCGAACGATCTGATCGACGTGCTGTTTCCACACTTTTCCAGACTCTACTTTAACTTCGAACGTTACTGGCGATAATTTATTTATAATTCGACCTTTAATTTGTTTATTACTACGTATACTGAAATCCTCGACCATCACGATGTCGCCAATTTGTAAATCGACATTGTGATTACCTTTTTTACTCGCTACCTGTGCCGACTCCTGTGTTTGTACATCATCACTCACGCTCGGCTTTAATCAGTCGAACCTTGATCTCAGCTTTCGCTTATACATAACGTATGTAGGCGTCTTTCCCGTTGCACAATGCTCAGTAGCTCTATAATCGAACAAAAAGAGATTAAATGCATTGTTATGCCTCTAATTTAGCGCATGTTGCAAACCACATAGGAATGAGCATATTCGATTTATGAAATCGAGAGAACATGCAAGGCCCCTATGCAAACGACAGCAGTTTGGGCAGGTGAAGCACCGCCAGAGGTGACTTTGCCGACAGTATCGCTGAATCGGCATCGTATGATTCGAACATTCGAGAACGTTCGATTGCCAATAACCGGATTAACAATTAGCAGAACGAAACGTCATAAGTCAGTCTTCGGTTGGCAACCGAGGCCGTCGGTCTCAAGGCAATTAAACAGTTTGTGAATCAAATGTTGCCTAGTTATAATGAAGTTAAATAATGGTAAGGTCGTAGTTCCTGAGTTGGAGATTTACTCGTCATTGGAAAGACCCCAGCTACCCGTCATCGATCGCCGGATTCCGGCCACCAGTCTTTTTCGAGGACGTAACTTCCAGGGCACATATGTTGGCGCGATTCAGCGGCACAACATTGGTGGCAGCGGTGGAATTCCACAGTTTGGGAAACGCGAACTTATCAAAGTACTGAAAACAAAATACGAATAAGCAACTAAAGCAAGAATCCCGAGCGAGTCGGAACGAAGAAGAAAAAACCTCCAAAGCCAAATAGAGATTAATGTCAAACGAAGAAGAGCGTAATAAATTGTACAGATTACCTGGTAGACATGTACCATCACGATCATTAGAATCTGTCTTCGACAAGCGTCACGAAGGCGAAGAAAAATATGAATAAAAAAAACCTAGTAAAAAACGTCCTAAAACAGACACTAGCTCCAACGATACCTCAAATTCTCCAAAAATCTATTACCGGACGTTCTGTAACTAAACGCACAAAATTCCGAACTACTGCGGATCGGACCGTAACATTTTTATCCGATTCAGATCAATCTCCCGATACTGGAGAAACTAGGGGTGGTCGTCAAATCCATTTACAAGAACTTTCCCTGTTTGAAACTAACTTCGAAAATATGGCGCAACCAGCTTTAAACGAGAACGAGTTTATGACATTGAAAGAGGCTCGAAGTCTCATACCGCGATTTGATGGAACAAAGCCCGAAGAGGTAAACGATATAATAGAAGCGTATGGATACGCCAACGACAGTATTGCGTCGCAGACTAACAAACCCTATTAAAATCCGCATTGGCAACAAAGGTCGTAGGAGAAGCGCGAAACGACACACGATACAAACAGATAGATTCATACAGACAATTTAAATAAGAGATAACGGCATTGTACGGGACGCGACGTACCATAGCCGCATTACAAGTCGATTTTAATCCATGTAGGCAAAGAGCAAACGAAAGCGTGTTAGCTTACGGTCAACGACTCGGGACAATTATGATGGAACTGGTACATGCTAGCACAGAAAAAGAAAAGACTGCAGCGGGAAAGAAAACAATTGAAGCACATGTCCGACAATTAGCCCTTCATAATTTCGAAAGTGGACTCCGACGAGAGTTTCAGGTTAGAGTAAAAGCCCAAAGGTTTGAAGACCTCGGAATAGCTTTAAAAGGCATATCAGTACATTTCCCCGAAAACACTTCCCCGAATGACATTTCCCCGAAAACACTTCCCCGAATGACATTTCCCCGAAAACACTTCCCCGAAAACATTTCCCCGAATCGACATTTCCCCGAATGACACGTCCCCGAACGGCACTTCCCCGAAAAAACAGTTCCCCGAATCGACACTTCCCCGAAAAAGAGTTCCCCGAATCGACATTTCCCCGAATGACACTTCCGAAAAACGGTTTCCCGAATCGACACTTCCCCGAAAAACAGTTCTCCGGATCGACATTTCCCCGAATGACACGTCTCCGAACGGCACTTCTCCGAAAAACAGTTCCCCGAATCGACACTTCCCCGAAAAACATTTCTTATTTAGACTTGTTGGGTTTGTTTGGGTTGTTTGCGTTTCTTTGGGATTGTTGTGGATTGTTTCGAGTTTGTTTGGGCTTGTTGTGTTTATTTGGTTTTGTTCGGGTTGTTTGCGTTTCTTTGGGCTTGTTGGGTTTGTTTGGGTTTGTTTGGCTCGCAAAAGTATCCCCACGCCAAAACGTCCTCGCGCCTAAACGTCCTCGCGCCAAAACGTCCTCGCCGCAAAACATCCCTGCACTCAAACGTTCTCGCGCCCAAACGTCCTCGTGCCAAAACCGTATCAGTACATTTCCCCGAAAACACTTCCCTGAATCGAGATTTCCTCGAATGACACTTCCCCGAAAAAGTTTGTTTGGGTCTGTTTGGGTTCCACGCACCCCACTATTCCAAGCACATCCGAGATGCCCTGCGCCCACACCAGTATTCCACGCAATCCACTATTCCACACGCACATTCGAGGTGCCGTGCGCCCACACCAGTGTTCCACGCACGACACTATTCCACACGCATATCCGAGCTGCCCTGCGCTCACACCCATTTACCCATTTACCCATTTTGACCTAATTTGACTTTGACTTTAAATAAATAACTTTTTCACTCATTTTTTCTTGTCATCTTATTTACCCTTCGATTAATAATTTTTACCCATTTTGACTTTGACTTTAAATAAATAACTTTTTTACTCATTTTTTCTTGTCATCTTATTGACCCTTTGTTTAATAATTTCTACCCACTTTGACTTTTCCTTTAAATAAATAACTTTTTTACTCATTTAGGGATTTTACATCATTCGGGAAGTGTCGATTCGGGGAACTGTTCTTCGGAGAAGTGTCATTCGGGGAAATGTTAATTCGGGGAAGTGTTTTCGGGGAAATGTCGATTCGGGGGAATGTTAATTCGGGGAAGTGTTTTCGGGGAAATGTCGATTCGGGGAAGTGTTTTCGGGGACATGTCATTCGGGGAAGTATCATTCGGGGAAGTGTTTTCGGGAAAAAGTATGGGTACCTTTAAAAGGGGCTATGGAAGAAGAGAAATCCGTACAGGGAGGAGGGCCAATAAATAGACAGACCCACTGGGAAAAACGCGTGCCCGCAACGTGCAATAAATGTCATAAATCGCGGCATGTAGCAAAAGATTGTCGTATTAGCACATTCGCGTATGGACGATTCAGCCTCCCGGCACCAGCAAAAAATGTGCATCAAATGAACATAACTTGCAATTACTGCAAGAAACCAGCACACGTGTATAAAGATTGCCGAAAAAGAACTTGGCAACAGGGTCATGGGACCAACAATCAACACAATTACGAGAACAATAATCAATGGAGTCAAGGGACTCATCAGCATAGTCATGGGACCAATTATAATAATCGAAATGGGATGCAAGGGCGCCCGAATCAATATTATTGTACGGCAAACAAAAATAAACCGCGTGAAGAAAGACCGAGAGGAGAAAATCGGAACCTCAGCAAAAATTAAAAAAACGATAGGCTCATTCACGCTTAGGGGGCATCCATTAATTACGTGAGGTGATTTTGGCGATTTTTCGACCCCCCCCCCCCCCTCTCCCCCTGGTGAGATTTTGCTCGATCCCCTCCCCCCTCCCCTAATCTCACGTGAGATTTTTCAAAATGCATACGTGCACGGAAAATAAATTGTAGTAGAAGTAACTGCGGTTGTAGTACCATTTACTCCACCATGTAAAGTAGTAGGGAGACTCTCCCTACATGATAAAAATTACGTGATTACTAAAATTACGAAAATTACTAAAATTACGTGATATTTGCCGAAGCCCCCCTCTCCCCCACGTGAGATTGGGTGAGATTTCGCTCGACCCCCCGTTAAACGCCTCACGTAATTAATGGACGCCCCCTTAGCATGGTCACGGTAACGACGGAGGAGAAAAAGGGAACGTCAGCGGAACAGCCAAAACAGTAGCTACTCACTCATTCTAAAAATATCGTCCACTGAAAAAAATGAAAATATGCGAAGTAAAAACAGTTAATCCCAAAGACACGGCGAGCGATTTCCATATCGCCTCACCGCAAGCTCGCGAAAAATTCTTACCTTAAACCGAGATACAGGAGCTCAGTGTTGTCTGATAAAAAAGAGTGTACTGAAAAAGGAAACTGAAATAATAGACGAGACAATCGAGTTAAACTGAATAGGCGGATTAAAATTTCACGCCCTCTGCAAAATAATGGTGGAAATTGAAACCCCCGCAGTAAACGTAAAACATGCATTTTTCGTAATAGACGATACCGTAGCATTGGAAGTAGATGGTATCCTAGGCATGGATTTCATTTGCAAACATAACGTCGATATGCTGAATGGAAAATATATACAAATATACGGGCACTTGGTATCGATGGTCAACGGTCCGAAGGAATTAAATTGCCCTGTCGCGCAGAAAAAATATTGTTCGCGAAAATATTGACAGCGAAAAAAGGATGCGTTGCAGCAAAAGAAATACAACCAGGACCTAAAATAGTAGAAAGTTTCGTTAATCCCACAGGAAATACTTGCCTCATACTTGAACGAAACTCCTGTGATCAAAAAATCGAAATCAATAGGCCGACAGTGTACATAGAAGAAATCAAAGAAGAGGAATTGATAAACGGAACAAATAAAATAAATACCCTTAGCAAGGAGGACGAGATCAAAAGACAGGAAAAAATAGGGAAGAGGTCAAGCGAACCTCAAATTTCAATAAAGAATAAGTAAAATGTCTACACATATTCAGCGAAGAATACGCTGATATATTCCATTTGGAAGACGAAAAACTCGGCTTCACAAATATAGTCGAGCATCGCATAAATGTCCCAGCAGGAACGACTCCCGTAAAAATTCGTTACGTTAAAAAAGATTACCGGAAGTACACAAACAGGAGGTCATGCAGCAGGCCGAAGGAATGCTGAAAGGCGGAATAATCCGACCGAGCAAGATCCCATGGAATGATTCTCTACACATCGTTCCAAAGAAAGCCGACGCGGAAGGCAACGTTCAAAAAAGAGTAGTAGTAGATTTTAGGAATTTGAACGAGGTAACGGAAGGTGACTCGTACCCGTTACCCAATATCACCGAAATATTGGACCAATTGGGACGAGCAAAATGTTTATTCAACCCTCGATTTGGCATCAGGATTTCATGAAATCCCGATGGCAGAGGAGGATAAGCCGAAAACAGCTTTTTCCGCTCCTCTCGGGCACTACAAATACAATCGAATGCCATTCGGGCTAAAAAACGCCCCACCAACCTACCAGAGGCTAATGGACGCCGTACTTGCTGGCTTACAAGGGCTCATGTGCTATGTGTACCTGGACGACATAGTAATATATGGAACATCGATCGAAGAACACAACAAAAGACTGAGAGCAGTATGCGACCGCTTAAGAGAGGCTCAATTGAAAATGCAGCCAAGAAACCGTTGATTCTTACGAAGAGGAACCCAATGCCTGGGTCAGATCATAACGGAAGTCGGAGTCACACCTGGCTCAGATAAAATCGAAACAGTTCAACGTTTTCCTGTTCCGAAAAACGTAAAAGAGGTCCAATCATTTTTGGGACTCGCAGGATACTACCGAAAATTCATTCATGATTTTTCGAAAATGGCCAAACCTTTAACGGAACTGATCAAAAAGGAAACGAAGTTTGTCTGGAACGAACTCTGCGAACAATCATTCGAAAAATTGAAGGAAACTCGCAGTACCGCACCGATTTTGCAATATCCGGATTTCACAAAACCTTTCGTCGTCACAACAAACGCTTCGGACAAGGCAATCGGAGCAATCCTATCTCAAGGAAAAATAGGAGATTTACCAATTCGTTACGCAAGTCGCACTTTGAACAAAGCCGAAACCAAAGGAAATGTTGGCAATAATTTGAGCCGTAACCCAATTCCCGCCATACATATACGGAATGAGGTTCACAGTGGTAACAGATCATAAACCTCTCACCTGGCTTTCCAACACAATAGACCCAGGCTCCCGATTGATGCGGTGGCGCATCAAGCTAGAGGAGTTCGTCTATACCGTCGACTGCAAAGCTGGAAAGAAAAACACGAACACGGACGCACTAAGCAGAATCTATGTGTTAGTGAGGACGCAACGAGCAGCTGAGACGGTGGTACGTTGCGAGAGAGAGCGCGAGATAATGGACAGCGCTACGAATAGCCGCACAAAGCGGAGAGGCGAAGAATATGACTCGCCAGGCTTCGCGGCCTCACGTGAAGAGAGATAATCCAGTCGAAATAGGATTTCACCTGGAATTAATTCCGGGCTTCGATTTTCTTTTTTTATACTTAGAGGGGGGGGGGTGTAAATCTCAATTTTTGGGAAAATCCTCCTGGTGCGTTTGCCATCATCTTGATTTAAAGAGGGATTTTTTTTTCGAATAACGCGCTTATTTTCAACCTTAGAGTGAAAATGATTGTATTCAACGTTGTGGGAAATGTAATTCCCCACACGTTTGGTAATTATAATTTTTACACAAGGATCAATATTTATAGAGTTAGACTGCTAAAAGGGGTAAAAAAACGTTTTTTTAACTTATCTCGTTTATTATCAAGTTTATTGTAAAAATGGTAACCAATAATCACATAGAAAATTTTATTTCCTCCAACTTTGGTTATTAGCACTTTTACCCTCGGATCAATATTTTCAGACTTATACTCAATTTAGGGGTGAACTTTTTTTTATGTTCAGTTGTTTCGTTTATTATCAAGTTTATCGTAAAAATGGTAAGAAGTAATCGGGTAGGAAATTTTATTTCCTTCAACTTTGGTCAGTACCATTTTTACCCTAGGATCAATATTTTTGGACTAATACGTAATTTAGGGGTGAACTTTTGATTTATATTCAGTTATTTCGTTTATTATCAAGTTTATCGTCAAAATGGTCATGAATAGTCAGGTAGGGAATTTTATTTTCTTCAATTTTGGTTACCAGCATTTTTACCCTACGATCAATATTTTGAGTTGTAATGAAGGTGCGGGAAAAAAAATATACAGTAGAACCTCGATTATCCGAACCTCGATCATCCCAACCCTCAATTATCCGAACGATGACTTACTTTATCAGAATGCTCAATTATCCGAACGTTGGCGCGAAAGATACATTGTTGCTCGCTGCCACCGTGAGCAACAATGAGCAATCCAACGCAACTTCTCCTTCTCAAACGGCTGCGAGATTGAGCCGCTCAAAACGCGTTAGAGGCGTTTGTCAATTAAAAATATACGATTTTATTTTTAAAAACACACACACGCACGCACGCACGCACGCCCGCCCGCACGCACGCACGCACGCACGCACGCACGCACGCACGCACGCACGCGCGCACACACACACACACACACACACACACACACACACACACACACACACACACACACACACACACACACACACACACACACATATATATTTATTTCCACGTTCATATGTATGTCAAATTTTAATATATATGTATGTACTGTTTTTATGTAAAAAGGTGTTGTTGATGATCTCGTCCCAAAAAACCTACGTTTCAATTATCCGAACTTTTGATTAACTTGACCGAACTTGACGTAACTTTCAAGTTAAAAGAACTAATCAGGTGTTAAAATCCACCGGTTTCTACTAGCTGGAATGGCTCTTTGCGACGAGAGAACACAGCCAAATTCGAAGAAATTTGAATTACGGACGGTTGTCCATCACTATTTTTATAACAAATTCAATAATAAATTGAAGAAAAAAATGAAACAATTACACCCCTATTTTAATTATAACTCCTAAAATATTGATCCTAGGGTAAAAATGGTACTGTTGTGCCCCGGCTTCTGTCGATGCGCGGAGAGCACGGAATTTCGCTCTCGAGTAAGTTGACACCGTGGGTTGGCGGATGTTCGAGGGCGAGGATATGTGGGGACTTTTCCCGTTCCGAGTAAATCTCCAACTCGGGATATTGCACCTTGAACAACTTATATTTTATTTAAAATTAGGCAACAATATTACAATTCTTTTTCATGCCTTGAGACCGACCTCCTCGGCTTCTGGCCGAAGACTGCCTTTCGATTGATTCTTTCGGCTAATTGTTAACTCGGGTTTTCGCAACCAATCGTTCGACAACGTTCGATTCCGATTCAGCGTTTTTCCAGCTGAGTCGAGCGGAATATCGTGCTTGTGAAATATCGGGCTCGATATCGTCGCATGGGGTTTTTGAACTTTATGCGGTAGCAGTATGAAAATTCCTGTCTTTTCAGGGCACAACAGTACTAACGAAAGTTGAAGAAAATAAAATTGCCTACCCGATTATTTATTACCATTTTTACGATAAACTTGATAATAAACGAAATAACTAAACATAAAAAAAAGTCCACCCCTAAATTAAGTATAAGTGTGAAAATATTGATCCGAGAGTAAAAATGCTAATAACCAAAGTTGAAGGAAATAAAATTGCCTACGTGATTATTTATTACCATTTTCACAATAAACTTGATAACAAACGGGGGAGATTACGATTTCCGGGGCGCCAAGATTTGGATGCAAATTCATATGGTATTTTTTATTATAAGACTTTTTTCAAGAGTGATAAAAATCGAAATTCGACTCTTAAGGGGACCACACGAGGTTGAATTTCGAATAATTTATATTGAATTGTTCGGGAATTGGGTCAGGTTTGCGTTCGTGTGTGCATGTGTGTTGCGTGTATGTGTGTATCAGCAAGATTTAAAAGATACATTTTTTTAACGAAAAAAAAATCGAATAACAAAATCAAAAACCAAAAAGAAAAAAATGGAAAAGGTGCTCTGCGGCCACCGCAGTGTTCTACGCACCCCACGATTCCACACACCCATCCGAGATGCCCTGCGCGCACCCCAGTGTTCTACGCACCCCACGATTCGACATATCCAAGTTTGTTCGGGTTTGTTGGGTGTTGGGGGGCGGTGTGTGTGTGTGTGTGTTATTCAAAATTTTGTGTAGGACATTTTTTGCAGGAAATTTAATTTCCTACAAAAAGTGTATCTTATCATTTTTTCGACAACTGCATATTTACCGAGATATTTTTAAAAATGAAAAAAGTCAATATTTATCGATATCTCGAAAATCAAGCGAGATATCGAAAAATTTTATTCTGCACTTTCGATTTCTTTCATCAAAATGCATATGAATCAGTCGTTAGATCTTGGCGCCCCGGAAATCGTATTCTTGCCAATAAACGAGATAATTAACAAAAAAACGTTGTTTACCCCTATATGCAGTGTAACTCTATAAATATCGATCCTAGGGTAAAAACTATAATCACCAAACTTGTGGGGAATTACATTTTCCACAACTTTTGATACGATCATTTTCACTCTAAGGTTGAAAATAAGCGAGTTATTCGAAAAACAAAAAATCCCTCTTTAAATCATGATGGCGGCAAACGCACTAGGGGGATTTTCCCGAAAATCGAGATTTACACTACCACCCCCCCCCCCCTAAGTATAAAAAAAGAAAATCGAAGCCCGGAATTAATTCCAGGTTAATCGAATTTCAGACCTATCTCGACTGGACTGAGTCACCTGCGGAAGCGCGACACAGGGGGAATCTCCGCGTGAGTTGAAAGAGCCGCGACGCCCGAGTATGAGCAAGCGCAACAGAGAAAAGTGCAGCATTGGCGGTTCCACGATAAGCGAGGGAGCCGAAGAAAAAAAATACCAGAATACCTCGGAGCCTGTTTGGGTGGGCACCAGTGCAACGCCTTGAACAATGCTGGCGAAGGTCAGCTGGCCCCGCGAAAGCGCGGTAGGCCGGAAAAAATAATGCGAGACGTTGCAAGGGAACGCCCACGCGAGACAACGGAGGCCCATACGAGCGGAAGGGAATTCCTATCGACAAAGGAGGATCGACCCACAGGCCCGAGCGAAAAGAATAGCGAGCGCAAGATTTGAGCGCGAGTGAGATAGCAAGCGATAGCGAAACAGAGAAAGAAAATACGAATCGAGCATGCCCGAATGAGAGAGAGCATGGCATAATACTCGAAGAGTACCATGACGCTCCCCTCGGAGGACACCCAGGCGTAAAAAGAATGATGCAGTGAGTTAAAATGAAGTATAGCTGGCCTGGAATCAATAACGACATACAAGAGTACGTATCATCATGCGATAAATGCCAACGGAATAAAATTACGAGACACAAAAACGCACCGATGGTAATCACCGACACACCCGAAAGAGCTTTCGAAAAATGTGCAGTCGATATAGTAGATCCACTACCTGAAACCGAAGTAGGACACAAGTATATCCTAACTTTCCAAGATTTATCAACAAAATTTAAGGCAGCTATTCCGTTAAAAAATCAAAAAGTTAAAGAAGTAGCCAAGGGATTGGCAACACAAATCATATGCAAATATGACATTCCAAAAACAGTATTGTCTGACCAAGGAACGATTTTTTAAAGTGATCTTTTCAAGGAAATGTGCACCTTATTTCAAATAAAAAAGATCCAAACAACCGCATACCATACCCAATCAAATGGAGCCCTAGAACAATCCCACCGGAATCTAACGAAATATCGAAAACAATTCATTCAAAGGATCAAAGAGATCGGGATGAGTGGTTGCCATACGCAATGTTCACGTATAACACGACCCCTCCTACGGCAACAGGTTATACGCCGCATGAATTAATTTATGGAAAAGTAGCCGAGTTACCGACAGCTTTAAAAAAAAAAGCGCCAAGAAAAACATACATATACGACGATTACGTGGGGGAGTTGCGCGAGCGACTCCGAGCAACATGGCAGGTAGCGAGAGAACGGTTCACACAAGGAAATATTAAGGTAAAGGAAGAACGGGACAATGCGGCCAGTAAGGTAGAATACCGGCTCGGGGGTAAAGTCGCATAGTTCGACCCGACCGTTCGCCGAGGAAGATCAGCAAAACTGACCCCCAAGTGGACGGGGCCTCACAAAGTACAGAGCAAAGACTCCGAAGTGAACTACACTATCGGCCGTGGACGTAAGGCAGTCCGAGTACATGTAGACCGGATTAAACCCTACGTTACCCACTGACCGGTAGCGTAGGAGGCACTACCCGCCTGGCCCACGAGCGGCCCACGAGGCGTAGACGAACGCCTCTCCGTCTCCCACCGTTGCCAAGCAACGGCCGAGCGGCCATCGTCACGCGACGGATTCGCGTACGGGTGACGCGCTGCCACCCGCTCAAAAAAAAGATATTATAAAATAAAACAAAATGAAATATAGTAATGAAAAAAAGGAAAAAAATTGGAATGAAATAATCATTTTATAATATATATATATATATATATATATATATATATATATATATAAATAAGAATGAAAATGATCATAATAAATAAAGAAAAATGAATTATATGCATACAATTTTTGTTAGGACGATTACCACCCAACATAATAAAATAATAAAGGGAATGGAACAGGAAGGGAAAAAAAAGAAAAAACAAATATAAATTAAATTCGCAATATATTGTTACATCAGAAGAAAAAAAAACGTGATTAGAATCCTAGGGACGCCGCGTAGGCGTTCAAAACCGGGGCCACACCCAGCTCCCCCGGTCCGAACAGACGCCGGAGGGAGAAGATGTCCCCTGGCATCCCTTCGGGATCCCAGGCAGCGCATTCCCCCGAAAAGGCATCATCCCTCCACAGACGGCGGAGGGCATCTCGGGTACGGCGGCGGCGAGCCGGAACGCCCTTTGCCTACGAGACGAAATTACGAAGCCAGAGGCGTCTCCAGCGCGACCTCCCATGGGCCTCGCGCCTCACCGACTAAAAAAAACGAGAAAAAAAAGGAATTAAAAAAGGAGGAAGAGGTGAAATTTAAAAGATGTAGAAAAAAGGAAGAATAATCCTACCAACCCAAGGTGGACCCCCTCGCCATCGAACACTACCCGGTCATCTCGGATGAGAAACGACATCCTGGAAAACAAGGCACACACACGATAAATTAATTAACTGATGGAAAATTATATACATTTATTAATAAAAATAATAATAAATATCATTTTAACTCACTTTAAATTCTCTTCGACTATCCACGACGAGAACCAAACGATCAATGATGCTCCTCTGGACTAACGGAGCTCCAGAGCCAAGAAACAATCCACATTTCATTCCAATTTTCGAAGAAATTCAACAGGGAAGTGAACGAACAACACCTTCATGGCTAGCTTGGGTACTGTCATACCACCGGACAACTGGGGACACGTCCAGTCAGGGCCGTGAAAAAACGAGTATTTCACGCGAATAAAAACATTTCATAGGAAGAAATGAAAAATATATAAAGATTTACAAGCCTTTAAGGCAGAACACCATTGCATGACCCCCTGTTTTTTTGCCATTTTTCAAGAATTTTTTTTTTTGGGAAAAAAAGAGATATTCGAAAAAAAAAAATTGTTTTGTCCGTTGTTCATTGAAGATACATAAAAAAAAATTTCAAATTTTTTACGGCCCATGGTGGGCTGGGGAAGCTCCCGCGTCAGGTACTGTTGCCTCTGCAGTGGTTCGCGGCACGCAGCAGAACTCTCTTCAAAGTCGATCTGAAAAAATACCGAGTGTTTTCGTTAATAATATGATATTTTGAAGAGAAATACACAGCGATTTGAAAAAAATATCGATTTTTAAAAAATAGGCACGCTTTTGAAATTTAAGGACGATTTTCGAGCAAAATTTTTCGTCGAAAATAGGCTATAACTTTTTTTATTATTGAGATATCGAAAAAATCCTATGTACTTCTTTAGATAATCTAGTTTTATTGATGCAGTCCAAATTTGGAGTCGATCGGATAAAAATTGCTCGAGTTCTGCTGCGTGCCGCACTCAAAAAAGTGGTTTTGAGAAAAACGCGTTCAAAGTTTTAGGTTTGTTAATTTATGCGATAAATTGAAAAAAAAAATGTTTACCTTTAATCAGCGATGCCGGCACGATATAGCTGGCCTTTAAGAAGCAAATAATTGTCCCTAGCATCTTTTCTCGAACTTGTAGAGGCTCTTCTTGCTTCTTTTGCAGCGTCTGTGAGCGAGCGCTCCGCCAGCTCGATCCGCGCTGCGTCGGTTTCAACGCTAAAATTGAAACCATTTGGGCCGATAGTTATCCCCAACGTCTCCAAAACTTTCATGAGGCTTCTCAGGCCATCATTGAATAATAGTACCGCGATATCAGCTGCAATACCGACGATTTTTTGCTCCCGGACTGACACTTAGGCGCTATTGCGCAAACTGATTTGTTGTAGCTTTCGTTGTTGTTTTGGGTGAAGCCGTCCAAACAACGCTGCAGCAAATCGTCTCTGCTCAAATTTTCGAAGACTGGCGTAATTGCCTCCAATACTTCCTCAGGAAGAGGCGGCTTATGGCGATATTCAGAAATATTACCGCTTGCGACCGCTCGCTGCCACGAACACCACGACTCGGCTCCCTCTGGGCAATCGTCATGTTGTGGCTCACTATCTGTAGATATTTTATGTTTGATAGTTGCCCAAATTGCCTTCCTCATTTTTTCAACATCATCGCTGTTCCTCCGAATAGCCGAGCCGTAATATGTGCTCAACTCGTCAATCAATTTTCCGGTGAGCTTTCCTCTGCCAGACAATCCTTTTGTGTTCTTTCACGATTTCGCGGAGGCGCGTCCCCATACGTTTTTGGACATGATCGATGCACTCTTTTCTTTTTATCTCGAAACCGTCGTATGGATCGCTATTCGATATGCCCAGAAACGTTTTAGAATCGCCGTCACCAATATAATATTTATATTTTATGCCATAGAGCTCTTCAGACCGTTGAAACATTTCGACAGCTGCGTCGACTTCCATTTTTCCGGAGGAGCCGCTATGGTTCGCCTGGCACTCATCGTCGTGGGTACTTTTCCATTCTCAGTACTCCGCGGTGCTTTCTTTTTTTTCCCAATGCTCGCCAGCTTTGTAATATTTCGATTTCACCATAACGTCGATCACTTTTTTAGTGTACCAGCCGATTAGCGATTTTATGCCGAAAAGCGAGCTGAAACCGCGCTTACGCCACGATCCGTCGCCACGATAATTCCGTCCTCCACCCCATTTTCCATCGAAATTGTCTCCTCCTCAAGTGCAGCCTTTTATTAGCTCACTGTGCTCACAGCTTTAGTGGCAATCGAAATCGAATTTAAGATTCGATCGTAGAAAGACTGAAATATGGGGCGCGGTAAGTCCATAAATGCACAAAACTTCATCAGGCCATTCGAACCGACGCCAAGAAGACGCATACTGAATACGATCCGACGATTTATTTCGTATGCATTGTCAATCATAGGACACGAATTGATTTGCACTTTTTCACAATGGCCGCAATCGACCCCGATTTTGAATCCGAGTCCGCGCAAACTTTTTTCAGTAAACTTTATATCGCGATCACACACTTTGCACTTCACTAACGTCGATATAAAGTTCAATGCATTGACGAGGTGTACTATACGATAACCGAAATCGTTAGTAACATCGACCTGTAAATCCTTCGACGATTTTAACTTTTTCGCCGACGTGCTCACATACTCTGCAGAACTATTTTCGGAGCTATAACGGTTCGGAGGTTTTCGATTCGAAATTTTTGTTCGACTCCTCGTCACATAGCTCCGTTTTGTTCCCTTTTTCCCCGCGTACACTTTCGGATTTTCCATTTCGATGTGCAAAGAATAATTCTGAGCGTTCGATATTTATAAACGAAACGATTCGGACCGTTTAGACACGAGTAGCGTTGCTTCTATTCGCAAACTGACGCTATGACGCTAGCCCTATACCTGCCTTGAACATTTTGCAACTATCACCACCTATGGCTTTTTTGCGAAACTATATTTATAACAATAGCCGGATTTTGTAAAGGGAGACAAAAGAATACCTGGGAAAGACCCGCAGGACCTGGGGTAGGCCCGGTATACCTGCCGACCCTGAGGCGCGCAGCTGCGCGGGAACCCCGAGCGTTACGGAGCGCTGCACAGTAGGAGAAAAGCCCAAAAACCTGGCCAAAACCTCAAATGACCTTTGACGGGAATGAAAATTGGCTTACAGGGGTTTTCAAGGTCGCTGATTACGAATCTGAAAGCCAAATTATCGTAAACAAAATGGCCGATCCAATATGGCTGACATGAATGTTAAAAAGTTGCCAGATGTCGACAACAATTGGTATTTACGGGTTTTCAAGGTCGCTGATTACGAATCCGCAAGCCAAATTATCGTAAAAAAAATGGCCGACATGAACGTTAAAAAGTTACCAGATGTTGACAAAAATTGGTATATACCGGTTTTCAAGGTCGCTGATTACCAATCCGATATCTATTGTTTATAACTTGCAACAAAGAGCTTACAGCAAATTGTTATAAACAAAATGGCCGAGTATCCTGTTAAATAGATAAATTAATATATTTAAAAAAATCATCATAATAAAATAAACGTGAACAGTGTATTCTACGCAATTATTATTTTTATTTCCAAAATACATACGGAACGTTTCAAAAATAGAAAATTTTATTCTTAATCAAAATCGTAATCGGAGTCGGAGTCGGAGTCAGAATCATTATCCGAGTTTGTATCTATTACAACTCCCGGCACGGCTTCAATCTCGGCGCAAAATTCGTCTGCTGCAGCAGTCACTTTAGGAGCGATCAACATCGCTACATCTTCCGGCGACAAACTCTTCAGCTTCTTCTGTGGTAGTCTTCTGACACTTGAAATGTACGGATCAGAAGTAACTAAGAGCCGATGAAAAACATCTTCCATAGTTTTAACCCTGGAACTTTTTCGCGCAAAATCTTCTCAATATCGTTTGATGTCTTTGTTTCGAGCTTCCTGAGCATCTTCGGATAATTGGCCGATTGGTAATAGAGCATGAGTTATTATCACTGGACCATGAATTAATAGTTTGTGCGGAAACCGTCGAATTTTCAAAGAATCGCCGAGCTGTGTTGCCATCATTGCTGCTGCCGTATCCAGGCTTTGGGCGATCGATATTTAGACCCAATTGCTTCTTGAATCCTTCTTGAATGGCCCTCTTGCGTTCCTGGGTAATTTTTTTTTCTTCGGCACTTCGAGCTTGCCATTTTTTAATGCCGAGTTTGTAAGACACGTGTAAGCAATACTCGAAGCACCGTATCCACGCATGCAGCGTCAACAATCCGAACTTCAAATTTGTTTCATTGATTTCCCTTTGCAATACAGTGTCGATGGCATTAAAATCTTTGCTGGTTGCTCCACACAAATAGCACCGTTGAGCAGATTTCGTCAATGATACAGCGTTGCAAACTTTACCATCTATCATGGTGAACAACAACTTGTACATTACGGAGATTTCTTTTCCATCTATTACAATTTCGAATGGACGAAGTGACTTTATTTGTTCTTCAACAATTTGGACTTCATTAAGTGTTGACTCTGCGTCTTCGCGTAGAAACAGTAGTCTAAGCGGTCTACAAAATCGTGGAGACGAGAGTCTGGGGTTCTTCCAAACAACTATTTCTTCCTTCGATTGTTGATCATAACACACGAGTTGTAATGGCACGACTGAAGTAAAGAATACATGCGCATCAGATTTGCTGTCATCACTGAACGTCTGCTTATATTCACTTTGCCCAGAACTTCCATCGCAACCCCACTTGCAAATCAAGTCCATTTTACGAACATTATCTGGAGTCAATCTTTGAATGAGTACATTTTGGACGAGTAAAATACGTTCAACTGTATGATCTAATAGTGCCTGTAGTTGGACTTCTGCACTACTCTCTGTAATCCTGATTGCATCACGTGGTGGATAACAACGCTTTTTTGCTTTCATCACTTTTTCGTAAGACGGATATAGCTTACAGTTATTTTCCTTCCCTAATCTTCTCATTCCCTGGTAAGTACTCTTGGAGAATTTATATTCAATCATAGCGGAAAGTGCAGCCTCTTCGGATAAAGTAATTTCATCCGTTGCTGAGTAAGCTTTACGATACTTGGAAGCTCTTAAAGGACTCGTCATTGTTGCGTCCTTAATAACTTTTGCGGCGTCGGATTGTCCTGAAGAGCGAAGGCTCATCTGAGTAGCGTATGCTAACTCGACCGAGTTGAACGATGTACGAATATCTTGGGTCTTCCTTCGTTTAGATCTTTCACTGGACATTGTAAACTCAAGGGACGGGCGGCCGCCCGTATTACCCGGGCTTGTTACTACAGTGTCTGTAGGTGCGGCAAAACATACCTGCTTGCTAAGCCATTCACCGTTATTCTTGAAAAATACACAGGATTTTCTGTGAGCTTGTTGCCACCTCGTTCTCATTTGATTGAAGAGTATCGAAAAAGTCTGTTTCGAGTCCTCAGGCACTACAACTGTACGTCCGGTGTCCTTGGAAATTTTTTCTACCATAAATTCGATCAAGGAAGCGAATTTATTGGATAAATGCTCGCTGATTATCAGAAATACTTCTTTCCTTGTCAGCACCAATTCTTTGTAACCGGATCCTGTAATAAAGACATAAAATTGTAGAAAATTGGTGTTAAAGGAAAAGATAAAATTTTCAATTAATACAAAAACTTGAACAATGTATATTATTTTACCAAATAAATAACCGCAATAATTGAAATAATTTTAAGAAAATTAGACAGAAAATATTGACATGGATTTGGTTAAAAGAAAGCTTTGCTTACTATATAATATATATATATTCAAATATTTTATTCGAATGTTATAACATTTCATTCATATTTAAGAAATATTTATGTGGTTGATTTTAATATGTATATATATATATGCATACGTATATATCATAATTAAATCACAGAAAATTTATATATATATATATACACATACATATATATTAAAATAATTTATTTCAAGCGTATAACAGCCGTCTTGTCCGTTATGATGCTACTTCACCCATTCTCAGGTAGAGGCGCAGCGGCTGCTCAATAGTGCCGCGTGCACGCTCGGCTACCGCACGATGCGAAAAAAATCATAACGGACAAGACGCACGTTTTCCGCAGGTAACTCTTGTAAATTTCGAAACCTTATACATTAAACTAAAGGCCGAGACTAGGAGCTTTGCAAAATGTGACAAAATATATAACTTTTCGGACCGTTGAAAATATAAGTTTTCAAAATTATTCAATTTTATTTATGCCGAAGGCTATACTACATTTCAATCATTTATACATAAACTTTCGATTCAACCGGTGTAAAAACATGTTCTACATACCTCCAGAAGTCGTATCCATGTTGCAGAATTGAAATTAAACCCGTCACTTTAAAGTTATGGGTTTTTGAAGTCAGCGTTATTTTCGTCTGTTCAGCGCGTGACACGTACACTCTTCACGAACACTCACTGCCAACTGACGCTGCGGCGCAGGTATACACTTAAAGGGCTTTCCCTTCCACAATAGAATGCAGTTACTAGTCCTCTACCTGAATGACTACTCAACTGACCCTATTTCGAAAATTTATTTTTTGGGATTTTGGCCAGGTTTTTGGGCTTTTCTCCTACTGTGCGCTGCACCTCTCCACAAAATATTCAATATCTCCGAAAATAATTCTTTTCTCGACCTGGGTCCAACGGCATCTTAATCTTAAATGTATTTTAAATTTTTCTAGATGGTTTTCAAAAAATCGATTTTTTGAAGCCGTCACAGTGGTGTTGTCCCTTAAATGTATGTAACTCATTCATGTTGGTTACAAGAGGACGTCCCTCTTCTTCCCTTCTTCGGAATGAACGACAAACACGTGTTTCTTCTACTGTTGGGAATGTAGTTTAGTGTAGTGAAACTCTTTATATTTGTAGTTTTTGATTAAGGTGACTTTCAACCGTAATTCCATTTCCATGAGGTTGAATCCGCATTGAATAACCTTAAACCACTTGAAGCATTGTTCAATGTGGAACTACATTCGATGTAGTTAATTGTAGTGACCTTTATATTTCAATCGATTCTTTGGACATAGGCGATACTTGATCGAGCGTAGTGCCTCCAATCAAAACGCACGCGCAGCTGTATCCATGAAAATCAGCAGAGCAGTTTTAGTTGGGTTATAGTAGCTAGCTGGATGCTTAGAAAAACAAAACAATGCTTCGAAAAAAAACACAAGACGTGGATTTGAACTCCGGTCCTCCGGGATACGATAGCAGTGCGCTGCCCATGCGGCCATCGGATTTATTTGGCTAGAAGCTACTCTTTTGGTATTTAAGTCGGAGCGGCGCTTGGGGTTCGATTCTCGGTTAGGTTGTTCGGTTCGTTCGCGGCTGATAGTAATTCATGATTTGTACTACAAAATACTCACAGGATGGACAATATTAGAATAACAGAATATACGGTTTGAATGGACAAATTCTCACGTTTATTTGTGAACCTGGAAAATAATTGTAAAATACTATACTGAGGGCGTATTTAATGTATACATTCATGTAGATCCTACATGACAGAATTATAAAAAAAGTGAAGATTCAAAGGCAGGAAAATACACGGTTGGCATAATATTTTTTTCTCAGTCCGCGATGAAAGGAGTGCACTATTTGATACAAATATTAAGCGTCAAGAATCCTATGTAGCAAGTAGATTGCTTCAAAAAAATTGAGTTTTGAGTTTTACCCATTTTCTCATAAATATGTGCAGAAACGTATGAATAGAATTTCCTAATTCAAAAGATGATTAGAACTGAATGCTCGATAGTAAAAAAAATCCAGTTTGTAAAATAAATTCGATTGAGATTCTTCTGATATGCGAACTACAAATAAATTGACTTTTACTACACTAAACTACATTTTCAATTAGTAGGGATACATGTGACACTTTTCCTATTCAGAGAAGTGACGTTCCCCTGCAAGTAAGTAACAAAATTTCAAAGCTGATTCAAAAATGTAACGATAGCATATTTTGCCCAATACTTGTAAATAGCCGATACTACAATATATGTCGAAGAATGTAGTTACTGGTTGATTGACCGTTTAGATTTTACTGTGCCTACAAAACATTATAGGAGGCTCCCGTTCCTTGATCTTGTACACATTCTATAAAATTTGATCTTGGATTTTTTTTTTGTTCGCCCATCTTGGCTACATTGGATGTAGTCATTTTTTCTTCAGAAAAATTAAATTTCAAAAATAAATGTCTAACAATTTCTACGGAGGGTTACCAAATCGGGTAACAGTTTCTCCTACGTACAACGAGCCGATTGAAATATTAACTTCACTATAATTAACTACAGTGAATGCAGTTTAAAATGAAATGATATTTCGGGTGATTCAAGGTCACAGAATTAAAATTTCTTCATTGTGACAATGAGAGTAGTGCTGAAACTTATCTTATTCCCGAACTACAAATAAAATGAATTCTACTACATTTAACTACATCTTCAATAATAGAGGAAACATATTTTATTTTTATTTTTGAGAGAAGTGGGGTTCCCAGTTCACACACCTCGCGATGAGCGCCTCTTCCTCTCGTACTGGGATGGCTCTGTCTGGTTTTCTCACTCGCACGCGAATTCGACTGAACTACGTTTACGCTCGCGTTACTTATTGTACCGGTATTCATTTGATCTGTTGTCGACGTGTTCTTTTCTGCCTCTTCTATTGCAGCAGCTATTTTGTATGCTGAATCATACGTTAATTTGTCTTCACGAAACAGAGCTTTTTTGTTGCGTGATCTTTCAGTCCATATACTAACTCATCTCGTAACGCTACTTTCGCGTCAGCGAACTTACAATTTAACGATAAGCGTTTTAATCACGCCGTAAACTTCGGTACAGATTCCGTTGAACGTTGATGCGCTTGATAGAACTTGCATCTTTCCATTGTTTCCGACGGTTTCGGATTCAAGTGATCATTTACTAATTTTCCTAACTCAGTAAACGATTTTGTACTTGGTTTGTCGGGCGCGCATACATCCCGAACAAGTTTGTAACTATCGGCACTTCTTTTCGTTAACAACACTGCCGCTTGTTTTTCGTCTTTTACATCGTTGGCTATGAAATATAATTGGAGTCTATCTGTATGTGTTGCCCAATCATCTTTTCCTAACTGGAATTCTAATTTCGTGCCGTAGCTCTCTCCTGCCATTGTGTGAGTTACTCTAGGCTTTTTATTTATGCTTTCGTTTTCACTCCTCCGCGGTTTTTTTATCTGTGTCCTGTCGTTGTCCTTTGTTTCCGTTTACTTCGCTTATGTTACATCCTAGCGAATAACCCTTCTCTTATTTAATTTTCTTATTTCAGTTAGTCACAATAGCCTCATTTGCCATCAGATGCGTATTAAATGTATACATCTAAGAATAAGACGCGTAACAGCATTAAACGGAACTTGCGTACGTTCCGCGAGCATATTCAAATCACAGCGATGTATACATGATAGCAGCACCGCCACAGTCATTGCCTCTGCCTATTACATTGGCTTTCAACAAGAACACGATCTCAGGCAAATATTCCACGAAAAGCCGTAGCTCAAAAAATAAAACAGGAACTCACTCCAAAAACTTTACGCGAGCCATGTGCATGGAGACAAAGAGACAAAAGTCGGCATGATTCGACCCGGTAACCAGAGCGGAGTATGAAAACATCCGGGCCGTCCGAATCAAACGGTCGCCACGCTATCGCAAACGACTTAGCGTGAATTTCGACTACACGCCTCATGCGCGTTCCGTTAACAAAATTCCCGTTAGTGAAATTGCTCCTTCCATCAGCGCCATTATTTCTAAGAAGAGAAACCAAAGATTGTCTCCCACTCATTAAAAAATTTCGCATGTGAACCAAGAAGGGTCAGTGTGTATAAGGTCGAAGCAGTCTCCCGTCCACTACCATCGAATCAAGTTCTTCTATCGAATCTTAATCCAGAAGCCTAACGAATATCTTCAATTAACCTTCATACGAACAGTCTTCATTTTTCGAGTCACAAAAGTTTTATTTTACACTTGTATAATTTATATCATCGGTCCGTAAATATCGATCTCAATTCATCGACCTCGCGCGCCGTTCATATTTCTATCGACGCGTAGTGCCCGTCGTAGCAAACACGCCGATAATATGCACGACCAGCGTGAAATCCTGCGAGCGCCTTAATAACGGTTGTGCGAGCGAGCTTAATAACGGAGGCCAAGCGCGAAGGCCCTTGTAACGCGAGCGACAACAAATATCTACGCGCGCGAGCGAGCGCGTGACCGAGCGTCAAACACAACCAATGTAAGCTAACTTTACCTTTTCTTTTTGTATCATTGATCGTAGGTCTGAGCGCTTTAACCCGTCTAATAATCTTATAATAAATAACATAGTGTCAATCGTACACCAATTCTGTCGAATCATTCCTCAGTACCGAAACCTCGCGCCAATTCCTTAATTCTATTCTTTCCCACGCACTACCCCGTTTTACCCTCATCCCGTGCTATTGCGCTAGGCGTAGGCAACAAAGAGGGAAACGAAAATATTATGCTCTCGTCCCTTCCGGATATGACACTTGCGTGAAATCGTAGAATTTCACGAAGCTCATCGTATACTACCTTTAAGTGTTATAAAGTTTCAATCAATTGAGATTCCGTAAGCGCATAAATCCACGACGTTGTAGTATAATCGATGGTACTTCCACTGCTTCCAGGAACCGACATTTAACACATTGACATAATATATACTAATTGACAAATTTTAATTTTCGTATGCGGTCAATTTGAAATATAATAACTGTTATTGCAACGCACTTTTACCATTAATTTTCTCTTCAACTGTTATTTGTTCATTTTCTTGTTAACTATTCCCTTTCCGAATACACACGATACACGTGATTTTTTTTGGAACATTTGAAATATTTGGAATATTGAACATCGTTTTCAGCGCACACTTTACCGTTTCTGCGAATTTTAATTCCATATACTGCGCAACCATTATTCTCAACTGACCGTCCAGACGCTTTAATGCTGTTGTATTCTCGAACTTCGTTTTCCGTGCTCTCCGATTGCTGTGGACTTCAAATACGGCGTGCTATACGCTCACTGTTCCACAAAATTTGCACGACCATTTGTTTATCGTTATTAACTTAAATAATTGCACCCCGCGTTCGAAAATACGTCGTCGCCAAAATTGTAGCGTACAAGGTGTCATTAATTAGCACTCCGATAGACAATAAGCATTAAAGTATATATTGAGAATAAGTTGAGAAGACAATCGATTACAATGTGTATCGCTGGACGGTCATCGGGCGATTGACTCCATCCTCCCACTCACTCCCACACACTGAGGTACTCCATCTTTGGGAATCACTCTTTCACATGTCTACCGGCATATATCGCAACCATGTGAATACATTACACCTATTCGTTTATTTGTGAATGTTTAGGCTTTCGCGTAGTAACATTGGGTAAAAATGCATGCTCCCGCTTTAGGAATGAAAAAAGTTTCTGTGGCTTACAATACGCTCAGTAGCGATCCCGCCCCAAATGGTGAACAGAATCACCAACGATTCGTACAGCACGTTCGTCGCACTGATATCGTTTGGTTGTTCACGAGAAGATTCGCCTTGTCGTGGCGTGGTTGATTTTCGTTCTCTTCCGATGACGATGATGCTGTCGGGCTCGTTTTTCTGGCCCACTCACCCCAAGCCGAACAGTCGGTCGGATTAAGGTCAGCGCCAGACGTTACCGTAGTTCGAAAACGAGTTTCCGTTTTCGGTCTCGATGCCGAAAACTACCCGAACGGGTGGGGAGTTGTGACGTGATTTTGTTTAAACTCACTGTCACAAAGAATGCCTCGAACAGCTACCGATGCATTTTTGTTCCCGTATGGCTTGATCTCTCCGATTCCCCTCGGCTACAGTTCAAATTACGCGTTACCGATATCGAGATTTCGATTTCGTTGGGTTTTGTTAGGGTTTCG
The DNA here is from genome assembly GCA_963210295.1 of Ophion ellenae. Classification (NCBI taxonomy): domain Eukaryota; kingdom Metazoa; phylum Arthropoda; class Insecta; order Hymenoptera; family Ichneumonidae; genus Ophion; species Ophion ellenae. The sequence goes on along the minus strand of OY723395.1, from coordinate 10,882,092 downwards.
GGCATTCTTATCCGCCGAGGGGAGTATGGCTCAACGTATCGAGCTGCTCGACGGAGGTTCCCAAAAATCGGAGGAGGTGCGGGCGAAATACCGGCGCCCCACGGACAAGGTGCATGAACGCTGGAGAACGGGCAAAGGTTAGGGTTACGGGGGCAGGGTCATAGAACCCCTCCACACCGATTTCGTGATGAGTAAGATGCCCTGTTTTCGCTGTCCACCAGGGGATGCGATCTTGGGCGATCTCCATAAGCTACCGCGGGAATATTTCCTGATAAGTTACCGATGGCGTATAGAGGCGATTCGCGTGAGAGGGCAGGAGTTATCGGTCAAGGGATTTGACGTGTAGATCGCGATTTTGCGAAAAGGTCTCGAAGCGACAGTCGGCCGCGAGTCGCCGTTCCGGCAACTCGGCTTTGGTCTCGCGCTCCCGTGTTGACATTTTTTCTGTCGATACGCTCGGCTTCGTGCCTGTGTTATCGTGAGATGTCGTATCAACACACATTTTAAAAACCTGGTGAACCAACGTTAGCTGGCGTCCACCAGAGCAAGCAGGTGCATCGTCGAACGTGGGCGGCCGAAGGTGACGCGAGTGTTTTCCCGAGGATCGAGAGATCCGAAGGAAAAAAATCCTCCAGAGTGGCACAATATGGACCTCTATGTTTTTCCTTATTCTCACCATCCAATTATCTTCTGTAAAGAAAAAAAAATATTCCGGAAGCTGCGAGCGGTCAACAAATATTTAGAGGTCGCTGACGCCTCCAAAAACTTCAATTTTTGATTAGAAACACGATTTTTTTCGTCCACTTCTCACCCATGAATTTGACGCTTTATGATTTTAAAATTAACCTCGTGACAGCTCTAGCTGGCCAATGAATATTTAAAGGTCGTTCAAGATTTTCGGAATTCAGAATTTCCACCGAAAAATCAATCTTGCATGCACTATAATTCCTTGTAGCATAAGAACGAAAAAAAACAGCGAAGTGCTACATTTTCTGAATAATCTATTATGATAATTTGCAACAAACACGAGTTAGATGATATGTATTATTATGTATTATTGTATTATGGCATCGCTCGTCACAGAGTACAGCTACGATTGGGTCGTAGTTTGACTAACGAGACCAACTGTGGGACGCATCACGATGCGCGGGAAACATCCGCCATTTCAGTTTTACGAATAAAACGATCTATCATTGTATTTACGGACAAGAGCTTTAAACAATTATTTTATAAGAACAAAGATTATAATTCTTGGGTTAGAAGTGTAAGGTAAGTTCAAAAAAATCTATTTCTAAAGAAAAAAGGATTAATTGTTCTGAAAATGTTACAAAGCGTAAAATTTACGAGTAAAAAGAGTAAAAAAAATAGGATATTTCGGAGCTCTTGAGCGACCACTAAATATTCATTGGGCGGCTAGAGCTTTCGCGAGGTTAATTAAAAAATTATAAAGCCTGAAATTCATGGGTCAGGGGAGGACGAAAAAAAAATCGTCTTTTTAATGAAAATTTGAATTGTTGTGAGGCTTGATCGATCTCTACATATTTTTTGACCGCTCGCAGCTTCCGCGACATTTTTTTTTAAGAAGATAAGAGGATGGTGATATAAAGAAAAAAAATGGAGCTCAAAATTGTGCCATTCTAATATAAATATATACGGAGCGATGAAGGGCGACAATGAGTCCGACGGGGAGCGGGGGGGGGGGTTGATCAAGGAAATAGACTGGCGTTGAAAATCAATGTTGAGCAATTGGCAGGGCTCTGGACATATTGTCGCCCGTAAATGTATGTACAGTCAGGAGTATAAGGCGGCGACTTCATTACTGTCTTTTTTGACGACACCCTGTGTAATTCCGTTTTACGGCCCGGATCAGTTTCCTTATCAGGTACGCCCTTGATGGTTTTTAGTGTTTGAGTAGGCACAAAGGATCCATCAAATACTGGGTTCAATTGCGGCTGTGTCGCCGCGTGTGTTTATGCAGCCACTTGTGGGGGAGGGGGAAGGGAGTGTGAACCGGATTCATTACCGGGGGGCGATGACGCACAGTAGGAGAAAAGCCCAAAAACCTGGCCAAAACCCCAAAAAATAAATTTTCGAAATAGGGTCAGTTGAGTAGTCATTCAGGTAGAGGACTAGTAACTGCATTCTATTGTGGAAGGGAAAGCCCTTTAAGTGTATACCTGCGCCGCAGCGTCAGTTGGCAGTGAGTGTTCGTGAAGAGTGTACGTGTCACGCGCTGAACAGACGAAAATAACGCTGACTTCAAAAACCCATAACTTTAAAGTGACGGGTTTAATTTCAATTCTGCAACATGGATACGACTTCTGGAGGTATGTAGAACATGTTTTTACATCGGTTGAATCGAAAGTTTATGTATAAATGATTGAAATGTAGTATAGCCTTCGGCATAAATAAAATTGAATAATTTTGAAAACTTATATTTTCAACGGTCCGAAAAGTTATATATTTTGTCACATTTTGCAAAGCTCCTAGTCTCGGCCTTTAGTTTAATGTATAAGCTTTCGAAATTTACAAGAGTTACCTGCGGAAAACGTGCGTCTTGTCCGTTATGATTTTTTTCGCATCGTGCGGTAGCCGAGCGTGCACGCGGCACTATTGAGCAGCCGCTGCGCCTCTACCTGAGAATGGGTGAAGTAGCATCATAACGGACAAGACGGCTGTTATACGCTTGAAATAAATTATTTTAATATATATGTATGTGTATATATATATATATAAATTTTCTGTGATTTAATTATGATATATACGTATGCATATATATATATACATATTAAAATCAACCACATAAAAATTTCTTAAATATGAATGAAATGTTATAACATTCGAATAAAATATTTGAATATATATATATTATATAGTAAGCAAAGCTTTCTATTAACCAAATCCATGTCAATATTTTCTGTCTAATTTTCTTAAAATTATTTCAATTATTGCGGTTATTTATTTGGTAAAATAATGTACATTGTTCAAGTTTTTGTATTAATTGAAAATTTTATCTTTTCCTTTAACACCAATTTTCTACAATTTTATGTCTTTATTACAGGATCCGGTTACGAAGAATTGGTGCTGACAAGGAAAGAAGTATTTCTGATAATCAGCGAGCATTTATCCGATAAATTCGCTTCCTTGATCGAATTTATGGTAGAAAAAATTTCCAAGGACACCGGACGTACAGTTGTAGTGCCTGAGGACTCGAAACAAACTTTTTCGATACTCTTCAATCAAATGAGAACGAGGTGGCAACAAGCTCACAGAAAATCCTGTGTATTTTTCAAGAATAACGGTGAATGGCTTAGCAAGCAGGTATGTTTTGCCGCACCTACAGACACTGTAGTAACAAGCCCGGGTAATACGGGCGCCCGCCCGTCCCTTGAGTTTACAATGTCCAGTGAAAGATCTAAACGAAGGAAGACCCAAGATATTCGTACATCGTTCAACTCGGTCGAGTTAGCATACGCTACTCAGATGAGCCTTCGCTCTTCAGGACAATCCGACGCCGCAAAAGTTATTAAGGACGTAACAATGACGAGTCCTTTAAGAGCTTCTAAGTATCGTAAAGCTTACTCAGCAACGGATGAAATTACTTTATCCGAAGAGGCTGCACTTTCCGCTATGATTGAATATAAATTCTCCAAGAGTACTTACCAGGGAATGAGAAGATTAGGGAAGGAAAATAACTGTAAGCTATATCCGTCTTACGAAAAAGTGATGAAAGCAAAAAAGCGTTGTTATCCACCACGTGATGCAATCAGGATTACAGAGAGTAGTGCAGAAGTCCAACTACAGGCACTATTAGATCATACAGTTGAACGTATTTTACTCGTCCAAAATGTACTCATTCAAAGATTGACTCCAGATAATGTTCGTAAAATGGACTTGATTTGCAAGTGGGGTTGCGATGGAAGTTCTGGGCAAAGTGAATATAAGCAGACGTTCAGTGATGACAGAAAATCTGATGCGCATGTATTCTTTACTTCAGTCGTGCCATTACAACTCGTGTGTTATGATCAACAATCGAAGGAAGAAATAGTTGTTTGGAAGAACCCCAGACCCTCGTCTCCACGATTTTGTAGACCGCTTAGACTACTGTTTCTACGCGAAGACACAGAGTCAACACTTAATGAAGTCCAAATTGTTGAAGAACAAATAAAGTCACTTCGTCCATTCGAAAGTGTAATAGATGGAAAAGAAATCTCCGTAATGTACAAGTTGTTGTTCACCATGATAGATGGTAAAGTTTGCAACGCTGTATCATTGACGATATCTGCTCAACGGTGCTATTTGTGTGGAGCAACCAGCAAAGATTTTAATGCCATCGACACTGTATTGCAAAGGGAAATCAATGAAACAAATTTGAAGTTCGGATTGTCGACGCTGCATGCGTGGATACGGTGCTTCGAGTATTGCTTACACGTGTCTTACAAACTCGGCATTAAAAAATGGCAAGCTCGAAGTGCCGAAGAAAAAAAAATTACCCAGGAACGCAAGAGGGCCATTCAAGAAGGATTCAAGAAGCAATTGGGTCTAAATATCGATCGTCCAAAGCCTGGATACGGCAGCAGCAATGATGGCAACACAGCTCGGCGATTCTTTGAAAATTCGACGGTTTCCGCTGCGATAACGGGGGTCAACGAAGAAGTTATTAAATGCTTGTACGTAATCCTACAAGTTATATCGTGTGGCCACGAGATAAACTGTGAAAGATTTGAACAGTATGCTATTGAAACGGCAAGAAAGACCGTTGCATTATACCCTTGGTACTCCATGCCTACTTCGGTGCACAAACTATTAATTCATGATCCAGTGATAATAACTCATGCTCTATTACCAATCGGCCAATTATCCGAAGATGCTCAGGAAGCTCGAAACAAAGACATCAAACGATATTGAGAAGATTTTGCGCGAAAAAGTTCCAGGGTTAAAACTATGGAAGATGTTTTTCATCGGCTCTTAGTTACTTCTGATCCGTACATTTCAAGTGTCAGAAGACTACCACAGAAGAAGCTGAAGAGTTTGTCGCCGGAAGATGTAGCGATGTTGATCGCTCCTAAAGTGACTGCTGCAGCAGACGAATTTTGCGCCGAGATTGAAGCCGTGCCGGGAGTTGTAATAGATACAAACTCGGATAATGATTCTGACTCCGACTCCGACTTCGATTACGATTTTGATTAAGAATAAAATTTTCTATTTTTGAAACGTTCCGTATGTATTTTGGAAATAAAAATAATAATTGCGTAGAATACACTGTTCACGTTTATTTTATTATGATGATTTTTTTAAATATATTAATTTATCTATTTAACAGGATACTCGGCCATTTTGTTTATAACAATTTGCTGTAAGCTCTTTGTTGCAAGTTATAAACAATAGATATCGGATTGGTAATCAGCGACCTTGAAAACCGGTATATACCAATTTTTGTCAACATCTGGTAACTTTTTAACGTTCATGTCGGCCATATTGGATCGGCCATTTTTTTTACGATAATTTGGCTTGCGGATTCGTAATCAGCGACCTTGAAAACCCGTAAATACCAATTGTTGTCGACATCTGGCAACTTTTTAACATTCATGTCAGCCATATTGGATCGGCCATTTTGTTTACGATAATTTGGCTTTCAGATTCGTAATCAGCGACCTTGAAAACCCCTGTAAGCCAATTTTCATTCCCGTCAAAGGTCATTTGAGGTTTTGGCCAGGTTTTTGGGCTTTTCTCCTACTGTGTGACGGCATGAGGGAGAGGGGACGGTCTTTGGTTAGTCCCTTCGCATAGATTCCGAGGATCGTTACTCCCTCCTCTCTTACTCTGTTTAGGGAATCCAAGGGTAAATGTGTACGTAAGAGGCAGGTAAATAGAGAGGGAGAGCAAGAGGGACAAAGAGTGAGAGAGAGAGAGGAAGAGCAGGAGAGTCTGCGGAGTTATCGGGTCGAGTCGATTAAAATTAAAGGGCACTTTGTAAACTTGCGGCTGTCGGCTAAACCGGAAGTGTGACAAAACTAGAGATCTGCACACGTGAATAAGCGTCGCGTTCCGTCCTTCAAGCTATTCCCCAAAGGCCAATGAGTGTGAGAGAGAGGGCGACAGAGCGAGAGAGAGAGCCAGATGAGGGATAAGGGCGTGATAAAATCCCTCGAGCCCTAAGGTACAGAGCAACCTTCTGAGGAAATCTCTCCGCTTCGTAGCCAACTTTTGTTGTTACACTTTTAATAAATGATTAGGTGTGTCGGTATATATTACGCCAGTGATTATACATACAACCGCGCATACACATTTATATACATACATACAAGTTCCCTAAAAGACCCTTTGCACCGTAGTTAAAAAGCGTTTTTTCCTACTCCTCTCCATCGTACGGGAAATATATATGTATATATATATATATATATATATATATCCGCAGACACGAGAATTCAGTCGAGCGCGTCGAGCCAACCGCACCCCGCTCAATTATTTTCATGGGCTTTTTTGTTCAGGGGCCGCCTCTGGCCGGCCGAGGGGTTAAAAAAAGGAGGGAAAGAGAAAACGAAAAACACCAACCATGAGAAATTTCTTGCGGTCACGCCAAAATTTATATTTGAAAATGACAATCGAACGAGTGCATGTGGGCGCGCTCAACGACGATAAAAATTGTGGGCATGGGTAGAAAAGAAGAAGAGGAAAGAGAGACAGCCGACGTTGTTTTTTAAATTTATTTAGAGCTACCCCTATGAGTGAGTCTGAATTTTAATGATCAGTACGTTGGTGCCTTAAACAATCATGTCTTTTTATTTCGGCTTCATCATGGGTAAGCTTCATGTAAAAAAAACAAAAGCTCTCCCTATGGTCAGCACCGCCAAATAAATAAACGAGGAATGTGCAAGTCTCTACATTGCCCAATTTTATTTTGCATAATAAAATTTCGACAGCAGTATGGAAAAACGCGCTATCTCAAATTGTTATAGAAGAACGTGCTATCCCAAATTGTTATAGAAGAACGTGCGATTTCAAATTGTGATAGAAGAACGTGCTATCTCATATTATGAGAGAAGATCGTGATATCTCAAATTGTGATAGAAGAACGTGCTATCTCGATCGGTCAACATATTTTCATTGATACAGCACTGGTATTTGGGGCACCTCAGTATACAGAGTACTTTTTCTGTTAGGTTATTTAATTTTTTAATATGATTTAGCTCGATAACAAAAAAATTAAGCTATTTTTGAATAAACAACATTTTTTTAATCATCTATATATTTATTTATATAAAATTTTTAGAACCCACAGTTGCGGAATTTCGTAAAAAAGTTGTGAAGAGATATTCAATTCGCACGAAAGGTATCAAATTCGTTATGCATAATGAACAATTTTTCGGAGTGTCAAAAGAGTGGGTAAAACCCTTTTTGGAGTAAAACATGTTTTCGGTGCAGAAAGACTCACCGAATCGCGTTTTGGAGTTAAGAAAAGTGATCGGAGCAGAAAGATTTACAAAAACGCGTTTGAGAGTAAAAAAAAGTTTTTGGAGCAGAAATACTCACTAAAACGCGTTTTGGAGTAGAAAAGTTTCCGGAGCAGGAAGACTCACTCTCGCGACTCTCTGTTTTTCGTACACAATGCTGAGTCCGATTCAATACCTTTGAAGATGTAAAAAATCCGCGATCGGCAGAATAGCACGCGGTGATTTTGACGTATATGTTTGTCACAGGCATGGACAAAGGCTTTTTTCCTTATTCGGTCAGTGGAACGGATAAGCACAGCGTCGTGTGCTTTCCTTTATCATTCGGCCAGTGGAACTAGAAAGTTGAACATCGTGTTCTTTCTTTATGTAGAAATGTGTTTCATTGTCTGATGCGTACAATATTTTCGCTATGAACGGTAGGCTCAATTCTTCTTAATTTTTACCCTTAAAATTCTAAAAAAAACATTCTATTTATTACATCTACTGTGCCATCCGGAAGGGATGAGAGCATAATATTTTCGTTTCCCTCTTTGTTGCCTACGCCTAGCGCAATAGCACGGGATGAGGGTAAAAAAGGGATAGTGTGTGGGAAAAGATAAAATGAAGGAATAGACGCGATGTCTCAGTATTACGGAATAATTCGACACTTGTGTAACGTTGAATCTTGATTTATTACAATTTAGGGGTCAGATTAAGGTAATTAGCTGATAGAGACAGGATACAAAAATAGAAAAGATTATACAATTCGCGTACATTCGTTGTTGCTGTGTGCGTGCTCGCTCGTACAGTTGTGTATGATCGCTCGTAAAAATATCGGTTGACGCTCGTAAGGCGAAGGGCCTTCGCCGGTACCCTCGCTGGTCAAGTGGTTGGTGACACTTGCACAAGATTTTCGGTCGGCGCGGAGTTATATATGTGTATATGCGTACGGCGAAAGCCACTTGAGGCTCTATATGGATATACGGAGTGTATATATATAGAACTTAAAAGAAAAGACTTGGAATAAGATTGTCGGTACGTAGATCGGAATTAAACGTGATAAAAGGAACTATATTCGTAATTCGCTGACGGAAGCTTGACCTCTGAACTCGATGGAAATTGCCGGGAGACTGGGATTGAGACTCGGTAGAAGAACTTGATGTGATGGTGGTTGACGGGAGACTGGGGTTGAGACTTGATAGAAGAACTTGAGTCGATGGTAGTTGACGGGAGACTGGGATTGAGACTCGATAGAAGAACTTGATTTGATGGTGGTCGACGGGAGACTGGGATTGAGACTCGATAGAAGAACTTGATTTGATGGTGGTTGACGGGAGACTGGGATTGAGACTCGATAGAAGAACTTGATTTGATGGTGGTTGACGGGAGACTGGGATTGAGACTCGATAGAAGAACTTGATTTGATGGTGGTTGACGGGAGACTGATTCAGGAAGGAAGACTTTCTTGATATCAAAATTAGGGGGTTACAATAGTGGGAGTAGGAACCTTGGGAAGAGCATGGTCTTGGTCATCTAGTTCTTCGGGGATTGGTCCATTGGTCATGAATAATTTGCGTGATTGGTTGCGGGATGGTGTGCGAATAAGTTACAGGTTCGCTAGCACGCGCGTGGCCTAGAGCATCGGTTCTAGGTACTACGCGTATAAAAAGAGGGGGATCTTCGTCCCGTATTTCGGCGAAAAAGTGCACGGGATAGTGTTCGATATTTGAGATGTAAGCATGCGCATGGTTTGTGTTATGTCAATTTATGGCTGTGGTGACTTCTCATATCGAGAAGGTTATATTTCGGACCGCGCTGCGAGACCGGATGTGTTATTTTCCAGTCAGGGTTATAATTTCGTCGGAGCCGTCCAGTCTATGTTATGTTTGAACAATCTATCGTCGATACTTCTATAAATGTATTGTGGTGAGGCTCTGCGTAGCGTCTGAGATGCATCTCGTACTATTTTTCGAGCGTTAAGTATTTCGCTCCACACCTCCGAAATTTATGAGGTTCGGACCCAAGACGGTATCGACTGAGTTGAAAAGAAAGAAAAATCTTGTGGTTTGAGATTTGTCGCAAGACGTGACACTACTAATAAACAATTTATTTAACTTTCAAAGTGGACAGCTTTGAGCCGTGAAGTGATGGACCGTAAGCTGTGCGCGTTGAATTGACGTCACATTTCGAAGGTGATCAACGATTTTCAAATAGTGATTTGATTGGTAAGTGTAATTGATGGTTCAAGACGATTTAAACTATGCACAGGGTGTATACAAGTTATGTGTCACCACTCCGCCAGGTGATTCTCCGAGTCACGTTCGGCGAAGATCACCCCCAACATGGACCCGCAAAATTGACCTTGACCCCAAAACTCCAGGTCCATTTTTATTGGCTTAAAAAGTTCTTCTAAATGAGAGGAACAAAAGGCAGAACGGAACCGTGGGTCGCAAATGAGCCCAGCACCCAGAAAATAAAAAAATATTAAAAATTCGGAAATATGAGTTTGCCGGATCGTGAATAGAAGAAATCCAACAATAGCGAGTTAAGCGCCAAAATAAAGACCTCCATCACTTTAGCCAGTGGATTCTATTGTTCGAATAAAAAAGAACTTCACCGTTGTCCGACTGTCACCACGAGGAGGTGGACGGATAGGCACATGGTAAATGACAACAACTTTTGAGGTCACTCTTGTCACAGGTTTAGCGGAAAAATGCATCTGCACCGTAGCAAATAATTGCCGAGTGTCGGGCTTGCACCGACTAAAAACCTCCGTTCCTCTCTGGCCTTGCAAATTCTCCCACGGGACGACCGCTAGGTATTACATCGCGGGAGAGGCCTTAGCCGTAGCTCTTCCTGCAGTGTTGTCAGACGACCTTACATCCCCCGCTCCACTCGAGATGGTATGAGTGGTTTAGGGGTTCGTGTCGCTGATTTAATCTATGACTGCCTGGTCTTCCGGCGTCGTCTTCTTCCTCGCACGTTCTGCACATCGCAACTCCTTCATTACTGCGGCAGCATAAACCGATACCGCTGTCCATGCGTCTGCTGACTTCAGCATCAACTCCAGCAGGTTGTCCGGGGTGATGCGTGTCTCCAGCTGATCCTCGACTATCGCGCGGGAGGCACTAAATCGTGGGCATTGGAACAATGCATGTTCAGCGTTCTCCTCGACTGCTACACATCTGGGCAGTCCGCGGAATCTTCATAATTAAACTTATAGAGATAAGCCCGGCAACAGCCGTGTCCTGAGATCACTTGAGTGAGATAATAGTTGAGCTCCCCGTGTAGATGGTTCACCCATATCTCCACCTTTGGGATTAGTCGATGTGTCCACCTTGCCTTGGTAGAAGCATCCCACATCGTCTGCCACTGGTTGAAACTGGTTGCTCTCGCTTCTGTCCTTCCATAATTGGGGTTTCTAGCTCGCTTCTGCTGGTACATCGATCTACGCTCCTCGGCGAGCACAATGGGCAGCATTCCCGCGATAACGTTGATAGCGTCCTCGGAGACAGTGCGAAACGCACAGGCTACCCTCAAGGCGCTGACGCGATACGTTGCTGCAGCCTTCCTGCGGTACCCCTGGATTTTCAGTGCATCATCCCATATGGGTATGCCATAGGTGAGCACTGAGGTCGTCAGTGATAACAGCAGTTTCCTCCTCTTCTGTCTGGGGCCACCAAAATTAGATATGAGTCGCGCCAGTGTAGTAGCCACCCCAGCGACCTTTCTGGTGATCTGCTCGGTTTGCTCTTTGAAGTTCAGCCTCGCGTCGAGAATCATACCCAGGTACCGAATGCCCGGTTGGGGTGTGATTTCGGCGTTTCCAACCCTGAGCGTCACCGTTTCCATCACCTTCCTCCTGGATACGAGGAGTACTTCTGTTTTGTGGGCTGCAAGCTGCAATCCATCAGCAGATCCGTTCCTTTATCTTAGCGAAAGCTTCGCCGAAGAGTGCGGTAATCTGCTCCGCCGGTCGGAAGTCGACATTACGTTTCCGTGGCATTGTGGCATCGCATGCTTCGGTGATCCTCTGCATGACCACCTTGACCTTCTCAGATGCACTTTCCGCTGCGAGGTGCTGGTGTCATAAGTTTCATGAAACGAGTCCGCGTCAAACATTTTCGCGTTCCAGCCCTTCCCGTTTGTCTTCGGTGCCTTCGCTGTTCTGCTGAAGTCTCGGCGAATCTCCCAGAAAATCTCTTGATGATCACTGTGAGTGTAGATATCACTGACTACCCAGTGGCACTGGTTTCCTCTGGCCAGGCTACTACTCACAAAAGTGAGGTCCACTATAGAGGAGGCTTTACCTTTAACAAAAGTGGGCTTTGTACCTGCATTAAGTAGTACTACATCCAATGAGGACATCGCCTCAAGCAGGGCTTAGCCCTTCCTGTTCGTCACTTTACTACCCCATTCCACAGCCCGAGCGTTGTAATCTCCGGCTGTGGCTACCGGGAAGCGTTGCTTAGCGTCTGCGACTAAGTTGTCGAGAAAATTCTCAAACTCATCAGTCGTCAGGCTAGGCGGTGCGTAACAACTGTAGAAATAAACTCCTTTGGCTTTTATTCTCACAAAACCAGTTTCGATCCGACTCGCAAGATCCTGAAATGGAAGCTTTCCGCAGGACCAAATTGCGACCCTCCCACTTGCGTCAGATTCCCAAGGCTGCGTGTCTAGATGTCTATATGGTTCCGAGAGTATCGCCAAGTCAGGCTTCAGCTCGCGCACAGTCTGCATGAGCAGGTCCTGTGCTGCTTCACAACGGTTGAGGTTGAGCTGGAGTACTCATTCGCATCGTTTCTGGAGTGCCTGGAGAGCCTGGAGAGCCTGGAAAGCCCGCGTATATGCTGGAAGTCGGCTGCTACCTGCGATGTGGGCTGTAGGTGCCCCATCTCCCGCTTCTGCACATATGACACACTTTGCGCTTGCTGTGCATTCGGCAACTTTGTGTTACCGCACTTGATGCAGTCTGTAGCCCGGTAAACGTTGCTCTTGCAGTTCCGTGATAAGTGTCCAAATTTCCAGCACTTGAAACACTTCAGTAGTCTCACCACCTCTCGGATTCCGAAATTACACCAGCCGACTCGGATGATTCCTGTATCCAGAAGTTTCCGGGCAGCAGGCACCATGAGTCGTATTTCCGCGGTCTGAATCCTGCCATATGCTTTACGCAGAGACTTAAGAGAGTATTCCGTGACGGAATAGTCCGGCCCCAAGACACTTTGCAGGGCCGCCGATATCTCCTCCTTCGTCGCGTCCTCTTCCAGGTCCTTGATCTCCAGATCAACTTCCTGGACTTTACTCTGGACCGTTGCTGATGCACCAAGAACACCTTCCAATTGGTTTCGCAATTCCGATGCTTTGGCTGAGCTCTCCTTATTCAGAACGATCAGCAGATCTCCCGCATTCGTTCTGCGTACCTTTTGGACGCATTCACCTGCATCCTTGAGCGCCGGATCCTTCTTTATACGAACCAAGATCTCCGCATAGCTCAAGTCACCTTTTTTGTGGATGACGAGAGCGTTCGCGAGGTTTCTGCGGCTTCTTCTGAGGCTGCTTCTGCGATATCTTGTGCGATATTTTCTTCTTTCGCGCAGTCTGCCACTCCCGCTCTGATCTCTCGCCCTGATCCTCGGATTGACCAGCCAATGGATCCACCTGCTGCTTCTTCTTCGGTCGACGTCGGTGCAACCCGCTTTCTCCTCTTCGCCTTGCTTACTTGCGTCGAGGTACCGCCCACGTCCATGCCTTAATCGTTCCTCTCCTTGTTAGAGAGAGTCGATTTTGCTTGGCTTATGGTCGGCGTGGTTTGCGTTCCTCCAGTCGATGTTGCCGTCTGTGGCTTTGCACAACAAACCAAGAACATACATCTTCACAATTTCAATCATGACCAATTTTTAAGAACCATATCATCACAAACACATCTGAACCAAAACAATATACATCACCTAAATTATCAAAACATAAATCAAACAACACAAAATCACAACATCTTATACTCAACTCTTACTAATAGACAACAGGACACAAATAATAATCTTTCCACTCATCCTCAGAATAATATAAATTCGACAATCACACTAAATAAAACGAAAGAATGGCTTATAAATCTCTCCAACATTGATATTCCGCTACACATTTCCACATTCTTGTCTCTAGGTGAAAAGTTTTGTTTTCCTTACCTCAAACTCTCAAACATAAAAACTCATATCCACAAATCAATCTCCGAACATGAGTCCAAATTAGATTTTTTACTCGACAAACCTAGACAAATCGAAATTAGAACCAGATTCACTAAAATCTTACACAAAATAAATATTCCAGCATCATTTTCCAACACTAATCAAATTATATAACACACGTCCGCATTCTTAAAAAACAACCCTCAACTTTTAGTTACACGATCTAACAAAGGAAATTCAACAGTCATTCTTAACAAATCAGATTACATTACAAAAACTCATAATTTACTCGCAGATTCCTCAACTTACAAATTAACAAATAGAAATCCCATCAACACTCTACAAAAAGGCATTAACAATATTCTCTCCAGATGGAAAACACTAAAAATCATTGATGAAACAAAATACAAATACTTAAAAGCTGAAAATTGCAACCTATCTCGTCTCTATTGTCTGCCAAAAATTCATCAAAATAATTATCCACTTCGTCCAATAGTATCATCAATAAATAGTCCAACACATAACCTAGCTGAATTTATACAATCTAAATTTTCTAAATTAATGAGTACAACTAATTCACACGTCAAAGATAGTTTCCAACTAAAACATTCACTTTCTAACATCTCAATTCCACTCAACTACAAATTGGTCTCGTTTGATGTTGTTTCTCTCTATACCAACATCCCATTACAACTTGTTATTCAAAGCCTTCAAAAAAGATCAAATCTATTTTCAAAAACATTTCCCTTAAACGAAATAATTAAAGCCATAGAATACATCGTGTTCTCAACTTTCTTTACATCTCAAAATAAAATTTACCAACAAATCTCAGCGTTACCAATGGGCTCACCTCTGGCTCCAATACTGTCTAACGTCGTCATGATTGATCTTGAAACAAATTGTCCGGAAAAATTAAAATTTTCGTTACCACTATATAAAAGATATGTTGATGATATTATTATTGCTCTACCAACAGACAAAATTGAATCCACCAAAAAGATTTTTAACTCATATAACTCAAAATTACAATTTACATCAGAAAATGAAGTAGATAAAAAAATCCCGTTTCTAAATATACTTTTAATCCATAAACAAAATTCAATTATCACAAATTGGTATAGGAAACCAACCTGGTCAGGCAGATTCATACATTTATTTTCACACCACCCACTTTCCCAAAAAAGCCATAATTTACATGCTAATTAACAGAGCAATAACATTATCTGATCCTTCATTTTACAAAGGAAACCTCAAACTTATTAGTAACACGATGACACAAACTTGCTATCCGATCTCTTTCACAGAAAAAATAATAAAACATCGGCTTTCCACAATCAACAATCAAAAAAAGAATAACAACAATTTTGATTCTTCCAGACTAATAAATGTTCCTTACACAAAAAACATCCATCATCAACCAATTCGTCTTTTCCAACAATACACCATAACATTAGTCACAAACAATAAACACAACATTTAATCGATTACTGGCTTCACCAAAGACAAAATAAATATCAACCAAAAATCCAACATAGTTTACAAAATCGATTGTAAGGATTGCAATGCCACATACATCGGCCAAACCAAAAGATACCTTGAAACCAGAATAAGAGAACATTAAAATAGCCTAAAACATACTACCACAATCCACAGAGCCTTAGCACAACATGCAATAGAACAAAAACATGACTTTCAATTCGACAATGTAAACATTTTAAACAATGAAAATTGGCTCAAAAAAGACTAATCCTAGAAATGATCCAAATTGAGGCACACTCCAACGCCATACATTTTAGAACTGACATACAAAAACTAAGCTCGATCTATAACTCTATTATATAACTATTAAAATATTTTACAATACTTAACTTGATATAACAATTTTAAAATTATTGACACTATAATTTAATTTTAAATACTCTTAACATGACGCACCAATTTTATTTCTCTTGACTCGTCACTGCCTAAAGGATCTTTCTCCCCCGATTCGCAAAATAAAGAATCTAATAAGCTTCACGAAATTGAGCCACCACTCAGTTTCTCTTGAACTCTCCGGGATCACACAACTCAATATGTAACTGAGAAATGTAAATTTCGAGTTTTTGTTTATTTTGGAAGAAAATTAAAAAAATATTAAACTCAATAGGTAATCATCCCAGTCCTTTGATACTTTATTTGAATTTCTTTTAAATCAATCACGTACATTGAATTTTCACAAGCATAGCACAAAACTTTCTTATAATTATTAATCCCTTACAGATGATAAAAATCGCTAAAAAACGATAAATTCCTCCATCTATTGAGTATACTCCAGCAAAACAGCATTTACTTCCATAAATACTATCTTTTGAAATAACCTTCCAAATATAAGCAAAAGCTAGAAACATCAACAACATCGAGGTTAGTCGTTTCTCATATTTAATTTCTTTATAACTCCATAGTATAATAAACCACACTCTCGCACATCACTCATTTCAAGCACCGATGAATAAGAAGAATTAACGCAATACAAGAACTCATGCATATCAAATCAATATAGTTATAACCAAAACAGAATTAACATAACAGTTATACAAAACGACACAACAATTTTATAACACAATCATAACATAAAACATTCGTGTATTTAATTCCTTCAAACTTGATTTGTAAAGTTTGTGTATCAAAATTTATAGAGAAAAATATAATTTCTGAAGAGGACCCGACCCAAAGGATAGAAACGTAAGAAAGCATCATTTATTTCCATCGCTGACCTTGGAAAACCTCTATTGGCCGGACTGAAGCCGAATCTTCAACTAGCAACTTGTCATCAACACGGCCGCACACATCTTTGACTCATTAATTCTCATACTTTCATCAAGCGATAAAGCATTATCCCCGAAAACAAGCCAATCATCCATCCGGCCGGGAATTGTCAGTACCGGAAAGTGCACATATTCTACAAGCGATGAGATGGTCTCGTTGGTAGCGTTGGCTTCTGTCCGCAGGGGCGCGGGATCGTTCCCCGCGCTCAGTGCTTTTTTCAAATTATTATTACTATTAATTCTTATTTTATTATTTTTATTAGTTATTATTATTATTTTAATTAGTTACCTTTTAGTGTCGAAAAATTTATCGCGCACTCCGACCGCTTATTTTATTAGTTTGTACGTTAATTTAAATGCAATAATAAATCTAAATTACAACTTATTTATCTTCTAAACGTTTTTTGCGCTTCACTCACACCCGTCCCTATGCCAAATAAATTGTAATTCATAAAAGTAAGGTGAAATATATTCATATTCGTATTATTATATTCATTCTCATATACTTTCATCAAGCGACAAAGCATTATCCCCAAAAACAAGCCATTCATCCATCCAGCCGCAAATCGTCAGTACCAGAAAGTGCACATATTCTACAAGCGATGAGATGGTCCCGTTGGTAGCGTTCCTGACTTCGGTCTGCAGGGGCGCGGCATCGTTCAGCGCGCTCTGTGCTTTTTTTTTAAATTATTATTACTATCAAATGACACGAGTCAAAAGAAATAAAATTGGTGCGTCATGTTAAGAGTATTTAAAATTAAATTATAGTGTCAATAATTTTAAAATTGTTATGTCAAGTAAAGTATTGTAAAATATTTTAATAGTTATATAATAGAGTTATAGATCGAGCTTAATTTTTGTATGTCAGTTCTAAAATTTATGGCGTTGGAGTGTGCCTTAATTTGGATCATTTCTAGGATTAGTCTTTTTTGAGCCAATTTTCATTGTTTAAAATTTTTACGTTGTCGAATTGAAAGACATATTTTTGTTCTATTGCATGTTGTGCTAAGGCTGTTTGTATTGTGGTAGTATGTTTTAGGCTATTATTATGTTCTTTTATTCTGGTTTCAAGGTATCTTTTGGTTTGGCCGATGTATGTGGCATCGCAATCCTTACAATCGATTTTGTAAACTATGTTGGATTTTTGGTTGTTATTTATTTTGTCTTTGGTGGAGCCAGTAATCGATTAAATGTTGTGTTTATTGTTTGTGACTAATGTTATGGTGTATTGTTGGAAAAGACGAATTGGTTGATGATGGATGTTTTTTGTGTAAGGAACATTTATTAGTCTGGAAGAATCAAAATTGTTGTTATTCTTTTTTTGATTGTTGATTGTGGAAAGCTGATGTTTTATTATTTTTTCTGTGAAAGAGATCGCATAGCAATTTTGTGTCATCGTGTTACTAATAAGTTTGAGGTTTTCTTTGTGAAATGAAGGATGAGATAATTTTATTGCTCTGTCAACTAGCATGTAAATTATGGCTTTTTTGGGAAAATGGGTGGTGTGAAAAGAAATGTATGAATCTGCCTGACCAGGTTGGTTTCCTATACCAATTTGTGATAATTGAATTTTGTTTATGGATTAAAAGTATATTAAGAAAAGGGATTTTTTTATCTACTTCATTTTCTGATGTAAATTGTAATTTTGAGTTATATGAGTTCAAAATCTTTTTGGTGGATTCAATTTTGTCTGTTGGTAGAGCAATAATAATATCATCAACATTTGTTGGTAAATTTTATTGAAGTGAATACTTCTTAAGCGACAGCGGATAGCCGCGCATAAGTTAAACCGGACAGGAGAATGGAGGAATGAAGAAGATAGAAAAAGACGGAGGTGTAAGCGAGAGAGCGATATTCTCTCTCTTCCTCACCGCGTATGTTAAACCGGACAAGAGAATGGAGGAATCGATAAAGATAGCGGGAGACTGATGTGCGAGCGAGAGGGAGTATCACTCTTCTCGCGGGAGCGAAAGCCAATGAGAGTGAAGTGTGAGCGAGACAGCGTGATACTTCCTCTCGCGTTGGCGAGAGAGAGCGTCATTTTCTCTCGTTCACACTTCGCTGTCACTCACTCTTGCTCGAGCGCGCGGCAGGGAGTATCTCCTTCTCTCTTGACGACGCATGCGCGGAAGCCGGTTCGAGGCTTCGTTGAACCCCGTATCGCGTCGGCTGACGAAAGCGTG
This sequence comes from Ophion ellenae, assembly GCA_963210295.1. Classification (NCBI taxonomy): domain Eukaryota; kingdom Metazoa; phylum Arthropoda; class Insecta; order Hymenoptera; family Ichneumonidae; genus Ophion; species Ophion ellenae. The sequence continues at coordinate 10,863,487 of OY723395.1, read as the reverse complement.
GCGTCACCATGCGTTAGATGGAATTTACCCACGCGGGAGAGCCGAACGCGAAATTACTACATTGACATCAACATGCCGCTATAAAATAAAATAAAATTGACGTGAATAGTTTGTTGAATTAAAAAGTGAATTGTGCTGTTCTGTGTGATAAGCCCTTCATTGGCGCTTCTGTGAAATAAAAGAACAATTTTTGTGAATATCATCCAATCTTCGTCTACGGAGGTTAGACATGGCCGACAACGGTCGTGACACGCTTGAAGCTTCGGAAGGACGCGAAGAAGGTATGTCTCATTCATTTTCCCTTGCTGTTTTGAAGTGAATACTTTGCTTTGCTTGCATAGATTTAGAATTATTAAATTACAGAATAAAAAAAAAATTAACACAATAAATAAATGAAATTTCAGAAAAAAAGAAAAATTAAATTATGCTGTTCATTTATTCAGGTTCAGTCGATGGTCCTCCGGGCATGGAACGTGCCAATTCTGGACTTTTGCCATCGGAGATACCTACGAAACCCTAGTACTTGGTCAACATTACATCATTACTACTAACATCGCAGTAGCTGATGGACTGGTTAACGGCGCAATCGGGAAACTATCTCACTTGGAACAGAACGAGGATGGAGAAGTGACTCGCGTGTGATTGGTATTCCCAACTTGCGATAAAAAAGTTGGTTTACAAGCTCGGAATGATGCACGTGCGTTTATCATTGCAAACAATATCAATCCGAACGATGTTCCAATAACTCGAAGAAATGCGACAATTTATCTCAACCGACAAAAAACGATTTCCGCCAAAAGGAATCATTTTCCCCTGGCACCCGATTGTGCGCTGACCATACACAAATCACAAGGAGGATCATTCGATGAGGTCGTCTATTGTTATGATCGTGCCCAATCTCAGCAGTTGGTAGTAGTAAAGGTAGCTTATGGGGAGACGACTGTGACGTCATCCTGGGTGAGGTGTATACGTGATGTCTGGCGGGCCAGACCGTCTCGGTGGGGCCGTATGGAGAATTGGTGGTGGGGGCTCAGTTTTGGGGGATCGGTGGTGGGGGTAGCGGCGGCTTGAGGCGGTATGTGCGGGGGTGTGCGGGGGTAGCGGAGGGGTAGGTATGTGAGGTTACTACTATACCGACGGTGATCTCAGCGATGATTGTCAGGTGATTCGCTTTCGCAGATATGGTGGGTAAAATAGGTTTCGGTGCGCTGCGCATGGTAGGGATGGTCTCATACCGTGGATGGGTTAGGGGGATGGTTGAACAAAAAAGAAATTATTTTCGACAAGACATAAATGTTTTTATTCAACAGCATACGGTCTGGTACATGCGTTGGTGAGCGACGTAGAAAATTATTACGGGGGATACATTTCAAGAGGTTTTATTATCGAGAGGGAAGTACATTGTCTCTCTCTCTCTCTTTCTCTCTCTCTCTCTCTCTCTCCCTCTCGCTAGCCCGCTCGCGCGCCGGTGTGTGTGTATGTGTGCGTGTGTGATTTTATCTGTATCGCTCGTAACCCATCGTTAGGTATGAATCTGTAAAAATTATCTCCTCGTAAGGCTGGTTAACGGGGTGTACGACGCCGTGCTGGTAAAAGTAATAAACACCACCGAGTTTTATCACGGATTCGTGATTCTCTTTAACAAGACGTATCCACTCGTCGAGGATGTTCGCTGGCAGCCTCCTCCAATCGGATGGTGCCCAGAAGTCGTTTTGTGGTTCCCAATACATGTACAGCGTCTCTGAGCCAATGGGTATCCACCCCGGTAGACGCTCATACACGTAGACGGCCAGCGGGTACTCAGTGATCAGCGATTGTGGGTAATCCGCAGCCATACTTATGCGTCTGGTAAGGTTGTCAAACACTGGAGATTTGATAAGAAATGCCAAAACGATAGAGACGCCGACTGTTGAGTTGAATAGAGACGATGGCCGCTGTGCTTAGCGCTGTGTGTTGCTCTTTGAAACCGACCAAGACTGAAGATGATAATCTCCCTGGATGTCGGCCTCGGTTTGTGTTATGGCAAGGGACGACAGGACGTTGACTCGGTTGATAGAGCTATACCGATCCAGAGACGAGGAACTCTGTGTTTGATGTTCACGGACAGCGCTACCGCCGTATTTAAAGCCGTGTAGGTGAAGGGGCGAGTCAAACGGGGGTGACAAATCAGCAGCACTACGACGATGGTTACAGTCAACGATCCTCCCTGGAGGCCTCTGGTTGGTCCTCAGCAATAGGTACACGAGGTAATTATAATTTTTCACGAATAGCAGCACTCCACAGGTATACACGACTGGACACAACCGAGGGTATGCCTCCCGTCCCCTGAGAGTCCGACGCATACACTTGTGTCTTTGGCCCGCCCCGCTTGTGCTATCTTTTTCTGGTAGAAAAGAGTTACTGTACGATCGTTTCGGGCTTTATCCGATGAAAAAAGTCTATGGAAACGATCAAGACTGCAGCCACGAGCCATGTAATACAGAAACATAATACAATATTCCCCACAAACTTTCGATGTCTCTGATTGTAGGGGTTTTCCACTCCATCGGAGAGTTCTGGCGTTTCTTCGCAAGCGATTGTAATGTTGTGGGATAATTGGTGGGAACCCGTAGCTGTCGAAAAAGATAGCGTTGCCATCCTCGTTGACGTAAATCGCAACCCAATGCGTGCCAGGCCGTGTATGAATATCCGTGTTAGCGACTATCGCAGCGGGTCTACACCAGACTTTCGGAATACGGTCTGCGGGATAGACCCCTTTCGTGGATGCTTTTATCATCCGCATCCCGTCGATCACCTCTAAGCTGTTCATTGTTGAAGTTCTTACTCAACGAATAACGATGCACTGTGACTCGCGGTGGCGTTGGTGGGGGTGTCGGTGCGCGGGAGAGGCGGGTTGGTGTTCCTTTACATTTAAACAGGCTAACCAGCTCGCCGGTGACGTAAGAAGCAGATGCGTTACTTTCCCCGCTAAGTGATGTCATTGACCCGTTCGTAAGCGTCTCCAGGGTCTCTGGTGTCTCGCACAAAGGCGGGGAAACACGTGTGTTCTCGCCCGGTGAATTTTTCGTTATGAAGTTGAGCTTGGTGGGCCTTGGTACAATGTGTTGAGCAACGTCATTTACGGTGTTGATACGCTTCCTCTCCCCCGATTGCGATGGTATGCTGATTGGCTCCATATAAATCGGACTATCCGAGCGATCCTGTTTCCCACGTAACCAGGTCCTAATTTTCATACCGTTGTTCAACGCACATTTTGGTTTGTTATCCCTCGCAAGGGAATGATACATACAGAACGCATCACTAGCGACCATATTCTTCAATGTAGGCCCAACGTAATCCTCCAGGTTAATGATGTCTCGAGTGAGGACGCGCCGTAGTAATTCTGCTTTTTGTAGACCCCGTACATATATCCGCATAGCGTGACGCACCAGCGTTCGTAATGTGATCCACACATGATCTAATTCTGCTTCACCATCAAACCATTCGAGACCGTGACAAAAACAGGTTATACGGTTATTATTGGCGGCGTACTTCGGTGGGAGATCCGAAAAATCGTGCGGTGGGGTGATTATCCAGTGGGAAACGCCGGAATCTTGGAGACCGACGATTGCTAGCTCTTTTGGGTGAAAGCAGCCGTTTTTATCGTAAAGTGCTTGGATGTCGATGATAAAGTCCATGGTGTAGGATGAGTGAGACTGGCGTATGAAACACTGCTGTGTATTCTTTTTTATATCATGTATACGTGCACGCCCACAAAATTTGATTAGTCGATATACTCCATTTTCATTGGTGGATCATAAGAGTTCGTTCACCCACACATCTGGTTATGCGCTAAAGTCGGTTATAACCTGGCGTGAAGAATCTATTTCAATTATATTGTCATATTCTGCGTAGACAATACAATTTATTGTAGAAGGGAGAGCTTCGTCGAACCGCACCTCGACGCGTACGCTGCCGTGTCTGACGAGGTTCCAATGGGTAAAGCAATTAGCATCAAGATCTGGAGTTAGATCAAATGCGAAAAGGCAGTAGCCTTTACTGTAGTCGCTACGTGATATACCGAGCCCTTCGTTCTGGAAATGTATACCCGTACCTGAGAAAAGCGTGTGGTAGCTTTCTACAGAGAGCTCTCTGCCTTTTGTAAACCGTGGCTGTAAAGGACGGCTCGGGACTTGTTGACCATCGACGTATAACGAAAGAAAATTTATGCTCTGGTGGTGAAAATTATATGGGTTGGTCTCACTATCGCCGTTGAATGCTTTATTTGAGACGAAACCCACGATAATCCGTTTCGGAAGCTGTCCAAGTATGACGTTGTCCAGTGTATCACCGAGTATAACACTATGCATCGTGAAAGCCTTTACTTCAACGCGCGTTATAGGATACTTGGCTGTTGTTTTAGCAAGTGTTTTCGCATGCGCTATGAGTACTCCCGGCGCAATTTTTGCGCGCCGTACAAGAAGAGTTGCTTCTGATATGTGTACGCGGTATGTTACCGGCGGTTGCGTCGGAGGGGCTATGATACAAAAAACGTCTTTTGATCGTACGAGCCGGAGTCTTAACTCAACTCCGTTCAGTAGAAATTTATCCTGGTTGAATACATCACAATGAAGATGACCCAACAAATCTATGGGTTTTCCATCATAGGTCAATTTTCTGCGTAAATCCTGACCATGGTTCTCTAGCAGATTTTTCGCCCCGGGGAGTGCGTTAAATGCCCCAGGTGTGTCGGCATACCACAAGGCCGCTGTAAGGTGTGAATCTTTCGCCGCTGGTCTATAATTCAGTAGTGTTGCTATATAAGCTCTGTATGGGTATGCGTTATTTGGTTGTGCAACGAGTTTCTGGTTGAAGTATACGTCCACTTGATTGCACATAGAATGAAGGAAATTATTCACAGGGGCGGCCTTTCCTGCTGAGTTACCGTCCGAAGCCACTATCTTAACATTGAGAGCGAGCATCGTGTGTGCAAGATCGAGGTATTCTTCGCCGTGTCCAGGTACGACAAACTCAAGCGGTCCATCGTCTGAGAGCGAGGACACGGGTTTATAATGCACCCATTGTGAAGCTTCTATAGAGGTCTGAGTCGGCGGTATGCTGAACAGATCAAGCTCACTCTTCATGCACTCGCGGGAATGTGAGTGGAGGAACGACATTTTAAAATTTAGTCGAAAATATCGGGTAGAGTACGATGTTTCTTACGCCTCTTTATACTCGGCCTTTTCTTTTTTCCAGTTTTTTTCCGCTTTAACGGAGTTTCGCGACGCTTGCGCGTGTTCTTTTTGGGGGTTTTCCGTGGTCGACAGCCCGATCTACTCTTTGTCACTCGACTGCCTGCCACGCGCCTTTTTTTCACTGTGACACGCGCACTTGCAGGGCCCATTAGCGAATGCATACTCCTTTTTTCCCGCGGTGTTTTATATCCCGACCCGCTCAAAAGTAGATCCACCTTCTCACCTACTTTACGTTTCAAGTTCTCACTGGACTCTGTGAGGCGATTGCGCACGGATTCTCTGAATGGTCTGTTGTTCCTACTGACGTCTTCTATAACATTTATCCCTGTACGCAGCGCTTCTTTGCCTATAGCACGTGCCCCCATTTTTAGAAGAGGCAGCGCTCTGCGGAAAAGGCCCCCTAGAAAACTTCCGATGCCTCGCCCTCGTTGATACGGCGCTCCTACATACACACCGTGTACTCCAACACCACCCCCGGCCTGGCATTCGTAATACGTCTGATAGTAACTCATCGATGTCTCCGCAGCTAACCGATACGTTTAAAATGAAGCGTGACGGTCAGTGTGCCGTACTCGAATGCTATCGGTACACCGAGATGGTCTCTTATATCGATGGTGACAATGCGAAAACTGTTGTTCATAAGAGACAAATAATTCGCAGGTGAAAAATATTTTACACCAGTCGATCCGTATGTATAGCGGGCAGTATCAAGATTAACGATGCGTAATAGCGCCGCTTGCACATCACCCACTGTATATGGTACACATATATCCGTGTATACGAATAGCTGATCAGGAGAGCCCTGTTGATACATGCCGGTCGTACCCTTACGCTTGCAACGCCTGTTGGTATGCGATACACCGTGCGAGCTATTGAAGATCCTTCATCGATCGCCGGCGGCGCGTTAAAGCCTAATATACGTCCGATCTTGTTAGGCAGAATAATAACCTCCGGCTCTGGTTTATCCTTGCACTCGACAGTCGTAGATATTTCAACGGAAACGTGACCGTTCGCTTCGCGGGATTCGATGAATCTAACCCCACGTTTTTTTAGCAGGGGTATATTATTTAACTCCCACATGACTTGACCATGCGACTGGTATATCCCATGCGGTATTTTATCACAAAGTTGTCGGGAGCGCGACTCTTCACCGCTATCTCCGCACGGGCGCCAGAATATGTTACAATCTTCGCGCTGCAAGTGGGTTATGGTGTGCGGTATGTGAATTTCCGTAAGTCCTACAACCCACTGACCGTGTAAAGAAATTTCACGTGGTAATTGTGTCGTAAAATTTGTCGTTGCATTGTCAGGGAAATACTTCATGCTACTGTTGCTCGGTAGAACGATAAATAGTTTTCACTATCCATACCGCTGGTCTTGTTTTTCACTGGCTTATGAACCAAGGCTTCGTAGGTTGGACGCAGGTATCCAGGAGTTAAATTTTGCGGGGTAGCCCAACCAGCTAACGTATACCTCTTTCTTCACACCGCGACCGCGCGTCTTAATAATACGGTCGATCTTGAACTCTTTGTCGTCTGTTACACGTTTAGCGCTCACTGGTGTTAATTCTTGTGGGTAGAAAAACCCATCTATCGCTTCGCCGTGGAGATCGTGTAATTCGTATATAGAAATACCCTGGCGTTTGAGAACTCGGGAGATTTTAAATATTTCAGTACTCCAATTTTTTTCATAACCCTTTTCGAATGTACCTTTTGTCCTACTGATGCGCACGTGATCTCCGCATTCGTATTTATTGCTTCCGCGAGCTTTCTTATTACCACGAACCATATTGCTTTGCACCGTGTTTTCGTAGGCCAACTGCGCATTATGCAGTGTTACAGCCGCGGGTTCCATTTTTATCGTAGAATGCCTTGCATGGTTATAGGAGTGAACGAATTGTTGGAGTACATCAATATAACGGTGGGTGTTACGATGTGTGAAGAACCGCCACATTCGTTCTTTTAATGTGCGATTGAATCGTTCAACGATCGATGCCTTGATATCAGGATTCCGCGCGACCCTAAATCGGATGTCACGCTCATTCAGAAAATTCTGGAAAACATTTCCGAGGAACTCTTTTCCACGATCTGTTTATAGGCATACGGGTGAACGACCTCCGGCTCTCGTGAGGATTCTTTTAAACCCTGCAGCGACCGCGCGTGCGGTTTTGTCTACGAGTGGCTCAACCCATACATATTTACTCAAGACGTCTATAGCAATGAGTAAATATTGTATACCTCCGTTAGATGTCTGAATCGACCGTAAATCGACAAGATCTGCTTCCCACACGTCGTCTATGTTGTCGACATTATAATGAAGCCTCTGAAAACGACGATGAACTGGCTTATGAATGGTGTATGCATCCTGTTGCGTCAGCCAATCGTACACGTGCTTATTCTTTCCATTTATAAGACGGTATGCACCTGAATAGCCCGAAGGGTGACGCGGATCGTAGTAGATCCCTTCAAGCGTTAGCTCCCGTGTCATCTCTCTCTCTCTCTCTCTCTCTCTCTCTCTCTCTCTCTCGCTCCCTGCTCTACCGCTAGCTCTCGCTCGCTCTTTCACATTTGAATCTCCTCAGAGTCTCAACCATTTAGCCCACGCAGGTCGCAGTTTTTGTCTCGACGAATATTTAAAGTTAGCCGGCAGCTGCGTGCTCTCGAATGTATCTCCGGTGTTTTCCGCTTTTCTTTTCACTCCTCTACCTCTCTTAATCACAGGTATTGTATGACTTGCTACTGCTTGAGCTGTGTCAGACGGTGGTAGCGTATTACGGTCGTTTGAAATGTGCGCATTATCGCATGTCGCCCTGTAGGATTTCCACAATTCGTCGTTACCAATAAACTCACGGGGTATTGCATTTGTTCGAAGAGCGGTAATAAATTCTTTGCGCCCTATCGCTCTGAACTTTTTCCTCGACCGTGCAGCGTCATTCACGAGATCGATAATGTTACCTCCGCTTATGGGAACCCCGTATATATTAACCTGGTCATGCTGATCCCAGGTTATAGTAGGTGGACCATGTGTAGGCTTTTGTATATATTCAAGCAGCGATTTTGTTCTACGCCTATACATTGCCGGCACACTGTTGACAATATCATCAAACGACATCGCTTCCTCTGTTTCAACAGGAGTCGATAGGTTGGAGTGATCGACACTCACTTTCGTCGGCGTTAGCGTCTGAAAGAGATACCTTTGAAATAGCGGTAGGAATTGTTTCCATTTCTCCCGATCATCGGCAAATTTATCCGAAAAAAGCACATTAGAGAGTTCAAGATCAAGACGGGAAATCGTATCACCCTGGGTTTTTATGCTCCCGCCCGGTGCTTCAACAGTGGGCTCGTGCGCGGCACGTGGTGTAGACGTTGTATGTACCGTAGATTATGCGATACAATCACCACCGCCACGCTGCTGATACGCTGCCTCATCGACCAATATCATTTTTTTCGCATGCTGCATGATAATTTTTAAACATCTGTACCCCCGCCGAATAATTTTCCGAGTAAGCTGCCAATGACCGGTGCAAGCAAAAGCCCAAGAAACCCCCCGCACCCTTTTTGGAGGATGATGCGTTTCTTCGTTTTCCAACCGCCCCCTCGTTGACCCAGAGAGCGCTTAACCGATGATGCTAGGATCCGTAGAGTGTTTTTGTATTTTTTAAGGTGTTTCTTAGCACTCGGTTTTATATTGACGACACCGCGTAAGATGTTCAGCGCGCATTCGCAGATACACTTGATGAGACTTTTATCAGCGGATTTAAGAAGGGCCTTACGTTCTCGAGCGTTTGCATGGTACAAGGCGTGTAGAAGCAAGAGATGGCGTTTTGGAAACGGGGTATGCGATTTTTTAGCAACCATAATTTTTCTTGGCGAGGGTACACGTATAATTCATACTTGACACTGCGCTCGGTGCGGGGCGAGATCCACCAATGCGTTTGTATTACACCCATCCATGCTTATATACGCGCATGGTAGATCCGCGGGGCGCGTTTCATATGATGAGTCACACAGCCGTCTATTTTACACGGTTATTTTTCAGGATATACACTTCACCACTTGTGTCGTCAGGGAATATCCCAGTTCTAAAACGATAATTCTCCAGCGTTGATTGCTTGAGATCCAGGAGTAAGTAACCGTGAGGCTGAGCCGTCGCATCGTGATATGCTTCGACGAGAAATTTGGGGTTTTCAGGGCAAACCTGTCTAGCGAGATGTTGTATTTGAGCGCGATCCCGGGGGTTTTTGAAAATGACGATGTAATTTGCATTTAAAGAAATGTCACGTTGTCCGGACCCTTGGTGAAAAATATTCTGTGTCAAAAACATCACGCTGATATTTTTATGATGGCTACCCTTCGTGAAGAGGTCAACGATTACACCGTTGGATGATTCACGCATGAGATCGTCGATAATTATTAGTTTTTTACGGGTGTTATCGTGTGAATAGGCGTCCGGATGCGGCAGGCCTTCGTAAAATTCAATTTTCGGCAGTACGGAGCTTCTTTGGCATCCGTCGTAAGTACCACGCGTGTCCGCGTCGAGAGTATCTCCGTAATAAAAGAGAATTCTATCAAATATTGCGTCGCGCATAGCTGTGAGGTGGCGGAGAAACCGTCTGATAAACACCGTCTTACCACAACCAGTGGGGCCACATATTAACGACGTCCAGGGGTGTTTCCACCGAACATCCATCCTCACGGTTTAGTATGTGAAGCCACAAATGAAAAATATCCACGAACACAGAGGTGTATAAGTTGAGCGGCGCGCGATGCGAGGATGATGTAAAAATGCGGGTTGCGTCTTTTTATATGGTTGCTGCAGACGCACGCAGTGCTTTAGCTCGGTCACCAATGTTCGCATGTACACGTCGCCGGGGGGTAAATAGGAAACTTTTGTTGAGAGGGCCTAAGAAATGATTGACAGCGTTAGACTCACATAAAGATAATCGTATTTTTATTAAACGCACACCAACACGGAATTTACACTATACATATTGTTTTATTGTTTACACTTAAACTTATACATAACTACTTCTTATTGACAGCGGGTGTTACATGTTTTACTCCTTAAATCCGAAAGGGTATGATAGCCTACAGTTTATATGCCTGCGCTTGTGACACACAACATTACACGTTTTGCACTCCGTTACAGTGATCACATTATGCAGATTTGTGCGACGTATCGATCTAAATTTCAAATTTATCGAGGAATCGTTTAAATGGGGCAGCGTGGTACCTATTAGTCTGCGGATTGAATTGAAATTTACATGCTTAGAGTTCTCATAATTAAGCGTTAAACCTTTTACTTTGCAACACTGCGCTACGGTTACGTCAGGGTTTTCTTCAGTGACCACCGTATACCCGTAAAATTTAGGTCCCCCAGATACAAATGAATTGATGTACGCTGTTTTCCCGTAACACTCAAGCTCATCAGTCATATCCCCGAGGAAATTACCAACAGGGGGAACCCAGTCACCGTCACGTGTCGAAAAAATGACAGAATCTGTGTCATAGTACAAGACACGTCGATCGAGTTGTTCCATATATATTTGTACAATTCTAAACGAGCTTGAGCCGTTGTGTATGCAGCAATTACGACGCTTGTTTGCGGACTCGTGGGAGAAGTATCATCCACGTGTGACCACGTGGTATATAGCAACCAATCATTTACCGGTAATACACTGGTGACCTCTTTTTCGTCATCTGTTACGAGTTTGAGTAACTCCTCGCGGGATTTGATTATCGTTGTTTGTGGTAAATTATCGCGCTGACCCATTTTTCCCCAAAGCGTATTTAACGCTAGCTTTGCTGTCCCGCGGAGACCAGGGTTCTTGACTATATGACTGCTCTCCAGTTTTATGCCCTCGACTTTCTCATACTCTGCCATATACATACTACGGGAAATTTCATCTGTGCAATGTGCTGGCCAACCGCTGGCCTCCTGTTTGATTTTTAAAAATTTATTCACGTAACCCGCGAAGAGACCACCATCACGAGTATGCTTGTTGTATTGAGTTGTTTTATACGACCAGATGACGTGGATTTTCAAAATAACATAGCCCATATCTATTGCTTTTTTAACCTCCTCCGCAACCCATGTGCCGGTGAGCGCCCGATCCTCGGAACGTTCATGGCTGCATCGCTGCTGAGACATCTCCTCCGCACATATACGACAGAGTGGGAAAAGAAGTTTCCCCCGCATACGTACAGGCAAAACCGGATGAAAAAGATTTTCAGGCGGAAGGATGGTACATTTTATCATACCATGGATACTAACTCCGAGCAATTCGCCGGGTGTCGAATTTTCGAACAACTTATCGCACTCTGTACCTGTATATATATCGGGGTGACCTATCGGAAAACAGCCTGTTTTACAAATATACGGGTACAACGAGCATATGTCTATGTATGATATTTTCTCGCCCTGTGCAACGTCATCCGAGGTGACCGTGTTTCCCGTACGGCCTCCGTAAAATCCATCACGGGGCCTTAAAACCTCGAGAGAGAGACGTGGGTGTGTCTCCAAAAATTCACGCAAAGCGCGAATGTTTTTTTCATGGCCGTGAAGGCGCATTCCCATATTTCACGAATGAGGTAAACCCCATAGGAAGATATTTTTTTCGACACGGCAAGTGTCCTCTCGTATCGAGCCTCCAAGCTGTCACCCCCGTGATTAGGTTGTTTTGTCCGATTGGTGGTAAAGCATTTCGGACAACCGTGCCAATAACAGCCATGTAATTGAAACACATATTTTCTGTCCTCATGCTCTAAATACCCGTCGACAGTGTGCCCCTCGGTTAAACGGTATTCACGCCCGTTTTCAGCGTGGATAATGGCCGTGTGAAACTCTGAATGCTCAAGCCAGAAAAGCCACTCCAGGGCTACCTGTGAATGCTGACCATTACGCGTATAACCCTGCGGCGGTTTGAGACCCACAAGAGTGGGTTTCAAGAAATTACGACGGAAAACTTTGGAGCAGGCAGAGGCTATTGTTATGGCTTCGGTGAAAGGGCATACATCACCGACTTCTAGAAAAATCTCCCGAAACCGTCGGCAAGCCCTTCGGAGAATATCTACATCTTTGATACAATATTCAACGATTTATTTTTTTAAATTGAATTCTCTGCCGCTCTTGACCTCTTCGCTGTACCATTCGAAAAAGACTTTTCGCTCCTTACTGGACATAGCATTTGGCATATACTCATCGCTTGGGGGCAGGGGCCCTATGTAATCCTGTGTATTCACACGGTTGAACATATGTGGGAAATACCCTTTGGTCACTTTTTCCTCGAAGCCAAATGTTTTCGGTAGTTCACTCAAACGCATTTGAAAATAATTTAAACTATCGATAAACGTGGTTTTACCCACCCGTATGCACATAACAGAGTTTCCGGTGAGTAGGACACTGGGGGGTTTTACTCTATCGACACTCCGCTCTATAACGTCACGCAATATGAACTGTGCATCGAAACTCTTTGCGTTGTGCGCTATGCATATGATGTGTTTGAATTGTGTCTTATCGCGGATTGCTAAATCAACAAGGGACGACACTGGTGATTCGTGAAAAATGTGTGTGTGTACGCCGCACCATTGACAGTGTGGAGTACGCGCATCTAGAAAATCGTGTTCCTTCAGACAGAATTCGCACACCTGTTGTGCTACGCAGAGAGTCACGATGTGCTCGCGTGCGTCAGGAGCGATGCTCTCAAAATATGCATCTTGTCGTGTTTCAAAGTCGTAAAATATGAAAAGCACACTTGGGTGCTTACCATCTATGACCGGGGGTGGGCGTGGTGGCAATGGTTGCATAAAGCAGTGATCGTTGAACCCATGTATTGCTTTACACAGCCGACAATACTTTTTTCCACATTGATGAGTACGAGTAGTCAAGTCTACGATTCGTCCGCATACGTTACACACTCGTACGGTTTCGCAAATCGATTTTTTATAGGTTACCCCGTCTTTACGTTTTCTAAGAGCGAGATGATTTAGGTAGCATACACGACCTCGGAAATGCCTACCACAGGCAACGCAGCCCGAAGCTGATTCGACCTCTACACCGGACCTATTGTAATCAATAGGACAGGGCGGGGTAGAAAAACAACGTGGGCAGGAACTTTTGCACTTGTGAGATGTCAAACGAGCGTACCCCTTATTACACGCTATACAATAAAATGAAGAACCTGATGCGCCCAAAAGGTTCACGATGACAACGAAATGTTTTTCGCTTTCTAAATACGCGAGATGCAAAACGGTGACTGGGTCTGCATCGAACCAGGCTTCCCCATCGAAAATTGGGGGATCACCGCTTCCGTATCGAGCAAAATCAAAAACGACAATAGCAACCCCACGCGGCTTGTAGTACTCTTGAAACAATTGGAGCTCGGGTATACCGCAGCCTTTATCTGGTATGGTAACACGGGCCTCCCTGATCAGTTCGATGACCCGTGCGCGCTGTACCGCAGATCGTTTATGCCGTATACTTTTTTCCCCGCCCCGCTTTTACTGTGTTTGTAAACACTATCTGCTTCTGCGACAATTAAGCTCCTGGGGAGACACAGACCGTCCGTATTTGAAATGTCGACAATAGATATTTTCCGTGTGATAGCGGCGCTGAGGCCATGATCATTACCGCGACCGAGAGGGATTTTTATGGACGTTATGTTAAAATATAGCGTATCATCAGCGGCGAATATACGTTTACTCTGGTTCACGCTACCTATCAGTTCCCACAAATCGGTGAACTTGAACCGATCTACAGGACGTATAGATTGACCTGCTGAGCCATACTCCATAGCCTGAGACATAAACGAAACGCCTATCATATCCGTACCGGCGCAACCGGAAACGAAATATCCGTGCATATCGCGTAACGCGTCGTGGATCCAAACTACCGGATCTACGTTTAATGGCGGGGGTAAAAGTTTCACGCCGATCTGCCTACCTGTGGCCAGAAAACGTTCGTAAAAATGCTCCTGCTCACGTTCAATAATAAATCGCGTGCCCGGGGGGCTTATTGTATCGCTGCCTTGAACCAGACCCATATCAGCTGTGTGAGCGTCGCTTTCACCCTTACTATACGCAGTTTCTCCGGAATCGCTCTTAGAGGCCCTGGTGTTTTCATTCGTTTTCAAACGCTTGCTACCAGAGCCTACCTGGCATCCTAGACCGTCGTGTGTGGTGCTGACGTCGAAGGCTGTAGCGGGGAGTGTCTCGTCATAAAGCGGGTGCTTTGATGATGTCGTGGAAGTCGACGTCAAGCAGCCCAAGGTATCTGCGTCCATTTGGAGTGAAGAGACTTCAGTTGGCTGAACGGTGGTCGTTTCCGCTTGCCGACTCGTCGAAGGCCCATCTAAACGTTTAGGTTGCGATTATACGGTGAACCCTAGTGTGAGATACTTTTCGATTAAACGCCATAGACCTCTCGAGTATGCGATCTATGTTTAGCAACTCTCATCTACTCGAAAAGCTGGGGTGGTCGTTCAAACCGTAAATCATTGGAAACCGTACACACCAGCGGAGTAGGAGAGAGAGCGAGAGAGCGAGAGAGAGAGAGAGAGAGAGAGAGAGAGAGAGAGGCTTACCAGAGGGGTTCACCGGACGTGGTGCGGATTCAAAGTCGAAGGGTACAGCGCCCAAACCCGGTTGCTCCCACCAGGCGCCATAATCCACCGGTGATTCTTGTTGTTGTTGTTGTTCTTCTTCTTCTTCTTGTTCTTCTTCAGAAACCACAGGGCTTCTGCTCTCCTCCTCGCCCGCCGATACATCTCCATCGCCAAGCCATCGGTAGCGTATGTGTGCTGCGAGGGTAACCATTTTTTCACCGATACGGTCTAATCATTGCATTCCCCACCTACGCGATTGCACTCGTGATACTTACGGTCGTTGGTGTAGGCTGCATCCAAAAGCGCGGCTATTTGTGGGTTGCACCGGCGTCTAGTTGAGCCCCGTCTCAAGACGACATCTCGTGCTAGCGCTATAGCGAGATCCGAGCTGCTCAAGGCACCCTCGACGAACAGACGCCCGATAACCCGTCTAGGCAGGCTGTATAATATCATTGAGAGCTCATCCAAGAGATCAGCCTCATCGAGTTGAGTTATGTAATCCACTCGTCCATCGTCGTAAAACGATGATATGTATTGATTCATGTGACGCACTCTTCGCACTATATCTTGTATACAAATCACAAGCCCTTGGCAACGCCATCTTCGGGTTTCAGCCATTAACGCGTCGGCCATTTCGAAACAACAATTTTATATAAACACGAATGCAGTGTCCCAGGTCACACCTTAATAACGCACCCGCGAAATACAATTTGGATAACAACACGAGCACTGGTTATAAGTACCGTTTCCTGTGTCAGGCTAAGAAGAAGCTGGAGCGCGATTCGGCCATGCAGCTCGCGTTCGATATAAAAATATTCGAATTTTCACGATGTCAGCTTTTTATATTCATCACCCCCTCCACTTCTGCTGCGGTTGTTACGGGGTTATAAGAACGACGTAGGGAATGGGATCGGTGTGAACACATACGGAGTATAATATTATTTATATACACGGACGCAAAGTCTAAAAAATATGAAGCGTTTGAAATTTCCGTAGTAGGGAATGGGGATATGCGTTTTTGAATGCAAGCGCCTCTACGAACCTGATTAGCATACGCCCTGATGGAAGTAGCCATAAAATGGGCTTTCGGTGACTACAGCGTTTTGTACATTGTAAAGATCGCTTTTCGTGAAGATCTTCTTGAGCAGAAATGTAAATTAGGCCTATATTATATTTGTGGAAAACCCTCGTGGGCTAGCACCGCAATGTGGCGGGAGGCGCTAAACTTTCACCGAGCTGCCTCAACGGAAAGACCCTGCTGTGCATTGTCAACCACGACTGCAGAGTCTTGTAGCATAAACGAAATTATCATCTCGAACAATAGTGTCGCGGTATTAGTTATGACCGTATTGTCTCAAAATTTGTTCAATATATGCAACTTTGGGTGTGCATATATTTTCGAATAATTGTCTACAGTTTACAATATCTTTTGCGACAACAGGATGTTCCCTCTAAGAATTGTAAATTATCGACGATGTTATTAGAGGCGCTCCCCCAATGGACATAGGGCCGACGAGGAAGTAGGTTGTAAATACTCCCCAACCATAGCGGCTCTGCTGCACGTCGTTGTCTTGTGTCATGACGTAACCCCCCGAAAATTTACATGCGCTCGTATTGAATCGGTCGCTCGTCTCTTTTGTCCGCTCTACAATACTCCAGTTTTAAAAGCGTCGTGTTAAACTATTGAAATCGTAAACATATTTCACGTAATACAGGCAATGCCCACCACTCTCCACACGTCCTATACCCTGGGTTGTTGAACCATCGTCTTCCCTACTCTACACCACAACGAGCTCCATCTTACACACCTGTACAAACAATGAGTCATTTTCCATGTAACCCTTTTCCCCTCTTAATCCCTGTCCTAGGCTCATCTACGCAACCGGTAAAAAACGTGTTGGCTGCGTGTACACTGACCTCCCACCACTGCAGTCTTATCACTCCCCACCATCGTGAGCGGTTGCCTTATAAAACGGGCGGTTATCATGTGTCTCCTTAGTTTTAATTCGTACAAGCTGCTTAACGCTGCACCTCTATAGACCTGGCAGGAGATTGTAAAAATAACTCTTTTTGTTTACTTGTGGCTCAAAGTAAAATTGCTAAAATGGCTCAAGCATTACTGACGACAAATGTCTCGCCTGTGAGACACCGCGAGACGAAAGCATCGGAGGTCTCCACTTGCAATCTGCCCGTGTTAATGTCAACGACATATCTATTGAATAATTCTGGAAGTAAAAAAATCACAGTCGGCTTACAACCGCAACACAACAACCGCTTCGAGCCGATCGTGAAGCTGTCGGGGAATTATTCATTCCGGGCCATCTTCAACCAGAGCGAGTGGGTGGGCCTACAAACCCACTTACCCACCATTCGGGAGTACTTCGCAACAAAACAAACCAGTCAAAGAGATTCTATACAGCTTGGGAATTATATGATTTCTTTCTCCTCGTCATACGGTGTGAAATCTATAACCTTCGCGGCGATAAATCAGACGGCTACTGAAAATACTGCGCCGCTTACACCTTATTCAAAGGAGGACGGTAACGTTGCGAATAAGAAACGTGGGAATTTCACAACCGCAATGGTCCTACAAAAGCCATCGTTTGACGGACTGCTCAATATGGCTACTTGCGTGGATGAACAATTTCGCCGCCTTCAACGGTTTACCGGAGACGTTACCAAGTGTCTAGAGAACATCCATACTAGAGAACATCCATACGTTCAAAGACGCTGTACGTGCGACATGCGCAGGCCCTGTCTTTACGGAGTACTATTTCGATATTGTATTCGCTGAAATTACCAGTATGTGTAAGAAGCGTATCCTACTCGAATTACGGAATCTCAACCAGATGATTCGCCCGGGCTCTACGCTGAAATACACCACCGCATAGATGACCGTGTACATTCATCCTCTTCGCGAAGAAGTGGGTAAAAAGGTGCTACCGTGTAAAACGGCTCGTGCGGTACGCCACCTTAGCGCCATCGAAGACAGAGTGCCATCCACCGAAAGAATCAACCGAGGGACCCTAAACACGAACAATGCGGAAATTGCCACCAGTGCGACCCTCGTTTATTACCCATGAACCGATCCGTATACAACTATGACACTCGTCCGCTAAATACCTCCAACGACATTATTCAGTATTATTAGATTTTTGATTATTATTCGATGGTTTTTCTATATGTAATTAGTGCATGTAATTTCGATTTATCCTTTACTTTATAGCCTTCGTATGCGTCTCCGATAAGAATAGACTCGAACCCAGCCCATTTTGTTAACTTTATATTCTAATTTGTAACTCTATTTTAAGAATGTCCACAATTTCTGTTTGGAGTAATAAAAATATGTCATTACTTCAAAATTTTCGTTATAATCTCATTTCCCATAACAATCAACATCCACCTTCTTGTCTAGTCCTTGGACACCTATCCGGCGGTCTCGTCAGCAACACCGTCTTAGTGTATTTTCGTCGCTGGAAGGGGAGTTTTGGGACTGAAAAAATATAGTGAATAGCGTTTCGATAATTTCAGGTTATATATTCTTATAAAAAGTTTCGGCGATCGCAATTAAGAGTTTTCACATTTCAAAAAAATCGCGCGTCAATATCTCGTGTAATTCGTTGTGGAGAATGATCCGGCTGCAGTCTTAATCCTCGGGGTATATCACCATCCTGTACAGCATGTACCGCACACCTCCTAGCGTGACGGGCTGCATGCCGCCGCTCAGCCGCATTTGATGGGCCCACTCGCGTCTCGTTCCATGGTCCAGTGTAGACCACTCCGGCGGCGCATACATCCCAAAACACACGGGTATGTATACCGGTGCGGATAATACGCCTCGCTCGTCCACCTCGTTGATTTTGATGGGGAAAACCAAACCCGTCATTGTTTGTTGATGTATGAGTTTAAGACGGTAGTGAGATGCTCGCAGGTTCTCTTGCTGTCACGAATCTGCAAGGTGCTGCGGCTGACGTGACGTAGCGGGTCGCTTCGATATACCCTGAATTTCTCTCCTGATGTAGTTTTCCAGATACGGATTGCACTGCAGCGCGATTCGGTAATAGCCCAACGATATGGCTCTTTTGGTGAGCGTTTTTACCGCTTGTACACAACAACAGCAAATTCGGAAATGAGCTTTGAAATTCGCGGTTGCGGTTTTACTCGTACCGTTGGTGAGAAGACCTCACAAGTTGAGCTCGGAAAATGTTCTGACGATCCAAATAAAACCAGGCTCCAGCAGATGCAAAAATTTAAACCCTCCAAAAACACAGTGAAAACAAACCAATCGCCGAGTTTTCTGAAAACCCATATTTAATCAACCAACCAACACAACGCCCGTCGTTACAGAAGCCCTAAACACGTGGAAAACGCTTTGGTCCGCCACATCCACACTCATCGTCACTCGGTTAACGAACTCCCCACCCACCTGAAAACCATACCCCTTTCCACCATCCAGCATCTTCGCACCACGGTATGAATAATCTGCATATTATGAAGTCTGCTCACACTCCCACTAATTTAACAAAACCCATCCACCACCACAAACCAGCGATCCGTCGGTATAGTAGTAACCTCACATACCTACCCCTCCGCTACCCCCGCACACCCCCGCACATACCGCCTCTAGCCACCGCTACCCCCACCACCGATCCCCCAAAACTGAGCCCCCACCACCAATTCTCCATACGGCCCCACCGAGACGGTCTGGCCCGCCAGACATCACGTATACACCTCACCCAGGATGACGTCACAGTCGTCTCCCCATAAGCTACCTTTACTACTGTTGGTTTACGTTGCATTATCCCGTGCCACAGCAATCGAAAGACTGTACATCATTTCAGTCGATAAAAAACGAAAATTCTATCATGGCCGCCGGACTAACAACGATGCTTCATGTCTCGCGTTGCGGCTTGAAATGACTCGACTGCGTTTGGATCCGCATATAACGGTGGAGCAAGAGCTTTTCGATTTCCTTCATTCATGGCAAGGCTTATCGGTGGTTTCTCTGAACTGCCAAAGCTTAAACGCTCACGCGAATGATCTGAACTGCAGAGTCATCCAACGGGCTAACATTTTAATGTTGTCGGAAACATTTATGAAGAATGGTGAACAGCCAATTTTGATTCCTAATTTCGATTTTGTTGTTCGATTCCAACGTAGGGGAAACCGGAACTCGGGTGTCGCCATTTATCATCGGGAAGACGACCGAAGTTATATCGTTACTCCTCATTTGCAAATCCAGGCTCCTTATGCAAATGATTACAGAGTTATCGTAAGCAGTTCAGCGAGAATCGGCGACTTGTGTGCAATCGAATGCGCGAGGGTAGGGGATCGGAACTGCAAGTTAATTTTAATAGCGATTTATATCTCACCAAATGCTTTAATGCGCGATATAAAAACTTTTATCGCTAAGGCTTTAATGCCATTCTCAAAAGAAGGTGCACAACTCCTTGCGAGAATGACAGGAGAACCTGCCGATTCTGGAAACGAAGCAGTAATTCTTGCTGGCGATTTCAATGTAAATTTTTCATTACCAGAGGCTGAACCATTGCTAACGTTTCTTGAGGACAATTTTTCTTTGCGTATGATAAACGGCAGAAATGACCCTACCACTAAAGGTGGTACGACTATCGACGCCGTTTTCGTTAGAAATTTATCTGGCGTAACGTTGAAACATTTCGTGTCATATTTTAGCTATCACAATTCGCTTATAACCACCTTAGATTTGTAAAGCAAACAACTATAGTCGACTGTGAAACATTTTGTAAATACATTGTAAAAACTGTATTGTAATATGTTGTAAATAAGTGTAAATATATTGTTGTTGTAAGTAATTGTAAAAGATATATTGTTGTAGATAGTTATATGTGAAAATATAAGAAAATGTTGTGGAAATTGAAGAATCAAAAATTGTTAAAAAAATGAAACACTAGCCAATATGAGAGTGGTCAAAAAAAAATTTGTTGATAAATGACTCATCAATAAAAACACACGCGAAGTATTCACTTCCTACGCGTGTGGAGTTGCCACACACACAGTTTTTTTGAAATGTAAAGAAAGTTGAGAACACGATGGATTCTATGGCTTTAATTATTTCGTTTAAACGAAATGTTTTTGAAAATAGATTTGATCTTTTTTGAAGGCTTTGAATAACAAGTTGTAATGGGATGTTGGTATAGAGAGAAACAACATCAAACGAGACCAATTTGTAGTTGAGTGGAATTGAGATGTTAGAAAGTGAATATTTTAGTTGGAAACTATCTTTGACGTGTGAATTAGTCGTATTGATTAATTTAGAAAATTTAGATTGTATAAATTCAGCTAGGTTATGTGTTGGACTATTTATTGATGATACTATTGGACGAAGTGGATAATTATTTTTATGAATTTTTGGCAGACAATAGAGACGAGATAGGTTGCAATTTTGAGCTTTTAAGTATTTGTATTTTGTTTCATCAATGATTTTTAGGGTTTTCCATCTGGAGAGAATATTGTTAATGCCGTTTTGTAGAGTGTTGATGGGATTTCTATTTGTTAATTTGTAAGTTGAGGAATCTGTGAGTAAATTATGAGTTTTTGTAATGTAATCTGATTTGTTAAGAATGACTGTTGAATTTCCTTTGTCAGCTCGTGTAACTAAAAGTTGAGGGTTGTTTTTTAAGAATGAGGACGTGTGTTTTATAATTTGATTAGTGTTGGAAAATGATGCTGGAATATTTATTTTCTTTAAGATTTTAGTGGATCTGGTTTTAATTTCGATTTGTCGAGGTTTGTCGAGTAAAAAATCTAATTTGGACTCAAGTTCGGAGATTGATTTGTGGATATGAGTTTTTATGTTTGAGAGTTTGAGGTAAGGAAAACAAAACTTTCCACCTAGAGACAAGAATGTGGAAATGTGTAGCAGAATATCACTGTTGGAGAGATTTATAAGCCATTCTTTCGTTTTATTTAGTGTGATTGTCGAATTTATATTATTCTGAGGATGAGTGGAAAGATTATTATTTGTGTCCTGTTGTCTATTAGTAAGAGTTGAGTATAAGATGTTGTGATTTTGTGTTGTTTGATTTATGTTTTGAAAATTTAGGTGAAGTATATTGTTTTGGTTCAGATGTGTTTGCGATGATATTGTTCTTAAAAATTCGTCATGATTGAAAATGTGAAGATATATGTTCTTGGTTCGTTGAAATCTAAGGTTTTGAAGTTTTTTTTTCGTGTTTTTCATGTGAGAGTTTCATATGAGAGCTATGAGAATTAATATAATAATACGAATATAAATATATTTCCGCTTACTTTTATGAATTATAATTTATTTGGCATAAGGACGGGTGTGAGTAAAGCGTAAACAATGTTTAGAAGATAAAAAAATTGTAATTTAGATTTATTATTCAATTTAAATTAACGTATAAACTTAAAAAATAAGCGATCAGAGTGTGCGATACATTTTTTTGTATACATTAATAACGCAGAGAATCAAGAGCTAAATAAGCATTGAAATCATCTAAAAGCCTCGCTCGTGCCGTCGGGTGACGTCCCGCGCGAGTCGTGCTCAGATTGCTTTTTCCCTCGAAGCCTTCGTTTCGGCTTGGCCGCACATGAACGTGCTCAGCGTCCATGTATTGGTGTAGCTGCCGAAGACGCGGTCGGGAAACTTCGATGGCGCTCGGCTCTTTCCGAAGACGTCCGAGCATCGCTCACTCACGGACACGGGCTACTATGATTGTGTGATGGGCGCGCAAGAGACTAGAGAGGGGGTAACTTTTGCGCGCGATCTGGCTGCACTGCGACCAGACGGTCAAACGACAAGGCAGCTCGACACGGCCAGACGGTCAAACGACAAGGCAGCTCGACACGGCCAGACAGTAACAAACGATAATACCAAGAGACACGACCAGATAGTTAAACAACCAAGACGGTCAGCCACGATTGGACAGAGAGACAGAGACACGAATAAGCAGTCAGACACAATGCAACATAGATACATGACCAAACCATTCGAACTCCCTGGCTGAATAATGGAGGGCTTCATTTTGGTGCTTAACTCGCTGTTGTGTTTCTCCTATCCACGATCCGGGAAACTCATATTTCCGAATGTTTAATATTTTATTTTTAATTTTTTGGGTGACGGGGTCATTTGCGACCCATGGTTCGTTTCTGACTTTTGTTCCTCTTATTTAATAGAATGTTTCAATCCAGTAAAAAAAATTCACCTTGAGTTTCGGGGTCACGGTCGATTTTGCGGGTCCATGTTCGGGGGTGATCTTCGCCGAACGTGACTTGGAGAATCACCTGGCGGAGTGGTAACACATAATTTATATACACCCTGTACATAGTTACATGTACATAGTGACGAATCAAGATGCTGCGGTGCTTCTTGATCAGCTGCCTTTCGTTGCCTGAATTTTCGCTTGATATATCGCGATTTGTAGAAAATAGCATTGTAGTTCAAGGCTGTACAAAAAAACTGTACGGATTTTTGACGAATTGGAGAGCCAGATTTTGAAGAGAACTTTCGAATCGGTAAGATTGTAACATTTATGTATTTACTCATTCTCAATAGATCAATGAGGTTACATAATCAATTGAGATTTTACCAGAATAGTTCATTAAAACCAATTTGTATTATATTGTGAGAAATGTAAAAAATATTTTATCATTTAAGGGGTTATTCCTAGCACAGTTCGTGAAAATGAAGTAATTTTGTAATTTATTTGACCAGTAACTATTTATAAAAGTGCTGGAAACAATATCAGAATGTACAACTTTTATTTGGTTTCAATATAATATTTAGTTGTCTGATATATAATCAAAATGGATGAAGAATGTACGTAGTATTAATAGGTTCAAATTATAATCATTTCTTGTTTCGCAAATTGACAGATAGCAACGATAGTGAAACGTTTGCATCATATTTCGACTCAGAGGAATCCGGAACGAGTGGAAGCGAGAGAGAAGTTGTACGGCGTACAAAGTCATTTAATTCCCGTAAACGACCCCGAACAACTGAAAATTGGATAGATAATGCAGCCAAAAAAGCCAAAAATACTGTTATCGCGGGGGTTCCCAGAGGAGGACAAAAATTTTCAGCAAAAGAGTTGGGACCTGGATGCAAAACTACATGAGATTTCAATGCCAACAAAAAGTCACTCTCCCACAGCGACAAAAAATTTTACAGCAATTTCTGTCACTGGGGAACAGAACACGGCTATGGGAGTTTATAGTGCGGTATTTTCCAAGTTCGGAGCCAAAAGAAAGAATCCGGGATAATATTGACGAAGAAATGCGGAAAAAAATATACCGTAAATGTTATCTTGAAATTAGGGTGAACAAGCAAGTCAACGTCTGCCAAAAGATGTTCACTGATACTTTGGGTAATTAATTACAATTAATGTATTTTGTTCCCATGTTCTTAAGATAGTTCAATATCGTTTGCATCACACTTTTTGAGTAATACAAATGCAACTTATAAACACTCTTTACTATTATCCAGGAATCACACGTCGCCCTTTACAAACGCTCACCAAAAAACTTTGTACCGAATCCGGGTTCATTGAAAGCGATCGTTGTGGTCGTCATAGTACGAAACGGAAGAATATTTCAGATGAGATTCGACAGACCGTTTTTGATCACATAAAATTATTTCCAAGCGTTGAATCACATGACTGCAGAAGTGACAGAAAAATAGAATATTCAGCAGGCTTAATAATATGATCATAATAGATAACAGAGCAATGATCATAATATGCCAAAAGTAGCTGGAGAACAGATCTACAAAAATATTCTCAACTATGACTTCAACTTGTCATTCTTCAAAATGGAGAAGAAAAAGAAAAAGCTCGTAATAAATGGTTTACGGATCATAAAAATAAATAAAGATACCGCTAGGAATCTCAAAGCGAAGGACATTCAAGAGGCTAAAAAAAGTGATTCGATCTCCGTAGCCTGCTTCGATTTACAGAAAGTCCTCTCAACTCAAAAGCAGAAACATCGTCATTATATTACAAACAAAGAGTTTCATGCTACAATTTCACGATCTTCAACATAACGTCTCGCGATGGCATTCGCAATTTTTGGAATGAGACAACTGGCAAGAGAGGGGCTAATAAAATAGCAAGTTTTGTCTGGAGATGTATTTCAAAAGGGATTGAAACACAGCAAGTCAACGATTTCCATTTCTGGAGTGATAATTGCGGTGGACAAAATCGCAATGAAATTTTATTTTCATTGTGATTGAAAGCTGCTCACGACTTAAAAGTTAATATGACTCACAGGTAACGAACTTTTCTTTATATTTTTTAGTTTAGGAATCTGTCTATAATAATATTTGACATTTTACATATGGGTTATTTTTTTCGGAACCCGTCACACGCGTTGCCCAGGCGATTTTCAATCTTGAACCTAATATAAATTTGAATTCATTGCAGATTTCTGAAGACAGAACACACCCAGAATGAGGGTGACTCGATGCATGCGGCAATTGAAAGAAGTTGCCAGCATAATCGGTCTATACTGAAGAAGAATGGTGTGCAATCCTGAAGTCAGCAAGTCCTTCGAAGCCATATGAGGTGAACGTGGTTCAGCAGGAACAGATTTTCGATTTCGCTGATTTAGTAAAAAAAAATACCAAAATTGGACAACAATTAGAATTTCCGGAGTTCGAAAAATTTGTTTTGATGGAAGTGCCGAAAACATAACGATCAAATATAGCTTTGATGATGAATCCATCCCTGCTTTTATATCAACCAAAAACTGCGTATGGGCAGATTTCAAACCTAAAAAAGCTTACAATAAGAAGATTAGTCTTCCAAAATCCAAAATCGATGACATTAGGTTTATGTGCGATAATGGGCTAATACCCGAAAATTGTCAATCGTTCTACGAAAACATAATTTCGTAATTTATCAAAATTTGTTCCTATTCAATGAAGTCAAAAATATATAATTGTGTGGCCTCAGGTTGTCAATGATCGTACTGTACTGTGAAACTGAATGTATTTATTAAATATTTGTTTCAACTTGTACGAGATCATTCTCTTTTTACAGTCCCCACCTGAATGTTATCCGTAGTTCCTCTTCCCTAATGTAACACATCCTACTGCATCACATTAGAAAAATTAAACAATCTAACAGCAAAAGTGCTCTGTATACTTTTGGTGAGACATTCTCCTCCAAAAACTTTTTTTTTAATCCACACGCGTTTTTGTAAATCTTTCGGCTCCGAAAACTTTTTTTTCTCCGAAACGCGTTTTGGTGAGTCTTTCTGGTCCGAAAACATTTTTTACTCCAAAAAGAGTTTTGGTCACTCTTGTGACACTTCGAAAAATTATTCATTGTGCATAACGAATTTTGTACCGTGAGCACCGCGAATCTTGAATGATTCTTTCGGAGTCGTCAATTCCGAACCGCATGCATACGACGACGCTTGCCGGGTACGTCATACTTTAAATTAATGAAGTGCAACCGTTTTCGTTGTAAATGAAATGGACACTGATATTGGAAAATATTGATTTTAATCTGAACAAATAAATAATAAAGATCGGGTTTAACAATTTTAACGCGGATAATTAAACATAAACTTGAGTCAAAGATTAAATGAGATTTTCTGTTATATCGGTTGACGATTGGTTCGATTAGAGGTTGATACTTGATCGCTTAGATGGTTAGCGACGACTTGTCTGTTTGTATGTTGAGCGACAACTATCTCTTCTTCTCGATGATCGACGTGTCGCGTCCACTGCTAGGAGTAGCTCATTAGGAAAATTGAAACCCCCTCAATTTCTATTGGGTGGAAACATTTGTAACTTCCTTGTAGGCGCGTCCTTTTGCGACCAATCACGAGAGAAGACTTACAAAACCGAAGGTAAGATGAAGATCTCAAAAACCCCAAAAAAAGAGGGAAAATACCAGGCGGCAACATCTGCATGCAGTCTTTTGAAAATCCTTCCATGTTCCGAAATGTCACGAAACTGCAATTGACGGAAATTCTTTAATGGTCATGACGAAATGCGTACAAAAAATACTCGAGACATTTGGTTGCCAAATGCGCCTTTCCCGGGATCTTCCCGCCGTTGTGCTGGGCGAAAGCCCTTAGACCCTTTTTTATGGTAGTCAGGTCGAAGGAAAATCCGTCGTCCGGATAGTGTGCAGAAGGGTTACGCTGGTAAAGTCGCATCTTAAAGATATTATTTAATATACAAATATTTCTCGGATCGTTAATTAGACGTTGCGTGATGCGATACGCAACAAATTTGATACCTTTCGTATGAATTGAAGATGTGTTCACATATTTTTTTTACAAAATTCCGCAACTGCAGGTTCTAAAAATGTTGTCACGGTCCCACATAACTCCTATTCTCGAACCCAGTCTCACGCCAATATCCGACACTTCATATCGCTATCAACTGTTTCCCACAGCTCAACCTCAACGCTCATCTAAACCTATTATCCTTTCCCAGAAACCCTCGACTGCAACTTCTTTGTCTATTCGTCCCTTTGTCACTGGTCCAACGCGCCTCGCTACGCGTCCTCGTATCATCCCCTCCACCGCCCAAGGCCCATCCGCTTCAATCATACTTCTTCCCTCTGGACCCAGAGGAATCAGTCCATCTCCGAGTCCCCGACCATCAAGACGTGCACTCCCTCGACAATCGGAACTTAGTAATAAACTCGACTCTCAAGCGAGATCTTCCTTCTCTTCATGTGTGACATCTAAATCTCTCCTCGCATATCCCGTGAATCGGCCGCTCGACCGTCACAACTGGTGTCAGAAGTGAGATTCGCGAAATGCGCGCGTCTCAAAAGTTCACAAAAAAGTGAACAAACAAAAGCTCAGTGGGCCCGATCAACCCGCTCAAAGTTTTATTAAAAAAACACTTTAAACGCTCGCACACGCAATCTACACGCTCAACGTTCAAACGCGACACACGGTTGAGACGAAAAATAAACGGAACTTACTAACTCACTCACGGAATATAGAAACGAACTTACTCAATCACACGGACAATATAGAACGAGGGAAGGGAATTACGCGCCTTGAGTCCGTGGACTCAAGGCGCTTATGTAATTTATGTTATATTTATGAAATTTTTCCTTCAGATCGCGGCAAAAAAACGAAAATTGAGAACTCTTCACACGCTGAACATTCGAAAAATAAAGTTTTGCAAACTTGAAATATTTTAAAGAGAACAAAATTTTGACATATACATATTTGAAAAAAAGGAAGCACGAAAACTGAAAAAATCTCAAATCTATAAAATCCGAAAAACAAACAAAAAACAAAAATTATAAACATTTGAAAAAAAAAGGAAAAACGAAAATTGAGAACTTTTCAAACTTGCGATACCCGGAAAAATGCAATTTTTGAAACTTATATTAACTTAATATTTCAAGAAAAACAAAATTTTATAAACTTTAAATACTTCGAAGGAAACAAAATTTTTATACATTATAAGTATTTGAAAAAAAAAAAATTTGAAAATGTCTCAATCCCTACAACCCGAAAAATTACATTTTTCGAACTCTAAATAAAAACGAGAAAAGAAATTCTTCGAAGAAACTGTGATGGTCTAGCGGGTATTTAAGGATTTCGCGAGAACTATTGACTCGGACACGGACTTTTGACTTGGATCTTTTATTCTCCTTTGGTCTTGGTGAGGGAGTGCACTTAGGTGTTCGAGGTTTTAGGATGGACTGCTGGCTCTCGGTCCAGCAGGAGGAAGCGTGGTTGAGTGGAGGGGCCTTAGGAAGGTGGAGGGGATGCCACGCGCGAGTATGGCGAAGCGCGTGGGCTCACGAACAATGGGACTTAGGAGAGATGAGAGAGCGAGAGAGAGAGAGAATGAGAGATGCTGGTGAGGACTTCTGGGAAGGGAGATTTAGTTTCTGCTGAGGGATTCTAGGAAGGAGGATTAGGTTTAGGTGAGAGCTGTGGCAAACGGTTGATATGAGGGCGTGAGACTAGGTTTGGGAATAGGAGTCGTGTGGGACCGTGACACTCCCCCTCTTACAAAAACGATGCTCCGCATCGTGGGTTACAAAGCTTTTTGTTTTTATTGATTCTATATAATAAAATAAAAATGTGTGTGGGTGTGTATGCGTGTATTTATGTAAAAATGTGTGCGTGTGGTGTGTATGTGTGTACTTATGTAGTGTAATGTGGGTGTCCCAAAATATGTGCGTTTGTTAGGGGTGTGGTTCAATTGCGCTGTAAGCGCAATTCGGGCCGCAGTTTAGTCGGACGGAACAGTTCGAATATGCTTAGTCGGGATGAGATGTGTTCCGTGTGATAATTTTGTTCCGTGCAGTAATTTTTGTTCCGTATAGTAGTTTTTGTTCCCTGTAGTAATTTTGTTTCGTGTGGTAATTTTGTGCCGTGTAATGATTTTGTTCCTGCTAAAATAATGTTTTAATTTGGTATGTTGGAGTTATGGCCGTGGATCTGAAACTGACTATAAGATTAGTTTAGATGAGTTAGTAGGGGCTGTTTTGGTTATGAAAGGACGGGTGTGTGTGTGGTTGGTAATTCCATATACATATGTATATATATGTAAAAAAAAGAGAAGAAGAAGAAGAATCCAAATTTTTGCTCCTTCGTTGACGATAGTCTTTGCCTTTGTTTCCTTTATAGTTTGCTGTGGTTTACTTTTTGGCATAAGGTTCCTCTTTCTCCTAGATTCGTTGTTTGCCAAAATGTATATATATATATTTATCATTCCCTTCTTTTGGTTGCACCTGAAACAGTCTGGATTCTGATTAGCTTGGGTGTTAGTGGGTGTAGGTTTGTTATTTAGGATTCGGTTGGTCCTCGTTGGTCAGTGACGAATGAGAGATACACTTTTTCCGTTGTTTGCAGAAATTCTGTCTTTTATTATTATTTTTTATGTTGCTTCGTTGGTTTTTTTATAAGGTGAACATGAAAAGAAAATAAAGAAAAGAAAGAAAGAAAGAAGGGGTGAAGAAGAAAGAAGAGAACAAAAATGAAAATAGAGTAAATATGTATTGTGCCTATGCCTATTTGTATAATCTAACGTATCTCTTTCGTTGTTATATTCTGTTTTTTTTGTACTTATATCGAAGGCTTATTTTATTTAATTATTTTAAATGTGTGTATATGTATGGTTATGTTATGTTAGTTATTTTAAGGTATGTAAATGTGTTTATAACTAATCGGGGCCCTGAGCCTGCGTATAGGCTGCTGTCTAACCTGTCCGTGGGTGTCCTGTCGGTGCGGTTCCTGCGTCGAGTCTGTCTGCTATTAATTCCTTTAACAAGTTTCGTTGTTGTCTGAGTATGTTTAAGGGCTGTCCTCTGTATCAGTCTGTCAGGCTTTTCTCCATTATAATTTTCCCTATGTCGTCCGTCTGTGTTTCTTTCGACTTGTGTGTCGTCGTTGTCGGTGGCTTTTGCGTCTTTCTCAGTTTGTCCCACAAGTCCGTAGAGTCGTCGGTGTTTGCGTGACGGGTCACTGTCTTTGGAATTGCTCCTTGTCTCTTCCATTTGTCGTTATTGTCGTCGTCTTTGTTTGTATCGTCGTCAATGTCGTCATTGTCGCTCCTTGAGTATACCGTAGTACCGGTTGCATCGCTGTCTGTTTCGTCGTTGTTTGTTTCGTCGCTGTCTGTTTCGTCGTTGTTTGTTTCGTCGCTGTCTGTTTCGTCGTTGTTTGTTTCGTCGCTGTCTGTTTCGTCGTTGTTTGTTTCGTCCTCTAGTTCTTGGCTCCTTGCTAAATCTTTTAAAATGGTTCGCGGTGCGGGTATCGGTCTTTGGGTCTCCCTGTTGTTGCTGTGCGTTGGGCCGCCTGCCGCCATGAGCTGTCTCTCCTGCCGATCGTCTGGCTCCGTTTCGCCCCTGGGCCATCTTCCCACCTTCACCCAGTAAGAAGAGCAACACTCGAGGTGCTCCATGACGCGGTCCGCCAGGAACTCGACGACGCACAGTGGGCATGGCATCGGCAGGGTCCCCTGATTTTCCACCTCTTCGGAAAACCTCTCTGAACATTCGATTATGTGTCGTTGAAGGCGCGCGAGGTTGCCGTTCTTCTTACACAATGGGCATTTTACAGTCGGCTTTTCCTTCTTCGTTTCCATTGTTCGTTTTTTATCTGTGGTAGTTATGCGTGGCTGTGTTGTGATAACTGGTATCTTTTGTGTCATGCGTAAGCGTATCATGCATTGAAAGGTTAGAACGTTTGCGGTCATGCAATAGGTAAAGCTGAGAAGCCCTATGGTACTGCATTTCTGTGGCATGTGGTCGAGTAGTAAGGCCTACGCTCGGTTCCGAGTGGTTGGTCCCTAATGATCGTTACGTTTTCATAGTGGTTTGGCGAAACTAGGATCATTTCAGGAGGTTCCACCGCCTGTTGTTGAGTCAGGGCGGGTTGTACATTGCTTCCGCTATGATGGTCGACTTGCATTTGCTCGATTGACTCGATTTTTTGTTTTCTTATTAGGAAGAGTAATGACTTGTAAATTCCGCGTATTTTTCCGAACACAGTGAATTTCCAGCACATCCCTAAAACTGCTAGGATTGAGATAAATGATATACCGGTGATTTTGACTGCTGATTCTAATGAGGCTAATCTCCTGCCCATATATTGTAACTGAACTATTTCCTTGGCCTTTTTTACGACGCTTTTTAGTGACATTTCACTTCTCGATAAGTCTTCATTTAAGGATTCAGATAATGATGAGTGAGTAAGTTCTTCGACCTTAGTGAGGATTTCCGTCACATTAAATTCCCATCGTTCTTTCTTAATATCATTTCTAATGATAGAAGTTATGTTGAGTACAATGAGATGCGAAAAATTTACTTGTTGTGTGAAAGTTATATCGATGGATGGGGTTAATTCCGCGGTGGGTGTTCTTGCTCGACACGATGGGTCAACTTTCAACATACCACTATTTTCGATAACCTGTATTGATGGTCCTTGGTTCATACATTGTATGTATAAATTCTCTTTTGTTGGTGATGCGAATATCCATGAGTTCGTGTTGTGTATTCTGGACCAATATTTTTGACGGAGTGTTTTTAACCGTATATCGCAGAGCTCTATTTTGGTGAATAGAGGGGTGATGATTAATTGTGTTTCGCATCCACTGTTGTCGCCGACTTGCTGAATTGGGGTATCCTGCGCGCACACGTATTGTGACATTACCAATTTACACATTTCTAATGTCTGTAGGTCAAAGTAATTTTTGGAATCTTCTGAAATGGCTGTGTAACGGGATGCCGGTTTGATGAATGCGAAGCGTGTGTTGTTTGTCAAGATTAGCTGCCGCACCGGAATCGGAGTGTGTTGGTACAGTCTATAAATTGCCGGCTCTGCTAGTGGTATTTTGCTTATGTATATCATTTTCCATGCAAGTCGAATATTGTCACGTCCGTTATAGCTATTAGGTTTGGCATATACTCTATGTCCAATGGTACCGAAAATTCGGTTTTTGATGTCGTTTTCTGGATGGCTTCCAGCATTCATCAGTGTATCCGTGTCTAGTTCCAATTCTGTAAGGTCTAACTCGGTTTGGGACGCGTACTTGACCGCGATTTGGTTATACTCCAACAGGTATGTTTGATTTCTTATCGATGATACATATTCGTTAATTTTCCTTAGGTTTTCCGCTATCAGGTTTCCTAGTTCTTTTGTCTGTTTTTGCATAAGGCTGAAACCGGATTTTACTATGTGTGTTTGGTTTTCCACAATTTCCGTTAGTTCCAGTGAACTATTCGCGAGTGCTTCGATTTGGTTGTAGATTCGTTTGCCATCATTAGAATCGAGTGTGCCCCAAATAACTTTTTGTAGCTTTCCAACGAAGTTAAAAAGACCACGTTTTTCCCTATTTTCCGTGTGTGGTACTAATTCCTGAAGGGTTGTTTCCGTTTCGTAGATTGTTTTTAAGCGGTATTGCATTATTTGAAGTTGTTTTTCAACTAGACAGTGAGGGCCAATTCGATTACAATACCGCTGGATCGCGAATATGTTTTTATCAATTTGTTTGCGTCTGACTGAAAGGCCATCTGTATTGATGTGCGTGATGAGCGTCCATGTCGTGTGGTAAGAACGAAGTGTCCCAAGTGGTTGTGAATACAGTCCGGGATTTCGTGCGAATGGGATGATTATAACATCGTTGTTGCTTAAAGCGTGATTGTGACATCTGCAACATACGCAGGTTTTATTTTATCTATGTGAACTATTTTGATTTTGTTTGTTTCTAACTGAAGTTTCACGTTATTTCGGTCAGTAATTTCCAGAATTTTGAATGGGCCTGTGTAATTACTATCGAGTTTTCCTTTTTTGGGTTCCTTGATCAGAAATACTAGCTGTCCAGTTTGAAATTTGGGCGCCTTTGCTCGCCTGTCGTAATATCGTTTCGTTTTTTCCTTCGTCTGTAATTGCTTCCGCAATGCTAATTGCCGTACGTCTTTAAGATTCCGGTTCAAGGTTTGAATGTAATCGTCGAAGGTCAACAGTTTTTCCGGTGGTGGAAATTCTGATGGTAAAGTTGCTTGGTGACCGAAAACTAGTTCATATGGCGTGTAGCCTGTGCTCTCGTGAATACTTGTATTGTATGATAACGTCGCGAATGACAGCAATTCTTCCCAATCCCCTTCGTTATCTCTAAAATGTTTTATGTATTCTATCAGCCCGTGGTGGCTTCGCTCTAAGACGCCATTTGACTGGGGATGGTAAGCTGATGTTCTGTACTGTTTTATCTGGAAAAGTTCCGCGAAAGATTTAAATATTTCTGACATAAAGTTTGCACCTTGATCTGATAGGATCGCGCGCGGCGCGCCAAAGATGGCAATGAATTTTGTGCACACCGCTTTAGCAATATCTCGCGCAGTTGTTTGTTTGAGAGGTGTTGCGATGCTAAATCTGCTGAATAAGTCCATTATTGTTAGGATATATTCGTAACCTTTACTCGTTTTTGGCAGTGGTCCGACTATGTCGATCGCTATTTTGTCGAATGCTTTAGTCGGTGAATCCGTAATGACCATTGGGGCTCGTTTTTTGACTCGCACCAATTTGTTCTTTTGACAATCGTAGCAGTATTTTATGAGGTTCCGAATGTCTTTTTTCATGTTTTTCCAGTAGTACTGTGAACGTATGCGCTGATAAGTTTTCTCTACACCCTTACGTCCACCAACTGTTGACGCGTGATTTTCTTTCATTATCGCTTGCCTATTTTCCTGGCGTGGGACTGAAACCATCCCCTCACATAAAGTGATTGTTATTGTCGAGTCGAGTACCAGGGATCTAACATATGACTTTATGTTTACCCAGGTGAGTGGATCAATGATTTGCGGGTCTTTGGAAATCGTGCATGATTGTAACTGTTCTTTATTCAAAATTTTCAACAGGACGCGTAGGCATTTCCTGATCATGTACAAATTTGTGTCGTCTGAGGACTTTTCTTTGCACACCATGCTGAAATAATATTTTTCGCCGTGTTGGGTGATGAAGATATTTCCGACCCTCGGGTTGCGATGTAAAAATTCTTGTTGGTTTATCTTCCCTTTTTCGACCAATATTTTCGACACCATCGTATTCATAACACAGTCAGCTGCCAGGAAATGTGCGATGTGATCTTTCCGTGACAATATGTTTCCTTGTACTACGTTTAAGTTGTCTTTGCCCTTCCGGCATAACTTGTCTTCCATTCCCGGTGGCCTTTCCTGTTGGTCATGTTGTGTAGTTTCTTCGTTTTTAGTGTCACTTGATTTATCTGCTGACGCTTCTTCCTGTGTCTCAGCTTGTGTTCGTTGATTCGGCTTCTCGTGGAGATGTTCGTCATTGACGATTGCTTGGTTTGGTTCCGTACTGTGTGTATCGTTCGTAAGTTTCGTTTGTATTTCCGCACCAACTGGCCGTTCTTGACTTCGTTCGAGGTCTCCCTGGCTTTCCTCGTTCGAGTTCCCTGTTGACACTTCTGGGTCAGTTGGTATATGTTCTCGCCTCATTTCGGCTCTTGTTCTTTTATTCAACTGCGTTGCGGTCAGTCGTTTCCTATGGTGTTGGGATATTTCGTACGCTGGATCGTTCTCTATGTTTTCCGAGCAGTCGTTTGTTGATGAGGAGTTGTCTTTATACGTCGGCGCCTGACGTATTTCGAGTTCCTCTCGTGGTTCTACCCAAGGTCCACTGAACTTGCGCTCGGCAGATGTTGTTGGTGGGTGACGATCAGCTTCTCTTCGTGGTCTGCCTGGACCGCGTTTGACAGTTGTCGATGTTTGTTGTTGTCGGTTGACATCATTTTTGCGTGGTCTGCCAGGTCCACGTTTGGCAGTTATCGATGTTTGTTGTTGTCGGTTGACATCATTTTTGCGTGGTCTGCCAGGTCCACGTTTGGCAGTTATCGATGTTTGTTGTTGATTGACCTTTTTACGTGGTCTACCAGGTCCACGTTTGGCGGTGGGCATTGCTTCTTTGTCAATCAAGCTTTTTCGCGGTCTGCCACGTCCGCGTTTAACCGTAAGCGTTGGTCGTTGGATGATCTGACTTTTCCGCAGTCTCCCACGTTCGCGTTTAATACCGCCTGTCTCCTGATTTAATTCTTCACGGGCATTATGCGATAGAGTTAGTAGATTGGGCCCGATCTGCGCCATGAATGGTTTTGCGCAGTTTTCTTCTTCTTCCGTGCTACTTATCGTTGTGCTGGAAGTTGTATCCTTTCTTTCTCCTACGAGAGTCGTTGCAGTCTCCTTTTCGTTAACCGTGGTTATCGCCTGTTCGTCGTTTGTTGTATCGTTGCTGATCGGCTTCGGCCCGCCGAAGTGTCTATTCGCGTTGATGGGGATCCTAGGTGGCAGCGCGGAGCTTGCTTCTTTTTCCTTATTCCTACTTTGCCGCGTCCGGCTACTTTTTTGGCTTTTTCCTTCTTCGTTTGCGCCTATTTCATTTCTTTCTTCTTTATTTATTTCTTCTTTGTTTGCGCTTATTTCATTTCTTTCTTCTTTATTTATTTCTTCTGTATTTGCGCTTATTTCGTTTCTTCCTTCTTTATTTATTTCTTCTGTATTTGCGCTTATTTCCTCGTTGAATATCATCGTCGTTTTCCCTTTTTTCGTCGGCACGGTTGTTTCGTGCCCTACTACGTCGTCCTCGGACGTGTCGCGATCACGTTTGCGAGGCGTTTTCTTATACATTAGTTTGTCATGAGAATTGTTCCTTTTCGTAAGCTGTGGTCGTCCTTGTTCGAATCCAATGAGTTCCATCTCCTCTGTTGACGTTTCTGAGTCGTAGTTGTTGTCGTCGATTGTCCTATCGATTTTTGGACGTGCACTCCCTGCAATTTCTTCTTTGTTTTCGGCGTTGCTTATTTCTATGTTTGTATCCTTAAGTTCCTGAAATTCTTCTTCTGGCAAAATTATCACTTTGTCCGGTGCTGGGTTTCCGGAAGATTCGTCCGATGTTGACAAGTTTCGTTTATCACCCTGTTGAGAGATTCTCGATTTCTTGATGTCATGCAGCGTTTCGTCGGATGATGTAGACTCCCTTGGCCTGATCGGGAGGACGTTGATTGGGTTTCTTGACAGAGCGTCTGCGACTGAGTTGAGTTTTCCAGGCTTGTGTTGAATGTCGTAATCGTAGTCGTTGAGAGCCGCTTGCCATCTTAGTAGTTGTTGCGGTGGATTCGGTTTCTTCACTAGATATGTGAGTGCTCGGTTATCTGTCACTAACATGAAGTGGTGCCCATAGAGATAGGGCCTGAAGTGCTCGATCGCTTTTACTATTGCCAAAAGTTCTTTACGCATCGTGTCGTACGCTAATTCCGCTTTTGTGAGAGTGCGCGAGTAGAAGGCAACGGGGTGATCAAAACTTTCGTGCTGTTGACTGAGAACTGCGCCGATTGCGTAGTCTGAAGCATCCGTTGTCAACTTGAACTCTTTCTGGTAATCCGGATAGCGTATTCTGGTAATCCGGATAGCGTACTCGAACGCCTGTTGACACTCATCGGTCCACTCAAATTTTTGGGAGGCTTTTAACTGTCTTGTTAGTGGTAGAGCGATTTTTGCGAAATCTTTTATGAATCGTCTATAGTAATTAACCAAGGCATGAAACTGTATGGTGGTCTTCTTATTTTCGGGTGTCGGAAACTCCTGAATCGATTTTATTAGCTCTGGTCTTGGTTGTGAGCCGTTTTCGCTGATGTCATGGCCTAAATAATCGACGTTCTTTTGTAAAAACAGGCATTTGTCGGTTTGCAGTGTGAGACCGGCGTATGTCAATCTTTTCGCCAGCCTGCTAAATTTGTGTTGGCGTTCCTTTAGGTCGATGGCATAGATGACAATGTCGTCTAAATACACGAACAGGTCAGTGCCTTGTAATCCCGACAACACGACATCCATTAACCTTTGGAAGGTTGCTGGTGCGTTTTTCAAACCAAACGGCATTCGATTAAACTCGTAATGACCGTTCGGAGTCGAAAAGGCTGTTTTTGCTTTGTCGTGTGGGTGCATCTCGATTTGGTGGAAACCGGACGCTAAGTCCAGTACCGAGAAGTAACGGGACCTACCCAGCTGGTCTAGGATGTCGGTGATGTTTGGCAATGGGTACGCATCGGGTGTTGTTTTCTCGTTCAGTTTCCTGAAATCGATTACCATGCGCCAGCGTTTCTTTCCTTCACGGTCTGCTTTTTTTGGGACAATCCAAACAGGCGAGTTGAATGGTGATAGTGACGGTTGTATTATGCATTTCTGCAATAATTCGTCAACCTGTTTGTGGATTTCCTGTTTATGCACTTGTGGAAAGCGATATTGTTTTGTATTTATCGGTTTCTCATCGGTTGTGAAAATTTCGTGTTTCACAAGCGTTGTGCATCCTAGCTGTTCACCGGGCAGACTGAAAAGGTGTGAGTACTGTGAGGCCAGTTTAAGCACGTGTGCCGTCTCACTTTCCTCGAGATTCTCGAGGTGTAGGAGAGGTTTTAATTGCTCGAATCTGTCCTCTTTTGTCGACACCAACCCGATTACCGCATGTAGATCGGTAACAATGTCGTTTGGATCATTTTGGGTTGTGTCGAATGTTCGCAGTTCCTCAATTGGTTGTAATTCCGATATTGGAACTTGCAGGTGTATTGTGTACTCATTAGTGTTAATCGCTGTTAAATACGCTGTTCCATCACGATTTGTGACAATTGCGTTACCAATGTACAATCCTTCGCCAGCATGTATTTGGGGGATGTAGCCTTCTGAAAGGTCCGTATTCTTTATCGTGACGTGGATTACGGATTTTGATCTAGCCGGAATCGAAATTCTTTCGCGTGTTTCGAAAGGTATTTGATGGCCACCGAAAGATATGCACGACTGGGTGTATAGGATGTCGGCCGGTGTTTCTTTGAAAAACTCGTCGCCCAAAACGGCGTCTTGGGTGACTGGAATATCGTTCTTCACTATATGGAATTCAACGGAAAGATCCTTAATCCTTATGATGCACATGCCGGAAGTGAAAATTGTGTCGCTCGTGATTCCTGATAGTTCGTAAATGATGTATGCGTCAATTTCGACGTGTACTCCTATTGCTTCTGATTTAATTAGGTTGATTTGGGCTCCTGTATCTATGAGAAATTTTGTGTCTTTTCCTTTAAGGTCATTCGAATTTATGATGACTGTTGGTGGCTTCCGTCTTTTCGTGATTCCTAGCGATATTGTGGCTTTTTTTACCTGAAGGTTTTCGTTACTCATTCTCCGCGACTTTCGTTCGTTGTTATCGGGTTTTCGATCGCGCGAATGGTCACGAGATCTGGGCTGCGAGTAACTGCGTTGTCTATCGTTTGGACTGTCCTGTGAACTACTGGGGTGTGTATCGTATTGACTGTTTTGTCTGTAGTAATTCGGGAATTGATCTCTTCGCTGGTAGTTGTTTTGTGAGCCTTCTTGCCTATTGTGGTGATAGTTTCGGTAACCATTCCGTGAATTTTGCTGTCCTCTTGAGTAATTATTTTGATAACTGCCGCGTGTGTTTTGTTGTCTGTACTCGTAGCTGTTTTTATAGTCGTTTTGGAAATTCCGTCCGTTTTGATATCTATCATATGAGTTGCTTCTGTAGTTACCGCGTCTGTTTGGTGACGCGTTCCCAAATCTATGACTACTGAATCTCCTATTTTGTTCTCCCCTTAAGTGTCTCAATGTGTAGCAGTTGATGGTGGAGTGGCCAGGCGATCGGTGGTATTCGCAAAACATTCGCGGGGGTGAATTTTGGGTTTCCGCGAACTGAACTTTAGCTGTTTCTGTTTGTTTTTCGCTTGAATTTCCGTGACTTGTTCGGTTCTGGTTGATCGTTTGGCATGCCTTTAATTCTCTTTCGATGTTGCATGCTTCGCGTATCGCTTCGTCGAGATTTTGCATTCCCTGTTGCATCAGTATAGTGCCGATTTTATCGAAAAGTCCGCGAATGAAAGCCCTAGTTACCGATTTCTTAACCTCTGTTTTCCTGTTCACGAGGTATTGTTGGTCTTCGTTGCGTGTATAACATTCGTCTAATCTATCCATAATTCGCTTCATTATCGTACGTGTTCGCGTCGCGTATTCCGCAGTAGGTTCGTTATATTTTTGTGAAATTTCTTTGAGTTCTAATTCGAAATCCAAAAGTTCGATCGGGGTGCTAAAATTGTGCCTCAGGTCTATGAGGAGTTCTTCTAGATTTTCATAATTCTTTGTTTCGGCCAAATCATGCGCTATTCCTCCTAATTTGTATTGCACCATTACCAGAAGCCTGGCATGTTCGTTTGGTGGTATAATTTTTGCCGCTTTTTTACACGCACTTATAAAACTTTCGACGGGGATGTTGCTGCCGTCAAAAGCAGGGATTGGTTGGTAAACATCACGAAATGTTAAACCTCCGTACGCCATATCGCGAATAGCTTCGTTTTCGTTTTCGGGTTCTAAGTTAAAAAATGAGGGGCCTAAATTTTGGCGCGCGTTTCGGCGCCGCGGTGGCCTAGCGGGCTCAATTTTGTTTTGTTCTGTTCATGTATTTTAGAGAAGTGAGGCAAAACAAAAAAAAATTAACTAAATCATTTTTCAAAACTATCTTCTTCGAATTTTGTAAGGTTGTTATC
The DNA here is from genome assembly GCA_963210295.1 of Ophion ellenae. Lineage (NCBI taxonomy): Eukaryota > Metazoa > Arthropoda > Insecta > Hymenoptera > Ichneumonidae > Ophion > Ophion ellenae. The sequence continues at coordinate 10,823,601 of OY723395.1, read as the reverse complement.
GTCGACTATTAAAGCTTGAAATGTTTGCGCAAAAGGAAACAAATTTATTTTAGATCCTAGAAGTTTGGAAATTCTTCAATCTTGCAGTTTCCGTTCGAATATTTATAATGCGTAATAAAAAAAAAATTATTTTTATTTTAAATATTGAAGGTTTGTAAGATATTTTTTTTCGAATATTGGCAGTTAGGAAAGCTTTCGACTTTCCTTCTGTTTTTAAATAAATAGTGTGTAAAAAAACAAAACAAAAAAAAGAATGTCAGTTTTGAAATATTGAGCTTATAAAAAAACATTCGAATATTGCGAGTTCGAAAGGTTTTCGACTTCCGTTTTCTTCTCCTTTTCCTCAAATATTTATTTTAGAGTTCGTAACATTTCATTTTTCGGGTTGTACGGTTTAAGACCTTTTCAATTTTCTTTTCTTTTCAAATATTTATAATGTATAAAAATGTTGTTTCCTTCGAGGTATTTAAAATTCATAAAATTTGTTTTTCAATTGTTGAAAGTTCGAAAGGTTTTCCAATTTTTATTTTCTAAATATTTGTAATGTACGAAATTTTATTTTTCTTGAAATATTCGACCTTTATGAAATTTCGTTTTTCAGAAATTGCAAGTTTGATAAGTTTTGAATTAAATTTTTTTTTCCTTTTTTTTGTTTATAGTGTATAAGTAAATTTTATTTTTCGGGTTTTATGGATTCGGGATGTTTTCGTTTTTTTTTCAAATATTTCTAACGTGTCGAAATTTTTGTTCTGTTCAAAGTATTTCGAGTTTGGAAATTTTTTTTTTTTTTCAGATGTTGAGAGTTTGTAGGATTTTAATTTTCGTGTTTTCCTCTCCTTTTTTTCCAAATTCTTGGACGTATGAACCGATTGTTTTCTTCGAAAGATTTATAATTTATAAAATATAACTCTTTTACAATTTATTTCCTATCCAAGTTTTAATTTTCCTATGGGAGTTAAGAGGCGAGGGGGACGCAGAGGTGACGAAGTTTCGTTACGCGCGTGTTTGTGCGAGTGCGATAGCGGTAGAAAGCGAGAAAGAAAGAATGAACAGAGCGTTGCGTACTCAATACATACGTAAGGAGCCTTGTCGATGTGAGTAGGCTAGCAGTATACGCTCATGCGTCACATGGGCTCTCGAGGTTGGATGCTTTCACACACTTTAACGTGTGGAGAGAAACGTCTTTCGTTGCCACTCGTAAGAGAGGGCTTGAAAATATTAGAGAAAGAAAAAGTGAATTTCGAAATTACTTACATTGCCGTGATGAGAAGAAGAACAATTTTCATAGGAGGGCCTTTGGTCTGTCAATTCCCTTCCTTCCTTCTATATATGATGGGTTGATTCCGTTTTTGTGTTTGTAAATGTGTTCCTTTGTTTCTCGTCTCGTCCGTGTGTGTGTCGCTTGAACGCTGAGCGCTTGTATTGTGTGTGTGAGCGTTGGAAGTGTTTCTTCTTTTTTTTTATATAAAACTGAGCGGGGTGTACGGGCCCGCCAAATTTTATTATTTAACTTTTTCCGCGATCTTTCGAGACACGAGCGGGGCGTTTCGCGAATCCCACTTCTGACACCAATTTGTGATGGTCTAGCGGGTATTTAGGGATTTCGCGAGAACTATTGACTCGGACACGGACTATTGACTTGGATCTTTTATTCTCCTTTGGTCTTGGTGAGGGAGTGCACTTAGGTGTTCGAGGTTTTAGGATGGACTGCTGGCTCTCGGTCCAGCAGGAGGAAGCGTGGTTAAGTGGATGGGCCTTAGGAAGGTGGAGGGGATGCCACGCGCGAGTATGGCGAAGCGCGTGGCCTCACGAACAATGGGACTCAGGAGAGATGAGAGAGAGAGAGAATGAGAGATGCTGGAGAGGACTTCTGGGAAGGGAGATTTAGTTTCTGCTGAGGAATTCTAGGAAGGAGGATTAGGTTTAGGTGAGAGCTGTGGGAAACGGTTGATATGAGGGCGTGAGACTGGGTTTGGGAATAGGAGTAGTGTGGGACCGTGACAAAACTACAACTGTCCACACATCATAAATAGTCGAGAAAAAAAGAGGAACAACGGAAATTGAAAACCTTTCGAACTCGTAATACTCGCAAAATAAAATGATATACGCTTTAGATATTTCGAAACTGACATTTTTTTTACACACCATGAATATTCAAAAACAGAAGGAAAATCGAAAACTTTCCGAACTTCTACTATTCGGAAAATAAAATTTTACAAACTTTCAATATCTATCAGAAAACGAATTTTTTACGCATTAACATATTCGAAAAATATCAACTTTGCGGACTACAAATATTGGGAGAAAATAGCTTAGAAAACAATTCTCTTTCCCCTTCTTGAAAACATATATGGATAAGACAAAAGAAATTGAGCCTGCTAGGCCATGCCGGCGCCAAAAATTAGGCCCGTCATTTATTGATTTAGAACCCGAAAGCAAAAACAAAGGCGTTAACGATATGGCGTACAGAGGTTTAACATTCCGCGATATATACTAACCTATTCCCGCGTTTGACGGCACAAATATTTCCGTCGAAAACTTCATAAGCGCATGCAAAAATACAACAAAAATAATTCCACCGAATGAACGTACTCGACTTCTTGTCATGATACAGTATAAATTAACAGGAACCGCACACGATTTGGCGGAAACAAAAATTATACAACTCTCGAAGAACTTCTTCCGGATTTGTGACACAATGTCAGTACTCCAATAGAATTATTAGATTTCGAATTAAAACTCAAAGAAATAGCGCAAAGGTATAATAAACCGACAGCAGAGGACGCAACCCGCACGCCCACAATTATGAAACGAATTATGGATAGGGTCGACGAATGTTATATCCGTAATTAGGATTAACAATACCTCGAAAGTCGGAATTAAGAAGTAAATAAAGCGGTAACTAGAGAATCTATCCGCGATCTTTTCGATAAAATTAGTGCAATTTTAATGCGACAAGCAGTTCAACATTTCGACGAAGCGATACAAGAAACCGTTATCATAGAATAAGAATGAAAAGCGTGTCAAACGATTAAACAAAACCGAATAAGTTACGGGATTAAAACGAACAGAAGCAGCGAATGTTCATTTTCCTAAACACAATATTTATCTCTGTGAACATATTGCGAAAATCATCAATCAAGTAGCCGCGCCACCGCCAATTGCCACACATTCAAACATCTAGGAGAATAAAGGAACGGAAAATTTAACAATCGAAGATTTTGGAATACATCACAATATAGATACAGTAGTGACGGATATCACTCACACGACAGATAGCAAAGTAAACAACAAAACTCATGAAACCATTACCAACGGAGACGACGCTCCCCGAGTCACTCTTGAGACGACAATCGTTATTACACACATCCTGACAGTTCGCACGATGGCTACCGTAGTAATTCGCAAAACAGATCCCGCGATAGCTCTCGCGACCGAAAATATAAAAACAATACACAATGATCGCGAGGTACGAGTATCATAACTGACGAAAACCTCCGCGAACTAACGAAGGTAGTAACAGAATAAAATTATTGTAAAGTTGAACATGACTTCACGGACAGCGCGACACGAAATAAATCGCAGCAGCGATCGACATAAAGCCATTGGGTAATAATAGAACATCAATAATTAGAAAAACCACCATTTCGCCAGGAATTACAAAAAACGAAAACCTCCAACAGTGATAAAAAATTCTGTTGATCTTAGACAAAAAGATACGAAATTTGTCGTCGATACCGGAGCCCAAATGAACGCAATATTGTTTGCTAAACACGACATTTTTACAACCGACGAAAAACCAACAAATTCAAATCAATATTACGTTCCACAAGTGCACAGACAGGAAATCTACAACCATCCATCAGGAAAAGGAATACAACCATCGTTATTGCCATAGAAGTCTCCTGTTTGGATAGTTCCGAGAAAGTAAGAAACTAAAAGAAAGTAAGAAACTAATATTACGGACAGCCTAGATCAACTAGATAGGTCTCGATACTGGATTTAGCGTCCGCCTTCCATCAAACCGAGATGTATCCCACGCGACAAACGGAAAACAGCATTTCCAACACCGAACGGTGATTATGAATTTAATGGAATCCCGTTCGGATTTTCAAAGAATGCACCAGCCACTTCCAAAGGTTGATGGATGTCGCGCTATCGGGATCACTGGGTAACGACCTGTTTCGTATATTTGGTAGACATCGTCATTTACGCCACCAACCTGAAGGAATACGAACATGAATTCCACCGACTAGCAAAAAGACAAAAGATAATATGCTGGATTTACGCTGCAAACAGCTAAATGCCTATTCCTCCAGAACAATGTCGAATACCTGCGTCACGTCATCACCGAAAACGGCTCGCAATCGAGCCCCAAGTTAACACAAGCAGTACAAATGTCCAATACATAAAAAAAGAACATCATCACACAATTATACGCATTAGTCAACTCCTATAGACGCATCGTGGAGAACTTCGCAGCAATCGGTCTCCCGCTAACGAGACAACTGAAGACTTCACAAAAATTCGAATGAACTGAGCAATATCAACAAGCGTTCGATTACTTGAAAGGAAAATGGAGTCCCAATTAATAATTGACGCATTGAATTACGCTGTCGGCGCCGTCCGCGTCCTCAGCCAACAACACGAAAAATTCGATCATCCTGTTGCCATCTACTCTTGCACTCTGACGGAATCGGAACTTGCATACGACGCGATTCACAAATATTGGCGATCGTAAACACAATGAAACACGTCAGGCCCTATGGTTACGGGCACCATTTCATATTCGTAACAGATAATCGAGCACTCACGTATATGGTAAAAAAAAGCTAATCCACCGCGACAAGTAATACAATGGCAAGCGACTCTTAACGATTATGGTTATGAAATTCACCACAAGCCCGGAAAACTCAATGCCGCCGTAGACGCGTTATCACGAAACCTGATCGACATTCTCCCGGTCAGGCCAAGGTAACCATCATCAGACAAAAACTAAGGATTTCTCAACAGTTCGACAAACATAGCCTATCAACACTCGACGATTACTCCGAAAATCCAGCACCGGACAATGTAATAATACTACCAACAAAAGGAAACTCATTACGACAATACAAATAAACAAACAAACGAAGAATTAAGCAACACGCAACTTTGAGGGAGTGCACACCCAAAAGTTAATAAATCAATCGACGATAACAACTATGACTCAGAAATATCAATGGAGAAGATGGAGCTCATTAGATTAGAACAAGGAACGAACACAGTGCACCACACGGAACAATTTTCAAGACAAAGAAACAGACAGGCTGATAAAGAACGGTATGAAACATCAGGGGTACCAATGAAGAGGAAAAATTACAACGTTGTATAGCAGCGAAGAAGACGAATAAAGAAAAAAAAAAGAAAAATGCAATAGAAAGAAAAAAAATAATAGCTCAAGCAGCACAATAAAGAAAAATAAATAGCCAAGCAGCACGAAGAGAAATAAATAGCCCAACGCGGCATGAAGGCCAAAATATGAAAGCTCCGCGCTGCCACAATAAAATAAATAGCCCAACGCGGCACGAAGGTCAAAATATGGGAGCTCCGCGCTACCACAATGAAATGAATAGCTCAACGCGGCACGAAGGCCAAAATATGCAAGCTTCTCGCTGCCACAATGAATAAATAGCTCAACGCGGCACGAAGGCCAAAATATGCAAGCTTCTCGCTGCCACAACGAAATAAATAGCTCAACACGGCACGAAGGCCAAAATATGCAAGCTCCGCGCTGCCACAATGAAATAAATAGCCCAACGCGGTACGAAGGCCAAAAAAAGTAGCCGGACGCGGTAAAGTAGGAAAAAGGAAAAAGAAGCAAGCTTCGCGCTGCCACCTAGGATCCCCGTCAATGCGGGTAGACACTTCCGCGGGCCGAAGTCTATCGGCAATGATACAACTTACGACAAACAGGCAACGATAATGGACGACGAAGAATTAACAAAGAGGATCCCGCTGGGATGGAAGAGAATCTGACTCCCAGCTCAACTAAAACCAACACGGAATATGAAGAATCAGATAGCGCACAACAATCGAACGCGCATACCGAGCCTAACCTACCATCACCATCCCCATGATGCCCGCAAAAATGAAAAATAAACATCAAGCGGTACTTACACAAATGTAGTAGGCCACGAAATGATCAGACCAACAAACGGCCGACATTGACTGTTTTAAACGTGGACGTGGCAGACCACGAAATAACCCGATTGACCGAGAGTCGATGCTCATCGCTATAATGGCCCTGGAAGGTCGAAGAAAAAATTAAAAATTTACTCAATCCAAAAACCAACATCAACTGCCATGCGTGGACCTGGTAGACTACACAAACACTATGTCCACCAACCACGGACATCAACAACTGCCAAACGTGGACCTGATAGGCCACAGGGAAAAAAACGCTGGAGATCCGCCACCAACATCAACTGCTAAACACAGGCGCGGTAGACCTCGTAAAACCGCATTAGAAGAATGATAAATACTTTGGAATCCAACAAATAGAGAGAAGTCGTTATCGATAAATAATAGTCACAGAGCAAAGCTTCTTTACCACGAAATTTACAGGACCTCAACAAAAAAACACTATTAACATTCGGCGACTATATTAAAATATCGAACCGAAATCGTAACAACGTTCGATAATTGGCACTCTGAAAACAATTTTGAATAAAATAAACAGAAAAATGATATTATGCTAGACGAACGAAAGTACCAAAAGGTCAAACTCCAAAACTCGTATTGTTAAAATTATTTAAATTGAAGAACAAAAAAATGGACCTTGGCAGTATCTATACGAGACCATCAAAAATTCTAGAAATAACCGACCAGAATATTTTTTTAAATTCAAGTAGACACAAACAGAATCAAATTGGTTGACGAAGAAAAAATAAAACTCGAATATGTTGCCACGCAAACCTTTTCATATCATTACGACATTACAAAATTACACTAAGAAACGACGACATGCGGATTTTAATATAACGCTACACATACGAATCATACAGAATCATTCCTCCTTACTATTTTCCTATTTCCTTGATTATTTGGTATATTTTTCCTTGCTTTACATTTACCCATATAAATAGTACCAACCTTGAACAACTATATGCACAACGTTGTATACACGACAGCTACATAAAATATATTATAACTTCCATTCCTTATCACATGCTCAGTCCATGCTTATTTTCAAACCATCAAGACAAACACTACGCTCTTAACCCATGTATGCGATAAAGCTAAATTATCATTTCTCACCAAGATTGAATAGGTATCGTTCATCCGTCACATTGGTCAACCGAAGAACAACCTTACCGGATCCTGAATAACACACCTATGCCCACTTACACTCAAACTACACATACTCGTCCTTTCATCACTAAAACAGCTCCTACTAACCCAAACAAACTAATCTTATAGTCAGTTTCAGATCCACGGCCATAACTCCAACATACGACATTATAGACGAAATATTAAAACATTACTTTACCAGGTGTTTGAGAGGGACCTGGAAGATCCGCTGTAGGTGGAAAAAGGAAAGGCGCCAAGTTCTCGTTGTACGGAAAAATAATATAAATTGTAACGGGTCGACGTGTGTCCCTGTCGGTAAAGGTGGGGTGAATACGGAAGGAGAGAGTGACAGAGTGGGGAGAAGGTCGAGAGAGTAGCGTGCGAAAGGGAAATGAGTGATTCGGTAGAGATTCTTGAAGAAAGGAGGTCTCGGAGGCGAACTCCCTAAAAATATTGAGAGCAATATCGAGCTGTTATCAAGTCATCCGAAATCATTGGGATTCGAAGCACGACACGACCGGTGGTATAAACCAGATGCAGGTAAATAATTCACCCGCATCTGGCCCCGGAGAAAACGAATACGTCGGGGGTCGGAGAAGCCTACTCGCCTCCCGTACTTCAAATTGACTCCGATCATCTGCAAGCCACGCACTCGAAAATATCGTGGAACGTCACCCAGGAGAATTCGGATCGCCCATCATCAGCTAACCTCTCTCGACCTCTCCGTAGCCTTCCCGAAAAGAAAAGCGTATGTAAACGACCTTTATATTTTGAAACTGTAAAAAGATTGTTGTCAAGCGAAAAATAAAATATGATTATATGACGTGTAAGAAAAAAATCGTGTAACAAAATGGCGCCCAACTAGAGGCACGAATTCGGTCGTCACGAATTCCAAAATATAATTTGTAATAAGTTTGTCTTTTCTTTTCACCCGATACTCATGGCGGTATCACGTTCGCCACAAACAAGAGCGAAAACGGCGAAGAATCCTGAAATAAACATGGATAACAACAACGAGGATAGGATCGAGGATGAATCAAGACTCCAATTGGAATGGGCACGTCTGAAAGAAGAGCAAAGAAAATTGGAGGAAATGCGTGCCGAGATCGAAGCAGCACGCGAGATAATACCTCCAGCGAGTAACACAAAAGGAAAAACAATTCGACGAGGAGCGATGCGGGAGCAGGGGGATACTGAGGATCGTGTTGTAAGCGGGGTAATTAGCCATTTACAATACCTACAATTGGAGGTTAAACCACCAAAATTTAGCGACGAAAATAGTACAAACCCGCATGAATTTTTAACAGAATTAGAAAAATATTTTCAATTCAAAAACGTCAGGGAGGATCATAAAGTAATCGTCACAGAAAATCTATTAGAGGGCCGTGCAAAGATATGGGCAAATTCGGGTACGCCGACATTTAGAAACTATCGTACATTCCAAGTGACGTGGAGTGATGAATGTTCGAATGAATTGTGTGATTATGGAAATGAATTTTGTAAATAACGTGTAAGATAGTATAAGTGACGAGTTTTGTAAAATGAAATTGACGTGTCCTTGCAACGATGGATAAATTGACGAAGATTGTTATTTTGTTTGTATGCATATTGGTGCCACATGCTCACAAACAAAGGGGGATATTGTAACGGGTCGACGTGTGTCCCTGTCGGTAAAGGTGGGGTGAATACGGAAGGAGAGAGTGACAGAGTGGGGAGAAGGTCGAGAGAGTAGCGTGCGAAAGGGAAATGAGTGATTCGGTAGAGATTCTTGAAGAAAGGAGGTCTCGGAGGCGAACTCCCTAAAAATATTGAGAGCAATATCGAGCTGTTATCAAGTCATCCGAAATCATTGGGATTCGAAGCACGACACGACCGGTGGTATAAACCAGATGCAGGTAAATAATTCACCCGCATCTGGCCCCGGAGAAAACGAATACGTCGGGGATCGGAGAAGCCTACTCGCCTCCCGTACTTCAAATTGACTCCGATCATCTGCAAGCCACGCACTCGAAAATATCGTGGAACGTCACCCAGGAGAATTCGGATCGCCCATCATCAGCTAACCTCTCTCGACCTCTCCGTAGCCTTCCCGAAAAGAAAAGCGTATGTAAACGACCTTTATATTTTGAAACTGTAAAAAGATTGTTGTCAAGCGAAAAATAAAATATGATTATATGACGTGTAAGAAAAAAATCGTGTAACAAAATGTATATTAACAATATATAATACAAAGATACAGTATATGTGGAGAAAGTTAGCCCGGTGAACGATGAGGAAAGCCCGTTTTAAAGACGCGGATGAGAACTTTCCCGAACGAGGGCGGACAATGGCCGCCGCCGTGAGACGCGTCCAAACACGCGGAAGAAGGATCGGATCGACCGAGATCTCGACGATCCGCCCGCAACCCAGTAATAATGCCCGAATTACGCGTTTTTAAATGAGTCCCGAATACTGTCGTTCAGGGGAACTGTGGTCCCGAAATATACGGTAAGGAATTTCCCGTATACCGATAAACCCGTGAGACGACGCGTGTGGTTTGTGTAATCGATGAGGAACGAATGAGAGCGAGTGAGGGAAAAGTTGCGTGATCACGCGATCGATGAGAGGAAATGCTCCGAAAAGTGGCGCCATCGACGACAGCCACGGGAGGGATCCCGGCGTGACTCGCTCGTCTAATTCCCGCAGAAAAATATGAGCAATTCGGGAATTACAAATGGATCGTAATTCCTGAACATTCCGCCCGCCATCGATCCGGATGAGATTAGAAGTAGGGCCAATTCGGCAATAGGACGCTTGAGCGTGGAGGTGAAAGTCTTGATAGTGACCACCCGTGTGAGCCCGTCCTATCTCGGATGCAGTTCCAAGACCCGTACCAAACGCCATTTAGTAGGTGAAGTCCTCCCGTCGGTCAACAGAGCCAAAGATCCGACCCGAATCTCGTGAGAAGGATGATGCCATTTTGAGATGGCTTGTTGCCGTTGTAGGTAGCCTGTTGACCAACGATCCCAAAAGTATTGCAGCCGCTCTTGTATGAGCTGCCACCTGGAGAGCCGAGCAGGATTAATTTCCCATAGCGATGGCTCCGGAACTGCGGTGAGCGCTTCCCCGATGAGGAAATGTCCCGGTGTAAGCGCGGAGAGATCTTCCGGATCTCCTGTGAAAGGTTCTAATGGACGAGAGTTGAGAACGACCTCAATTTGTGTAAGAAAAGTCGTAAAATCCTCATACGTGAGAGTCGTCTCCGCGATCGTCCTCCGAAGGTGACATTTGACCGATTTGACGGCAGCTTCCTATTTCCCGCCCATGTGAGGAGCTCCCGGAGGGTTAAACACCCAATGCGTACCGCCATTGGCCAATATCTGAGCAGTTGTTTCAGATTCCTGAGTCCCGCTGATGAAAAGTCTGCGCAGTTCTGCGTCGGCTCCTTGAAAGTTCGACCCGTTGTCACTGTATAAAGTGTGACAGATGCCCCGTCTTCCAGTGAATCGCTGAAACGCTGCGATGAACGCCTCGGAAGTCAAGTCTGAAACAACCTCGAGATAGTTTGCTGAGGTTGAGAAGCATACGAATATGCACAGCCAGCCTTTGTGAGATCGAGAGCCTCGCTCTCGTCCGAGTTTGAGAGAGACTGGCCCGGCGTAATCTACTCCCGTGTAGAAAAACACCCGTGAAGGTGTAGCCCGCGTAAGAGGCAACTGTCTCATCAGTTGCTGAGCTTTTATCCCTCTTCGACGCGCGCGTTTCACGCATCTCAAGATGAATGAGCCTACTGGTGCCCGCCCGCTGATAATCCAGTAGTGAGTGCGCAGGTATGCCAATGTAACCTGAGCCCCACCGTGAAACGTCCGATGATGAGCATCTGCGATGAGAAGTCGTGTGAGAGCCGAATCCCGAGGTAGAATGACGGCGTGTTTGCCCTCAGGTTGTAAGGCTGAGTGCTTTAAGCGCCCTCCTACTCTCGGAACCCCGTGTGAGTCTATAAATCCCGTCAATCGCGTGAGAGGATGCGATTTTGGAAGTGCCTGTCCCGATGAGAGAAGTGTGAGTTCCAAGAAAAGTGTGTCCCTTGTGTGGCTTTAGCCCAAAAAAGCCGTGCGTGTTCCAGGTCGCCCGGCGAGATTTGCGAGCCCAGTCTCCCGTGGTTTTGTCTTCGAAGTGTCGTAAATGCTTTGAAGCAGAGTGAGGAGATTCTCAGCAGCCGAGTGAGAGATGAGTATCGATGGATGAGGTTCCATAAGGCCGGTGAAGTTGAGCCTGCTGAGACAGTGAGCGTGAGGCCTGGTCGCTCGTCAAACGCCGCTGTGAGATCCGCGCCTGTGATGTGAGAAGGCCAATGGAAGTGAGATTTTGTTAACCCGTGAGGCCCGTCCCACCAAAGTGTATGTCGCTCGAGCTGAGAAACTGCTAACCCTCGTGATGCACAATCCGCAAGATTGTCCCGGCCCGGGATGAATTTCCATTGTCCACTAGGAAGGAGCTCTTGAGCCGATGATTCCCGATTGCGAACGAAATCATTCCATCGAGATGGATGACTCGTTACCCAAGTGAGTGTGACGGATGAATCCGTCCACAGAAAAACCTGTGAATCTGTGAGCTTGAGAGTATCCTGCACATACTGTACTAACTTTACCAGGAGAAGAGCCGCTGAGAGTTCCAGACGTGGAATCGTGAGACGTTTGATAGGCGCAACCTTAGTTTTTGCGCAAACCATCGTAACCCGTGTTGCTTATTCTGGTCCCGGTACCCGAACGTAAACGATCGCTCCCATTGCGAGTTGTGAAGCGTCAGAAAACCCGTGTATCTGCACGGATAACGAAGGAGTGAGATGGGTCCATCTCGGAACCGAAATGTGTCCCAGATCCGCTAATTCCCGACGAAACGTAAGCCAAGAGTCGTTGACTCGAGATGAGACGTCGTCATCCCAACCGAGTTTCTCCAGTCACAGATTTTATAAGAGTATTTTCGCCCGAATCACGACTGGTGCGAGAAATCCCAAGGGATCATAGAGCTGGGCATTTTCAGATAAAATAGCTCACTTTCTGATCTTGTTCCCGGTTGAGAGTGGAAGTGTTGTGAATTTAAAGACGTCCGTTGCTGGAATCCATGTACGTCCGAGTACCTTTGTCTCGCAATCCTTAAACGAGTGAGAATTTTCTGTGCTGATGTCGACCCCGATTGAGGTGAGAAGCTTTGGATGATTGCTTTGCCACTTGGCGAGTAAATATCGTCCACGTATCGCCCCATTGTAAGAGGAGCGACTGCTTCGGGATACTTGTCGCCCTCGTTCTCCACCAACTGCAAAAGAACGCGAACGGCGAGAAACGGAGCTGGCCTTGTTCCGTATGTGACCGTTGTGAGTCGGTAAGCAATTATATTCCCGTGTTGATCGACCCACAAAATCCGCTGTAGATCCCAATCGTTCAGATGAACCTGAATTTGACGAAACATCTTCGTAATATCCGTTGCAAAAATGTATCGATGTCGTCGTACCCATAATAGAACATCTGAAATTTTCCGTTGCAATTTCGCACCTGAGTGCAAAATGTCGTTAAGCGATACTCCCGTTCTCATAGCGCTTGACCGGTTAAAAACAACCCTCAATTTCGTTGTAGTGCTCGATTCTTTCAACACCCCGTGGTAAGGAAGGTAATAAACCCGTGAGTTCTGTGAAAGCGCACGTGAAGCCCGTATCATGTGAGACTGTTCCTCATATTCTTGCAGAAACTATGAATATAGTTTCTGATATGAGGTGTCCTGTGATAGTCGTCGTAAATAATAGCCTTTGCAGGCTCTGGGCTGCCCTATCGTACGAGCCCCCGAGTTGACTCGTAGACGACATTATCGGCAATCGAACGATATACCGTCCCGTTGAATCCCGCGAGTGAGTCCGCACAAAATGAGACTCACATTCCTGCTCTTCAGGCGTAAATTGAAGAGCAGGTAGACTGGGTGCCTCTTCCTGTTCCCAAAATCGAGTGAGGAGATCCTGAACTTCCTCGAAGTTGTGATCTGCCGAAACTTGCTGAGACAATCCCGAACGTGAAGCCCGATTAGCGATAGGGCCAAGAACGAACCACCCGAATATCGAATTCTGCGCCATAGGAGTCCCGTCTGCTCCTTTTCGAATTTCTGGACGAATAAATTGAGAGTATGAGTCTGCTCCTAAAATGGAATCAATCGCCCGTGGTGAGAGAAAATCTGGGTCTGCTAATTGCAACCCGTCCAAATGAGACCAATGTAATCCGGATCTTGAGAAGGAAGGAAGGATAGGCATTAGCTTAGGTAAAATGAACGCTTGAACATTCATGATTTGAGTTTACTGAATTTAACGTGGTCCTCTAGTTTCTCAGCTGTTTTTTTACGGCTTTTTCAATAATTTTTTACGGGCAAAGCATCGAAATAATCAATCTCATTGTTTTTGCATAATCTTTATTAACATTTAAATAAGCTTTACACATTTTTTGAAGTCAAAATATATAATAGAATAAACGTTATAGTGGCCGACAGGAAGACATCAAGTAAAAGAGGTGTTTGACGGTGACCAAGATTGCGGCTGGTCTGCTTATCTGAAATCAAAAAACCAAAAGGCATTTTAATCTTCATATTTAAGACTAGCTATTGAACTAAAGTGAATTCTAAATTACAAAAATCGACTTTTTTATACACTTTTGAAAATTACATTCTATTTTTTACTCATTTTTTCTTAAGTTTTTCGCTCGTACACAAAAAACTATCGAAGCAATCATGATAATCCTAGTTCAATCGCTGGCTTATAATATATTGAAGATGCTGTATAGATTTGAACAAGATCGGTGCTGTAGTTTCTGAAATATCGTGGTCACCGTTTCGAAAAATGGTGTTTCGAGAAAAACGTGTTTGAAAGTTCGCGCTCCCGGCGCGCGCTCCGTATACCTGCTCCGTTCCAGGGCCTTAACTTGTGAACCACTTCGAATATCGAAAAATCCTTTGGCACACATTTTCTACACATGTTGTAGATGTGATTTATGAAAAAAAATCGATTTTTTCGACCCGAGAAACTAGAGGTCCACCTTAAAGTGCAGGTGACTGCGCCTTGCGTCAAGCCCGAATGAGTCCCGCCAATCCCAATGATAGGAATAGCCGCGTTGTCCCGGTGAAGTTTGAGTGGTCTCGCCAACTTCTCCGAAACAAAGGTGAGCTCCGACCCGTTGCCGATTAGCATTCGTACCCGATGAGTTTCCCCGAATGCTAATTCGAGATCTGCCAAACCCGTGGCCAGCAGAGTTGAAAAACCCGAAAGCGTTGATGAGCTAGCACCCGAGCAAGCTAATGCCCCCGTCTCTCATTGCGTTGAGCCCGATGGTCGAGTAGCTCCCGATGTGCTCGATGTTCCCGTAGAGGACGACTGTGTGTTGCATTGTGCCGCACCCGTGGCTTGTCGGTCCCCAGATTTTGACCACCCGGTGTGGATCATCGTATGATGTTTACCATCACACTCCTTGCATCTGGTCGTCCCCTGGCACGCCGCTACTCTGTTCGTCCCCAGACAATTGAAACACAGGCGCTGACGGGTGACTTCTTCCCGTCTTGCCTCGTTTGAGAGTTGCCGAAAGTTCGGGCACGCCACGATGAAGTGAGCACCCTTGCAGTGTGAGCATAAATACCCGGATGATGTGGATGCACCCGATGAAGCCGGTCCCGATGTAGAAGGCCACGAAATAAATGGCCCCGATGAGACTGCGTGTACCCGTGAGGCGTATGTTCCCGATGATGAGTCCTTGCCCGTTGACTTGATCCAAGAACGTGAAGGCTCTACGTTCTCACGAGCCCGAGCCCAATTCGTTAGAAAAACTCGGAAATCCGAAATCCTCGCTGTGCGACATATTGTCCCCGAATTACTCGTAGGTAATCCGAATTGGACACCAAACGCGAGGCTTACGCGTTCCCGTCACTGAGAAAAGACGAAACACCCGCGAGTATAGTGATGAGAACCTGTCCGAAATCTCCGAAGCACTACTGATGGGTAACGCCCGAAAAATCTCGAAGTCGATCAGTTGATATAATGTTTAAAAACTCCCGAACCCACTCGATGTGTAAAACCCGAATTTGATCGAAAATGATTCTTTGAAACAAGAACTGTCCAAAATTTCCCGAGACCCGATCGGTGAGTGATCAAAGAAACTCCGATGAGCTAAACGCGTGCGAAAGTTCGACTTCTTGTGAGGTATAATTCCCGAAAAACTCCGGAGTCACTGCGCAAACCCGAAAGAGACCGCAAATGTCCGAAATCACTGCGCAAACCCGAAAGTGACCGAAAATGTCCGTACGTCACTACGCGAACCCGAAAATGACCGAAAATGTCCAAAGACACTCGCACACTCGAAAGTGACCGAAAATGTCCAATGTCGCTACGCACACCCGAAAGTGACCGAAAATGTCCAAAGTCACTGCGCGGACACGAAAATGACCGAGAAATGTCCACACGAACTCGCAATTCACAAGCCAAGTGCACTCGTAACGCCCGAATGTCAATTACGCGACACTGAAACGGACCCGAGAGATTTCTTGAGAAAAACTCACCGAATGTTCGATGAAGCAGCTTTGCGTACCGTTCGAGCGCCCGTGGCCTGTTGCGTCCAAACGTCCCATGAGTGGCCGGCACGTGGACCCGAGCACGTGTCTCGTGAGCGTAGCATCTCTCTGAGAAAGATGTCCCGAAAATTGTGACGCGTATGATTGTCGATGAGAGGATCCCAAGCGTTACGCGTAAAATTACACTTTGCCCGCTTTCGCACGGTGACCCGTGCGAAAGCGGGCAACGTGTAAAGCTTCTCTCCAGAAGTGCGGCGCGGAGGCCTCCAGCCTCCGCCCGTAACCCAAGCGGCCCGCTCTCCAGCACGATGCACCATTACGGTGTGGCGCCGGCGTTTCAGCCGGGCGTGCACCGATTCTCCGAGAAGCCTCGTTGGGTGCATCTCTCGGTCGGGATTGCTCGGTACCTTGAGCCACACGCCGCTCGACCGAGTTCCGCACGCCAACCTAACCAAAACGAAAACACAACCCAAAACCTCAAACGTAACGAGATAAACATTCTAGAGAAAAGACCCTTAACACAAACGGATGGGTCGCAACCCGGGCATCGAGAGCATACCTCGATCATCGGCAGCATTTCTGTGACGTGTCTTAAAAAAACACGTCACAACTCCCCACCCCTTAAGGGTGGTTACGATCAGGGAACTACGTGATCTCTGCTAAGCAAAAGCCGTAGCTGAAATGCACACGGTAGCAATCATTGTCCTTCCCAGTTGCAGTCGGTAGCTTAAACGGTGGGAAGGACCGAGACCCACTGCGGGGACCCAAGCACCCGCAGCGCGAGAAAGGCAACCCGAACACCAAACAATTGTTCGTATTCGATGGCAAAAATGTATCTCTCCCGTTACAGTCGGTAGCCTTACGGTGGGAGAGACCGAGATCAACCGTAGGCGACTAATCGCCCCACAGCACGAGAAAATACTATCGCACAAAAAAAACGATAAAAATATTTTTGCGTAAACGATAGCATGGTCGTCTCTTCCCGTTACAATTCGGTACCTATAATATGGGGAAGAGACCGAGATCTGCCGCGGACGAATAACCGCCCCGCGACGCGAGAAATAAGGACCAGTCGAGATCCACTCCTACCACCACCAAGGACGAAACAACAAACCAGAATCGGACTCACCAAATTAGCCGCGGTGTCCTTACTTCGGTGGTGGGTCCGGGAACTTTACGGGAACCGCTCCAAGTTTTCCATCCGCTTCGCCGCAGTAATTGGTGCCGAGAACCGAGTCACGTTGTCGCGACTCGCAGGACCTGCGACGTTTATTTTCCTCGCCGGGGAATCAGGGGCTTAGCCCCCTATCGCGGGAACTGCGGGACATCACGGTCCTGCACGAGAACTGGGGCCAGAGACCCCTCATGGCGTGAACTGCGGGACGTTGCCGCTCCGCGCGGGAACCCAGGCTAACGCCTGTATTGCGAGAACTGTGAGGCGTTGTGGCCTCTGCGAACGCCAAGGCCAAAGGCCGGGCTAGCATGGCGGAGATCCATTGCCGTGTTGCCACTTCGCACGAAAACCATGGGCCAGAGGCCCACATTGCGGGAACTGTGAGGCATTGTTGCCTTACGCGAGAACTCTGGGCCAGAAGCCCATATTGCGGGAGCTGTGAGGCGTTATTGCCTTACGCGAGAACTATGGGCCAGAGGCCTATATTGCGGGAACTGTGGGGTGTTGCCACCTCACACGAAACTATGGGCCAGAGGCCTTTAACGGGAGCTTTTAGGGGTCAGCCACGAATGAGGGCTCTACCCGATGGGTGCCTCTACTTGCGTCCGACCCGACGTTAACTATTGCGTCATCCGAAGGAAGGATTTAAATCGGGGCAGACGTATCGGTAGCTGAGGGTGTACCTCGTAACTGCCTTCGCCGGTTTGCGGGTTCGGTAACTGGTCGGCGTGGTGTCGCTACACGGGAGCTTGTTGAGAAAGTGGGTCGTCAAGGCTTATCACGGTAGGCAAAGGAGAGTTCCTCACTCGCCTCCTTATCCGATTCCCCGATTGCAAAGGGGTAAGGGGTCGTGGAAACGCCTGACGGTCTTATCGGTAGCGTAAGAGACGCCGGTAGTTAGGACATTCTCTATGCCGGGGACCCGTTTTGCCGTAATTGCAGCAGCTGGGTTCACTCGGCTTGTCGGTAGCTTCCGTGGTCTTCAGGGGACCACTCGGTAGCGGGGGCGCGGCTTTGTCCGCCTTGTCCCTCTGGAACTGACCTGTTCCGTCGCATGGGACGTGTTTGTAGTTTTAATTGTTAGACGATAATGTATTCGAAAACGCCTATAGCCAAATAATGCCGCTCTTGTGGACACGACAACTTCTCTAGCCGAAGGACCAATAAAAAAAGGGAATTTCCCGAATTACAAGAGGGTCCGCGGGTAGCGTTGTACGTGTCACTCTACCCGCATCGAACAATCGCTACATTTGGCGCGCAGATGCGACGCTTTTTAATCTCTTCACAGTATAAGTCATATAGTCTTCATTGCCGTAAAGAAATGTTTTAAGATTTTGTGAACAATAAGGTACACGTGCAAAACAGCATGGGCTATCCTCGAGGACTATCTGACCAGCATAGTCGGACACCCTAATGAAGGGATTAACCTCCGCGCTCACTCGACTCTTGAAGCAAGCGCGGAAATATTTTTATTATGGTGACTAGCGCGTCACGGGATTTTCCCTACGGTCAAGCTTGGGTCCGACAGCGATGTCCACGTTGCACCCTTCTTTCCTACCAAAAAATCCTTTTCGTGATTGGTGATGAGAAAAAATCCTCCCACTCTTAATTTTGTACCAATGATAACTGCAAGAAAGGCAGAGTCTCACCCTTCTCCTTTTTTGAGGACTTCTCGTCACCAACTATGAATCTACAGTTTAGAAACTCACCTCGACCGAGACGCATCAAGAACTACTGGACAACAGTTGAGATCGACTCGTGTCTAAAAGCCATTACACTGTGCCTTGAGACTACTCTCAAGCACAAGGTCTATAACTTCAACTTAACCGAGACATATCAAGACCTACTGGACAACAGTTGAGATCGTCTCCCGTCGAAAAAACATATCAAAATAACACTGTGCCTTGAGACTACTCTCAAGCACAAGATCTTATACTCATTATCATAATAACAAGTAAACCTTTAAGTGATTAGTTGTAAAGCGTTGAATTTTCAAATAAATAACATTTGTTCTGGTCCTCGTCTTCAACACCCAATATCACTTCCTAAACAAAAAATCCTAAACAATAATTTCCCTGACGACGATACCAAGGGAATACGTCACCGTCAGAGTGTAAATCGGGCCTTACAACCCCGACAGGTCGAAGTGTTACCGCGCGGTCCCGACGTATCGCACATGGCCCATAAAGGGGCCTCGGGAATCACTGGCGTGGTGGCGCAGACCGCGAGCGGCTGCGCTCACGTATCGCCTTTTCGGGAGCTGACGTCCGCTTGTTGCATGGTAGCAACAAGGCGTTCAATATCTCGAGAGCTTCGTAGCTACGCTAGACGTCACGCGTCGGCCGCCTGGGCACGACCCGGTCGGGTCCGCTGTCCCAAGGTCGAGCTCCGCGGGCCTGGTGCCAGGTCCGCGATCGGTAAAACCTCGTCCGTTTCTTCGGACGAGCGTTCCGAGAGCCGTGACGGGAGCTCAGATACCTTGTCTCCGGTCGCCATGGGGTTTTCCCTCCGGGACACTTGGAGCACGAGAGTGTGACTGGCTGAATCGAGAACTAAGGGGTTGTATCCCTCTTCGTCGAATTTGATTCGACGACATCGAGAGCAGACAAAACAGAACAAAAAATAATTTAAAAAAAAAACAAAACAATAATCCTGTCTGTGTGGGAAAAAAAAAATTTCCAAAAAGGCGAGATCGGGGGGAACTTTCCTTCCTCCGTCCGAGAACCCTGAGAAATAGGATCGCCTGCGAGAGCGAGAGAGTAAAAAAAAATAATAAAAAAAACTCTCTATCCGAAAAACATTTTCGGATTTCGTGAGCTGGAATTCGAAGAGCAGTACCGACATCATAGAGTTTTTGAATATTATACATCTTCGGGTTTTGACCGAAGCGTCGTATAAAAGTTTAGTCGACTCTCGCGGCCTCGAGTCCATAAAATAGTTCAAGTGCTGTTTACTACGCGTATATACATAAATACTCTTGGTGCCCCAAGAGTCTGGTGCTGGTGACCGCTTTCCGAACGCTAAGCGTGGCGTCCGTCAACGAGGCCCTTATCTGCGAGCGTCAACCGATATCCTTGCGAGCGAGCGTACCTAAACACTGATATACTCACAAACACAGCGACCAATGTAAGCGACAAATTTCATTTTATGTTAATCAGATTGTTCCCCCGACTTCATAGTTATTTTCATTGTCATTTTGTCTGTATAAGTAACCTTATTATCCTATCACTTATTTGTAATAAACCTTTAGTTAAGTTTGTACAAATTCGTCGGATTATTTCTAAATACCAATCACTGCATGACTTCCTAATTTCGAACTCATTCCAAGCACTACCCCTTTTTACCCTCATCCCGTGTTATTGCGCTTGTCGTCGGCAAAAAAGGAGGGAATCGAAAAATATATGCCCACGTCCCTTCCGGACGTGACATATTAATTTTTGGGGGCTCGTCCGGGATATTAAAAAGGAAATGTGCCGATTGATTCAATGTCCGGGGACGAATCAACAGCTAGTTAATTGAATATAAATATCACTGACGACTTAGGTGAATCATCGGGTTATTCTTTGAGGAGTTCTGACGCTCAATTGCTACCCGGTCTCGAACCTAAGAAACGACCAGTAAAAAAATTAGAATTACCCCGAAAAATCGATAACGAAAACACAACAGACATGGCGCTAGGTACAAATCAGTCATTCGCGTACGTATCTTTAAGGGAAGCTATCGAAATGATCCCGGATTTTGACGGGAAAGGTAGCTCCTTCCGGTCATCCGGTCGTCCACGTTCGAAACAGTAGAATCTCTTCTGCAATTCTTAAAGAAAAAAACTAGGGAAATACTCGACGCTCAACCAGCATCCCAAATCGGTACTGAAAGTGCCGCTCACAGAAAAACATTAGACGGCTATTTTCTCTCGTGTTCCAAACGCGGGCTAAGACTGGAGATAGAACAGCGTCTCCCTCGGTGCGACGATATCTCGACCGCTATAGATCATGCGATCGAAATCGAACGCGACCTCGAAGCCCGTAAGGAACTTCTCTCGTCCTCTATTAGATCTGTTCCGAACAAATCGGTAAAAAGCTGTAGCATCTGTAAAACGGACGATCATTCGAGCGAAGCTTGCCGCTTTGCGACAATCACATGCCAAAAATGCAATAGTAAAGGTCACAAAGCCGATCAATGTGGAAATAAGCAAATCGCTTAAAAATCGGTCACGTGTCAAATTTGCGACAAACCCGCTCACATCGCGAAAAATTGCTACGTTAACCAAAAATCTTCAAATTTTTCTGGAAATCAGTCACACCGCTCGCCCGGTCCTGAATGCCCACTCTGTCATAAGCAGGGTCATACCGCGGATCGAAATTTTTAATTTCGAAACAATCCCCCGAATTCTAATCCGCCAACCTGTCGGTATTGCAAAAAGGTCGGGCACACTATCGAAAAATGTCGTGCTCGCGATTATAATAATGCACGTTATCAGTTGGGAAACGGGCCGAGTGCCCCTCGGACAGACGCACCGAGCGGCCCGCCCATTCAAACGCGTCAAGCGAACGCCGTCTCTCTCGTGGAGCCGAACGAAACTATCCGACCTACGCAATAAAGTCGGAAAATTTCAACACATTGCCCTCGGTGTGTATCGGAGTATTACCGGAAAAAGGGGCAATTTCGATGCTGTTAGATAGCGGTGCCATCCCCAATTTGACGAAGAAGGCATATACAAAAAATATGGTAGACATCAACGAAAAAGATGTCATTAAATTAACAGGCATATCCGAATTACCGGTCTTTGGACTAGGGAGCGTGCTACTTCGCGTATTCGACTTCGAATCGCTATTTCACATTATACCCGACAATGTGCCGCTTCCCTACCCCGGTCTGCTGGGGTCTACATATTTTTATGGAACCAAGTCCAATATCAATTACCGAACGGAATGTCTCGAGTGTGGGGATAATTCATGGCCTTTCGAAAAAAGAACCGCACTCCACGAGGTGATAGAAATCCCCGCGCGTTCGAAAACTCCCTTCTTCGTGAAGGTAAAACACAGCATAATAAAAGAGGTATACTTCTCGCCTTTGAGAATCCGTCAAGGTGTATACGCCGGAAATTGCCTGGTGAGAAACATCGATGGAAAGGCTCATTTGAAGGTTTATAATACCACAAATGACGCTGTCAAACTGATCGTTCCAGTTGTGGAGCTGCAGGAATTCGACGCTATTGAAGACCTGTCAAAAAATACTCCCAGTTCAGACTGTACGACAGTTACAAATTCTCGCTCAATCCCTCGTGACCCTCCTAATTCAAGCGTAAATTGCACGATAATTGCACCGATCCAGAGAAAGTGGCCAATTCGAAAATTTCGATGAAGAATGTCGAATCAAATAACAAGTCTTGTAGCGAGGAAAGAACTAGAATCAACATCAATGAAAATAAAAATTTCAGTCAAATTCTGAGCCAAAAATCAAAGGCAGACAAAAATAAAAACGCGAAAAACTCAAAAAATGAAATCGATCGAAAGTTCAAAAATCGCGGTCAATCGTAACGAACAGTTAAACAATGAAATAAATCGAAATAAAAGTCAAAAATCGAGTCATAACGTGATCTGCGTTCCTGCCTCTAAGTCAACATCGCGTATAAAGAAAAATAATTCAGAACGCTCAAAAATAATAAAAAGTCTCTTGCGACTCGACCACCTTGCAAAAATCGAATTAGAACATGTCGAAAAAATAATCGAACAATATTCAGACCGATTCCATGTAAAGGGCGAACCTCTAGAAGCCACACATGTGCTTCGACATAAGATTCCAACGGTCGACGACCTGCCGATAAACACTAAACAGTATCGGTTCCCCCAAGCGCTCAAGGGCGAAGTCCAGCATCAAGTGGACGAGCTACTAGAAACAAGAGTCATAAGCCACTCGGAATCTCCAAACAACAGTCCCGTATGGATAGTCCCGAAAACACCAGACTCCAACGGTGACAAACGTTGGCGAACGGTAATTGACTTTCGTGCTTTGAACGAAAAAACAATCGGTGACTCATATCCGCTACCCAACATCACAGATATTCTGGATCAGTTAGGACGCGCGAATTATTTTTCAGTGTTCGATTTAGCCTCCGGTTTCCACCAGATCGAAATGAATGATGAAGATAAATCGAAAACCGCTTTCTCTACCCCACATGGGCACTACGAATTTTCAAGAATGCCATTCGGGCTTAAAAATGCCCCGGCAACCTTCCAGCGCTTAATGGATATCATATTGAGTGGACTCCAAGGAGTATCCCTCTTCGTTTACCTCGACGATATCGTAGTGTATGTTAGGGACCTAGAGGAGCACGGTAAAAAGATTCACGAACTGATGGAACGATTGCGCAAAGCCAATCTCCAACTACAACCCGATAAATGCAAATTTCTTCGACCAGAAGTCAGGTACCTAGCGCACATAATCGGTAAAGACGAACTTAAACCAGACCCGAGCACACTCTCAGCCGTCAAAGATTTCCCTGTACCCAAAAATGTCAAAAATATTCGCCAATTTTTGAGCCTAATCGGTTACTATCGTAGGTTTATCGAAGACTTCTCCAAAATCGCGAAACCAGTAACTCGCCTCTTAGAGGACAAGGTTGACTTCAAATGGACTGACGAAGAGCAAAAAGCTTTCGATATCCTAATGGATAAATTATGCGAAGCTCCTATTCTCCAATACCCCGATTTCGAAAAACCGTTTATTATAACAACGGATGCTTCTGGCTACGCCTTAGGCGGAGTCTTATCACAAGGAGAAATAGGAAAAGACAAACCGATAGCTTATACGTCGTGCGTACTGCGAGGCGCGTCCCTTCGGTACGACACGTACGAAAAAGAAGCAATGGCCATCATTCATAGCGCAAAAGCCTTCCGACCGTACATCTATGGTAGGAAATTCACGCTTGTAACGGACCACAAACCTTTGGTTTGGTTCAAGACCGCCAAAGACGCGAACGCCCGCGTTCTCAAATGGCGACTCAAGCTGTCCGAATACGATTACGATGTTGTATACAAACCCGGCACACGAAATTCAAACGCTGACGCATTGTCGCGTAATCCAATCGAACAACCAGAAGAATCCAAAGTAGCCGCCCATTGCAATCACAAAGCAATAAAAAATTCAAAAACGCGCCACACGAGATAACTCGTTCAAAAACGAAATCCAGCAGTAGTGAAGAAGAAGGTGCTACTCCCATTTAGATCACGACACGGGTCGAAATCCATCCATTTCCGGAATCCGAAAAAATAAATGTAGTCACCCGTGCTCAGGCAAGGGAGACTGTACTATCCGATCCGGATACAATAATACAAGCAAACGAAACGCTCGATGACGTTAGTGTGTCAAGTGCCGATGCGCCTGCTCTCGAGAAGGTCGACGCATGCCCCGCGTCTCAGCATCGTACACGACGACTTCGCAAGGCCGTGAACTACGAGGAGAGTAGTGACGACGAGACGGAGGCCGAGGTAATAAGACCCGCACGCGTCATCCGACCTAAGAAGGCCGTCGACTCAAAAACATTCAATGGCCCGAACCAGCGCAAAGCACCTCCTATCTCTCACTCCAAAACCTCCACCGATTCCAATTCCGATAATTCGACAAATTCAGATTTCAGCTCTCTCAATTCAGAACTTTCTGAAGACGAGATCCCTCCAACGGAGGAAAGAAAAATATCAGAATTTCACATCGCTAATTGCATTACGACTAAGGAATTGTTCCATTTTCGAAACGATCACCTAGTCTATTTTGTCGATTCAGCTGGCAAACCATGTGACTCTGGAACACAAAAGTTGTTAGAATTAAACTAACTTCCCCTCTGGAAGAATTTGACGGTTGGCCGAGCTTACAGCAAAAAGGTTGGAAAAAAATATCACATCGCCCTCGTGATCAAAGATGAGTATTCTAGATCATTATCGTTCGTATCAGAGAACATTAAAGAAAGCGTAAAGGAATTACGAGATCTTTGCGAAATCCTCAAACTTGAATCATGGAGTATTTGCCAAACGAATCATGTCGAACATATAGTCTGGAACGACATTATGAATATCATAAAAGAATCCTTTAAGAGTAGTCGAGTAAAGATAATCGTTTGTCTGGGAACTCTACAGTACGTGCCAATCGAAAAACAAGATCCGATGTTTTATGAAATGCAGAAGTCCCCAATCGGAGAAGACAAGGGTGTTTCAAAAACGTACAATAGAATCAAGCGCGAATATTTCTGGGAAGATTTTAAGTCAGACATCCAAAGGAGAGTGCAGCAATGCGTAGAATGTCAATTAAAGAAATTGGCCCAAGTCAAAACCAAACAACCGATGATAATAACGGACATTCCCGGAACCGTTTTATGAGAAAATATCAATGGATATTTTGTTGGATCCATGCAACGCACGTCAAATCAAAACAAGTATATTCTCACGATCCAAGACCACCTCTCAAAATATTGTGTTGCAATTCCGCTGCCAAATGCACTGGCGACTACAGTCGCTGATGCATTCATAAAAAGATTCATTTGCGTTTTCGGTGCGCCAAAAGCTCTATTAACAGACCATGGAAGCAATTTTTTTAGCGGTCTCATGAGAAGTGTCGCAAAACGTTTCCGAATTAAACAATGTGGGACAACGGCGTTCCACCCGCAGTCCAATGGTGCCCTCGAAAGATCTCACCACGTATCAGCCGAATATTTTAAGCAATACACAGATAAGGATAACGAGTGGGATCGATGGCTAGAATTGGCAATGCTGTCGTACAATACTAGCGTTCACGAAAGCATGAAGTACACTCCCTATGAGGTAGTCTTCGGCAAAATTGCAAGAGTCCCATCAAGCGAACCGCTTCGGGAATCAGATCAGCTACCAACATGTCGCGGTTATTTTATTGAATTGATCACACGCATAAACGGAATCAGAAACATCGCTTACGAAAATTTGGTCTCGTCCAAAAGTCGTTCAAAAAAGTATTATGACAGAAACGCGAATCCAAAAAATTTCAAAGTAGGAGACTTTGTCTACCTACAAAAGGGTCCTAAACCCGGTAAACTTGGAGATCAATACACTGGACCGCATAAGGTCTTAGAAAAATTTGCAAAGGGCAACGTAAAAATTCAATACAACAATAAAACGCGAGTAGTTCATGAAAATCGTCTGCGACATTCTCACATTAACGTTGAAGCCAAACCCAATAGGAAACCCAAGTCGACTCGAGTCGATAGATCCGACTCCAATAACTGAAGAATAATCATTAATTACTTGTTCTCATATGATTGGCATCCATTTATTTTGGGCATTATGCTTATTCCATTCCGCCGTTGTCATGGTTGGGTACGACTGTGGATTGAGTGCCCCCAATATAACCACGCTATCTCTGCTGGATGTCAAACCCTGCGACAACTGTGAACCAAAAACGAAGAGCTCAAACCAATATATACAGCTGCTACAACTCAATGATTACTCCGAAACAATGGTCATCCAATGTAAGGTCGAAATATTGCGAATCATATATTATTGTGGCATGTCGTCGCATGTGTCCGTCGTTAGTAACGGTCAAATAGAATATCTCGAGACCACCAGGCGCGACACTTGCGAAGAAATGCACAAATACGGGAGTACTCAAATAGCCCATAATATCAACAATCAACATAATATAACAATCAAACCCCGACTGTCAGGATCACTCTCGCTGGCCATATTAACAATAATGGCGAATGTGACGGAGCGTCATACTCAGTTCCGTACGGTACCTGGAATAAGGTTGTTGTTCAAGGAACGGTAAAAATAACCTTAAGAAGTTACCTCGCTCAAATAACGCTAAATTCGAATCAAATCCATTTGAAATCAGGTACCACATGCACTTTGCTCGCGACATCATGTATCGATCCCGATGGAGGATACACGTTCTGGAACGCGAGACCGCCCGAAAATTGCGGGTTCGATAAATACGGAATTTTGTACGAAGGAATGTCCACGAAAATTTCCGAAATCGAATCCGGAAATCGAAATACCGTGTACTCCGTAACCTCCGATGACGTAACATTTGCGTTAGCCGTTATGGAAACTGATAAAATTTTCGAATATAATATACTCAGCACAGAGCACCCCAAACTCTTTATATTCGAAACAACTCGAAGCACTTCTTTCGCCATTCGCGGAAAAATCCCAGTCGCAAATCTTGATATATTCGGTTACGTAAATTCGAAATTCATATACGTAGAGCGCCATATCCGACAACAAATGAAATCATTATATCGCGACATGCCATATCAGCAATGCGACAAAGAACGACAAATGCTTCGAAATAGCCTGTCCCTAGCGACCCAAGCACCAGACGAATTTGCGTATAATATAATGAAAGGCCCTGGTTATATGGCGGTAGTAGCGGGCGAAGTCGTACACATCGTCCAATGTATACCGATAGAAGTGAATTAGATCAGGTTAAAGGAATGTTACAGTCAATTACCTGTCACTCGTGGAAGCGAATCCTCCGAAAACCCATATACTATTGAGGACGGGAACCCAAGCTATTTGCAATTCCTTACTCCCTCCATACTACCTGTTCGGGGACACGTGGTACAAATTCCTGCCAGTTCCGGTAGATACCACACCACCTGCGAGCATGGAGCCAATGACGAAACCTACTTGGATACACCAACCCTGCAACATTGGCATCGAGCGGTATCCATTCAAAGGAGGACATTGACCGCATCCCTTACCGCCTAAATACAATAGTAATTAATTCACTCAATCAATGCATTTATCCCGCACTATATAGGGAATAGTGCGAATCGAAATTTGACACGGAAATAATCATAATGCGCGTTTATATACGGAGCTATGCGAAAGCGATAAATAACAACAACAAAAAAACTGTCGTGGTCACGTATGTTCCATAAAAATATAGGTTACGCGACATTTCGAGCAGATATTATCGATTGAATCGACTAATTTTCGTGTTCGTTAGCCGCGTCTGCCATGACGGGAGAGATCGCGTAGGTTTTGCAACGCCGCATGCCGTCAGCTGGGCTGGTATCCGGGAGGCCGAATTTAGCCGGTCAATTTGAATGCTACGACAAAAGTTGTAGGTTCTTAACGCAATTTTTTTACGTCCGAGATTTGAACGAATACTTTGTAGATCCATATCTGTTATTACAATATATGTAAGACCGAAGCTACAATATACACACATTACACACACGCTTACCTACACGAAGTAAGCAAACACACCATTGACATTTATCGGAAGGGCCTGAGTACAGCGTTGCCACAGATATTCCAAAAATTATGAAACAACGGCCGGTGGGACAACTCAAGTCAAATCTGATTGCTATTTTAATACTTCACAGTTCATAATATAATATAAATAGCTATCACATACACTTCCGACATAATTTTTTTCCGTATCATGGTTATTATTGACCCTAAATGTATTATATTTTGCTTTTTTCAGATTAGAAAATTTACAGATTTTCTGTTGACTAATCATTCCGCTAGTACTACCTTAATATGGGCCGAACATAGAATTTCTCTTCACAGGCGCTTTCCTAACAGTCTGCTTTTTTAAAAATCATTTGAATGATCTGAATGATGTTTGCCGAGTCCCGCAGACCCAGCGTGTATAACGAAGTAGCGAAAAATATGAGCGTACTCCTAGGGTTAAAAACGTAAATCCGCCAAAACTCACTCTCCCACCGATTTCTGTGAAATTAAATCACGTTATTTTTACTACAATACTCTCAATGTGCAAGTGATTAACCGGTTATCTAAAATTTAGGGAACTTAGCACCGCGAAGACATATTTTGTAAATCCGAACTTCCACAAAACTTTATCCGAATACACTTTGCACGACAGCCCCATTTGCGTATCCAAATTCGACCAGATGTCTCGAAAATTGTGAAAAGGCATATCTATGAAAATGGGGGGTCTGTTAAAATCTAGGGCGTGTTACCAATTTTTACAAAATTTATTTAGAATGCACTGCCTATGACAGGTACAATATGGATATGTAAAAGTTCCGCCAGCCAATCCGAAAATCTTGAAATTTATGTGTGTATTAAAAAATTCTTATACAGACCTACACGCATACATCTATATTTTGTAATATTCGGAACATATTTCCATTACAATCACCATCTTTTTTAAAGGTTGTTGTGGCGTTAAGTCAGCATGTTAACACCATGCTGAATTTTTTTCTGGACCTTTATAACCTCTTTGCTGACCATCCTGTGGAGCTTGAATACGATCCACAGTACCGATTTTTAGAAGAAAAATCGGTTTCTCGAGGTATATCGTGGGCTAATTACACTACGTTTATGAAAAGCTTTAATATTATTAAAGTTCATATGATAGTTAATATTAAAGAAAATATTAATTAGTAATAATTACTTAATATTAATTTTGTTATACCCGCTGTTACTGAGCGGGCTTATATTGATTTTAGAATGACTCTAGAGTTGGAGTCTTCCGATCTATCTCTGAAAATATTTTTCGGATTAGCTATTAAAGCGCTTGGCGCACGTATCTAGTCAGTTGATATAAGGGTCTTGGGCTAATTGAATAAAGAGACGAAGTATGCTCTTTAGAAATATATGTATATATTTTGTTATCAAGGTTTGAGAAATTGGAAATGGAGGTTACAATTTTGATACAGATATATATTATTGACAATTTAGTTTATCATCGCAGTTTCCTTTCATTGTTTAAATCGGTTTGACAAAGTTGGAAATTATTACATTAAATACGGGTTGATTGAACTTAATTCGGTGTATTTTGCTCGTATTCGGTGTATTTTGCTTGTTATTTGATACCGTGCTGAGGCTGGACGTTCGGGTCTCCTCGAAGACAGTGCAATAGTATGACACTCAGGTACGCAAATTATGGGTTGGGTTTTGTTGATGAAAGATTTGTTAAACGAATAATTATTTTTACACACTAATAATGAGTTCTTTTTAGCCTGCGAAGCGTGATGAGACGCTGGACCTCAGTGCCTCACTTAACCCTCGGGTAGTGATGCTTGATCGCTAAAAATCGAAGACGCGTACTCGGAACTAACTTCTAAGGGCACGGAAAAAGACTCAGGGTACAGAGAGCCTCGGCCTCTGTTGAGCTCCGCTCAATCCTAAGATTCGCGAGAGACTATCGAATTTGGTTGCAACTTGATGATGGGTTGCACCTCGATATTTGTGTGACTCAGCAATTTTATTTGTCGCTAATCGACTAATTTCGAAATACGTATAGGCTGAGCGGCTGTGGCTTTTTCCGAGTCCTCATTGAAGTTCATTCGCTTCGCACGTTGCTGATCAAGATGTCAGCATTGTGAAGAAATCGAGGTGTCGTATGTTCGGAAAATGCATGGCTTTGCAATATAAAGTTCAAATGAGTTCAATCTTGAAGGACTTAAATCGCCATAACGTATGTTGAAAATTATTAGAGTGAATGTTAAGAAAAATTATTGGAAAATAAGATACGGATGTAACACCCCCCTTGTTAGATTGAAGCGCGGGAATGGAGTTCGCGAGCTTCAAGTAGCTCGTCCTCGATTCACCACAGGGTGTATTTTACTCTTAAAAAACTAGCGTAATCGCCGGTGTCGTCCCGTTCGGTGAAGTTGTAGAAGTTGGTTGGTTGGGAGGACATGCTGTTCCTGATTACTGGATGGCGGCTGGAGTGGTTTGGTGCGGCGAGATGTTTTGTTCAACTTGCTCCGAGTGGGATCCCAGATCGTTGATTACACCTCGGATGATGCGGGTGGTGTTGTCGACCATTTGCGCCATGTCTTTGTTGTTTGATTCCAGCTGGTTTATTTGATATTGATACAGCTGTACTTCGTCTTCGGTGATGGTTCCGAAAAGAGCGTGAGAGATCGATCCAATGAACGCCAGTGGGGCTCCTCGGGGTGTAGATGCCCTGATGTATCCGGGTATTCTTGAGGCGATACGTGGTGCATGATTTACCTTTATAAGCCCCGGAAGGTTTCATGTCGGCCGATGAAGCGGTTTCTGGGCACGAAGCTTACGCAGTGGTCGGGATGTAGGTGTTTATGACAGTCGACCAGAAGTTGAAAGACCTGTCCAGGCTGCCATCTCCCTCACGGAGCGTCCAGCGTCACTGAGCGCTTCGGGGAGTAGCGCCTCCGAGGGCCGAGCTCCATCTAATTTCGGGGTTGGAGTGACGTGCTTTGGATGCGAGATTACCAAGATGGAAAAAACAGTGGTAATCACAAGCGGCCTCCCCGGTGCCGTTGGGGCAGGCTCGCGGGTGTATTATAAGTCCTCTTACCCCGGTAAGGCGGAAGACCGCGGTGAACCTTTATAACCGACCATAATCGTGGGAACAAAATGGATCAAATTAAAAATAAAGCAAAAACTGGATTGAATATAACGGAAACGACTGTAGGCACTGAGACCATGGAACAGGAGACGCAAGCACTGAGGAGAAGCCCGAGCGCGACGTCGATCACTTCCGAGGGAGGACGCTCCCAAGGAAGTGTAAAGCGTTCACGTGAGGAGCCAACCCTGGACAGTGATTCGGCAGAGTCATCCGGACGCGGGGATACTCCGAAGAAGCATGTCCCAAAGAGAAAGTAACGTGCTGGACCTAAGTCTAAGAAGAAGGCGGACGAGTGCTGGGTCGAGAACGATGGTTTCCTTGCACCGGCAAAAGCGGCACAGGAAGTGGCTGAGGTGGCACCCCTCGTGGATCGACACGAAAAAGAAACACAGGTCGAGGGGATGGAAGGAGACGATGATACGCCTAAGATAGAGGAATTCCTCGTGACGGAGAGAGAGGGCCTGGAGAACTATCTTTTCAAGGACTCCAATAAAGTGACTCGAGCCGCGATCAGTCGCGTGCTCGAGAGCATTGCGAACTACGAGTCTGAGGTGCGCAACCAGCGGGGGACCTGCTTGATTCTCAAGCACTCCTACCAGATCGCGAAGCTAGAATCAAGGTTCAGAAAGGCGGGGCGTATCAAGGCCGAGGAGAATCTACAGAGATACAAGGCGCGGTACGAGGCGTTCCGGGGCGAGATGAATGCACAGGTAAATGCACTATCGAAAGACGTTGAGGAGCTCCGGATGGAGAAGGCGACCTGGAAAGTATAGGAGGTTCTCCGCAAGGAAAAGGAGAAGGAGAAAGTGACGGAGGTCACCATCCCACGGCAGACGTACGCGTCTGTCACCGGGAAAAGAGGACAAGACGGCCCGACTGGTCGTGCGAAAGCACCATCGGTCGGGCCAGTCACGTTGGAGAGGAAACCTCCCCAACCAAGGACGGTAGCCGTGATGGTACGGCCATCCAACGAGTCCGATAACAGAGCCACGGAGGAAGTCCGGAAGGATCTACTTCGCGGACCCGAAGCGCACCGCGGTGCCCTGAAGGTAGCGTCTCTTAAGCAGACGCGCAAGAAGGGCATAGTGATCAACGTCGCCTCAAAAGAGGACGCCGAGGTTATAACAAGTGCGGACCTTAGCGGCATGAGCCGTACGGCTGTGATTGCCGCTAAGAGAAATCCATCTATCATTGTGTATGACGTGGAGACCGAAGTGTCAAAAGAAGTCCTGAAGAAGGATTTCGTTAAGAAAAACCTCCTCAGGCACTCGAACGAGGAGGAGGCTGCTCTCTTTGAGGCAGTCTCCTTCGTACACTGCTTCGAGAGCAAGCAGGGGCTAAATAATTGGATTTTTCGATTACCCATGCGACTCATGGAAGGAGTCCTCAAGCGGGGGCGTGTGTTCCTCGCTTGGGGCTCATATAGGAGCGCCGAGTATCTTAGTGTTACTCGGTGCTTCAAGTGTTGTGGCTACGGCCTCATCGCGAAAAACTGCAGTGCTCCGGACCAGGTCTGTGAGCACTGCGGTTCGAACGAACATTTGCGGGACACCTGTCCAGCCAAGGCGACGCCCAAGTGCGTAAATTGTACACGAAGTCGCAGGAAGGACGTGGCCCATACCGCGCGGAGTAAGCTGTGCCCGGAATATATCCGAAAAGTCGGGTTGTACCGGGCACAGCTGGGCCCCGGCTGAGTGCAACACGAGCCTACCTGTAGGTATGTGTGTTGTGTCGTTCGCTCTTAGCTATGGTTAAGAGCGACCATTTTGTCGTGTTAAGTGTGTGTCGGTTCTTGGCATCGGCCAATGAACGCGACAGTTTTTGTCTTTAAGGCGAATTAGACTTCTGACTGTGATATTTTTGTGCGTGCATCGTCAAGTGTTTCTGGTCTTCATGTGTTTCTGTGCCTCTAGACGTGTCGAGCCATTGGGATGTACAGAGGGTCGCGGCTTCATGTTGTGACTCTCTCGGTAGGAGGGTTCCTGCAGTCTCACTCCTACGGGATGATGCCTGTGGAAACCTCGGTGAGCGGCGACACCGCCGTTCCAGCTTGCCTACCATAGCCGTCGGGGCGAGATCCGCAAAGTGTAGTGGCACGATTATGTGCCACGAAGACCCCACCAGTGATCTTAACTGGTACCATGAGGGCTGGGTAGCCACCGACGAGTAGTGGGCCCAGCCAGTGAGGTTGGACTCGTGGGGGCAGTGGTTGGCCGTATGCTGGTCAGGATCCGTTAGTGGTTTCGGCGTGTGAGATGCGCACCACCAACTCGGGTAGCAGCCTGCAGAGCTGTAGTGTTGGAAAGTCACTCGGCTTCACCAGTAGTTGCAGGAGGACCCGCATGCGAATGTAAACTGGGAGGCATGCATATGCTTGTCGCGTGGTCGGGCGTATCCCGACCCCTCGCTCATGGGAGCAGTGTTGTTAGGGCCGACGGCTAGGTACAGCACGTAAAATCAAACGACACTATTTGTCCAGGCTGCCATGGTTCGTATGACAGAACACCACTGATGTTGATGTACGTTACGATTTTCCATTGCGTGTTCGTGACCCTCAACTCGGGTAGCTTTGCATAAAAGATGCCCAGATCGTCCTGAACTTCTCGCAACTTGAAACCTGTATCGGCGATGCTGGTGCCAAGAACGGCTAAGATCATCGTAGCGCCGAGGTAGTGGTACATCCTTCATCCGAATGGACCTGGAACAGAGGCTCGCTGAGCGATTATTAAATGGCCAACTTGCATTTGTTGGGATGTTTTATTTCGAGCTTGCCACAACTGTTTCTGTACACAATGTTTCCCTTTTCTGTGGCATCACTAATCTTGTAAGGACCGTGATATCGAGGGCTGAGTTTCGCTTCACGCGGTTCTTGGATTACGTAAATATCGTCACCCACATTGAACGAAACAGCGTGTGCATTGCGATCATAATATTGTTTCGAGCGTCGTTTTGCTGAATCGAGATTTCTTGCCGTGGCGCACAGTGGGACGGAAACCTAAACCGACGGCCAAAAGTCTAAAAATAAAGTATTGATTTCGGGAATCTGCAGTGATGGGTAGATATAGTAATAGTCCAAGGGTCGAGTTCCAGACTCGAGAGAGGACGATCCTTTATACCTGCTATTGTGTCCCAGTTCAAAAGTGCCCTTCGCTCGAACCAGACGCGTCGCGCTCTGTGCCTAATTTTCAGTGCGCTCTTGAAAACGTCGCCAGTTACAGAAAAATACACTGATTGACGATTTTCAAAATGGATTCGAAACGGGAAAGTAAGTAGAATATCATCATGTAATGAAACATTTGTAATAATGATGTATGTGATTCCAGTTAACGAATGATTTTTCCGAAAATTGACGTAGAATTGCTACTGAAAATTGTAAACACGTAGAGAAAAGTTGAATTGTAAAGCATTGTAAAGCGGCCGGACTTATTCGAGTTTGTAGATTATTCTATTGTTTAAGGGAAACAGCAAAAAAAATTTGCGCATTAATGCGCCACCGCTATTGGGACAAGGTTTTATGATAAAAAATGCATTTTTCTCGATTTCGA
Source organism: Ophion ellenae (assembly GCA_963210295.1). Lineage (NCBI taxonomy): Eukaryota > Metazoa > Arthropoda > Insecta > Hymenoptera > Ichneumonidae > Ophion > Ophion ellenae. Next base: position 10,788,639 of record OY723395.1, on the reverse strand, counting down.
AGAATTAAAACACAAAATATGGAGAAATGATTCAGATAAAAGTGGTATGGTTTCAAATTATCTCTTCAGGGGTGTACTCATGTTGTGAGCCCAGTGCCCCACGTGGGCCCAGTGAGGCCCAAATAGATTTTTTTATCATTACCCTCAGTTTTTATAGCGGAATTAGATTTCACGCTTCAAAATTGAAATATTTTGCATCAAGTCACTTTCTACTAGGCCTCTTCCAAAGGGCCTAAAACCTTAGCGAAAATAAACTCTGAAAAAAAAATGTATATTTTGAAGTGTCTTACCGAAATTGATGATAAAAAATGAGGATTTTTTTAAATTTCCTTATGGTTTTCATAGCATTTCACAATATTATAGTCATCTATAATATTGTGGAATGAATAATAGGGGGTAAGGCTGTATACGTAATTACTTATTCATATGTATTATACTTTAACATTTAAGAATCTGCCGACGATGATCCTGCAGCAGCTGGAATAAGGGACAACACTACTGTGACGGCTTCAAAAAATCGATTTTTTGAAAACCATCTAGAAAAATCTAAAATACATTTAAGATTAAAATGCCGTTGGACCCAGGTCAAAAAAATAATTATTTTTGGAAATATTGAATATTTTGTGGAGCGGTGCAGCGCTCCGTGACGCTCGGGGTCCCGCGCAGCTGCGCGCCTCAGGGTCGGCAGGTATACCGGGCCTTTCCCAGGTCCTGCGGGTCTTTCCCAGGTATTCTTTTGTCTCCCTTCACAAAAACCGGCTATTGTTATAAATATAGTTTCGAAAAAAGCCATAGGTGGCGATAATTGAATTTTTTTAAGGGAGGTATAGGGATAGCGTCATAGCGTCAGTTTGCGAATAGAAGCGACGCTACTCGTGTCTAAACGCTCCGAATCGTTTCGTTTATAAATATCGAACGCTCAGAATTATTCTTTGCACATCGAAATGGATAATCCGAAAGTGTACGCGGGGAAAAAGGGAACAAAACGGAGCTATGTGACGAGGAGTCGAACGAAAATTTCGAATCGAAAACCTCCAAACCATTATAGCTCCGAAAATAGTTCTGCAGAGTATGTGAGCACGTCGGCGAAAAAGTTAAAATCGTCGGACGATTTAGAGGTCGGTGTTACTAACGATTTCGGTTATCGTATAGTACACCTCGTCAATACAATGAACATTATATCGACGTTAGTGAAGTGCAAAGTGTGTGATCGCGATATAAAGTTTACTGAAAAAAGTTTGTGCGGACTCGGATTCAAAATCGAGGTCGATTGCGGCCATTGTGAAAAAGTGCAAATCAATTCGTGTCCTATGATTGACAATGCATACGAAATAAATCGTTGGATCGTATTCAGTCTGCGTCTTCTTGGCGTCGGTTTGAATGGCCTGATGAAGTTTTGTGCATTTATGGACCTACCGCGCCCCATATTTCAGTCTTTCTACGATCGAATCTTAAATTCGATTTCGATTGCCACTAAAGCTGTGAACACAGTGAGCAAGCAAAAGGCTGCACTTGAGGAGGAGACAATTTCGTTGGAAAATGGGGTGGAGGACGGAATTATCGTTTCAGGCGACGGATCGTGGCGTAAGGGCGGTTTCAGCTCGCTATTCGGTATAACATCGCTAATCGGCTGGTACACTAAAAAAGTGATCGACGTTATGGTGAAATCGAAATATTGCAAAGCTTGCGAGCATTGGGAAAAAAGAATGCACCGCGGAGTACTGGGAATGGAAAAGTACCCACGACGATGAGTGCCAGGCGAACCATAGCGGCTCCTCCGGAAAAATGGAAGTCGACTCAGCTGTCGCAATGTTTTGACGGTCTGAAGAGCTCTATGGCATAAAATATAAATATTATATTGGTGACGGCGATTCTAAAACGTTTTTGGGCATATCGAATAGCGATCGATACGACGGTTTCGAGATAAAAAAAGAGTGCATCGATCATGTCCAAAAACGTATGGGGACGCGCCTCCGTGAAATCGTGAAATAACAAAAACGATTGTCTGGCAGAGGAAAGCTCACCGAAAAATTGATTGACGAGTTGAGCACATATTACGGTTTGGCTATTCGGAGGAACAGCGATGATGTTGAAAAATTGAGGAAGGCAATTTGGGCAACTATCAAACATAAAATATCCACAGATAGTGAGCCACAACATGACGATTGCCCAGAGGGAGCCGACTCGTGGTGTTCGTGGCAGCGAGCGGTCGCAAGCAGTAATATTTCTAAATATCGCCATAAGCCGCCTCTTCCTAAGGAAGTATTGGAGGCAATTACGCCAGTCTTCGAAAATTTGAGCAGAGACGATTTGCTGCTGCGTTGTTTGGGCGGCTTCACGCAAAACAACAACGAAAGCTACAACAAATCAGTTTGGGCAATAGCCCCCAAGTGTCCGTCCGGGAGCAAAAAAATCGTCGATATTGCAGCTGATATCGCAGTATTATTATTCAATGATGGCCTGAGAAGCCTCATGACAGTTTTGGAGACGTTGGGGATAACTATCGGCCCAAATTGTTTCAATTTTTGCGTTGAAACCGACGCAGCGCGGATCGAGCTGGCGGAGCGCTCGCTCACAGACGCTGCAAAAGAGACAAGAAGAGCCTCTACAAGTTCGAGAAAAGATGCTAGGGACAATGATTTGCTTCTTGAAGGCCAGCTATATGGTGCCGGCATCGCTGATTAAAGGTAAACATTTTTTTTCCAATTTATCGCATAAATTAACAAACCTAAAACTTTGAACGCGTTTTTCTCGAAACCACATTTTTGAGTGCGGCACGCAGCAGAACTCGAGCAATTTTTATCCGATCGACTTCAAGTTTGGACTGCATCAATAAAACTAGATTACCTAAAGAAGTACACAGGATTTTTTTCGATATCTCAATAATAAAACAAATTATAGCCTATTTTCGACGAGAAATTTAGCTCGAAAATCGTCCTTTAATTTCAATAGCGTGCCTATTTTTAAAAAATCAATATTTTTTCAAATCCCTGTGTACTTCTCTTCAAAATATCATATTATTAACGAAAACACTCGGTATTTTTTTCAGATCGACTTTGAAGAGAGTTCTGGTGCGTGCCGCGAACCACTGCAGAGGCGACAGTACCTGACGCGGGAGCTTCCCCAGCATCACCATGGGGCGTGAAAAATTTGAAATTTTTTTATATGTATCTTCAATAAACAACGAACAAAACAAAAAACAATTTCGAATATGGCTTTTTTCCCACAAAAAAAAAATTCTTGAAAAATGGCATAAAAACAGGGGGTCACAGTGGTGTTCTGTCTTAACGAGAAAATATATTTACGCACTCATGAAAAATAATTTGAATTGCGGTGCAGCTTCAGCATTCTGGAAATTGAAAAGTTCATGTCGGAGAAACTACAACGACCTTTTACTCTGTCGGATGATGCAAAACATGCAATACGCGCAGTATTGTCCCAATTTAATGAAAAGTGGAAGCAAGCTTCGAGGCACGAAGACAGATTTTTCGATAAATGTTCCACATGGCTCAGACATTAGCGTTACAGCATGTAGTGCTGAAGTGAAACTGCAGTCTTTGCCGGATCAGACAATTCAGGGAATCTTGTTGATTCAAGACGAAGTTATTAAAAGCTTATGTAAAGAAAGTTTTCGCAACTTGAATTTAATTTGTAAGTGGGGTTGCGATGGCACTTCTGGCCAAAATGCATATCAACAAAGATTTACCGATGATGATAGAAGTAAGCCTGATGCTAACATATTCTTCACGTCGCTTGTTCCATTGCAGTTGATATCAGTTGACCAAGAAACAAAAAATACCCTTGTTGTATGGAAAAATCCCAAGCCATAATCTACCCGTTTTTGTCGGTCAATCAGAATTCAATTTTTGCATGAAAATACTGAAGCGACAGTGAGCGAAATGGAGTTTATTAAACGGCAAGAAAGTAACCTTGTCCCTTACGAGACTGTCATTGACGGAAAAGACATAACCGTTTCTTTCAAACTTGCATTCACCATGATGGATGGTAAAGTTTGCACTGCAATCAGGAGTAATGCTTCTGCTCAACGTTGCTGTTTATGTCAAGCAACATCAAAAGACTTCAACGATATCGATCCGATGTTGAAAGAAAAAATCAATGAAGATTTTCTACAGTTCGGGTTATCGACTCCGCATGCGTGGATTCGTTTCTTCGAATGTTGTTTGCATGTAGGGTATGAACTTGAAATTGAAAAGTGGCAAGCGGGTACTACAAATGATAAAGAAATTGTAGAAAATCCGAAAAGCAAGTATACAAAAAAGTTCTCGCATACGATTGTGCCTCATAGTTGATCAACCAAAGCCCGGATTTGGTAGCTCCGATGACGGGAATACTGATCGACGGTTTTTTGAAGATTCAACCACTTCTGCTTCGATTACGGGGGTAAATGAAGATCTGATCTAACGATTTCACGTTATTTTGAAAACACTTTCGAGTGGTCATGAGATTGATGTAATCATATTTCAAGATTATGCCGTGCCAACAGCTCGCGACTACGTGAACGTAAATCCGTGGTTTTATATGCCGACTTCAATGCATAAAATTTGATTCATAGCGCAGCGTTTATAAGGTCTGCATTATTACTAATTGGACAAGTGTCCGAGGACGCCCAAGAGTCTACCAATAAACACATAAAAAGGAATAGATCAGATTTTTCACGAAAATTTTCCCGAATAAAAACCATTCAAGATGTTTTTTCACGCCTACTATTAACGTCTAATCCATACATCTCTAGCCTGCGCAAATTACCTGGTAAGAAAATGAAATCGTTGCTATCAGAAGCAATCCAGTTATTAACTGCGCCAAGCGTCTCAACTAATGCAGGGAGCTCGGGCAATGCGTCGTCAGTTGAATTCACTGACTGTGAATCAGATTGTTCTGGTGACAAAGAATAAAGTTGTATGTAATCGAATGTATCACGATGACTAACCAGTTATTCGGACTGTGGAATTTCTTCCGTCAGTGACTTGTTTTTATGAGCGAATACATATTTGTTAAGAAATATAATGCTAATTTCTACACTTTGTATACGTTATTTTAATCTCAATACTTTGTATCGACCTAATTTTAAGGAAAACCTTTGCAATGTGGCATAAATATAACGCCTTTTCTACACAAGTCGTTTTTCATTAATTTTTTTGCCGTACTGGATCCGCCATTTTGTTTTTCGACATGTTGACTTCAGATTCGTAATCAGCAACCCCAAAAACCCCCGAGTACAGACTTTCACCTCGATTCAATTCGTTTTTCATTGATTTTTTTGCCCTACTGAATCCGCCATTTTGTTTTTCGAAATTTTCACTTCAGATTCGTAATTAGCGACCCCAAAAACCCCCGAGTACAAACTTCCACACGAAGTGAAATCTTGTCGGGCTTTTGGCCGTCGATTTGGGTTTCCGCCCGTCTGAACATATAAGTTGTGGTATTCCGTCCACCGTTGTGTCATAAACATGACTGCTTCACCGCTTATCCGTCGTGAGGACGAGTCCACGGTCGCGGTTAAGCAGTTGCATACTCTTTGCATTGTCTGATTAACTCTATTCGCATTTTACATTTAATCGGGCACGCGAGATTATTCGAATCACGCGCCACCAAATACGTAAAGAGCCCACCAGCGGCGCCTACTCGTGCGATCGCTACAGCGCCGGAAGCAGAAGAGTGCGCGCACGTCGCGCGCCCTACCTCCAATTTTTGGGAGGAACGTTCGCAGACGGCAGAAGAGAAGTAGACGCGCTAAGGATAGGCGACAGCAACGATCGTTAGGCCGGATGAATACGCCAATTTAGGGAAAGACCCGAGATTGTTAAAGGAAGAGACTAGCACGCAATAGTATTGTAATTAGGAGCGCAGGAAGTAAACGCATTAGAGTTTTAAGAACGAGCAGCGTCCGAGCGAATTTATTCAACCCCGAACCAAACCGAAACTACAAGAACGCGCGACTCTATACCGTCCGATCCAAGGGACCTGTGAAACAGTGGGCGAACTTCGAGGGAGACCGGTAAGTTTGGAAGTCTAGTCAAAAAAGTATTGTAATTGTGCCTGCATGTGAGCCTTGGTGGCGGTCCCTGAGTCTCGCGAATTGCGCGAACGCGCCGTAGCGCGTTATAAGTCGCGAGAAAATATGTGGCTCTCTTTCCCGAGCCGAACCCGAATCTTGAGCGCCGAGGCCAGCGATCTACGTATATTGGGAAACGGCGATTCCGCCGCGAATTAGGAAAAGGGAAGATAAGAAAAAGAAGCCTCGGGAAATAGATGGGACAAAATGGCGCCCAACGTATATGTTTTTCCGACAAAACGCGCAATTATGTTGGGGAGATTACGATATCTCCGGCGCCTTAATTTTATCATTGGATTATGTAATATGGGCGAAAAAAATACGAAAAACAAGAATAACTTTTTTCGTTTTGATCCTCAGTTTGGGAGTTACAGCGCTTTGAAGAATAAAACATTTATTTCCCCGATTTTTCGATGTTAATCGAATTTCCGCGTGCTTTGCATTGTTTCATCGTACTTCGTCGGTGATTTATGTAAATTGGCTGCAGATTATTAGCGTTATCCAGAATACACCACGTGGAGGTTATCTGCATTGGTATTCCTTAGTCCTGAAAAGGGCTGTTTTGTGTGTGTGTGTGTGTGTGTGTGTGTGTGTGTGTGTGTGTGTGTGTGTGTGTGTGTGTGTGTGTGTGTGTGTGTGTGTGTGTGTGTGTGTGTGTGTGTGTGTGCCTGTGCGTGTGCGTGTGCGTGTGCGTGTGCGTGTGCGTGTGTGTGTGTGTGTGTGTGTGTGTGTGTGTGTGTGTGTGTGTGTGTGTGTGTGTGTGTGTGTGTGTGTGGAGATTAGGAACTATGGGGCGTCACTCCCACTATGTGCGTGTGTGTGTGTGTGATAGTGGAGATTAGGAACTGTGGGGCGTCACTCCCACATTTGTATCGACTTAACACCCTCTCCACTATGTGTGTGTGTGTGTGTGTGTGTGTGTGTGTGTGTGTGTGTGTGTGTGTGTGTGTGTGTGTGTGTGTGTGTGTGTGTGTGTGTGTGTGTGTGTGTGTGTGTGTGTGTGTGTGTGTGTGTGTGTGTGTGTGTGTGTGTGTGTGTGTGTGTGTGTGTGTGTGTGTGTGTGTGTGTGTGTGTGTGTGTGTGTGTGTGTGTGTGTGTGTGTGTGTGTGTGTGTGTGTGTGTGGGCGCACGCGTTTTTACATGAAATCTTCATCTGTATCTACTAAACGAAGCCAAAATCGCGATTTTTTTTATTCTTCAAAAAGTGCTTATTTTGGCCCAAATATTGATTATCCATGGTTAAATCAAGGCGCCGGAGATATCGTAATCGTGCCATTATGTTGCCTACACGTGTTGAAAAACTATGAGAAATTATGAATTACACTTGGTGAAAGAGATAATTAATTAAGGAAACAAAAAAATACGCGACCAGAGAGAAAATAATATGAAAATAAAACAAAATGAAAGAAACGAATATTTGGTGTTACAATATATCGCACGAAAGAATAAGTAGAAATAAAAAGATAGGAAAAAAAGAAAAAACCTTTTGTAATATAATCTTGAGCAAGCGAGAGCGTTTGAAACATAAAACTTACGAACGCTATGACCCTCTGATAAGGGTTCGTATAAGAACGTTCGATACAATTAGAGAGCCTACCATAGAACGTAGACAATCGACGTATATCACAGTACAAGCATTTGGGCAATCTCGTCCAACAAAGAGAACGCTATACAGAATAAAATCACGCGTATGGTATATACGAATGATACGTGAATTATAGTGATACTTTTTTTTCTCTTTCGCACAGTCAAAGAAAAAAAAAAGAAAACAAGTAAAGAAATAAATAAAATACTTTTACAAAATGAGTGAAATTGAAGCGAGAAAATCTCATAAAACAACGCGGTCGGCAAATGTAATACCGACTGGACGTACGATATCTCGCTCACCAGCCACGTCAGACAGAAATAGTAGCACTTCGACTGACGAAATACATACGACAACAATCAGAAAAAATAACAAATCACATGAACAGTCAGTTCTCGAGGACGCGAATAAAAGTAAAGCTACCGGCACGATTCCCAAAATGTTAAGCAAGCACCAGGAAGAATTAAAGCTAACTTCCCACGAAATATCGAAATGACAGATAATTACAAAAAGATTTCAGCAAATGTTCTTAGGATTCGAAACGACAATACGAGAATTAATGCAAACGAACGCAAAACAAAGTCACCAAGAGTTAGAATCATTAAATAAAAAAAATAAACCATTATATGAAACAATGGAATCAACGCAAACGAACATAGTACAATTAATCCACGAATCAAATAAAGATTTAGTGAGAGAATTTGAGAATAAATTGCTAGATATTGAAGAAAAATTCGCCTTAGCGTCAGGGGACGACACACGATAGGAATTTGAAGAAGATCCGATCCGCAGTGCGCGAAGAAAAGATCATAACAGAACCGCGAAAGCGCCTAGGTTACCACCGACGAGCACTCAACTTCCCACACAACAACAAGCTCGATAACGAATACTTTCCCGACAATCGCGAGACCGACTGTGACGATGTCGACTAGACAACAATCGACACCCGCAATTTCGGCTACGCATCAACCACGAACTTTGCAATTCAACGACGTGGTAGAGGCAATTGAACGCACAAATGCGAATAACAACGAGGATAGTAATCCAAACAGGCTCGAGCTACGCGAAATAGAACAAGTTCCCCGAAATATAAACAAAATTTTCCGGTCATGGGAATTAAAATATCCAGGAAAGTTCGACGCAGACGACTTTATCGATGAACTAGAAAGAAAAACCTCCGCATCAGGCATCGGTCGAACTGACGCGCTAAACGTTTTACCAGAGGTACAGGCACCGCGTATTCCTGGTACAAAGTGTTCCACAAAGAGTGACCCTCATGGAACGATTTCGCGAGTAAATTCAAAAAAACATTCGGAGACTTAAAGGATGACCAGCAAATAAATTTTAAAATTCGAAAACGCGTACAAAAACAAAAGCAACCAGCAATCGATTACGTTATCAAAGTTAGCGAAATGTACAATAAGTTACAAGAAAAGGTACCTATAAAATATCAAATCGATAAAATTTATTCCGGGCTGAGTTCCAAGCTGGTAGCACATTTCGACAAGGACGGGATAAACTCGTATGACGACTTAATAGACAAGATCCGTAAATACGAAGAAAAAAACGAGTTGATGTCACAAGCGGACAAACAGCGCGAAGAGTACTCGCGTCACCTTCGTAGTCCAAACAACAAAGAATACTTGAACGCTATCAGCGACATTACCCCAGCAGAAACGCTTAACGAAGAGGTCAACGAAACCCCAAATAAAAAGACTGACTCGGAAAAGCCGAGAAATAAAGATGGTAAAAATAATAGCGCGGAAAAAAAGAACAAAACAGACGGGTACATAAAGCAAATAAAAGATTTACAAAAGCGATTAGCAAAACTACAAACAATCCGATTACAAACCGACGCGGACAAAAATTGCACGCCTATGAAAAAACGTAAGCCACGCGGTGAGGGTAGCACCGCAACACGTCGGCCATCCAGCTCCGGTAGTTCTTGCTCCTCAAGTGTAGCTTCATCGCAGAAGGGGGGAGGACGGCGCCTATCGCCTCCGCGTATTAATCGCGAATACAACAGAGAGTGGAAAGATCACTCGTCGTATAATTATAGAGGACGTAACAACGACAGGTTTAGCTACAATTCGCGACAATATTACGACGGATATCGAAGAGACAGAAAAACCGACGAAAATTACAAAGGGAGGGATAAATATAGCAGCGCATCGGATTGCAATCGAAATCGCGCAATCCACTGCTACGCTAGACGCGAAAAAACACGCGAAGGATCGCGCAAAATCGAGAAAAGCCCCTCGCCGCCCCCAAAAAACGGGAAAAAGGTCAGGAACGATTAGATTTCCCTCTACTTCCTGACGTCGCCCCAAATAGCCGTATAGAGAAAGGAAATATAAACAAATCAGAAGGAAGGAATTTACGGGAATCGAATGACGATCACCCAATAGAGGGACTAACGTGTTTTCTGGCGGATAAATCCACAGTTGGTGCCGCAGAAATTATTAGCGATCTCAACGAGGCCGATACGTCGTGCAGCGTATCGGAAGTCGAGTATACTGAGGACGAAGACGACCTGACGCCGACCACGGAAGTAAGGAGCGCCAGGCCGCGTCTTCTGATAGGTAACTCGCTACTTACCATAGGTGCAACCCTAAAAGCACCTTTTGCGCTAAATTCCTTGAGAGATACGAGGATGCGACGAACCTTCAAAGGTTATTCGCCACCAGTACCTCCTCAGGAGCGCAAGGTTATACCGGTATCAGTAAAGATCGGGCAATATCCTTTGTCAGGAATCTTGGATGCCGGCAGTGACCGCAGTTTTATGAGCGGGCAAGCGTACGAGGCAGTACGCGTGCAGCAGAGATGTAACCCCGTAAGAGACGCAATTTCGCGCACAGGAATTCAGCTCGCTCAGGAAGAGCACGTTGCAATGCCCCAATATACCGTAAAATTTCTTATAGATATTCATGATTGTTACGGGGAACATTGGTTCGCGATACTCGACGGCCTGAGTACACCGATTATATTGGGTATGGATCTTGTTACCTCGTGGAAATTTTCAATTGATGGGAATAAGAGATGTTGGAAAATACAAAACTCTGAGGTAGAAGTACCATTCGACTCTACGCGAGACGGAAACGGTAGGATGAAATCCATGTTGTTAACACCTAGTGAACATACTCAATTAGAGCGATTTTTAGAAGAAAAAAAGAAAACAATGCAAGACTCAAGGACAAACGGCACAACGATGACGACTCACGAAATTGTATTGACGGACGAGACGCCGATTAAGCAGAAACCCTATCGTAGGAGCCCTGCAATAAATAAGATTTTGAACGAAGAAGTTGATCAATTACTCGGAAAGGGATTCGTCGTACCCAGTAACAGGTTCTTGGTCTAGTCCACTAGTACTCGCGTTAAAGAAAAACAGTAAATATAGATTTTGCGTTGATTACCAGCGGTTGAATCGAGTCACGAAAAAGTCCGCGTATCCTTTGCGCAGAATGGACGGAATACTTGATTCCATGATAGATCGACGAGTTATTAACACTCTCGATTTAAGCGAGGCCTTTCACCAGATCCCGATGCACCCGAGCAGTAGGGAGTACACGGCATTCGTAGTAGAGGGTCGTGGACCATTTGAATATACGCGCATGCCATACGGTCTAACAAACGCACCAGCGACATTCCAGCACTTTATGAACGAATTAAAAGATAGGCTTGTTGGGTATATCCGAGCTCATCACTGTCCCGAAAGGTACGCCAACCAGGTTTTCACGTACCCCGATGACTGGGTTGTGATCTCGGAAACGTTTGAGGAACGTATTGTGTTGTTGGACCTTTTGTTTAACGTACTCCACGAGACGGGATTAACCATTAATAAGGGAAAGTCATGTTTTGCACGACAGAGCGTAGAGTATCTGGGATTTTTATTAATTGAAGATGGCTTAAAGCCGAACCCAGAACGTATCCGACCGATAGCGGATTATTCACGCCCTCACAATCGCAAGGAATTGCGCAGATTCAATAGCTCTGTGAATCGGTATCACAGACACCTGCGCAATATCGCGAAAATACAGGGCCCACTGCACAAATTAGCTAGTCCCAAAGTGCCATGGGCATGGTCCGAGGAATGCGAGAACGCATTCAACGAAGTCAAACAAGCGCTTACGGAGGCAGCCACTTTAGTTCCGCCACGGCCAGGCCTACCGTTCTACCTGTACACGGACGCGAGTGACACGGGCCTCGGCGCGATACTAATGCAAAAAGACGGGGATAAAGAACACTTAATTACTTGCCTAAGCCGAACTTTAAGGGGTGCCGAAAAAAGTTATACCACCACCGAGAAACAGTGCTTGGCCGTTGTCCATGCAGTACGCAAATTGCGATGCTACCTGGAAGGTGAAAGTGTTATCGTAGTCACAGATCATGCTAGTCTGAAATGGTTGCACTCCCTCAAAAACCCGATAGGGAGGTTAGCGAGCTGGGCAATGGAGCTCCTGTCTCATAACCTCGCGATAGAACATCGGCGGGGGACGGTGAATGAAGCCCCGGACGCGTTGTCACTCCTGCATGAGGACGCTTACGAGGACGCTTCCGGCGCGCAGCTTAACCTCGTTCAGAGTCAGACGTGGTATGGCGCGAAAGTAGAATCAGTACAATCAAACCCAGCACGGAACCCTCGTTATAAAATAGGCGACGACGGGCGGTTGTATTATTATAAGCCAGATCGACTAAAAGAAATTATAGGGGATAACAATGCTTGGAAAATAGTTTTAGGGGAAGCATAAATAATCCCCATTATCAGAAAATACCACAATAGCCCCCAAATAGCGCACCAGGGCGTTAGCAAGACGCTGTACGCGATCTTAAAGCATTTTTATTGGCTCGGCATGCGCGAGGACGTCCGGCGTTGCATTAAGGAATGCGAGACTTGTTTGAAATGCAAATTGGATAACGCGACACCGCTTGGGTTGGCATATCCCAGAAAAATATCTGAGCCTTGGGAAACCGTTTCGATCGATATAATAGGTCCCTTCCCACGCTCCAAGTTAGGTAAAAGCTATATTTTAGTCTGTGAAGACGTATACACGCGCTATATCGAATGTTTCGGATTAGCCATACGAATAGAAAGGGCACGCTGGTCAATAAATGGGGAACCCCTCAGGTTATAATCACGGATAACGGAACGGAGTTCGTGAATAAGACTATCGACAAGTTCTTTAAAGGATTAAAAATTAGGCAGGTCACGACTCCAGTTTACCATCCGCAGGCGAACCCGGTAGAACGCGTAAATCGTAATCTGAAAGCCATGATAGCCAGCCTGTTAGGGAAGGACCACCGCGAATGGGACCAATCCCTGCAGGAAATCCAATTCGCCTATAACTCCACCGTGCACTCGTCATTGGGAGTCACCCCCACGTTCCTCAATTTTGGTCGTGAACCAAAGCGCATGGGTGAACCGTCTCTCGACGCGGTTGCAACGGACGCGACGATCGACACTCACACTGACGTGTGGAGGGGACGCATACAGCGACTAGGCGACTTGCGTAAGAAAGTTGAGTATTACATGTCAAGGCGCGAGAGAGACAAAGTAAAAACTATAATAAAAACCGTAAATCTAGCTTGGATTACGTCGAGGTTGGGGACGTGGTATATTATCCAACGAAAAAATGTTTAAAGGCTGCTCAAGGTTATAGCGCCAAGCTAGCGCCAAGGTTTAAAGGCCCCGGGGTGGTCACAAAAAAATTATCACCAATAGTAGTGATAATCAACGATGAATCTGGTCGCGAGATAGGAAAGTACCATGTAGGAGATCTTAAGTTAGCGAGACGAAGCACGCGAGTTCGTAAATCAATTGATTAGTCATACGCAGGTTATCTTTACGTCTCGGGCGACATGGACGAGCGACCTCCGATAGTTGCTACCAGCCAAGCCAGCGCAGGGGACGAAGGGTCTCCTGAAGCATCAACCTCTTCGCTCCATCAGCTAGTGCGACCTCAGGTGACCGAAGCGAGCATCGCCACTTTCTTGCCGGCGCAGATTGATGGCGGGATTCTTCGTCATGGTCCAGAATTTCGCCCGCGCGCTTCCGGATTGGTCCTGATTTCCACAGAGGACCTGACCGCTATTTTCACGGCCCAGGAGGACTTATACCGCCAGCTGCAGGACAGGGAGGAGGCCATTACTGCGCTGAGGGCTACCAGCGGCGCTGCTCCAGCCAATGAGCAACTGACCGCTGCGCACTACGAAATCGTGCTCGCCCTAACACGTGAGAAAGTAGCTCTCGCAGAGAGAGTTACCAAAATGGAACAGGAGTACGCGGCCCTCGCCCAAGACAAAGAGGCGCTCGAAAGACGTTGTGCTCAACTCAATAATGAGCTCACAGAGCGCATTGGGGGTTATCATCGTGCGCAAATCAAGATCGTTACCCTGATGAACGTCAAGAAACTCTTTACTAAGAGTGCCTCCGAGGTATAGCGAGCGCAATGTGAATTGCGGCAACCCCGCCTCCGTCCGAAGGCCGTCAAAGGCTGTTTGAATTGCCAGACCGAGGGTCACAGTTGGAGAACGTGTCCTGTGAAAGACGCCGCGATGACCTTTTACCGTGTCTGTAATACGGAAGGGTTCGACGAAAGCGACTGTCCCTAGCCACATTACAGGGAGTTCGTCAACGAAGAACTGCCGTTAAATATACGCCGCAAAATCTGCCGCCGACTGCTGACAGAGCCTGACCCCACTTGCGGTCCCAGCAGAAAGCGCATCATCGACGACGCGATCCAGCAGCGCCTACGATTGGCCATAGAGTTCGAGGAACGTCAGCGCACAGAGAGGGCCCCAGCAATCCATATTGAGGCACTGAATGCCTACATGAGGGAGCTACGCGTATGGGAGGAGACGAAGCGACAGGTCGCCGGGCAGCGGACGATCATGTGGCCAGCCCAAGCACAATCACTCGTCGTGACAGTGCGCCGACCGCGCAAGGCGACTCCGCACCGGGAATGGATGGAGGCTGTGAAGAAGACGCAACGGAGGATAACGCCACTAAGGAGGAAGATGTTGCATAAACAGACACGCGCAAACCCCAGTGATCACTGACTTTCCGTTCATTACCTTATTCCCACTATATTAGTTTTATTGAGAAGCGCACCCAAAGAGGTCCCCGATTAGCCTAAGAACGCGATTTTGCCCTATGTAAGGACTCTACGAACCACTATATTTGTCACTTTTCATTATCCCATTTATGTTGAACTTATATATATGTTTTTTTCCTTTTCGGGTGTTTTTTATTTTTTTCCCCACATTTTTGTACATTATGCTGGTAAATACCTATGTACGAGTGGTGAAATATAGCAAACCTTTGATACTATTTGTTTTGTAAAATCCCCGTTCGAGGGCGTATCTCCTAACAATGGCATAAGGGTAGTAGATAAAATATGGCCGTGTTGTGTACCACGGGCGCGGTGAAGGGAGGAAATACCTGTAAGTAATTGTTCTGAATGTCCAATGTAAGACACTTTTTATACTCGCACATGCCTTACCACGACCATGGCTCAACGTGCGGGCACAAAGAAAGGCCAACTGTAAAAGGCTTCCAAACGCTCAGCAACGGCTAAGCGGCAGCAGCAGTTTAGAAGGGGGGAATGTGGCGTTCCGTCCATCGTTGTGTCATAAACGTGACTGCTTCGCCACTTATCCGTCGTGAGGATGAGTACACGGTCGCGGTTAGGCAGTTGCATACTCTTTGCATTGTCTAATTAACTCTATTCACATTTTACATGTAATCGGGCACGCGAGATTATTCGAATTACGCGCCACCAAATACGTAAAGGGCCCACCAGCGGCGCCTACTCGTGCGATCGCTACAGCGCTGGACGCAGAAGAGTGCGCACACGTCGCGCGCCCTACCTCTAATTTTTTAGAGGAACGTTCGCAGACGGCAGAAGAGAAATAGACGCGCTAAAGATAGGCGAGAGCAACGATCGTTAGGCCGAATCGATACGCCAATTTAGGGAGAGACTAGCACGCAAGAGTATTGTAATTAGGAGCGCAGGAAGTAAACGCATTAGAGTTTTAAGAACGAGCAGCGTCCGAGCGAATTTATTCAACCCCGAACCAAACCGAAACTACGAGAACGCGCGACTCTACACCGTCCGATCCAAGGGACCTGTGAAACAGTGGGCGAACTTCGAGGGAGACCGGTAAGTTTGGAAGTCTAGTCAAAAAAATATTGTAATTGTGCCTGCATGTGAGCCTTGATGGCGGTCCCTGAGTCTCGCGAATTGCGCGAACGCGCCGTAGCGCGTTATAAGCCGCGAAAAAATATGTGGCTCTCTTTCCCCAGCCGAACCCGAATCTTGAGCGCCGAGGCCAGTGATCCACGTATATTGGGAAACGGCGATTCCGCCGCGAATTAGAAAAAGGAAAGATTAGAAAAAGAAGCCTCGGGAAATAGATGCCACAAAGTTTACAACGAGTTGACGCAGTGGTCTGCGTATGAACTTTTGACTCTACGCAGATGTCTACCGAGTGACGGAGAAACTATATAGGTATATTATGATCTTTCGACTATACGGAAACAAATTTTATGAAAATAATGGCGTTATAACAAACTTTGGCGTTATACGGTGGAGATGGATATCTCGCGACGCATTTCTGTTTTGTTTCGTCTCATGACAACCACGATGCCGGAACAATGTCAAGGTCAACATGGCCTTTTTTACTTTCACAAAATTGTATAAGTTGTCATTTGTATTCGGCATCGTCATTCGGCAAATCTACAAATCAAAGAAACAAAATTGTAATTATAACCTTAAAAGGGACACGAACATGAATAATGCATTATGTGCAGTGCATACCAGACGTTTCAAGCTTTTTGCCCTTAGCTTGCTTTCCAACCATTTTTAATGTTTATTCGTGTCACCCGCGTTTGCCTTGAACTGCGCTTGATTAAAATAACGGAAATTACGGGCGTTTATTTTATGCATCATGCTGTCCACTTTCTATCAATAATATAACATTGTCTTCAAAATACTGACAGATGAATTAATTTTATTTCACGAACAGGAAACACAAATTTCATTTTGGAAAAAAAACGAAAAGAGAGAAGATAGAAAACTGATAGGCACAATGAAAAATCAGAGAGGCACATCCGAATTGGAACAAGTCCACGCGGGAAATCCCGGCGAATGCGCGGGAATTGGGATGGCACATGACACCAACACTAGAGAGCTCGACCAAACCTGACCACACACGTACACAACGACCGCTATGACCTTATATACATCGATATGCGGAGTCACGTGGTTTTAGGCCGTTCTTTCGGCATAGGGACCGAACACACTAATATATTCTCATAGTCGTGTCTATGTATATTACATAGTCGTACATGACTACACATTCTAACTTTCGTAAGAGTGCATCAGTGCGCGCGTCCCGCATACATTATCACGGGGGTTTCTCACCGATAATTTCAACATTTTGTAATATTTTTATTACATCACTGCTGTACATACAAATATCTCTTTCGATATTGATAAGCGGGAATGAAGAGTTAATAAGTTGTTGTGACAATTAATTTTTTTTGTTGTATTTTTCATTTCTATTTAAAGATGCAACATCGGTATTGCGAAAACTCGCAATAGTTCTGCATCTGGATGCATTCCAACCGCTAATTTTACACTTTTCTGTTTAATATCGTCTAACGCAAAAATTATCGTTCGGCTCGAAACGGTAGAATGCGATTCCCACATCTCGCAATTCCTGGATGAAGTAGGATATTCAAATGTTTCTCTTTTCACTTTACATATAACGCCTTTAAACTTAATATCGTTTAATGATTTAATGATAAATCAAAGCAGATTAAGCGTCTTGACGTCAAGTTGTTTGATAATTTACTATGAAACTTAAGTGTTTAATAATCTTATTTAACTTTTTATAGTTTACTATATTACTATATTTTACTATATATTACTTTTAAAAAGTTGTCACGATATTGAGAACATATATATAGAAATAATTTGAGAAGAATAAACCTCACTGGCGTTGCACGTGTAACTCCACTGAATCTGACTGGATTCGGCTGGGTACTACACCCCACGCCCACGTACACGGCGCCATCTAACTCCTGTGGATGTGGCTGGGCATAAATAGGGACTCAGATAGGAATCTAATATGTACGCCAGAAATACATGTGGTCCCAAAGCGCCATCTACACCCCGCGAACGTCGGTGGGTATAAACAGAGACTTATTCCCCAAAACCGATATCCCGGTTAGAATCCAACTTGCATCAGTATCGGAATATGTACGACGAGGAAGGCATAATTTTGAAAAATTTGGCGTCCCGTGTATTTTCGGTATTACTATGAAATTCCTATCTTAGATTGGAATTTTATAGATAGGAATCTCTAGATAGAAATTCCTATCTATAGATAGGAATTTCATAGCAATACCGAAAATATACGTGACGCCAATACTTTCAAAATTATGCCATCGTCGTCGTACATATTCCGATACTGATTCAAGTTGGATTCTAACCGGGATACCGGTTTTGGCGAATCCATGACAAATCCTGATCGGGATGTGATCGGACATAGGGTATCCCTGTCAAACTTTCTGCAGAAATGATACATTTCTAGACATTTCTAGGCAAAGAACTATAACGCAGATGTTTTTCATCCATACATTTTTTTTAGAATATCGGAAAATGATTAAAGTTTTTGATTTCTTCGAGATTATAGACCGCTTTAGTATACACTTTTTCTATCCAGCGGATTTTTTTTTACTCCGACCGATATTCATTTTTGACAGCTCCTTGGGCCGATATTGAGGTTACGAACGAGACCCATAAATCTCTAACTTCGCCACACTACTGCCAACCTGGGTATAATGGTATACTATGATTTACGACGTTGCCAATGCGTTTCGCGTTAATTGAGCGAGAAAAGGTTGTAAAAAATTATTATACAAAATAATGAAAACACTTAACGTAATCACCGAATGTTCAAAAATGCATATTTTTACAAAAAGAAATAGAAAAATAGTTCGAAAACGCACGTTTACTATGACGATTAATTAAAAGCTAACAGTTGGTAACAGTCAATCTCTTCCGTGCATAAACCTGGGTCGCTCCCCTCGTACTTCACCCCCGACGGCTAAACCCCATAACAACCTTAAGTGAAACAAAGCTTCCTCTATAAAAAGGTAAACAAGGGTAAAGGGTAAACTGGTAAACAAGGGTAAAGGGTAAAGGGTAAAGGGTAAACAAGGGTAAAGGGTAAAGGGTAAACAAGGGTAAACTGAAGAAACGTGGGCCGCCATAGTAGCTATATATTATGAAAAGATTTCCCGAAAATCTTGCCGCAACTCGCTCTCGCCGTATTCACACGGGACGGGCACCAGCCACGCTAATTCGCGCAACAAATTTATTTTTCCCGAACGATCGGCGAGTGGATTTTGTCGGCTGCTTCAGCTAAAATGTCAGTAGAGGGGCGGGATTGATCTGCTGCAGTTAAGCCGTCCGAGATTTGGGATAACAAATTTCATTATTAACAAATCAAGATTTCGTCCCAAAAGAAAAAGCTTCACAACGTCCACACGGAAGTGTTTCCGCAACGGTCGTACAAATAGATTGTCGAGGTTCGGGAAGTTAGGTAACACAAAAACTTATATTAATTAACCTGAGGTCTATGCTCGCTTTTAAAAGAAACGTTGAACCCTGCTCGGCGATTCGAATTGAATAATAATATGATGGGGATTTTTCTACGGAATGTTACAAACTTCTCTCGAGTGTCGAGTTAGCGCCGTGATATCGCTCGGATCAATCCAATACAATGAAATGGAGATGTAAAGAAAATTGAGATTAAAAGAAAATATTAAGCGTGCATTTCAAAGAAACAACGAAGAGCAAAATGACAGCCTCACCGATATTTTCCGCGGAACAGGAGATTCTCAATCGAGCCTGATCGCTGACGATGCTTGGTGGCGTCGGCTGCTCGGTAGCGGACACTTCCTTTCGGAAGCGAATTTCGCAAACCGAGTACCGACCCCCACCCTTCGCTTCGCCACGGCCTACCAAATTCCAATTTTTAGACGATTGGTCGCGTGATCATTACCAGCGAGTAATTCGGATTTGGCCCCTCACGCCCCTGTCGTGAGTTGTCAAGGAGAGAAGGAAGTCCCTGATGACGACGGGATGGCGGCTCTGTTCGATGTTCTTTTCAAAGCATGGCCCTTCCTTAAGGTGGCGGACGAAGTTGAAGGGTGAGGCTTTGAGTCGGCTACCCGTTGCCAGGTGATTGTCTCTTGAGTACCGGTTGTTATGGAGCCGAGTAGCAGGAACGAAGTTCTCTTCCTCTCGAACGCGGCTTATCGTTCGCTTCGTATTCTCGATAGTGAGAAATGATTTAAGAAAAAACAGGAAAATATAATCAATCCCTAACAATTTTGCAATAGACCTGTTGGGATTCTTGAGCGGGGATTTGAGACGGCAAAGTACACCCTCTCACCCCGTACCAGAACAACCGAGAGCATTTTATGACGGGGCGGAAAACCATGTCACCGTATATATATATATATATATATATATATATGTGTGTTTGTGTGTGTGTGTGTGTGTGTGTGTGTGTGTGTGTGTGTGTGTGTGTGTGTGTGTGTGTGTGTGTGTGTGTGTGTGTGTGTGTGTGTGTGTGTGTGTGTGTGTGCGTGCGTGCGTGCGTGCGTGCGTGCGTGCGTGCGTGCGTGCGTGCGTGCGTGCGTGCGTGCGTGCGTGCGTGCGTGCGTGCGTGCGTGCGTGCGTGCGTGCGTGCGTGCGTGCGTGCGTGCGTGCGTGCGAGCGTGCTTGCGTGCGTGCGTGCGTGCGTGCGTGTGTGTGTGTGTGTGTGTATGTACACACACACACATACTAAGAGGGGATAATAAAAGGGGCAGGGTGTCCCTCTTATCTCTGCCACCCGAAATAACTCGGTAAATATCGACGTCACAAAAACATGTTAGTAGAATAGCTGTAGCGGTTCTAACGCAAGGGGAGGTGGTGTGTCAAGAGTGGCGAAGCCAAGGTGGCGCCACCGTCGAGGGGAGGTCGCCGGGCGCGTGTGACGTCACAGAGAGGCCTATTTGGAGGAGGGGGTCATGTGGTCCGTGAAGCGCTTGGCGGGGGAGGGGGGGCGTCGATGATTGTTTTGTGTGTATGTGCGTGCGTGCGTGCGTATAGGGAAGCCAAGGAGGCGCTAGGGTCGTGGGGAGGTCGGCGTGTATGCTTGTATGCGTGCCCGCGTGCGTGCGCGCCTGCGTGTAGGGAAGCCAAGGTGGCGCTACGGTCGTGGGGAGGTCGCCGGGGCGCGTGTGTCGTCACAGAGGAGCCCATGTGGTCCGTGGAGCGACTGGCGGGAGAGGGAAGCCGTCGTCGATGAGTGTCGTGTGTGTAAAGGGCGGCCTTTCAAAGCCCAATATTTATGACATGCAGCTGGTTCCATTCCGAAAGACAATGTCTATTGCATCCGCCTCGTCTCCACGCTCGCCGGCACTCGAGACAGATCCTGAGAGGTTCCTCGGAAAAAACTATAATCTATAGGGATCATAGGCTGTGACCGCGGATGGACCACTTGAGCGCAGCTTTTGAAAAGTCGAGGTCTCCATTCCGAAATATAACGTCAAGATGTTCGCATGTGCGAGCATGTACGCAGTGCATCCAGCCAAGCACCCCCTGGACTTGACCAAAAACGAGCTCGAACAGGTTCCAAAGGTCTTGCTCTTAAAATATTGGGGTAAATATGTTGGCTTATTGTGGGATCGTTTGCCGGAACATCATCGGAACAACAGTGAAGTGATATCATATCTTCCATGCTTTGAGCATTATAATACGCCACAGATGAAAGATCACATCGATGGACCCCCACCTCAACGTCGGGAGTGGAAAAATGCTGTGAAAATTCTCCACGTACGGGGTTCTTCGAACGTGTTCAAACCTGTTTTTCACGATTGGAAAAGAGGGGAGAGGTTTGACAATTTGAGTGGGAGGCTTACGAGGGAGCTTATAATTTCGTGGGCCAAGCTCAGACTGTACTACTCCACTGCACCATCAACATCTGAAAAGAACTTTGAAAGTGCGGGAAAATGGATCTCTCAAGTATCAACAAAGTCGGCCGGATGACGGAATTCCTCCCAACGAAGAAGCTGTCAGAACTCCCCGTTAAGTCGGAACGACTAATCTCCGACATGAGGGCTGTACAATCCAAATTTGGGAAACTCTATATCGTGGACATCGCGGATGAGTTCTCTGTCTTCTTACCGGCGCGACTTGTAAAGGCCTTCGATCAGGATCCGGAAATGTTCGAGAGTATGCTGCAAGTGACACGCGATGGTCAACTCTGCATGCGGTATAATGGTGGAAAATACAACAGTGTCGAGTTCCGTCGTCTCTGAACATGGTGGGCGGGGAAAAAAAAATTCGTTGGAACACCATCATCGAACTGTTTACACCACAGCGTCTTGCCATCGTTTTCAACAGTTAGTGTTGACTATGTAAAAAATGTATATGTTTGATCGAATTGTAAATGACGGATGATTTCGTCGTAGAATAAAGAATACAAATGACACTTTCATCGAAATGTTTTTTATTCATTCAAAAAAAAACCCTCGCTCACGCTTTGTATTCAGTCAACCAGCTTTTCACCAATTTTACATTCTCATGGGCGCAGTTCGTGTTGGA
This sequence comes from Ophion ellenae, assembly GCA_963210295.1. Lineage (NCBI taxonomy): Eukaryota > Metazoa > Arthropoda > Insecta > Hymenoptera > Ichneumonidae > Ophion > Ophion ellenae. Next base: position 10,766,312 of record OY723395.1, on the reverse strand, counting down.
GGGATGATGGAGGGGGGGGGGGGGGGCATTTGGAGTTTATGATTTTCAGCAGCTCCTGCAGCGATGGATAGTCCAATGACTTCAAGTCGATGACGTTTGTCGCGGGATCTGTAAATCTAGATAGCCATGCGCATGTTTCGAATCCCTTCGCATAGATGGCAGGAGCTCCATGCAAGAGTTCTCGAATTATCTTTCTAGCTGCCTCGTATGGTATGCCATTGTGATGTCATCGAATTCCATGGATATTGCGTTCCAGCCACTTGTTTGTCATTTTGTACTTGGCCGGTAAAGAGTCCCATGCAAATGGTGCGTCGAAGGCGAGCGTCAGCGGTTCAGCATTCTTCTCATGGAGTTTGACGATGGACATCTCCTTCAGGACAAATTCGTTGACGGGTCTCTTGAAGCCCTGCACATCGACGATATGCTCCATGTTGACTGAAGTGGATGAGAATCATCGGCATGATTTTATACCATTTTTTTAACTCCACTACTGATTGCATTGTACTCTTCGTGAGACGTTCCAGAGACTTCGGAAGACATTCATAAGACGTTCGAATACATTCAAAAGACGTTCGACAACAGTCATAAGGCGTTTAAAAACATGTATGACGTGTTCAAAGAGTTTCAAAAGACTTTCTACAACGTCATGAGACGTTTGAAGATGTTCGTGAGGCCTTCAAGAGACTTTCGAAAACGTTTAAAGACATTCATGAGAGGTTCGAAGACGTTCAAGAGATCTGTGACGATATTCATAATATGTTTGAAGACATCGATGAGAGGTTCGAAGACGTTTAAGAGACTTTCAAAGACATTCACGAGGGGTTGGAAGATGTTCAAAAACTTTCGAATTCATTCGAGACATTTGACGACATTCATAATACGTTTGAAGACATTCATGAGGGGTTCGAAGACGCTTGAGAGAGAGAATTTCAAAGACATTCGCGAGGGGTGTGTCCAAAGACATATATAAGACGTTTGCAGACATTCATAAGGCGTTTGAAGACATGCATGAGGGGTTCAAAGAGTTTCGAGAGACTTTCTACGACGTTCATGAGACGCTTGAAAATGGTCGTGAGACAATGAAGAGATCTTTGACGATATTCATAATACGTTTGAAGACATCGATGAGGGGTTCAAAGACGTTTTAGAGACTTTCAAAGACATTCACGAGGGGTTTGAACACCTTCAAGAAACTTTCGACTCCGTTCAAGAGACATTGGACGACATTCATAATACGTTTGAAGACATTCTTGAGGGGTTCGAAGAGGCTTGAGAGACTTTCAAAGGCATTCACGAGGGTTTCGAAGACGTTCAAGAGACTTTCGAATAAGTTCAAGATACTTTCAGAGACATTCACCAGAGGTGCGAATACGTTCAGAGACTTTTGAAGACATTCAAGAGATCTTTGACAATATTCATAATACGTTTGAGACGTCGATGAGGGGTTCGACGATGTTTTAGAGGCTTTCAAAGACATTCACGAGGGGTTTGAAGATGTTCAAGAGACATTCGAGGACATTCATGATACGTTTGAAGACATTCACGAGGCGTTCGAAGACGTTCAAGAGAATTCCGACGACATTCATAATACGTTTGAATACATTCATGAGGAGTTCGAAGACGCTTAAGAGAGACTTTCAATGACATTCACGAGGGGTTCGAAGACGTTCAAGATACTTTCGACGACTTTCATGATACGTTTGAGTACATTCATGAGGGGTTCGAAAACGCATAAGAGAGACTTTCAAAGACATTCACGAGGGGTTTGAAGACGTTTAAACGACTTTCAAAGGCATTCACGAGGGTTTCGAAGACGTTCAAGAGACTGTCAGAGACATGCAAGAGATCTTTGACAATATGCATGATACGTTTGAAGACATCGATGAGGAATTCGATGACGTTTTAGAGACTTTCAAAGACATTCACGAGGGGTTCGAAGACGTTCAAGAGAATTTCGATGACATTGATAATACGTTTGAAGACATTCATGAGGGGTTCGAAGACGCTTGAGAGACTTTCAAAGTCATTCACGAGAGGTGCGAAGACGTTCAGAGACCTTCGAAGACATTCAAGAGATCTTTGACAATATTCATAATACGTTCGAAGACATCGATGAGGGGTTCGACGATGTTTTACAGACTTTCAAAGACATTCACGAGGGGTTTGATGACGTTCAGAGACTTTCGAAGACATTCAAGAGATCTTTGACAATATTCATAATACGTTTGAAGACATCGATGAGGGGTTCGAAGACGCTTGAGAGACTTTCAAAGGCATTCACGAGAGGTGCGAAAATGTTCAAGAGACTTTCGACGACTTTCATGATACGTTTGAAGACATTCATGAGGGGTTCGAAGATGTTCAAGATACTTTCGACAGCATTCATAATACGTTTGAAGACATTCATGAGGGGTTCAAAGAAACTTGAGGGACTTTTAAAGACATTGACGAGGGGTTCGAAGCCGTTTGAAAGACTTTCGACGACACTCATAATATGTTTGTAGCCATTCATGAGGGGTTCGAAGACGCTTAAGAGACTTTCAGAGACATTCGCGAGAGGCGTGAAGACGTTCAGAGACTTTCGAAGGCATTCAAGAGATCTTTGACAATATTCATAATCCGTTTGAAGACATCGATGAGGGGTTCCACGATGTTTTAGACACGTTTAAAAGACTTTCAACGACATTCATGATACGTTTGAAGACATTCATGAGGGGTTCGAAGAAGCTTAAGCGAGACTTTCAAAGACATTCACGAGGGATTCGAAGACGTCCAAAAGACTTTCCACGACACCCATAATACGTTTGAAGACATTCATGAGGGGTTCGAAGACGCTTGGGAGACTTTCAAAGACATTCATGAGAGGTGCGAAGACCTTCAGAGACCTTCGAAGACATTCAAGAGATCTTTGACAATGTTCATAATACGTTCGAAGACATCGATGAGGGGTTCGACGATGTTTTAGAGACGTTCAAAGACATTGACGAGGGGTTTGAAGACGTTCAGAGACTTTCGAAGACATTCAAGAGATCTTTGACAATATTCATAATACGTTTGAATACATCGATGAGGGGTTCGAAGACGCTTGAGAGACTTTTGAAGGCATTCGCGAGGGTTTCGAAGACGTTCGAGAGACTTTCGAATACGTTGAAGAGACTTTCAGAGACATTCGCGAGAGGTGCGAAGACGTTCAGAGACTTTCGAAGACATTCAAGAGATCTTTGACAATATTCATAATACGTTTGAAGACATTCATGAGGGGTTCGAAGACGCTTAAGATACTTTCAAAGGCATTCGCGAGGGTTTCGAAGACGTTGAAGTGACTTTTGAATACGTTCAAGACACTTTCATAGACATTCGCGAGAGATGCGAAGACGTTCAGAGACTTTCGAAGACATGCAAGAGATCTTTAACAATATTCATAATACGTTTGAAGACATCGATGAGTGGTTCGACGATGTTTTAGAGACATTCGACGACATTCATAATACGTTTGAAGACATTCATGCGCGTTTCGAAGACGCTGATCAGACTTTCAAAGACATTCGCAAGCGGTTTGAAGACGTTCAAGAGATTTTCAAAGACATTCACGAGACGTTCGAAGACGTTCAAGCGACTTTTGACGACATTCACAATACGTTTGAGGACATTCAGGAGCATTTCGAAGACGCTTAAGAGACTTTCAAAGAAATTCGCGAGCGGTTTGAAGACGTTCAAGAGACTTTTGACGACATTCATAATACGATATTCGTCGAAACTCAAACGTCATGAATATCTTTGGTTTATGGATGTCGTCGAATATCGTATTATGAATGTCGTCAAAAGTCTCTTGAACGTCTTCAAACCGCTCGCGAATGTCTTTGAAAGTCTCTTAAGCGTCTTCGAAATGCTCATGAATATCCTCAAACATATTGTGAATGCCGTCAAAAGTCGCTTGAACGTCTTCGAACGTCTCGTGAATGTCTTTGAAAATCTCTTGAACGTCTTCAAACCGCTCGCGAATGTCTTTGAAAGTCTGTTCAGCGTCTTCGAACCGCGCATGAATGTCTTCAAACGTATTATGAATGTCGTCGAATGTCTCTAAAACATCGTCGAACCACTCATCGATGTCTTCAAACGTACTATGAATATTGTCAAAGATCTCTTGCATGTCTTCGAAAGTCTCTGAACGTCTTCGCACCTCTCGCGAATGTCTATGAAAGTCTCTTGAACGTATTCGAAAGTCACTTCAACGTCTTCGAAACCCTCGTGAATGCCTTTGAAAGTCTCTTAAGCGTCTTCGAACCCCTCATGAATGTCTTCAAACGTATTATGAATATTGTCAAAGATCTCTTGAATGTCTTCGAAAGTCTCTGAACGTCTGCGCACCTCTCGCAAATGTCTCTGAAAGTCTCTTCAACGTATTCAAAAGTCTCTCGAACGTATTCGAAAGTCTCTCGAACGTCTTCAAAACCCTCGCGAATGCCTTTAAAAGTCTCTAAAACATCGTCGAACCCCTCATCGATGTCTTCGGACGTATTATGAATATTGTCAAAGATCTCTTGAATGTCTTCGAAGGTCTCTGAAGGTCTTCGCACCTCTCGTGAATATCTTTGAAAGTCTCTCAAGCTTCTTCGAACTCCTCGTGAATGTCTTTGAAAGTCTCGCTTAAGCTTCTTCGAACCCCTCATGAATGTCTTCCAACGTATCATAAAATGTCGTTGAAAGTCTTTTGAACGTTTCTAAAACATCGTGGAACCCCGCGTCCATGTCTTCAAACGTATTATGAATATTGTCAAAGATCTCTTGAATGCCTTCGGAAGTCTCTGAACGTCTACACACCTCTCGTGATTGTCTCTGAAAGTCTCTTAAGCGTCTTCGAACCCCTCATGAATGTCTTCAAACGTATTATGAGTGTCGTCGAAAGTCTTTTAAACGGCTTCGAACCCCTCGTCAATGTCTTTTAAAGTCCCTCAAGTGTCTTTGAACCCCTCATGAATGTCTTCAAACGTATTACGAATGCTGTCAAAAGTATCTTAAACGTCTTCGAACCCCTCATGAATGTCTTCAAACGTATCATGAAAGTCGTCGAAAGTCTCTTGCACGTCTTCGCACCTCTCGTGAATGTCTTTGAAAGTCTCTCAAGCGTCTTCGAACCCCTCATGAATGTCTTCAAACGTATTATGAATGTCGTCGAAATTCTCTTGAACGTCTTCGAACCCTTCGTGAATGTCTTTGAAAGTCTCTAAAACGTCATCGAACCCCTCATCGATGTCTTCAAACGTATTATGAATATTGTCAAAGATCTCTTGCATGTCTCTGACAGTCTCTTGAACGTCTTCGAAACCCTCGTGAATGCCTTTGAAAGTCTCTCAAGCGTCTTCGAACCCCTCATGAATGTCTCTGAAAGGTTCTTGATCGTATTCGAAAGTCTCTTGAATGTCTTCGAAAGTCTCTGAACGTCTTCGCACCTCTCGCGAATGTCTCTGAAAGTCTCTCGAACGTGTTCGAAAGTCTTTTAAACGTCTTCAAACCCCTCGTGAATGTCTTTGAAAGTCTCTCTTATGCGTTTTCGAACCCCTCATGAGTGTACTCAAACGTATCATGAAAGTCGTCGAAAGTATCTTGAACGTCTTCGAACCCCTCGTGAATGTCATTGAAAGTCTCTCTTAAGCGTTTTCGAACTCCTCATGAATGTATTCAAACGTATTATGAATGTCGTCGGAATTCTCTTGAACGTCCTCGAACGCCTCGTGAATGTCTTTGAAAGTCTCTCAAGCGTCTTGGAACCCCTCATGAATGTTTTCAAACGTATCATGAATGTCGTAGAATGTCTCTAAAACGTCGTTGAAATCCTTATCGATGTCTTCAAACGTATAATGAATATTGTCAAAGAACTCTTGCATGTCTTCGAAAGTCTTCGCACCTCTCGCGAATGTCTCTGAAAGTCTCTTGAACGTCTTCGAAACCCTCGTGAATGCCTTTGAAAGTCTCTCAAGCGTCTGCGAACCGCTCATGAATGTTTCTGAAAGTCTCTTGAACGTCTTCAAACGTATTATGAGTGTCGTCGAAAGTCTTTTAAACGTCTTCACACCCGTCGCGAATGTCTTTGAAAATCTCTCTTAAGCGTTTGCGAACCCCTCATGAATGTACTCAAACGTATCATGAATGTCGTCGAAAGTCTCTTGAGCGTCTTCAAACCCCTCGTGAATGTCTTTGAAAGCCTCTAAAACGTCGTCGAACCCCTCGCCGATGTCTTCAAACGTATTATGAATATTGTCAAAGATCTCTTTAATGTCTTCGAAGGTCTCTGAACGTCTTTGCAACTCTCGCGAATGTCTCTGAAAGTCTCTTGAACGTATTCGAAAGTCTCTCGAACGTCTTCAAACGTATTATGAGTGTCGTCGAAAGTCTTTTAAACGTCATTGAACCTCTCGTGAATGTCTTTAAAAGTCTCTCTTAAGCGTCTTGGAACCCCTCATGAATGTCTTCAAACGTATTATGAATGCTATCGAAATCCTCTTGAACGTCTTCGAACGCCTCGTGAATGTCTTTGAAAGTCTCTCAAGCGTCTTGGAACCCCTCATGAATGTCTTCCAACGTATCATGAATGTCCTCGAATGTCTCTTGAACATCTTCAAACCCCTCGTGAATGTCTTTGAAAGCCTCTAAATCGTGGTCGAACCCCTCATCGAAGTCTTCAAACGTATTATGAATATTGTCGAAGATCTCTTCAATGTCTCACGACCATTTTCAGGCGTTTCATGAACGTCGTAGAAAGTCTCTTGAAACTCTTTGAACCCCTCATGCATGTCTCCAAACGCCTTATGAATGTCTGCAAACGTCTTATATATGTCTTCGGACACACCTCTCGTGAATGTCTTTGAAAGTCTCTCTCTCAAGCGTCTTCGAACCCCTCATGAATGTCTTCAAACGTATTATGAATGTCGTCAAATGTCTCGAACAAATTCGAAAGTTTTTGAACATCTTCCAACCCCTCGTGAATGTCTTTGAAAGTCTCTTAAACGTCTTCGAACCTCTCATCGATGTCTTCAAACATATTATGAATATCGTCACAGATCTCTTGAACGTCTTCGAACCTCTCATGAATGTCTTTAAACGTTTTCGAAAGTCTCTTGAAGGTCTCACGAACATCTTCAAACGTCTCATGACGTTGTAGAAAGTCTTTTGAGACTCTTTGAACACCTCATACATGTTTTGAAACGCCTTATGAATGTTTTCGAACGTCTCTTGAATGTCTTCGAACGTCTTATGAATGTCTTCCGAAGTCTCTGGAACGTCTCACGAAGAGTACAATCCAATCAGTGGTCGAGTTAAAAAAATGGTATAAAATCATGCCGATGATTCTCATCCACTTCAGTCAACATGGAGCTTATCGTCGATGTGCAGGGCTCCAAGAGACCCGTCAACGAATTTGTCCTGAAGGAGATGTCCATCGTCAAACTCCATGAGAAGAATGCTGAACCGCTGACGCTCGCCTTTGACGCACCATTTGCATGGGACTCTTTACCGGCACAGTACAAAATGACAAACTAGTGGCTGGAACGCAATATCCATGGAATTCGATGACATCACAATGGCATACCATACGTGGCAGCTAGATAGATAATTCGAGAACTCTTGCATGGAGCTCCTGCCATCTATGCGAAGGGATTCGAAAAATGCGCATGGCTATCAAGATTTACAGATCCCGCGACAAACGTCATCGACTTGAAGTCATTGGACTATCCATCGCTGCAGAAGCTGCTGAAAATCATAAACTCCAAATGCCCCCCCCCCCCCCCCCATCATCCCTCCAACACGAACTGCGCCCATGAGAATGTAAAATTGGTGAAAAGCTGGTTGACTGAATACAAAGCGTGAGCGAGGGTTTTTTTTTTGAATGAATAAAAAACATTTCGATGAAAGTGTCATTTGTATTCTTTATTCTACGACGAAATCATCCGTCATTTACAATTCGATCAAACATATACATTTTTTACATAGTCAACACTAACTGTTGAAAACGATGGCAAGACGCTGTGGTGTAAACAGTTCGATGATGGTGTTCCAACGAATTTTTTTTTCCCCCGCCCACCATGTTCAGAGACGACGGAACTCGACACTGTTGTACTTTCCACCATTATACCGCATGCAGAGTTGACCATCGCGTGTCACTTGCAGCATACTCTCGAACATTTCCGGATCCTGATCGAAGGCCTTTACAAGTCGCGCCGGTAAGAAGACAGAGAACTCATCCGCGATGTCCACGATATAGAGTTTCCCAAATTTGGATTGTACGGCCCTCATGTCGGAGATTAGTCGTTCCGACTTAACGGGGAGTTCTGACAGCTTCTTCGTTGGGAGGAATTCCGTCATCCGGCCAACTTTGTTGATACTCGAGAGATCCATTTTCCCGCACTTTCAAAGTTCTTTTTAGATGTTGATGGTGCAGTGGAGTAGTACAGTCTGAGCTTGGCCCACGAAATTATAAGCTCCCTCGTAAGCCTCCCACTCAAATTGTCAAACCTCTCCCCTCTTTTCCAATCGTGAAAAACAGGTTTGAACACGTTCGAAAAACCCCGTACGTGGAGAATTTTCACAGCATTTTTTACACTCCCGACGTTGAGGTGGGGGTCCATCGATGTGATCTTTCATCTGTGGCGTATTATAATGCTCAAAGCATGGAAGATATGATATCACTTCACTGTCGTTCCGATGATGTTCCGGCAAACGATCCCACAATAAGCCAACATATTTACCCCAATATTTTAAGAGCAAGACCTTTGGAACCTGTTCGAGCTCGTTTTTGGTCAAGTCCAGGCGGTGCTTGGCTGGATGCAGTGCGTACATACTCGCACATGCGAACATCTTGACTTTATATTTCGGAATGGAGACCTCGACTTTTCAAGAGCTGCGCTCAAGTGGTCCATCCGCGGTCACAGCCTATGATCCCTATAGATTATAGTTTTTTCTGAGGAACCTGTCAGGACCTGTCTCGAGTGCCGGCGAGCGTGGAGACGAGGCGGATGCAATTGACATTGTCTTTCCGAATGGAACCAGCTGCATGTCATAAATATTGGGCTTTGAAAGGCCGCCCTTCACACACACAACACTCATCGACGACGGCTTCCCCCTCCCGCCAGTGGCTCCACGGACCACATGGGCTCCTCTGTGACGTCACACGCGCCCGGGCGACCTCCCCACGACCGTAGCGCCACCTTGGCTTCCCTACACGCAGGCACGCACGCACGCGGGCACGCATACAAGCATACACGCCGACCTCCCCACGACCGTAGTGCCACCTTGGCTTCCCTACGCGCATGCCCGCACGCACGCACGCACACACGCCGACCTTCCCACGACCGTAGCGCCACCTTGGCTTCCCTACACGCACGCACGCACGCACATACACACAAAACACTCATCGACGCCCCCCCCCCCCCCCCCCCGCCAGGCGCTTCATGGACCACATGACCCCCCCCCCCCGGCCCCTCCACATAGGCCTCTCTGTGACGTCACACGCACCCGGCGACCTCCCCTCGACGGCGGCGCCACCTTGGCTTCACCACTCTTGACACACCACCTCCCCTTGCGTTAGAACCGCTACAGCTATTCTACTCATGTTCCAGACAAAAGCTGTACCGTGTACCTGTAAGGGGGCCATTAAATGCGACCAATTTTTTTTATTTCGGTGGAAGTCCTAACACATAGTGAAGGTCACCTCCACTTTTAAAAATGGAAAGGTATATTTTTTCAACCATCTTGTTGTGCACCTCAAGCCGCATAAAAAACATCACGGGCCAAAGTCGTTTAAGGCCGTTCAAGGTCAATATCGATGATACAAATCTAAATATCTCGGATCACTACCAAATATTTGGTAGCGATCCGAGATATCTAGATTTGTCTAACCGATACTGACCTTGAATGACCTTGAACGAATTTGACCCCTAATGTTTTTTATACGGCTGGAGGTGCTCCACAAGATGGTTGAAAAAAATGTTCCATTCCATTTAAACACGTGGAAGTGACCTTCACTGTACGTCAGCGCCTCCACCGAAATGAAGAAATAGCCGCATTTGATGGCTCCTTTCACACGGTACAATTTTTGTCCGGAATATTTTTTATGACGCCGATAATTCAGGATAATGTCCGGAGATAATTTGATTGAAAGGCCATCAATGGTTTTTCAAATGAGAATATGATTTTTTTATTAAAACGTTGTAGCTGATATTCAGACGAATCCAACGACCTATAATATCATGACCTTGAAATTATATCATAGGTGTAAAATACCTATAAACTAAGACCTTGACAACAATTAATTTTTCACCACTTTATCAGACCTTCGAAATCAATCAAATTATATAGATATTTGGGATGGTTGCGTTAAATTATCCACCCTGTATATGGTCCATATATATATATATATGGCTGCGTCACATCTGACCCGACGACAAAATATCCGAAGACAAAATATCCGAGAGACAAAATTTCCGAAAGACAAAATATTCTCATGACACAACATCCGCGAGACAAAATCCTTAATCTCGTCCACCACATCAACGGGGTCGCGCGCAAAACCCCGTTGTGTGTGTGTGAGATAGTGGGGTGGGGGCATAATACGAATTTCTTTATTGCACCCAAACAAACAAACCAGAAGAAACAAACCCAAACATATCCGTCACATATTAATAATTTTCCTCCTTTTTGTGATGGAATACATTTCAACGGCATGACTGTACATTTGACATGGAATAATTTTCGACGGCACGACTGTACGCTTTAAACTGTATATAATATCGGCAGATATTTTGTCATGAGGGGATAAAACACCTTTGTGGAGTGTGTGAGATAATGGGGTGGGGGCGTAATACGAATTTCTTCATTGAACCCAAACAAACAAACCCAAACAAACAAACCAAAATAAAACAAAGAAACAAAACCAAAACAAACAAACAAACCCTAACATATCCGTCACATATTAATAATTTTCGTAATTTTTATGATGGAATTAATTTCATCGGCATGACTGTACACTTGACATGGAATAAATTTCAACGGCACGACTTTACACTTTAAACTGTATACAATATCGGCAGATATTTTGTCTTGCGGATATTTTGTCATGATGATATTTTGTTCTGCGCATATTGTGTTGTCGGATATTTTGTCGAGCATATTTTGTCGTCGGGTCAAAACGCGTATTACCATATATTGCAACGGGTTTTAATTCGTCACAAATAAATGTATAGGTTCGGGACTCGAACAGTGAAGAAATTAGTAGAAACCCAGGTATTTTTTTTGTGACAGAAAACGATTAATTCAGTTTTTCTGCCTCGATATAATCTAAAAATAACGCTGTGTATACGTATAATGTGTTGTTCGTGTTATCTTTGTACGTTTCGCAATATCTTTCTCGGTCGGTCAAATACTCATTAGGCGCGTGGTACAATTAGATCGGGCGGGATCATTTATCATAGATCGATATCTTTTACCCCCTCTTCCCTAGTCCTTTTGCTCCAGACGGCCCGAGTTGCGACGCGCTCTCGCCGGCGGCGCGGTAGATAACGATGCTTGGTCTAGGGCGACACGGCACTTTCCCTTGTATCTTTCCCTTAGAGCGCGTCGAGTCGGGGCGCGCTCTCACTCGTAGCGCAAGACTCGCGATCTACGTGCCGTAGGCTCTCTCTCCTCACGCGTCGATATCGATTCCCCTACCCGAGGCCTGCCCTCCGCGTAGGAGTGATCGACGCTCTCTCTCGATCAATTATCGCGCGTTGACAATTGATCTGCCCGGTCTTCGATCTTGACGTGCGATGTCGCCACCTACTGGTATACGGTAGTCTATCCGAGCGATTTGCCTCGAGCACTCGACTGGCCCTTTGTTTGCATAGATTTCGGCACGCTCGTTATTGCGTTATACCTCCTTGCCCTTTCTGTGATCCTGATACGCATTTATCGATAATCACGGTGTGTTTCTGTGCGTGCGTGCGTGTGTGTGTGTGTGTGTGTGCGTGCGTGTGTGTGCTTGTGTGTGCGTGCGTGTGTGTGTGTGTGTGTGTGTGTGTGTGTGTGTGTGTGTGCGCGTGCGCGTGCGTGCGTGCGTGTGCGTGTGTGTGTGTGTGTGTGTGTGTGTGTGTGTGTGTGTGTGTGTGTGTGTGTGTGTGTTTTGTATGACTGTCCCGTACAATATTTGAATATGCGCTTTCTTATCTCCTCCCTGGCAGTTTACATAACCACTGGATAACGGTTAGATTTTTCAGATGGTTGGAATTGGACAAAATTCTGCCGACTTTCTAACCGCATTTCTGACCACTACCCGTGATTTACTTAAGATACAAAGATGGTTAGAAAATTGGTTTAAAATTCGAATTACAACTCCGCCGAAAAGCGAGCACTTGTAATCGAATTTATAACCACTATCTGTGATGTGCCCAGGTTAAAAAGATGGTTAGAAATATGGTTGGAAATTTGAAATATAACCCTGCCGAAAAGCAACCACTCGTAATCAAAATTATAACCGTATTTATAACCACTATTCGTGATTCGCTTAAGTCAAAAAGCGAATAGTGGTTATAAATACGGTTACAAATTTGGTTACGAGTGGTTGCTTTTCGGTAGGGTTGTATTTCAAATTTCCAACCATATTTCTATCCTTCTTTCTAGCTTGAGCAAATGACGGATCGTGGTTATAAATACGGTTATAAATTTGGTTACAAGTGGTTGCTTTTCGGCAGGGTTGTCATTCGAATTTCAAACCCACTTTCTAACCATCTTTCTAACATGAGCAAATCACGGGTAGTGGTCAAAAACACGGTTAGAAAGTCGGCAAAACTTTGTCCAAATACAACGGTTAGTTTTTTGGTTATAAAACCGGTATGAATGAATGGTTGGGCAAACTGCCAGAGCTAGTATAATGTTTCTCGTATCTTCCAAATTTTATATTTTTCTGTTATATATATCCGTAACGCTCGCTCATTAAAATACCTTCTCGGACTCTATTTTCTCCTACTATAATTTTCCTACCTATTTAGCGATAATTGTTCGCTACGTTTAAGATATTAACTTTCCTTATTGCTCTTTTTATTTTTCTTTGATCTTTCAATATTCTCTTACTAAATAAAATGTATTTCAATTGTTCTTCTTTTTTGTTCCTTAACGTTCCGTGTTCCATGCGTTTCCGATCCACTAGGGATGTACTCGATCCAGCAGTACTAATTAATTTCCAAATCGAAGATACTGTTCTAATGCTTTTTAGGCGTGACTCCTATTTTTCCTTGTTTCTCAACGTTCCGTATTCTCAGCGTTTCCTGTCCACTAGGGATGTACTTTGCTAAGCAGTTCTAGTCGATCCACGAGGGATTAAATTCTCTTCCGTATTCCCTTAATTCAAGTAGTGGGCTTATCCTGATTTTACCGCTTTTCCCTCTTCTCTTCTGTATTCCTCTAATTCAATTAGTGGAACGTCCAAATAAATGTTGCTTCTGTGATGTGTGGCCGTTACTTTCCCTTTGTTATTGTCAGCCTTTAATTCAATTAGCGTGCTATACCTCGTTTTTCTGTGGGTCATACCTACTTGACCCTGTTTCTGTGTTGGTCTGCTTTTCTCTTACCCCTTCTCTTTCCCTAAATCGGTTAACACTTTTAACTATTGGGGCCATAGTTTATCGGTTTGTCCACGAGACGGTCCGTTCCGTCTATATATATATTGTTACGTCCTGGTATTATTTGTTCTTACCGTGGTCGTAAACGACGCTTCGGTTTCGGTCAGCTAGGAGAGACCGGAGATTGGAGCGATGTCGAGTGACAGACGAATCCTTTTTGGTTAATAATTTGAATAAAACCCACTTACCTTTTCGCTGATGCTTAAGGTATATGTGACGAGTGGTGATATCTGCGACACGGTCAAGCTGGTTTGGCGATCCCTCTTTCTCGGGCCAGCCGGTATATAGCCGACGGCGATTGGAAAGAGACGAGTGGAGAATGACGGGTGCAACCGTTGTTCGCGGATATATTCGCGCGGGTGAAATTAAAACGGAACTCCGCACGATAAATATTTAAAACAATAAAATTATATTCAAAAGTAGCGGCATAAATGTTGTGGTACAATTTAGTTGATGAGCTTGGATTTTAGATTGTTTGTCTTAGATTGTTTTAGATTGACTGACTGCCCTTTTGAATTTATCTTACTGACTTCGACTGTCTTGTCGGAGTCAGTCGAAAATGCTTAGGCCGAGGTTCCCATGATCTGCGTTTGATGCATTCAGCATTTTCTCACGGCGAACCGTCTCACGGCGTTCGTCGCTGCTGACTTGTGTTTTCTTATGTCTAGGCGAGCGGTTCGTCTCTTCGAATAATTATTTTATTAACGTAATTTATTACGTTAATTATTTATTAAATCCCGCATAATTGTATGGGGCAAAGTATCGAAACGAATCTCCAGGACGTAACACCTCCCCTCTTTAAGAAGAACGCTATGCTTGGGCTTAGCGTTCGATGAGGAAAGCGTTCGTTGAGTTTCGTTTTGAGATTTTGCTTTCTTATTTCAATACGCTTATAATATTTCCCTTTATTTCGAGGATTATCGACCGGAGAAAAATGATTAATTTTGTAAATAAAAAAAATATATATATTTTCGGATTTTCCTTTTATTTTGTGTTCGATGCGTTTTCTTCTTTAATTCTTCAGGTGTTGGTTTGTTGGTTGGTGTTGTCGTTCTTGAATGTCGTTGCGTCGTTTCGATGTCTCAGTGGTCCTGTAGACGTGTCCTTACGTTGGCTCGGAGGTTTCTCGTGGCACGTGTCCGACGGAGGCTCAGAGGTCGCGAGGGCGTGTTCAATCGTCTTCGATCGCTTTGTTAGTTCGAGGACTTCGCATCGTTATGAATTTTTGAAAAAAAAAAAAAATTATGTTACTTTTAGAAAAAATGTTTTTTCATTTTTTTTTTAAATCTAAATTGGATGCACTGCTGCAGCTCTGTATGCGAGAAACGAACAGCCGTGCTGAGAGTTCGGGGTTGACGCCAGCCAAGCTCGTTGTTGACGTGGCTATTGGTAGTTGAGGATAGGGCGTCCGCTTTGGTGGTTCGGGCGGCGGAGTGAGTTCACGTTGCTTTTCTTCCATCCAGCTTCCGTCCAGCTTCGATGTCTTGGTTGCGTCGCATGTTTTTACGATGCGCCAAGGTGACAAGCAGTCCGGTAATCGAGCTCCATATTGCTCCGAGATGTATGCTCCATCCGTATAATGCGTGGAGGGCGTATCCCTGGATGCATGTGTCGGTTATGAATTTAATTGCTGCGAGCACCAGAAGCACACCGACGACACCTCCGCTAGCTGAGCCGAACTTCATGAAGCCGTTCCAAAATTTAGCTGCTGCATTGTGAGCGATGTGGTTGAGCGTTTCTTCGTCAAGAAATTCGCGAATTGATACGCTACCGGCCGGTACTTGGTATCCAATTGTTCCCCGAGCGATGTTGTTGAACAAGGCCGGTTTTTCGGCCGGGAACATAATTCGTTCTCGGAGTTTATTGATGTCGGTTTCG
Source organism: Ophion ellenae (assembly GCA_963210295.1). Taxonomy (NCBI): domain Eukaryota; kingdom Metazoa; phylum Arthropoda; class Insecta; order Hymenoptera; family Ichneumonidae; genus Ophion; species Ophion ellenae. The sequence continues at coordinate 10,750,788 of OY723395.1, read as the reverse complement.
GAATATATGCCACTACTGGCAAGATTTCCAGGTGATGCGTATTTCCATTTTGGTTCCGATAGTGGTGCCAAATATTATGGTGGCAAAACTTCTATCGGATTTGGCGAGAGTTTGTACCAGGTCCCTTCGATTTGGTACTGTGCAGGAACTACGGGGTCGCAATTTATTTGCGTCGCTGTTTTTACGAGCATTCGCGACGTTGCCGAAAGGTAGTACGACTGGTTCCTGTAGGTGACTGGGAGCTCTTGGTAACACTCCTCGGTTTGCCGTATTTTGCACTCGACGGGAACGCACTTGATAATGTGCGCGACTTCTCCCGCGATGACTGACATGTAACTGGGGCCCTTCATGACGTTTCGAGCAAATCTTTCGAGCAATAGCGCAGCAATTGACAACGCGCCTTGAAGTATTTGCCTTTCGAGGTTGCACCTCTGCGTAACTACGTCCTTGTAGAGGCTTTTCATTTGTTTTCGGACGTGTTTCTCGACGTAAATGAATTTCGAGTTGATGTACGAAAACATGTCGAGATTGTTCACCGAGATTTTTCTTTCGGTGGCGAATGACTGTCCCTTTTCGGTTTCCAGGATGAATAATTTTGGGTGTTCGGTTTTTATGAGCATACCCGCAAACGAGGTACTCGGAAGTTTTAGCTAGCGCGAGCGTGGTTTGTTCGGTCACGAGCGTGTACACGTCGGGCAATCGCGATCCATCTTCGATTATGGTGAATTTGGAGGCCATTCCTTCGTAGAGAATGTCGTACATCTCGAAGTTGCACGTGTCGGGTGGTGTAGTTATCTAAAATACGTTGTTCCCATCGATGTCGATGGAGTTGCCATCTGCTAATTGGCGTTGCGTTCCTGATTGGAGTGTTATCCTCCCGCCTTGCAGATTGACCACTGCCTGGTCGTTGAACAGCGATATCTTCACCGATGCTTGTACGAAAACCCCGCTCCATGTTCCGAACGGGTCGCTGTACTGAGTTCCTTTGCATCTCCCGTTCGCCGACGTCGACCCAGCTAACGTGATGCTTCTCGTTGTGGTGTCGTTGCGACGGAGTCCGTGGATTTCGGCTGAATAACCGAATCGGATAACTCCAGTTTCGTGTACGGGACGGCACGATGTCTTGTCCAGTTCGTGTAGGTATTCTTGGAAACCGTTGATGACCAATGAATTGTAAGATGACATTCCGCAATAATGCACGAGGCGAGATATTTTGACTCGACATTGTACTACTGCGGTGTCCGAAAATTCTGACAATTGAAGCAGCTGTATGTACGTCTGCGTTGGTTCGAGCTCTTTTAACGGGATGTGGCATTCTTTGACGTCGTTTAGGGACAAAGTCGTGACGTTCAGCGTTGATCCTCCACAGTCGTAACCGACGAGGCCCTCGATTTCGTGTAGCTCTCCGATCAGTACGAGCGTTGCGACTAGGACGAACATGTGACTGAACCTCTGGTCGGCTTTTCCCATTTTCCTCACGTTCTGCAAAAGTATTATTACCATAATTTCGTTTTCCTCAATTTGTTCGCGTGAACTATTTTAGGTTTGCCTCTATGTTTAATGTTGACATTAGAGTCCGTAAGGATTTCGAGAACTTCGCAAGGATCGGTGTATTGATCACAGAATTTTCCGATTTAAGGTTCTTTTAGGAGAAGGACCATGTCCCCGACTTTAAAGTTTTGGATGTTTCGTTTTCGATCGTAGTACGTTTTAGATCTTTCTTTCGCGACTCGCAATTTTTCGGCGGCGAGTTCCTGGAGGCCATGGATTTTTGTGAACAGTCCTCGTAAGTATTCTGCGTACGTCGGCTCGTGTTCTTCGATTCTGTCGCTCTTGGCTGGTTGTCTTGCTAATTTTCCAAACACGAGCTCGTGCGGTGTGAAACCCGTACCCTCGTGCTGGCTGGTGTTGTACGAAAACATGGCCATTTCCAGGTATTCGTCCCAATCATTTTCTTTGTCAACGTAGTGCTTGAGCCACTCGACGAGGACGTGGTGTGAACGTTCGATGGATCCGTTTGACTGCGGATGAAATGACGTGGTCTTGTACTGTTTGATCCGGAATTTTCTGGCCAAACTTCTCGTGAGACCACTGCAGAAATTTATACCTTGGTCCGTCAGGATTTCCTTCGGCGCACGGGAAACGAGTGACGAAGTTTTTAACGAAGGCGAAGAATGAACGATGTCCGATGCCCTCGTGTGCTGTAAAAGCGATTGCTAACGAATATTTTATCAAAAGATCTTGTATCGTTAGGATGTTCGTGTTGCCTTACGAGTAGCGGGGAACGGGCCCAGGATGTCCATCGCAATTCTGTCGAAGGCACTGCCCGGGGTGTCTGTTATCCGCATCGGTTACCTCGTTTTGACTCGGACGAGTTTTTTCAATTGACAACTACGGCATTGTTGGACGTACTCTTGAATTTGAGCTTTCATGTTTGTCCAGAAGGAATTTTCCCGAATTCGCTTGAAAGTTTTAGTGACACCCTTGTGTCCACCAGCCATCGAATCGTGGCATTCTTCAATGATGTCTCTTCTTTCTTCCGGGGGAGCGACGCGTACGAGTTGATCGCAAATCGTGAGTTGTATTGGTAGGTCGTTACGTGGCTTTCTACCATTGACAGCGTGTCTGCCCAGGGAATATTGTCCAAACGTTTGTTTTCGCGATGCTTACTGATTTTAACATTAGTTCAGCCATGCCATCGCGAAGAGATTCCATGGAGTCGTTCAAATATTCCCTCGCGACATTAGCTCTCAGATCGTTTTTTATTGGCAACCCGATTAATACGCGGTTCCCGACGCGTTCTACTCCCGCTCGTAAGAGATTGTGATTTTGATATATCGGTAAGATCAATGCGGATGCCAAGTCCTTGGCTCCGTCGTCTACCGGTTGGTTTTTTGTTGTTACGAAAAATACTAGATTATCTTTTCACATTGATAGTGTATTCCTGGTTTCAATTATCCTGAAACTTTCGGCCGGTTCCGGCGAACCTGATCCACTCGAGTCGGCCGAAGAATCGGTTGAACTTACTGAGACATTATCGGGTGCGACTGAATCTTCGTCGCTGGATATTTCGTTAATTTCGGAATCGTCATCGTTAACAGGATTTGCTGACGGCAGTTCGGTCGCGAAGTTTTGCGAACTGCCGCCTTGTCCTTCGTCAGCCGATTCTCCTTGCGCGACTTTTCGTTTTTTCGCGCTGTGAAAGACGATTTCGTCTTCGTCGTCGGATACTTCGGGATGTGCTCTAGTCCGTACCGGTGTTAAAAGGAAAACTGATTTATTGCGCTCAGGGGGGTTGTGTGACAATGCATCGGCGTTACTGTTTGCCCTCCCTGGCTTGTAAATAATTTTGTATTGATAATTCGCCAATTTGAAACGCCAGGCGACCAGTCGATTAGCAGGATCCTTCACCGAGTGCAGCCAAACCAATGGTTTGTGGTCTATCATCAGTGAAAACTCCCTACCGTAGACGTACGGTCTGAAATAATTTACGCAATACACAATCGCTAGTAGAATAGCTGTAGCGGTTCTAACTCAAGGGGAGGTGGTGTGTCAAAAGTGGTGAAGCCAAGGTGGCGCCACCGTCGTGCGGAGGTCGCCGGGCGCGTGTGACGTCACAGAGCGGCCTATGTGGGGGGGGGGTCATGTGGTCCGTGCAGCGACTGGGGGGGGGGGGGGGTCGATGAGTGTTTTGTGTGTATGTGCGTGCGTGCATGCGTGCGTGCGTGCATGCGTGTAGGAAAGCCAAGGTGGCGCTGCGGTCGTGGGGAGGTCGGCGTATGTGCGTGCGTGCTTGCGTGTAGGGAAGCCAAGGTGGCGCTACGGTCGTGGGGAGGTCGGCATGTGTGCGTGCGTGCGTGCGTGTAGGGAAGCCAAGGTAGCGCTACGGTCGTGGGGAGGTCGGCGTGCGTGCGTGCGTGCGTGCGTGCGTGCGTGCGTGCGTGCGTGCGTGCGTGCGTGCGTGCGTGTGTGTGTGTGTGTGTGTGTGTGTGTGTGTGTGTGTGTGTGTGTGTGTGTGTGTGTAACGTTGTCTCTTAAGAAGTCACGTATAGGGCTAAGAAAAGGTGCATGAATTTATCCAGATGTTCTTTTTTTCAACTATCTCGACGGAGGCTCATGTCCGAGACGCCGTTATTCGCGGCAACGTTTCAACCACCTCGTCCGAAAGTCTCAAATTTTACGACTCTTTTTTTTCTTACGTCGAGCGCCAGGGACCGTCATACCCTATCGCTTCGCATGTGCAACTTGAGCCTCATCATTCCATAGGTCCACACTTGAAAACCCATAAAATTTTACGACAGCATGTGACGAAGACAGTGATCCGGGGGAAAAAATGAATTTCCATTGTACAGGGCTTTAGTTTTTCATCTCTGAATGATAATATATACAAGGAGTGCAACGTCAAGCCTTGATGCCGACACTTGAGATCATGCAAGTCTGGACAAGTTAGCCCCATGGTTAAACTCATCATCGTCATCATCGGCGATATCAATAACGTCTTCGTCTACCCCAACTTCCACTTCGTCGTCATGGGCGATATTCACGACAACCTCCATCTCATCATCGACGAGATTGATCACTTCAATTTGGTTCGACATTTTTCTTAACGGATTTTCCGTTTTCCGAGTCTTCCACAAGGATACCTCGGAGGTTGAAGACTGGAATGGCGAAAACTGCTGTTCCGATCCTTCTTCGGATTTCGATTTTTGGATCCTCATAGGCTTATAGTAGGGTGGGGGCTTATTGTAGAAAAAAGCCTTGCAAGATACTGCATCCTGGCCAGGGGATAAACGAAAAGTTTTTTTTCTTTAACTATCCCTGTAGGGGTAGGCATCTGCTGTCCAGAAAAGTGTGCACTCATAGAGGTGAAAGCTGGCCAGGCTCGCCAATCATTGACTTTCGCGATCTCTGCAGAACCGCGTCTAGGTCATGGAGACTGAACTGGCGTATTATAAAGAGCATCTTAGAGTCTTTAATATATATTGCCACGTGTTCCAGTATGTATGAAGTCCAGCCTGTCACGAATCATAGCGCTCTTCGCAGAGCAACATCAAACCTATTCAAGTGACACTTGAGGCTATACAGTTTTGACCAAATCAGCCTTATTCTAAAGACAATTTTTTTTGTTCGTCGACGTTCAATGCCAGCCTCCGAGCATAGGGAACATTTTGAAAAAATAACGTTCCGCTCAAGTAATGTCTTGGCTATCCAAAACACATACGAAAACGAGGTATTTATTACAAAACGATCAACTTTGTGGATCTATGGCCGGAGAATTTTTTTTTTTTTTTAGGCTTCGACCACTGATCCCACTGCATGCACCATTTGAGCATAGATGCACTCGCGGTCTGGAATACTCACAAAAATACTTTTATTTTTTGCTCCCGCTGAACCCCGATCGGCTCGTTCTGCGTGTGTATTTATTTTTCATGCTTTCCATGTTAAAAGATATCAACGTGATATTGAAAAACTCTGGTGGAGGTGATTCTATTACATTTTCCGAGCTAGAAGGGAACGACAAAAATATTTTCTGATGGGAGACCATTTTTAATCGTCGGCAGCGCTCAAAAGTGACCACACTTTGAATGAAGCAGTGAGTTCACATATCTCTCTGGCAAGACTTTTCAACTCGTTAATATGGAGAACAGCAATGAACCATCAGAAGAAATGTTGCACAACCAAGCCACGCTCTTAAGTTCGATCGACGACTTTGCTGTGTGGGAGATATAGATCGTCGAGTTCATCGAAGTACTGAAATCGCAAAGCCGAATTAAGCGCCAACGATTATCAACTAAACATCAATAGTCATTGATAGGCCAAATACCGAATCTGGAAGGATTGAAGTATTTCATGTACAGGCATTCTATATGCATGGGTGCAGGACACAGCGGTGATGGGTTAATGTGGCGAGCACTCGACTTGAACGCCTGATGGTCTATACTTTAAGTTCTGCTCGATGAATTTCAACAACGTGGAAGTGGTTGAGCTTTACAAAAGATACGCAATCTTACAATAAATGTAAATAAGTATAAATCAATACGCGTTAAATGTTATATCTCATTGCCACGGGAAATAATGATTATGAGGGCTGCGATTAATGTGCAATCCAGAGATAATGCACGTTTCGCATGGGTGACAGTTACAGCTTTATACCTAGCCGAACGAAACGGTGACCACGGATCTTCTTACATGCATTATTCAACGGTATTGAATCTATCGAATATTGAATTCCCAATAACTATAGGTCAAGTTTTAAATAAAATTGTGCTTCAAAACAATTTATCCATTAATGTGTGTACCACCGAAGAAGACATTGCTCCGATACGCATGGCTCAACATAAAAAGAAGAAAAGCATATCAATTTGCTGTACATACAAGATACCGAAGATGACAATGTATGACATATCACATAGATAAAGAACCTGTCAAGCCTCGTGAGCGCAGAACAGAGACAACCATTAAAAAATATATGTATGCCATTGGTGTATGAAGTTAACACAATTACTATATCGTCATATGTGCTAGACGAATTAAACAACAATCTATTATTTCGCCGGTGTCGGCATTACTTTAGATCAACGGATAAACTGCAATCACATGAGATCGATCATGGAGCAATAAAGCACTGCGCCATCCGACCATCAAATGATACTAATAAGTGGCTTCAAATCATCAACTCCAATTGGAAAGCAACACATCCATTCACTGTAAATGCCTACTTGGAGTGTTTTGTTAACTAATTATAGAGAGAAGATGAGAGTGTGCAAAGATTGATGCGAAGAACGTAGCAGAGGATATGTATCAATATCATGAAGTATTTACTATTGATTACCACATGTGTTTTTCATATGATGAATCACTATCATAGTATCGATCACATCACAGCGCCGATTTCATATCATAGTTTGTGACAGAACTGGAAAAACTAGTGCTGTACAGAAAGTAGATTTTCTACGAAAATTAATGCTCGTCATGAGTTAATTCTAATACCTTCACGCTGTGGCAATAATTGTGCATTCAGTCATCATCAACTACTAGAGGTAGAAGTTGAATTACTCAAGATACATTGGCGTATGCCCCACATAATATTAGATGAGATCAATAAATTATCATTACATCGACCATTGGAAAGTGGGCGACACTTGAATGTGGGTTTTCGCTCTTGGGATCTATACGACTGTCCATCGCTTCAAAGCACAACGAAACATTCATGGACCGTAAAAGCTGCCTCCCAACTAGAGAAACCAAAATATGTAATTGGTGCGGTGCAGACTGGCAAAAAAGATAATGTATGGCAAAGGACATTATATTATTCACCGACTGCAAAGTCACAAGTGCTAAACTTTATCTCAATTCAGGATTCTTTTCTCAAGATGACTCGAATATGGACTTCAAAAAAGTTTCGACATTTTGTTCAATAGGTACTCTCGATTTTGTAAATACCATTATGACTGCAATAGTGATCGTTCTTTACTAACCATCGCTGAGTCTTAATGTAACGACCCTCTCACGGTTAATGATTGATCGCATCAGAAATATGTAATTGGTGGCTGAATCATAAAGATTCATGCAAATAAAATAAATGTCACATTATGTACTTTTTATTCTCCTCACCCCGTACTTAGTTATGTCAGCATCACCGGCTATCGGATTGTGCAACTGAAAACAATATTACTTTCGAATGTGAAACTCATTTTTTTTTATGGAATTTGATTGAAAATAAATTAATATAATCGCCCAATGATAATCGAAAACATTCATCGGTATACGTTCGTTAGACGTTCGTGAGCCGTTTGTTGGAAGTTTGCGAGGCATTCGAAGATTTTCGATAGTCGTTCATGAAACGTTCCAGAGACTTCCGAAGACATTCATACGATGTTCGAAGCCATTTAAGAGACGTTCGAAAACATTCATAAGACGTTTGAAGACATTCATCAGAGGTGCGAAGACCTTCGGAGAAGTTCGAAGACGTTCAAGAGATCTGTGACGATATTTATAATACGTTTAAAGACATTGGTGAGGGGTTCGAAGTCGTTTAAGAGACTTTAAAAGACATTTACAAGGGGTTTGAAGACGTTCAAGAAACTTTCGAATACGTTCAAGAGACTTTCGACGACATTCATAATACGTTTGAAGACATTCATGAGACTTTCGACGACATTCATAAGACGTTTGAAGAGGTGCATGAGGCCTTCAAAGAGTTTCAAGAGACTTTCTACGACGATATGAGACGTTTGAAGATGTTCGTGAGTTATTCAAAAAACTTTCGAAAACGTTCATAAGAAGTTTGAAGACATTCATGAGAGGTGCGAAGACCTTCAGTGACGTTCGAAGACATTCAAGAGATCTTTAACGATATTCATAATACGTTTGAAACATCGATGAGGGGGTTCGACGACGTTTTAGAGACTTTCAAAGACATTCACGAGGGGTTTGACGACGTTCAAGAAACTTTCGAATACGTTCAAGAGACTTTCGACGACATTCATAATACGTTTGATTACATTCATGAGGGATTCGAAGACGCTTGAGAGACTTTCAAAGACGTTCACGAGGGGTTCGAAGACGTTTAAGAGACTTTCGACGGCGTACATAATATGTTTGAAGACATTCATGTGGGGTTCGAAGATGCTTAAGAGACTTTCAAAGACATTCACGAGAGGTGCGAAGACATTCAGAAACTTTCGAAGGCATTCAAGAGTTCTTTGACAATATTCATAATACGTTTGAAGACATCGATGAGAGGATCGACGATGTTTTAGAGACTTTCAAAGACATTCACGGAGGGTTTGAAGACGGTCAAGAAACTTTCGAATACGTTCGAGAGACTTTCGACGACATTCATAATACGTTTGATTACATTCATGAGGGATTCGAAGACGCTTGAGAGACTTTTAAAGACGTTCACGAGAGGTTCGAAGACGCTTAAGAGACTTTTGAAGACATTCACGAGAGGTGCGAAGACATTCAGAAACTTTCGAAGACATTCAAGAGTTCTTTGACAATATTCATAATACGTTTGAAGACATCGATGAGAGGATCGACGATGTTTTAGAGACTTTCGAAGACATTCACGAAGGGTTTGAAGGCGTTCGAGAAACTTTCGAATACGTTCGAGAGACTTTCGGCCACATTCATAATACGTTTGAAGACATTCATGATGGGTTCGAAGACGCCTGAGAGACTTTCAAAGACCTTCACGAGAGGTTCGAAGACGTTCAAGAGACTTTCGACGACATTCATGAGTTCTTTGACAATATTCATAATACGTTTGAAGACATCGATGAGAGGATCGACGATGTTTTAGAGATTTTCAAAGACATTCACGGAGGGTTTGAAGACGTTCAAGAAACTTTCGAATACGTTCAAGAGACTTTCGACGACATTCATAATACGTTTGATTACATTCACGAGGGATTCGAAGACGCTTGAGAGACTTCCAAAGACGTTCACGAGGGGTTCGAAGACGTTTAAGAGACTTTCGACGGCGTACATAATATGTTTGGAGACATTCATGTGGGGTTCGAAGATGCTTAAGAGACTTTCGAAGACATTCACGAGAGGTGCGAAGACATTCAGAAACTTTCGAAGGCATTCAAGAGTTCTTTGACAATATTCATAATACGTTTGAAGACATCGATGAGAGGATCGACGATGTTTTAGTGACTTTCAAAGACATTCACGGAGGGTTTGAAGACGGTCAAGAAACTTTCGAATACGTTCGAGAGACTTTCGACGACATTCATAATACGTTTGATTACATTCATGAGGGATTCGAAGACGCTTGAGAGACTTTTAAAGACGTTCACGAGAGGTTCGAAGACGCTTAAGAGACTTTTGAAGACATTCACGAGAGGTGCGAAGACATTCAGAAACTTTCGAAGACATTCAAGAGTTCTTTAACAATATTCATAATACGTTTGAAGACATCGATGAGAGGATCGACGATGTTTTAGAGACTTTCGAAGACATTCACGAAGGGTTTGAAGGCGTTCGAGAAACTTTCGAATACGTTCGAGAGACTTTCGGCCACATTCATAATACGTTTGAAGACATTCATGTTGGGTTCGAAGACGCTTGAGAGACTTTCAAAGACCTTCACGAGAGGTTCGAAGACGTTCAAGAGACTTTCGACGACATTCATGAGTTCTTTGACAATAATCATAATACGTTTGAAGACATCGATGAGAGGATCGACGATGTTTTAGAGATTTTCAAAGACATTCACGGAGGGTTTGAAGACGTTCAAGAAACTTTCGAATACGTTCAAGAGACTTTCGACGACATTCATAATACGATTGATTACATTCACGAGGGATTCGAAGACGCTTGAGAGACTTTCAAAGACGTTCACGAGGGGTTCGAAGACGTTTAAGAGACTTTCGACGGCGTACATAATATGTTTGAAGACATTCATGTGGGGTTCGAAGACGCTTAAGATACTTTTAAAGACATTCACGAGAGGTGCGAGGACATTCAGAAACTTTCGAAGACATTCAAGAGTTCTTTGACAATATACATAATACGTTTGATGACATCGATGATGTTTTAGAGACTTTCAAAGACATTCACGAAGGGTTTGAAGGCGTTCGAGAAACTTTCGAATACGTTCGAGAGACTTTCGGCCACATTCATAATACGTTTGAAGACATTCATGAGGGGTACGAAGACGCTTGAGAGACTTTCAAAGACCTTCACGAGAGGTTCGAAGACGTTCAAGAGACTTTCGACGACATTCATGATACGTTTGAAGACATTCATGTGGGGTTCGAAGACGCTTAAGAGACTTTCAAATACATTCACGGGAGGTTTGAAGACGTTCAAGAGGCTTTCGAAGACGTTCAGAAATCTTCGACGACATGCATAATACGATCTTCGACAACATCCATAAACCGAAGACATTTATGACGTTTGAGTTTCGCTGTCATACATTCACAACAATTCGCTGTCATACATTACAAACTCAAACGTCATGAATGTGTTCGGTTTATGGATGTCGTCGAAGATCGTATTATGCATGTCGTCGAAGATTTCTGAACGTCTTCGAAAGCCTCTTGAACGTCTTCAAACCTCCCGTGAATGTATTTGAAAGTCTCTTAAGCGTCTTCGAACCCCACATGAATGTCTTCAAACGTATCATGAATGTCGCCGAAAGTCTCTTGAACGTCTTCGAACCTCTCGTGAAGGTCTTTGAAAGTCTCTCAAGCGTCTTCGTACCCCTCATGAATGTCTTCAAACGTATTATGAATGTGGCCGAAAGTCTCTCGAACGTATTCGAAAGTTTCTCGAACGCCTTCAAACCCTTCGTGAATGTCTTTGAAAGTCTCTAAAACATCATCGATGTCTTCAAACGTATTATGTATATTGTCAAAGAACTCTTGAATGTCTTCGAAAGTTTCTGAACGTCCTCGCACCTCTCGTGAATGTCTTTAAAAGTCTCTTAAGCGTCTTCGAACCCCACATGAATGTCTTCAAACATATTATGTACGCCGTCGAAAGTCTCTTAAACGTCTTCGAACCCCTCGTGAACGTCTTTGAAAGTCTCTCAAGCGTCTTCGAATCCCTCGTGAATGTAATCAATCGTATTATGAATGTCGTCGAAAGTCTCTTGAACGTATTCGAAAGTTTCTTGAACGTCTTCAAACCCTCCGTGAATGTCTTTGAAAATCTCTAAAACATCGTCGATCCTCTCATCGATGTCTTCAAACGTATTATGAATATTGTCAAAGAACTCATGAATGTCGTCGAAAGTCTCTTGAACGTCTTCGAACCTCTCGTGAAGGTCTTTGAAAGTCTCTCAAGCGTCTTCGAACCCATCATGAATGTCTTCAAACGTATTATGAATGTGGCCGAAAGTCTCTCGAACGTATTCGAAAGTTTCTCGAACGCCTTCAAACCCTTCGTGAATGTCTTCGAAAGTCTCTAACACATCGTCGATCCTCTCATCGATGTCTTCAAACGTATTATGAATATTGTCAAAGAACTCTTGAATGTCTTCGAAAGTTTCTGAATGTCTTCGCACCTCTCGTGAATGTCTTCAAAAGTCTCTTAAGCGTCTTCGAACCTCTCGTGAACGTCTTTAAAAGTCTCTCAAGCGTCTTCGAATCCCTCATGAATGTAATCAAACGTATTATGAATGTCGTCGAAAGTCTCTCGAACGTATTCGAAAGTTTCTTGACCGTCTTCAAACCCTCTGTGAATGTCTTTGAAAGTCTCTAAAACATCGTCGATCCTCTCATCGATGTCTTCAAACGTATTATGAATATTGTCAAAGAACTCTTGAATGCCTTCGAAAGTTTCTGAATGTCTTCGCACCTCTCGTGAATGTATTTGAAAGTCTCTTAAGCATCTCCGAACCCCACATGAATGTCTTCAAACATATTATGTACGCCGTCGAAAGTCTCTTAAACGTCTTCGAACCCCTCGTGAACGTCTTTGAAAGTCTCTCAAGCGTCTTCGAATCCCTCATGAATGTAATCAAACGTATTATGAATGTCGTCGAAAGTCTCTTGAACGTATTCGAAAGTTTCTTGAACGTCGTCAAACCCCTCGTGAATGTCTTTGAAAGTCTCTAAAACGTCGTCGAACCCCCTCATCGATGTCTCAAACGTATTATGAATATCGTTAAAGATCTCTTGAATGTCTTCGAACGTCACTGAAGGTCTTCGCACCTCTCATGAATGTCTTCAAACTTCTTATGAACGTTTTCGAAAGTTTTTTGAATAACTCACGAACATCTTCAAACGTCTCATATCGTCGTAGAAAGTCTCTTGAAACTCTTTGAAGGCCTCATGCACCTCTTCAAACGTCTTATGAATGTCGTCGAAAGTCTCATGAATGTCTTCAAACGTATTATGAATGTCGTCGAAAGTCTCTTGAACGTATTCGAAAGTTTCTTGAACGTCTTCAAACCCCTTGTAAATGTCTTTTAAAGTCTCTTAAACATCGTCGATCCTCTCATCGGTGTCTTCAAACGTATTATGAATATTGTCAAAGAACTCTTGAATGTCTTCGAAAGTTTCTGAATGTCTTCGCACCTCTCGTGAATGTCTTCAAAAGTCTCTTAAGCGTCTTCGAACCTCTCGTGAACGTCTTTAAAAGTCTCTCAAGCGTCTTCGAATCCCTCATGAATGTAATCAAACGTATTATGAATGTCGTCGAAAGTCTCTCGAACGTATTCGAAAGTTTCTTGACCGTCTTCAAACCCTCCGTGAATGTCTTTGAAAGTCTCTAAAACATCGTCGATCCTCTCATCGATGTCTTCAAACGTATTATGAATATTGTCAAAGAACTCTTGAATGCCTTCGAAAGTTTCTGAATGTCTTCGCACCTCTCGTGAATGTCTTTGAAAGTCTCTTAAGCATCTTCGAACCCCACATAAATGTCTTCAAACATATTATGTACGCCGTCGAAAGTCTCTTAAACGTCTTCGAACCCCTCGTGAACGTCTTTGAAAGTCTCTCAAGCGTCTTCGAATCCCTCATGAATGTAATCAAACGTATTATGAATGTCGTCGAAAGTCTCTTGAACGTATTCGAAAGTTTCTTGAACGTCGTCAAACCCCTCGTGAATGTCTTTGAAAGTCTCTAAAACGTCGTCGAACCCCCTCATCGATGTCTCAAACGTGTTATGAATATCGTTGAAGATCTCTTGAATGTCTTCGATCGTCACTGAAGGTCTTCGCACCTCTCATGAATGTCTTCAAACTTCTTATGAACGTTTTCGAAAGTTTTTTGAATAACTCACGAACATCTTCAAACGTCTCATATCGTCGTAGAAAGTCTCTTGAAACTCTTTGAAGGCCTCATGCACCTCTTCAAACGTCTTATGAATGTCGTCGAAAGTCTCATGAATGTCTTCAAACGTATTATGAATGTCGTCGAAAGTCTCTTGAACGTATTCGAAAGTTTCTTGAACGTCTTCAAACCCCTTGTAAATGTCTTTTAAAGTCTCTTAAACGACTTCGAACCCCTCACCAATGTCTTTAAACGTATTATAAATATCGTCACAGATCTCTTGAACGTCTTCGAACTTCTCCGAAGGTCTTCGCACCTCTGATGAATGTCTTCAAACGTCTTATGAATGTTTTCGAACGTCTCTTAAATGGCTTCGAACATCGTATGAATGTCTTCGGAAGTCTCTGGAACGTTTCATGAACGACTATCGAAAATCTTCGAATGCCTCGCAAACTTCCAACAAACGGCTCACGAACGTCTAACGAACGTATACCGATGAATGTTTTCGATTATCATTGGGCGATTATATTAATTTATTTTCAATCAAATTCCATACAAAAAAAATGAGTTTCACATTCGAAAGTAATATTGTTTTCAGTTGCACAATCCGATAGCCGGTGATGCTGACATAACTAAGTACGGGGTGAGGAGAATAAAAAGTACATAATGTGACATTTATTTTATTTGCATGAATCTTTATGATTCAGCCACCAATTACATATTTCTGATGCGATCAATCATTAACCGTGAGAGGGTCGTTACATTAAGACTCAGCGATGGTTAGTAAAGAACGATCACTATTGCAGTCATAATGGTATTTACAAAATCGAGAGTACCTATTGAACAAAATGTCGAAACTTTTTTGAAGTCCATATTCGAGTCATCTTGAGAAAAGAATCCTGAATTGAGATAAAGTTTAGCACTTGTGACTTTGCAGTCGGTGAATAATATAATGTCCTTTGCCATACATTATCTTTTTTGCCAGTCTGCACCGCACCAATTACATATTTTGGTTTCTCTAGTTGGGAGGCAGCTTTTACGGTCCATGAATGTTTCGTTGTGCTTTGAAGCGATGGACAGTCGTATAGATCCCAAGAGCGAAAACCCACATTCAAGTGTCGCCCACTTTCCAATGGTCGATGTAATGATAATTTATTGATCTCATCTAATATTATGTGGGGCATACGCCAATGTATCTTGAGTAATTCAACTTCTACCTCTAGTAGTTGATGATGACTGAATGCACAATTATTGCCACAGCGTGAAGGTATTAGAATTAACTCATGACGAGCATTAATTTTCGTAGAAAATCTATTTTCTGTACAGCACTAGTTTTTCCAGTTCTGTCACAAACTATGATATGAAATCGGCGCTGTGATGTGATCGATACTATGATAGTGATTCATCATATGAAAAACACATGTGGTAATCAATAGTAAATACTTCATGATATTGATACATATCCTCTGCTACGTTCTTCGCATCAATCTTTGCACACTCTCATCTTCTCTCTATAATTAGTTAACAAAACACTCCAAGTAGGCATTTACAGTGAATGGATGTGTTGCTTTCCAATTGGAGTTGATGATTTGAAGCCACTTATTAGTATCATTTGATGGTCGGATGGCGCAGTGCTTTATTGCTCCATGATCGATCTCATGTGATTGCAGTTTATCGGTTGATCTAAAGTAATGCCGACACCAGCGAAATAATAGATTGTTGTTTAATTCGTCTAGCACATATGACGATATAGTAATTGTGTTAACTTCATACACCAATGGCATACATATATTTTTTAATGGTTGTCTCTGTTCTGCGCTCACGAGGCTTGACAGGTTCTTTATCTATGTGATATGTCATACATTGTCATCTTCGGTATCTTGTATGTACAGCAAATTGATATGCTTTTCTTCTTTTTATGTTGAGCCATGCGTATCGGAGCAATGTCTTCTTCGGTGGTACACACATTAATGGATAAATTGTTTTGAAGCACAATTTTATTTAAAACTTGACCTATAGTTGTTGGGAATTCAATATTCGATAGATTCAATACCGTTGAATAATGCATGTAAGAAGATCCGTGGTCACCGTTTCGTTCGGCTAGGTATAAAGCTGTAACTGTCACCCATGCGAAACGTGCATTATCTCTGGATTGCACATTAATCGCAGCCCTCATAATCATTATTTCCCGTGGCAATGAGATATAACATTTAACGCGTATTGATTTATACTTATTTACATTTATTGTAAGATCGCGTATCTTTTGTAAAGCTCAACCACTTCCACGTTGTTGAAATTCATCGAGCAGAACTTAAAGTATAGACCATCAGGCGTTCAAGTCGAGTGCTCGCCACATTAACCCATCACCGCTGTGTCCTGCACCCATGCATATAGAATGCCTGTACATGAAATACTTCAATCCTTCCAGATTCGGTATTTGGCCTATCAATGACTATTGATGTTTAGTTGATAATCGTTGGCGCTTAATTCGGCTTTGCGATTTCAGTACTTCGATGAACTCGACGATCTATATCTCCCACACAGCAAAGTCGTCGATCGAACTTAAGAGCGTGGCTTGGTTGTGCAACATTTCTTCTGATGGTTCATTGCTGTTCTCCATATTAACGAGTTGAAAAGTCTTGCCAGAGAGATATGTGAACTCACTGCTTCATTCAAAGTGTGGTCACTTTTGAGCGCTGCCGACGATTAAAAATGGTCTCCCATCAGAAAATATTTTTGTCGTTCCCTTCTAGCTCGGAAAATGTAATAGAATCACCTCCACCAGAGTTTTTCAATATCACGTTGATATCTTTTAACATGGAAAGCATGAAAAATAAATACACACGCAGAACAAGCCGATCGGGGTTCAGCGGGAGCAAAAAATAAAAGTATTTTTGTGAGTATTCCAGACCGCGAGTGCATCTATGCTCAAATGGTGCATGCAGTGGGATCAGTGGTCGAAGCCTAAAAAAAAAAAAAATTCTCCGGCCATAGATCCACAAAGTTGATCGTTTTGTAATAAATACCTCGTTTTCGTATGTGTTTTGGATAGCCAAGACATTACTTGAGCGGAACGTTATTTTTTCAAAATGTTCCCTATGCTCGGAGGCTGGCATTGAACGTCGACGAACAAAAAAAATTGTCTTTAGAATAAGGCTGATTTGGTAAAAACTGTATAGCCTCAAGTGTCACTTGAATAGGTTTGATGTTGCTCTGCGAAGAGCGCTATGATTCGTGACAGGCTGGACTTCATACATACTGGAACACGTGGCAATATATATTAAAAACTCTAAGATGCTCTTTATAATACGCCAGTTCAGTCTCCATGACCTAGACGCGGTTCTGCAGAGATCGCGAAAGTCAATGATTGGCGAGCCTGGCCAGCTTTCATCTCTATGAGTGCACACTTTTCTGGACAGCAGATGCCTACCCCTACAGGGATAGTTAAAGAAAAAAAACTTTTCGTTTATCCCCTGGCCAGGATGCAGTATCTTGCAAGGTTTTTTTCTACAATAAGCCCCCACCCTACTATAAGCCTATGAGGATCCAAAAATCGAAATCCGAAGAAGGATCGGAACAGCAGTTTTCGCCATTCCAGTCTTCAACCTCCGAGGTATCCTTGTGGAAGAGTCGGAAAACGGAAAATCCGTTAAAAAAAATGTCGAACCAAATTGAAGTGATCGATCTCGTCGATGATGAGATGGAGGTTGTCGTGAATATCGCCCATGACGACGAAGTGGAAGTTGGGGTAGACGAAGACGTTATTGATATCGCCGATGATGACGATGATGAGTTTAACCATGGGGCTAACTTGTCCAGACTTGCATGATCTCAAGTGTCGGCATCAAGGCTTGACGTTGCACTCCTTGTATATATTATCATTCAGAGATGAAAAACTAAAGCCCTGTACAATGGAAATTCATTTTTTCCCCCGGATCACTGTCTTCGTCACATGCTGTCGTAAAATTTTATGGGTTTTCAAGTGTGGACCTATGGAATGATGAGGCTCAAGTTGCACATGCGAAGCGATAGGGTATGACGGTCCCTGGCGCTCGACGTAAGAAAAAAAAGAGTCGTAAAATTTGAGACTTTCGGACGAGGTGGTTGAAACGTTGCCGCGAATAACGGCGTCTCGGACATGAGCCTCCGTCGAGATAGTTGAAAAAAAGAACATCTGGATAAATTCATGCACCTTTTCTTAGCCCTATACGTGACTTCTTAAGAGACAACGTTACACACACACACACACACACACACACACGCACGCACGCACGCACGCACGCACGCACGCACGCACGCACGCACGCACGCACGCACGCACGCACGCACGCACGCACGCACGCCGACCTCCCCACGACCGTAGCGCCACCTTGGCTTCCCTACACGCACGCACGCACGCACGCACACATGCCGACCTCCCCACGACCGTAGCGCCACCTTGGCTTCCCTACACGCAAGCACGCACGCACATACGCCGACCTCCCCACGACCGCAGCGCCACCTTGGCTTTCCTACACGCATGCACGCACGCACGCATGCACGCACGCACATACACACAAAACACTCATCGACCCCCCCCCCAGTCGCTGCACGGACCACATGACCCCCCCCCCCCCCCCACATAGGCCGCTCTGTGACGTCACACGCGCCCGGTGACCTCCCCACGACGGTGGCGCCACCGTGGCTTCACCACTTTTGACACACCACCTCCCCTTGAGTTAGAACCGCTACAGCTATTCTACTATCGCTAGACATTCTTTTTCTATTACAGGGTATTTTTCCTCTGCTTTATTCAGAGTTCGCGATGCGTACGCTATCGGTCGGTCACTGCCCGTCTTACCTTGGCTGAGTACACCACCGATCGCGGTAGCTGAAGCGTCCGTTGTAATGATAAATGGTGCTGTAAAATCGGGGTGTTGTAACACAGGTTCCTTGCAAAGCGAACCTCTTAAAATGGTAAATGCTTCTTGTTGACCATTGGTCCATTTGAAAACCGTCTCCTTTTTTAAAAGTTGGGTGAGTGGTCTCGCGATACCGGAAAAATTGGTTATAAATCGGCGGCAGTACCCGGCCAAGCCAAGAAACTGTGTTATTTTCGTAGGACTGGTCGGCCTTGGATAATATTTTAACGCCACTAATTTATTTGGATCCGGTCGGACACCATCTTCGCTTATAACGTGACCCAGGTACACAACCTCTTTGCGCAGAACCTCGCATTTGTCTGGCTGAAGTTTTAAGCACGCCTTACGTAATCGGTCAGTAAGTTTTTTGAATTTCGATTCGTGTTCTTACACAGAACTCGCGTACAATACAATGTCGTCGAGTTATACAAAAAGTTCGATTCCTTGTAATCCACGCAGCACACGATCCATCAAACGTTGAAACGTGGCTGGGGCGTTTTTGATCCCGAATGGCATTCGCGAAAATTGGTAATGCCCGAACGGTGTTGAAAATGCCGTTTTCTGCGCGTGTTCACCGTGGAGTAGAATTTGATGAAATCCACTCGCCAAATCAAATACGGAGAAGTATTTCGCGCTTCCCAATTGGTCGAGGATATCCGTTATGTTAGGAAGAGGATAGGCGTCGCCGATTATTTTTTCGTTTAATTTACGTTAATCGATTACCATCCGCCATCTAGGGTTCCCCTGTGAATCGGCCTTTTTCTGGACGATCCACAACGGTGAGCTATATGGGGAACCTGAGGTCTCGATTATTTTCCCGTCAATCAAATCGCCGATTTGTTTTGTGATCTCGTCCTTATGCGCTGGCGGAAAGCGATATTGTCGCGTAAAGACGGGTTGATCATCGGTCGTTATTATTTTATGGTCGATGGCATTTGTTGAATTTAAAAATTCTCCAGGAATTTGAAAAAGATCGTGCGCGTCCATTATTGATTTGTCAACGCTTGCTCGCTCCTGATCGTTAAGATGGTCGAGTCGAAGCAGCGATTTTATTTTTGACAATACCGAATTTTTATCAGCTGAATTTGACTTTAACGTCTGGACTCTATGGTCGTGCGTACGACGTTCGTTACTAAGGTGACCCCGCGAATTTCCGCTCGGGTCTTGCGCATTTTCTTCGTTGCCCGGCGGTTCACGTGGATCCTCGTCTTTTTCCGATTTTTCATCGAGGAGCTCAAATGCCTCTAAGGTCACCGTTGATACGGTGAGCTCCACGTCCTTTTCGGTTGTATTGAACGCTCTCATATACGCTACGCCATTTATATTGGACACAGCAGTTTCGCCTATGTAGATCCCGTTTTCAGTTTTTAAACGCGGAACATAGCCTTGCTTGATTTCGGTATTTTCAACGCGTACGTAATACACGCAACTTGATCGGCTCGAAATTTTTGCGGTTTCACGGTTTTTGAAGGGTAATACGCGGTCTTTCCATTTTACGGCTTCCGCGTCCTAATCTATTGCTCCTTGATTTAATCCATAAAATTCCGCCCCCAAGATGGCGTCTTGAGTAATTCCAAATGAATTTTCCACTACATGAAACTCCGACGGAGTTCCCAATATATCTAATATCGTCGATCCGATAGTGTACACGGGTTCGTCAGTAATTCCCTGCAGTTTTAGGATATCGTTCGAATTTAGTTTGATTTTGTCCGTTAGCGCATGAGTTTTTATTAAATTGGGGTCCGACCCAGAATCTACTAGGAACTCGGTCTTTTGATTTAATTGTGGACCCTCGAGCTCTACGACTGGAACGAATGTACTCCGATTTAAGCGGATGTTGACGATTCGCACTCGTTGTTCGCCTGTACCGGGTTGACTGGGCGCTGTTTCGCGCTGTCCTTGCGGCTTGCACCCTAGGAAGCCGAAGGTTGCTTCGCGTTTTCCGAATTCTCGGTTTTGCGAAGTCGTTTGTAGCAAACGTTTTCCGTGTAGCCTGTACGTTTGCAATACGTACAGGTTGGTCGATTTTTTTTGTTGCCTTTGGGCCGATTATTATTTTGTTCACTCGAATCACATCCTTCGGCGTTTTCGGATTTTCGTGGGTTTTTATCGGGGTGTTTTATCCAACAGTCTTCGTCGACGTGCCCGGATTTTTTACAATGCCCGCATTTTGAAGAGTTCGATTTACCCTGACCCGCCGCGTTGGCGTAATTTTCGCGCCTTTGACGACTTCTTGAAAAGGCGTTTTATCGCGTTCCATTTCTTTTTCGATCTTTATCGCGGTTGGGTAGGCCGTGGCTAAATTACTGCAACCTTCGAATTTTAATCGTCAACGAAAATCGGGTGGGAGTCCCGCGATGAAGGATTCCATCGTTTCTTCTTCGAGTTCTATCCTTTGCATTCGCGATAATCGCCCGGACGATTCTGTTTCGCCGTCGCAAATCGCCTAATGGAGATCTTTGACGCGACTAATGTAATCGAGGACATGTTCCGTTTTGCCCTTTACCACGTTTTCCAATTCGCCCCTGAATTGATTGACTGATTTCGCGGGTTTTCACTTGAGGATTTCGCCGGTCAATCGACACCAAATCCCACCGCTGTCACCAAAAATGTTACGTCCCGGTATTATTTGTTCTTACCGGGGTCGTAAACGACGCTTCAGTTTCAGTCAGCTAGGAGAGACCGGGGATTGAAGCGATGTCGAGTGACAGATGAATCCTTTTGGGTTAATAACTTGAATAATACCCACTTACCTTTTCGCTGATGCTTAACCCTTAAAGTGCACACTGGGTCGTTTTGACCCATGCATTTTGCTTTCGCCGGTTGTACCACGAAATATAACGGACATTTTTCCCGAATATTCGACGGCGTGATGTTCCCCCACTCTTCCTGACTAGATAAGCCCAGGTAGGAATTATCTGTCCGCGTTAGTATTTATCGGACAGCCATCGGAAATAGACCTTGGGTCATATTGCCCCGTGTGTGCACTAGTGCGTTGAAAATTGAATTTTTTTTTCGAGTGAAATTGTGTTTGTTATCTCAACAAGTGAGTGTATTGTAATTAAAAATGCTACCAGATATTTTTTTTTTACGTTTTAATAATAATTTAAGAATAATTTAAGAAATAATAATAATACGGAAGAACAAGCGGGAAATACCATTGGAAATGAAAATTGCTGATATGGAAGAATCATCGAAGTATGGTTATCATGGGAACATCACGCTGTTGTCCTGGACTCCAAAAAAAAAAAAAAGTGCTGTTGGCTTCATCGCATAGACATGACAGTAAAAATGGTAGCAGTGGAAAACCATTAATGGTGGAACAGTATAATTCCACAAAAGGTGGAACTGATACCTTCGACCAACTGTGTCACTGGTACACCGTTTCGCGGGGAACAAGACGGTGGCCAATGCGATTCTTTTTTGGCATTCCCGATCAGGCAGGAGTTAACAGTCGCATCTTGTTCACTTGTACAAAAGTGAATGCAAATTTAGACAAAGAAAAACTGTCGGGTCGCGAATGCCAAAAAAAAACGCTCATCACCTATTGCGGCCGTTTCTTCGTCGGGGGTTATAAGAGACACCCTGTTTACGATCTGGGATAGTAGCAAGCTTGAAAGTGATCCTCAACGAAGGTGGAGAGATCCCACAAGATGAGGTTAACAGACCAGAATTCGCTAAACGCGTCCGATGCTGTCTCTGCAATCACAGGGACGACCACAAAACAAAACAGCAGTGCCCTAGATGCAAAAGGGCTATGTGTGGAATGCATCGCCTTTACTTATGCACTGATTGTAGTGCAAATGAATAAAACTCATATGTGTAATGTTTTCAGACAAATATTTGTTCATTTTTTGCACTTATGAATAAATAATTCTTCATAGAAATCGTTTTTTCCCACTTTTTACTCCATAAAAAATGCCTCTTTTCAAACTTCGAGATAAATATACTTTTTGGAAGATTGGTCGACACTATATTTTTTTCGTATGTACATACCTTCCTCTTGAAAAGCCCAAAGGGATTTTTTTTAATAAAAAAAAAATACGATTTTTTTTGTGAAAGTGCGTATTTTTCAATGCATGCTCCACTTTAAGCCAATGTTTTGGCATTAAATCTTTATTATTTAAAAAAAAACAATTGCAGCCATAAAATATAGATACTTAACCACAAAAAAAGTCTCTACAAAAAAAAATGCATATTTACTGAGATATAACGCTCCGAAAATCGTCATGGGTCACATTGACCCAGTGTGCACTTATAGGTCGGCGGCAGAGGTGTGCACTCTAAGGGTTAAGGTATACGTGACGAGTGGTGATATCTGCGACACGGTCAAGCTGGTGTGGAGATCCCTTGTTCTCGGGCCACCCGGTATATAGCCGATGGCGATTGGAAAGAGACGAGTGGAGAATGACGGGTGGAACCGTTGTTCGCGGATATATTCGCGCGGGTGAAATAAAAACGGAGCTCCGCGCGATAAATATTTAAAACAATAAAATTATATTCAAAAGTAACGAAATAAATGTTGTGGTAGAATTTAGTTGATGAGCTTGGATTTTAGATTGTTTGTCAGAGCGACCAAAACCGGAGGAGAACGGATGGGTTTGACTCGCGAAGAAAGACTGACTGCCCTTTTGCATTTATCTTACTGACTTCGACTGTCTTGTCGGAGTCAGTCGAAAATGCTTAGGCCGAGGTCCCCATGATCTGCGTTTGATGCATTCAGCATTTTCTCACGGCGAACCGTCTCACGGCGTTCGTCGCTGCTGACTTGTGTTTTCTTATCTCTAGGCGAGACGGACCGCGAGCGGTTCGTCTCTTCGAATAATTATTTTATTAACGTAATTTATCACGTTAATTATTGATTAAATCCCGCATAATTTTATGGGGCAAAGTATCGAAACGAATCTCCAGGACGTAACAATATATATGTGTGTATATATATATATATATATATATATATGAAAGTATATATTGTGACGTGATTTTTTAAGACACGGCACAGAAAGCCTACCGATCATTAAGATATGCTCTCGATGCCCGTGTTGCGACCCATCCGTTAGTGTTAAGGGTCTTTTCTCTAGAATGTTTCCCACATGGAAATAAAATATATAAAAAATATATCGAAAGATACATAAAACATATATTAAATACATTTTGTACGAAAAGTTGGATATGTCAAGTATAATTTTGGATATAATTAAAAACCTATGCGATATATAAATACAAATAGCTTCTAAGATGTACATTAAATATATTAGATATGTGTACTGAATATATGTTTAATATACTGGGGAACATAACGGAGAATGTATGCTGACATCTAAAAAAAGATACATTCAAGATGCATATAAAATATATTGAAATTGCATGACTGACGTACGCTTTATACATTTTTAATAGGATATCCGAATATATTTAAGGTATGCTATATGTATATCTGAATATATATATTACTATATATTTATATGTATATATGTACCATGAATACCATGAATACCATGAATAGTCTCAAGATCCGTTTGAATCATATAAAATGCTCATAAATGACACATTTTCGACTAATTCAGTGTATATATACATTTAAACACACACACACACACACACACACACACACACACACACACACACACACACACACACACACACACACACACACACACACACACACACACACACACACACACACACACACACACACACACACACACACACACACACACACACACACACATTAGCTTTTGCCCACGGCTTTCCCCGCTTTGTACCGCTTGAAACAGTCATTCTGACTAACTGGTCTGCAGTTTTTGATAATTCACCTTGTGTGTGTGTGTGTGTGTGGGTATGCAAGTGTGTGCGACTGTGCAACATTTTTTAATTTTAATTTTTTTTTTTCCGAAAGTATGTGTGCGTGTGTGCGAATACATACTATGCTTGGGATAGTGCGAGGTGAAAAATATATGCATACAATCAACCCTCATTTATATTGCCGTTAGCTATTTCGCACCGCCGGTTGTTTTGCGAAAAAGCGACCCGTCATTTTTCCGATGCGGCCTTCCCCTAACCCCGCTCTGTGACCGTAGCTATGTTCGGAGCTGCAGTTGCCATTAGGCGCCTCTGACGCCGCAAAATTAACAGTGATCGTCGGTTTCATAACTCGGCAAAACAGGTGAGACTTGAGTATATGGTGTAAACAGTAGTGTAAGCACGTCAGTTTCATTGCTGAGAGAATTAAAATAGTGACAGGGTCATCTCGAATTTTAAAATGCGTAAAAAAGAATTTTGTAAAAATATCGAGCAATGTCCTCGCTAATATCTTATGTTTTTCCTATAGGATGTCGAAGAAATTGTTTGCACTGGTGAAGTGGATTGGTGGTGACGAGGGTAAGAAATATAGCCCTGACGTTCCCGTGGATTGGATTAATAAAAGCTTCGATATTGACGATTTCCAATCGGATAAATTCGATGTTTTCTTAAGTTATGTGATCTAATGGCACACAACGAAAAAAGAACCCCCGGGCGGCTGGCCTGTGTACGATGGATACATCATTGCCGCGTCACGTAAGTTGTATAAAATGTTAATTTGCATCATGTAATTAGAATCAAGAGAAATAATTAGAGGATATTGTATTGTCAAAATCCCAGCGCGGAATCCCCTTAAGCCCGGCTTGAGGGGTAACACCACTGTAGACTTTAAAAAAATTGATTTTGTTCAAATTGGCTGAAAAGATGCTTCAAACGATTTAGGATGTGGGAAAAAAAGTTTGGGACCTATAAAAAACGTACTACGTACGGGATTTTCTATGAGTTACATATAACATTATTTATTAACGAATGATTGTCCTTTTTCTGCCGAAAATTGAGTTTTTACTTTAAATGCTTGCCAATTACACAAAAAATAATATTTCTTAAATCCCCTACGTATTTTTCTAACTATACCCATATAAATGAATAGAATAAATATTAAAAAAACAATTCCACGTTTAAACTTGCGTCACTTATACTGCGTGCCGCAGAGCGGCTCAAATTCAACATGCCACGCAAGAATGGCTCCAGCGTCGCCATTTTGTATAATTATTTGAGGTAGTAGACTCGCCAAGGCGATTTTCTATAGATTTTTCTGATACTTTGAGGACCCATTCAGGACACTATTAAGTGATTACCTGCAAAATTTCACATATCACACAATAACTTCGAAACTTTTCTACAGATTTTTTGTTTTGATCTGTAGAAAAGTTTCGATGATTCTGCGTGATATGTGAAATTCTCCACTGCTCCCCATAAGAACACGTGCAAAACCGTGCCATCTTTGATGACGAATATCTCGAATACGGAACGGTGAACCCTCTTGAAATTTTGCAGATAATCACTTAATAGTGTCCTGAATGGGTCCTCTAAATATTTAAAAAAATCTATAGAAAATCGCCTTGGTGACACTACTACCTTAAATACTTTTTTGTTTTTGTTTTCTTGAAGATATGACTAATAAGATCTGTGGATATTATTATCCTCTTACTTACCTTTCCAGCAAAAAAAAAACGCGTAAAATCGCTTAATTTTTTACGTTTACAGTGGTGTTATGCTTTAACGGAAAATTTGGTGGAATCCGTTTAGTGCAGTTCAAAGAATTGCAATTATAAGAAATAGTGCAAGAACGCCGTGCGTATTTTCCATGCACAGACGACGCGATACAAACGCGATGCACACTTGACTCAGACGCTTTTTGGACTCAAAAACGCGCTGTGTGCAGAGGCCCTTAATGACACAAAGTCTCATTAATTCTTTGAATTATTCTCTGTACACGAACTTACCGAATTATCGTATATTTATTTAGATACTGTTCGAAAATGTTGGAAAAGAACGTTCTGCAAGGCTGGCCTTGGCAGCGCTCTTAACAACAAAATGGCTCAGCCATTGGACAACGGTCCAATCATAAGAAGAAGTAAGTCGTCGAGACACATTGGGATCCAGACCCTCAAAACTGAGAACGTTTTCCGACTAGTTCAATTGTTACTTCTGACGAGCGCTTTTTTCCAAATAAAATTAAAATAAATAACTAGGATTGCACCTTAAAATTATTCCTTGTAATTTTTTTTGTAATACCTGTTTGATTCCCGCATGTATTTTTCAAACTATGTATATGTAACATTAATTCATTCTTTATATAGATTTTATAAATATCTTAAAATATGCATAAAATATATTTATTTTGAATACATTCCGTGTACACTTCAAATGTATTACGAGTATATTACAAATAAAGTTTGAATATACTAGGAGTATATCTTAAATGAATTATGAGGATATTTAATGTATAATTTAGGTATACTTTAAGCCATTTAAAATACTATTCATACTAAATAGTATAGTTTAAATATATTTAAAATACACTTCGAATATAGTTCGAGTACAATGAAATTTTACTTCTAGTACACTTTAAAGCCATTCTGAGTACACCGTGAGTATATTTTCAATAAAGTTTGAGTATATGTCGTCACGTATCCAATATGCATTCTCTGTACATTCTGAAGATCTATTTTTGGACGAAAAGTTGGATATCGCGAATATACGTTACATGCATTTCCCGTATATACTGCATAGATCTAATGTATATCTAAGATACATAATGTATATCTGAAATATATTGTACATCTATTTTCAAAATATCGAAAAATATATTTTTACATATATTTTATTTCCGTGTGGGAATTGTCTTGTTGCGTTTGAGGTTTTGCGTCGTGTTTCCGTTTTGGTTCGGTTGGCGTGCGGAACTCGGTCGAGCGGCGTGTGGCTCGACGAAATAAGCAATCCCACCGAGGGATGCACCCAGTGAGGCCTCTCGGGGAATCGGTACACGCCAGGCTAAAACGCCGGCGCCCCACTGAAGTGGTGCATCGTGCTGGAGAGCGGACCGTTTAGGTTACGGGCGGAGGCTGGAGATCTCCGCGCTGCGCTGCTGGGCAGAAGCTTTGCCCGCTTTCGCACGGTGGCCCGGGGATGCGATCTCCGAGAGCCTCCATGTTACCGATGAGAAATGGTCCCGATTTGTTACCGTTCCGTTTTCGGGGTAACTCGGGCAGAAAATATAGATTCCGAAAGGAATATTCTATCAGAATATTCCAGCTCCCGAAATAATATTTCAGCTCTCGATATTATACGAGATAAAGTTCTCGCATGAACCGGCAATTTCGCATGGTCCGATGCCGCGAGCGTGTTGACATTTTTTCTGTTAACGCGCACTGTCTCGCTCTCGCATAATCCCTCGCACGCCGGCCTTGGTCGCGCAAGGTACAGAGTTGCTAACGAATCTTCGCGTGAGACGGTTGTCTCCAAAATCGCGATCGCTCCCGATTGTCCGGGTATCGTGAGAGTTGTCGATCAGACGCCGCGATGGGGAGACGTGTCGTGTCTCTCTCGCGCCCGTGACGTCGCGCTCTCGCTCTCGCGCCTGAGACACATCGGGTGTTCTCTCGCTCCCGTCCGTAGGACGTTTTTGCTCGCGTTTTCGCGTTCGCGATTAAGTTCCGTTACGTAAAAAGTTCACGGGTGGTTAACCCACCAGCTCCCGCACAATAAAATGAAACTTCGTTTTATTTTATCGTGATGTTACCGGTGTCACGTAGTGACAGATACCGTTGATAGCTGAGCTACTCCCCAGTGAATCCCGACCCCTCTACCATCTCCCACAGCCTGAGCGGCCGTGCTTTACCACAACCGTCCTCCCGTGCAAGTGCATCCAGTTAGTCCGGTTATGATTCCGGCGATCCAAAAATCAGGGAGGTCTCCAGACTCCCAGGTCATACCGGTTATGATTCCGGTGAAACAAAAATCACGGAGTTCTCCAGCTCCGATGGTGGGTCAGGGCGGATCCCCCTGACCTCAGGGCATACCGGTTGAGAAATCCGGTGAAACAAAATTCTCTGGCGCCCCGGGTATTGCGGATTCATGCGCGCGGGGTGGACAGCCGAAGGTGACGGTTCCCGCACCTAGCTCTCGTCTTTAAGTTCTCGATTCCATGGTAAGGAAAAATAATCCCCGCCACAATATATATATATATATATATATACAGGGTGAGGGAGAAGTATGGAAACCCCTGGAAATTTCGGACAGTTGGTTAAAAAAATTAATATTCAGCGTCGGGTCTTAGGTAATTTTCAACGGGCAATCTAATGGTGACCTTTAATTTGGGTTTTTAAATGGGAACCCCTATTTTTGACATCGGCAATCGAAAGAGCGGAAAATGTTACGTTTAAACAAGTACTCAGGTCATTGGCCCGGTGTGGCCTTGAAGGTCAGCTGAAAATCATTTGAACTTAAAAAAGGTATGGCTTGGGTTAACGGCACAATAAGCGAAGCGTTCGCAGTGGCAGAGATATTTGAAGAAAATGTGGTTGAACTTTTTTCTGGCCGGAAATATATTCAATCACAATTATTTTTTTTACAATAGTAAACGAATTACCTGTCGATTAACAAATTTATTTTACGAAATTAAAAAAATCGTTTTTAACGAAATAGCTGCTGCTTTACCGCTTGATTTGTGAAGAAATACTAAGAAGTACACATATCCAAGTGAAACCCATCGAATTAAATAAAACTTGGCATACGAGTAGAATATTGGGGTTTGTCGGTTTGAGCTTTGTGGGTTTGTGGGTTTGGGATGTGGGGTTTGTGGGTTCAGGGTTGAGGTTCGTGGGTCAAAAATAGTGGTTTCCCCTTGAAGATGAGGTTCAAGGTCAAATTGAAGGTCACCATTGAATTTCTCGTTGAAAATTGCTCTAAGAATGATCTTGACCGTTACCCCAACCCAGACCTTTTCTAAGTTCAAATGACCTCCAGCTGACCTTCAAGGTCAAATTGAAGGTCACCATTCCTTCCTCGTTAAAAATTACCTAAGACCTGACCTTCAATATTTATTTATTCAACCAACCCTCCGAAATTTCCAGAGGTTTCCATACTTTTTCCCCACCCTGTATATATATATATATATATATGGGTAATTCCACCAATTCTGTGTAAAAGTTTTACCGGGCGGTCTGAATTTAGAAAAACTAAGACGGTCATCTAAAAGGTTATATTAAAACAAGCATCCATGATTTTTTTCGAATTTTTTTATGCAATAGTTTTTGAGTAATGGCCGCTCACAATTTTCAAATTTTGTAAAACATCAAATTTTCAAATCCCCATAACTTCTTTCCAATTATAGCTAGAAACATTTTTAAAAAACGGTTTTTTAGAGAAAAACATGATCTTTTTGAAAAAAAAATATGCTGAAATTCTGGGTTATTTTAAGAATTACGAAAATCACGTTCAAAGTATGAAACTCGATTTTTCGGGCCTTGCCCCATTTTTCTCGGTTTTAAAAGTATTTTTTCCGAGAAATTCAGAATTTTTTACATCGAAATAGATTTTTACCGAGATGGGATCTCTAAAACATCAGCCACAGAAAAATTGAATAAAATGTTTTCCCAATTTTTTGTATTTTATTTGATGATGCAATTATCGTTATTATTATTTTTATTTTATAAATTTGTAAGTGAGAGATTTTATAACCTCAAAACCAACAGTAGCTTTTAAAATTAAATGATATATTTTTTTTAATTTGCTTATGTGACATGACATTACCTTATAAAAACTCTGAATGTTTATTTACGTAATAAAAATGCCATTGAAGATTTAAATCAACCTTGAATCTTTAATGGAAATGATGGAAAATGAAATTCATATCTATAGATATGAATCTCATTTTCCATGACATTCATTTAAATCAACCTCAAATCGTTAATGGCATTTTTATTACGTAAATAAACATTCAGAGTTTTTGTAAGGTAATGTCATGTCACATAAGCAAATTAAAAAAAAATATTATTCAATTTTAATAGCTACTGTTGGTTTTGAAGTTATAAAATCTCTCACTTACTAATTGATAAAATAAAAATAATAATATCAATAATTTTTATTATCAAATAAAATACAAAAAATTGGGAAAAAATTTTATTCAATTTTTCTGAGGCTGATGTTTTAGAGATATCATCTCGTTTAAAATCTATTTCGATGTGAAAAATTCTGAACTTTTCGAAAAAAATACTTGTAAAACCGGGAAAAATGCGGCAAGGCCCGAAAAATCGATTTTTATACTTTGAACGTGATTTTCGTAATTTTAAAAATAACCCAGAATTTCAGCATATTGTTTTCAAAAAGTTCATGTTTTTCTCTAAGAAATCGTTTTTTTTTAAATGTTTCTAGCTATAATTGGAAAGAAGTTATGGGCATTTGAAAAATCGATGTTTTACAAAATTTGAAAACTGTGAGCCGCCATTACGCACAAACTATTGGATGAAAAAATTCGAAAAAAATCATGTATATATATATATATATATATATATTCGCGAGAAAGTGACAAAGTAGCGAAAGTTTGTCGACGCATTGAACAATTACTGGTTTTACCACATCGCTCCATTTCGAGGAGCCCCCTTCTTTCCACATCTTCTCTGGCCTTTTTCTCATCCTCCTCCGCCGCCCCGTCCTCTTCTTGCACTAGACCTCAGGAGACTTTATTTTTCGCTTCAGGTGTCGAGTAACGCCCATTGCGTTTTCGAGGCTGATGACAAGGCGGGGAAATACGAGAATTGCGGAGAATCCTTTGGGCCGCAGGGCAATCGAAAAATCGCGTCGGTTCTTTATCGGGAATAATCCCCCTCCGCCCCTTGCCGTCGGGGCTTGCCTCTCTTCTCAGAGTCCCTTCAACAGTCTTGTGTCCCTCTTTTTTACCCCTCGGTGTCGCGGCACGTTAACCACCGCGTCGAAAGTTTTAATGTCGCCCGGGGGACGAGAAAGGAGAGAGAGAGAGAGACAGGCCAGAAGGGATAGAGTGACGCAAGAAGAGCGCAAGGAGAGAAAGAGGGAGAGAGAGAGAGAGAGAGGGCGAGCTCAAGAAAGTAAAAGCGAGCAAAAAACTCCATCGTTCGTGTACCAAGTAACTCGGATCCCCACAAAAGCTATAGAACGAAGCAGAAGTAATTATCGCGTCTGCTCGCCAAGTTTTCCACGCTAAATTATATACAAAAATTCTCTATCACGGCTTTAAACTAGCACACCAGGTGATCGTTTTAAAAAATATCCCGGTTGGAGAAATTCCAAAAAACGACGATATCCCGTGGGGAAAGCATCCCTCTGCAAATCATCCCATAATCCGATATAAATATATCCAATTGTTACGTCATCCCCTGCTTCATCACACTCACTCTATAACTCCACTAAACCTGGACGCCACCAGAAAATCAACTTCGTTCACCCCATCGTCCGACCAAACCACCTCGCGGACTACTGACGCTCTCAGCCCGAGCTCCAGCTTATAAGAGGCATCCGAGAATATTCTATATTCAAACTATTGGCCCCGAAGAGGCGAGTTTTGTCGTTAAAACGCAAGGCCTCCACCGACTCACTTGGACCAGCACTCAAGGATCATAAAACCGGGAATTCGAACAATATCTGCCACGTGTACCACAACGAGAGAGTTACCTCTGAGTCAGACCACCCCTTGGACGGGATACACGTGAAAGCGGGAATCAATACGATACAGGAATATCGGAAAGGGAAAAGAAACCCTTCTCGTAGCTATAAAATCTGCACTTCCAAAATTACTAGGCCACCACGATTTTTACTACCGGCGCACAGCCTACTTGCGGCACACGCCACCCCAGCCCCACTACAAATGATCCCTGGACCACCACGATACTAGGAAACCAACTGCAGCCATCCCATCGGTTGACCGAACCACCCCGCGAAACATCGTCGCCTGCAGGACGTGCCCAAACTTACAGGAGGCACGCGAATATTCTAGTTAAGAACAAGCAACACCGAAAAGGCACGCTTGTCGTAAAAACTCAAAGCACCTCGTAAACGGAAATCAGCTAAATGAAGTTACATCTGATATTGGTATCCAGCTCCTACCTACAAGAAACATCTGAATAATCTTCATGAAAGCTATCGGCGCCAAAAAGGCGAGCTTTGTCATTAAAATCCAAGGGTACCTTTAACATCGGAACCAGCCGAATCACCCCTCGCACAGGTCGAAAAGAAAAGGAAACGCTTAGCCGACACAAGCCCGATCATATCACAGCCTATAAAGCCTGAACTATAAAAGGAGGCACCTCTGACCCACGATTATTAATATCCAGAGGATCGTAAAAACTAACTATGCCAGGAATCGAAGAAATACCCACCACGAGTACCGACACGAGGAGAACCTCTTAGTGAAATTGCCAAGGATTTGAGAGGGAAAGTCACCCAAGGTTTTCGACACGTGGAAGACCTTTCGAGAGAAGACCACCCCCGAAAAAGGGGTATAAAAAGGAGGACCGGGAGCACAGCAGCGTTCAGTTCAGTTCAGTCTCGACTTCAACCCCGTGGCCGGAGTTACGCCGCAGCCGGTCGCGGTCAATATCCAATCTCAATCCGTCAGTCGTGTCTCAACCTCAGCCTGCGGCCGGAGCTACGCATCAGTCAGTCGCGGTCAAAGTCTACGTCTCAGTCTCAAGCAAGCAGTCTCAGTCAAAGTGTCAACGTGTGCAGTCTCAATTTTAACCACGCGGCTAAAGCTACGTCATCGAAGTAGTACCAGCCCAGCAGTCGCAATCTCAGTGTCAACCTTACGGCTAAAGGTACCGTCACCGAGATCTATTAGTTGAAATCCAGCAAGGTTCACTGTACGTATTGTCCAGTCGCAATTCGACTTCCAATATCGGTCAAAGACTCTCCTCAAAAGAAGTCTCAGCCATCACGAAGAGTTCAAATTACCAAATCTAAACCCTTGCATCACCACCGTATCTTTTAACCTCAAGACTCTACAACATCTATCTTAATTATCAAATACAGCCTAAATCTAAACCACAACCGCTGTAATCAACTGCCTTCAACGAACTATATTGTTCTGTTGAACATTGCAACCATTTCAACTATTTAATCGTGTGTAAATGTTGTAACTATTTAATCTCGTGTAACCATTGTGCGAACACTATAAACCGTTCGACATAGTGTTAATATTAAAACTATTTAATCTCCATGTAATCACGGTGTGAACATTATAACCCCGAAGAGAATGTAACAACCATAATCCGAATCTCAAAACGACAAACGCCGATAAAATAAATTATAACCACGGTTATTAGACGACCATTGAGCCAAAGGGAACAAACGGCGAATTATCCACAAATAAATAGAGTTAGCAAAGTATTTATGCAAAACTATCGGTTCTTTCAATATTCCTCAAGATCAACGCATTATCCAACCGTCATTCTTCCCATATCAAAGACGTGACTTCCGTCCCTGGGTAAAGGACTTAATTGTCTTGGCCCGAAAGCGAAGTCAACACCGTGTTGCGTCCTCTCTAAGATTCGATAAGTTCACGGGGACGTAACACAATAATGCTTATGCACGTTCTTGACACAATATTTTATCGTGATATAGTATCATAGTTGTATGTTTGGGTTTGCTTAGGGTTCGAGGGCATATGCTTAAGGGGAGGGAAGGGGTTTCAGCGTGAAAAAAAAAACATTTTTTTGCGAATTTTCTTTCATCTATATGGATAGAGTAAATTTATTGAAACCTTTTGTACATTATTAAGTCTCATTTCAAGAACATTTCGTGAGATTTGTACGCAAAAATATCCACAAACAAGACGGTGACAAAGCTTTTCCAACAACGCCTTTGGAAAAACACGCTTTGCGGTGTTCACTGTATCTCAGCTAGAAATTATCTGAAATCAAGTACCATTAAAATTTAGTCAAAGTATCATCAAATCCTTCTCCCAACGGTCTTTAATAATTTTTTTTATTTCAAAATTTTTGGTGGTCATGTGAAGTGCATCATGTAAAGTGGTCATGTAAAGTGCTATTTTTCACGAAAAATTCCGCCATTTTTGGGGGGGAACCCCCCTCAATGTAAAAAAAAAGTCTTCAACTAACCGTTGGGGGAGGTATTTTGTATGTAGAAAGTGTGTAACTAGTTTGAAATAAATCGCTCATGTAGTTTTCAAACGGCAGTGAACACGGACTTTGAAAAAGTGGTTTCGAGAACAACGCGGCACCGGCTTGTTTGTGGATATTTTCGCGTACAAATTTCACGGACTGTTCTTGAAATGATATTTAGCAATGTACAAAAGGTTTTAATACATTTACTCTATCCATATAGATGAAAAAGATTCTCAAAAAAGTGTATTTTTTTCACGCTGAAACCCCTACCCTCGCCTTCACTTATTATTTTCAGCCATTTTTGGTAAATCCAAGGTTCTCATGATGTCGAACTTTGCATCATCGTTCAAATGCAACGAATTTTTTTTATTTCTTCTAATTTCTACAACGTAAATATGCAAGTAATTTTTTTTAGTGTAAGCAAAAATTCCGTACGTTTGAGATTGTTAAGTTTCAAATGCTAAAACCCTGAAAATTCAGATTCTGAACGCAAACAATGGCAAACAAACTTCTAGATGAAGTTACCAATGATAATTTCATATTAAATACAGTGAGGCGGAAGATTCTGTATGTTTGTTTGTTTACGACTCGAGGACCACGAAATCAATTTCGATTTATCTTTCAGGGAAACACAGCTTAAAGATTTGAATATAATTCAAGCTAATGGGTATTGAGCTACGTAGTTAATCAAAAGAAGTGTTGACGCCAAGTAATAATTTTAAAAAAAATATCGACGCCATTGATCGATGGCACCGATCTCGACGCCAATAATGGACTGACAAGCAGTCTAACGCAGTCTTCATTTTAATGTGTACAGTGATTTTGACAGCTTAACTCCAAAGTAGGGTGAGGGTGTGAAAAAAATATAACTTTTTTCTAATTAGAAACAGTTAGAAGTGCAAGAAAGGAAATTATATCATTTTTTCTCCGG
The DNA here is from genome assembly GCA_963210295.1 of Ophion ellenae. NCBI lineage: Eukaryota > Metazoa > Arthropoda > Insecta > Hymenoptera > Ichneumonidae > Ophion > Ophion ellenae. The sequence continues at coordinate 10,715,255 of OY723395.1, read as the reverse complement.
CTTCGAATACAGGTAAGAAAAAATGAGGAAGTCGAAAAAATTAGACGCAGTCTCAATAATGAAAGAATCATTCGCGACCACTGCAGGAGGACTGCGTTGCGCAAAAGTTGAAGAGTCCGAAGTACCAAGATTCGCCAAGGATGGGGCCGCCCCACGTGTCGCAGTTCACGGTGACCTGCCGCATCGGAAATCTCGAGGTGGAAGCATTTGCGAACTCAACGAAAAAGGCGAAGCACGATATGGCCCGAGGAATGCTGGAAAAACTCGTTAGAAATACGAGTTTCACAACGTCACACGACCTGATTACCGACGAAGCCCGGCAAGCTGCGATCGACATCACCGAACACATGGCAAAGATCAACATGCTGGACCTGAAGACAGAAAACCCATCGATTGCGGTCGACGAGCCGGTCAGCAAAGTGAAAAGCCTCTATCCTGATCTCAAGGAACACAGCGGGATAAGGAGAGAATCCCGATGATGATGAAGTCCAACGCGACTGTCGGTAATTTTCATCTAATGTTGAAAAGAAGCTACGAGCCACTCGTCATGGCTAGCCGCAGTTGAACCATAAACGTGAATCAATGCCGCTCCTCGATGAAACTAGCCAACAAACAGGAGACCCTCCACGACGCAATGAGCCTCCTCGGCTTCAGCGTCGAGTGCGATATCCTCTCGAATACCCCCGAGCCCGTGATCGTGGTATGCATAAGGAGTAGTAGAGCTAGGCCGACTCTAACCCAGGGATCTCAAGCGGGAGCAGGGCGGGGGAGTAGAGCGCGGAGAAGCCGCGGTATGCATGGCGGCGGGGGGGATCCTGCATGCGGCATCCGAGTGCGGGGTTCCGTCGGAGGGAAAGGGGAGGGGTTGGTGTTAGAGAGTGGGGAGGCTAGTTTCTGGTGACGATGTCATCCAGGCGATAGCTGGACCCGCGGTCGAGAGGGGAGAAGGGAGAGGGTTAATAAAAACATACAGTTTTTGTTATTATAACAATCACTTTTTATTTTTAATTGTGTTTGTGTGTGTGTGTGTGTGTTCGTGCATGCATTACAAAATGAGTCTCTATTCACAACACGTGTCACCAAACTGAAACAAATAAGAAAAAACATTTCTTTGATTGTAAAGACTTTTTTTTCATCCTTATGATTCAATTCACAACACTCACAATGATTTTTGATCCCGTGCATCCCAAACACGCGGATTTCGGCATCGCTTGGAATAAAGGCTCTCTGCAGTCCTTGCAATATTTGCCCTATATGAATTTTAGTATTTCAACGGTGTGTACGCGGACCTCACGCATTTCCGTAAAGACGCCTCTTGCATTGATGAAACACGATATGCACAGCGAAATATCCATGTGCACGCCTTCATAAAACAGATGGTGCACGCAAACTTTCACTCGCATAATCCGAGTCATCCGAGATGACTTGATCGTCGTTGTCGTCATGGTTGGCGTTGTCGACATCATCGTCATCTGCATCGTCAGCGTCGTCGTCGACGTCGTTCTCAATGGCGATGACCTCAGGCTCTTCATCTTCAATAACGATGACCTCGGGCTCATCATCATCGTCCGGTTCGGCAACTCCAATGTTGACGTCCATGCGGCATTCACCACCGTCATTGATTTCAACGACGTCACTATCATAATAGTGATATTCAGCTAAATATACATCGTCAACCACGATCTTTTCTTCTTCACTATCCGGAATCACGATTTCTTCAGCCATTTTAATCTTTCTCGCGCTATCTTGTCGATGTACAGTTAAAAGTGCACTCTCCGGAGGTTCGAGACTATAATGATGAAAACTGCTGCCCCAAATGCCCTTTGGGGGAAGTGCATATTCTCGAAACCCTATAGGTTTGTTCTAGTATGGTGGGGATGCGTATCTGCTGTTCGATTTTTTTAACATAGTTTTAGTACGAGAGATAGAAAGCGCTTTCACACTTGACCATAGGCGAAATACGACAAAAAAAAGTTGTCTCTTAAGAAGTTACGTAGAGGGCTAAGAAAAGGTGCATGAATTTATTCAGATGTTCTTTTTTCCAACTATCTGGACGGAGGCTCATGCCCGAGACACTGTTATACACTGCAACGTTTCAACCGCCTCGTCGAAAAGTCTCAAATTTTACGACTCTTTTTTTTCTTACGTCGAGCGCCAGGGAGCGTCATACCCTATCGCTTCGCATGTGCAACTCGAGCCTCATCATTCCATAGGTCCACACTTGAAAACCCACAAAATTTTACGACAGCATGCGACGAAGACACTGATCCGGGGAAAAAATGCATTTCCATTTTACAGGACTTTAGTTTTTCATCTCTGAATGATAATATATACAGAGAGTGCAACGTCAAACCTTGATGTTGACACTTGAGATCATGCAGGTCTGGACAAGTTAGCCCCATGGTTAAGGATTTTTTTTCTTCGTTAACACAACTCTCCAAACTATTAGAATTTTTTATTGCTCCGCTATTCAGAGCATATATGATAACGGGGTGTTTATTTTGAAAAACTATAAACTTTCGGAGATCTATGGATAAAGACCTTTTTAGGCTTCAACCGTGGACCACTTGAGCACCGATGGAGAGCCCATGCATTTTTTTTTCTACTATACGCATCTCGACTGAAATTCTCTTTTATTTTTCCCGGCAATCCAATGCGATATTAAAACATTCTCGTGGGTTAATGATATTTCCGAGATGGTAGGGAAAGACGAAAAATGTCTAAAGGGGAAAGACATTTTTAATGATCTGCTGCGCTCTAACGTGTTCGCACTTTGAATGAAGCAGTGAGTTCACATATCTCTCTGGCAAGACTTTTCGACTCGTTAATATGGAGAACAATAATGAACCATCAGAAGAAATCTTGCACAACCAAGCCACGCTCTTAAGTTCGATCGACGACTTTGCTGTGTGGGAGATACAGATCGTCGAGTTCATCAAAGTACTGAAAACGCGAAGCCGAATTAAGCGCCAACGATTATCAACTAAACATCAATAGTCATTGATAGGCCAAATACCGCATCTGGAAGGATTGAAGTATTCCATGTACAGGTATTTTATATGCATCAGTGCAGGACACAGCGGCGATGAGTTAATGTGGCGAGAACTCGACTTGAACGCGTATTGGTCTATACTTTAACCCCTGCTCGATGAATTTCAACAACGTGGACGCATTACGAAAAATACGTGGTCTTACAATAAATGTAAACAAGTACGAATCAATATGCGTTGAATGTTATATGTCATTGCCACGAAAAATCATGATTATGAGGGCTGTGATTATTGTGCAATCAGGAGATAATACACGTTTCGCATGGGTGACAGTCACATCTTTATACCCAGCTGAACGAAACGGTGACCACGCATCTTCTTACATGCATTATTCAACGGTATTGAATCTATCGAATATTGGATTCCCAATAACTATAGGTCAAATTTAAAACAAAAAATTGTGCTTCAAAACAATTTATCCATTAATGTGTGTACCACCGAAGAAGACATTGCTCCGATACGCGTGGCTAAACATTAAAAGAAGAAAAGCATATCAATTTGCTATACATACAAGATACCGAAGATAACAATGTATGACATATTACATAGATAAAGAACCTGTCAAGACTCGTGAGCGCAGAACCGAGGTAATCATTAAAAAATATATACATGCCATGGGTGGGTGAAGTTAACACATACTCTATCGTCATATGTGCTAGACGAATTACACAACAATCCATTATTTCGCAGGTGTCTGCATTACATTAGATCAACGGATAAACTGCAATCACATGAGATCGATTATGGAGGAATAAAGCACTGCGCCATCCGACTATCAAATGATACCAATAAATGGCTCCAAATCATCAACTCCAATCGGAAAGCAACACATCGATTCACTGTAAATGCCTACATGGAGTGGTTTTTTTTTTTACTAATTATAGAGAGAAGATGGGAGTGCGCAAAGACTGATGAGAAGAACGTGGCAGAGGATATGTATGAATATCATGAAGTATTTACTATTGATTACCACATGTATTTTTCATATGACGAATCCCTATCATAGTATCGATCACATCACAGCGCCGATTTCATATCACAATTTGTAACAGAACTGGAAAAACTAGTGCTGTACATAAATCACATTTTCTACGAAAATTAATGCTCGTCATGAGTTAATTCTAATACCTTCATGCAATAGCAATGATTGTGCATTCAGTCCTCATCAACTACTAGAGGTAGAAGTCGAATTACTCAAGATACGATGGCATAAGCCCCACATAATATTAGATGAGATCAATAAATTATCATTACATCGAACATTGGAAAGTGGGCGATACTTGAATGTGGGTTTTCGCTCTTGGGATCTATAGGACTGTCCATCGCTTCAAAGCACAACGAAACATTCATGGACCGTAAAAGCTGCCTCCCAACTAGAGGAACCAAAATATGTAATTGGTGCGGTGCAGACTGGTAAAAAAGATAATGTATGGCAAAGGACATTATATTATTCACCGACTGCAAACTCACAAGTGCTAAACTTTATCTCAATTCAGGATTCTTTTCTCAAGATGACTCAAATATGGACTTCAAAAAAGTTTCGACATTTTGTTCAATAGGTACTCTCGATTTTATAAATACCATTATGACTGCAATAGTGATCGTTCTTTACTAACCATCGCTGAGTCTTAATGTAACGACCCTCTCACGGTTTATGATTGATCGCATCAGAAATATGTAATTGGTGGCTGAATCATAAAGATTCATGCTAATAAAATAAATGTAACATTATGTACTTTTTATTCTCCTCACCCCGTACTTAGTTATGTCAGCATCACCAGCTATCGGATTGTGCAACTGAAAACAATATTACTTTCGAATGTGAAACTCATTTTTTTGTATGGAATTTGATTGAAAATAAATTAATATAATCGCCCAATGATAATCGAAGACATTCATCAGTATACGTTAGTTAGATGTTCGTGAGCCGTTTGTTGGAAGTTTGCGAGGCATGCGAAGACTTTCGGTAGTTGTTCGTGAAACGTTCCAGAGACTTCCGAAGACATTCATAAGACGTTCGAAGCCATTTAAGAGACGTTCGAAAACATTCCTAAGGCGTTTGAAGACACGCATGAGAGGTGCGAAGACCTTCGTAGACTTTCGAAGACGTTCAAGAGATCTGTGACGATATTTATAATGCATTTAAAGACATTGATGAGGGGTTCGAAGCCGTTTAAGAGACTTTAAAAGACATTCACAAGGGGTTTGAAGACGTTCAAGAAACTTTCGAATACGTTCAACAGACTTTCGACGACATTCATAATACGTTTGAAGACATTCATGAAGGGTTCGAAGACGCTTAAGAGAGGCTTTCAAAGACATTCACGAAGAGTTTGTCCAAAGATATTCATAATACGTTTGAAGACATTCAAGAGACTTTCGACGACATTCATAAGACGGTTGAAGACGTGCATGAGGCCTTCAAAGAGTTTCAAGAGACTTTCTACGACGATCATGAGACGTTTGAAGATATTCGTGAGATATTAAAAAAACTTTCGAAAACGTTCATAAGAAGTTTGAAGACATTCATGAGAGGTGCGAAGACCTTCAGTGACGTTCGAAGACATTCAAGAGATCTTTAACGATATTCATAATACGTTTAAAGATATCGATGAGAGGGTTCGACGACGTTTTAGAGACTTTCAAAGGCCTTCACGAGGGGTTTGAAGACGTTCAAGAAACTTTCGAATACGTTCAAAAGACTTTCGACGACATTCATAATACGTTTGATTACATTCATGAGGGATTCGAAGATGCTTAAGAGACTTTTAACGACGTTCACGAGGGGTTCGAAGACGTTTAAGAGACTTTCGACGGCGTACATAATATGTTTGAAGACATTCATGTGGGGTTCGAAGACGCTAAAGAGACTTTCAAAGACATTCACACGAGGTGCGAAGACATTCGGAAACTTTCGAAGACATTCAAGAGTTCGAGTTTGTTTGGGTGCGCACCCAAACAAACTCAAACACGTTCCACCAAAACTATAAAAATCCCAAACAAACCCAAACAATTCCAGCGAAACTCACACGTCATGAAAGTCTTCGGATTATGGATGTCGTCGAAGATCGTATTAAGCATGTCGTCGAAGATTTCTGAACGTCTCCGAAAGCCTCTTGAACGTCTTCAAGCCTCCTGTGAATGTCTTTGAAAGTCTCTGAAGCGTCTTCGAACCCCACATGAATGTCTTCAAACGTATAATGAATGTCGTCGAAAGTCTCTAGAACGTATTCGAAAGTTTCTTGAACGTTTTCAAACCCTTCGTGAATGTCTTTGAAAGTCTCTAAAACATCGTCGATCCCCTCATCGATGTCGAAAGTCTCTGAATGCCTACGCACCTCTCGTGAATTTCTTTGAAAGTCTGTTAAGCGTCTTCGAACCCCACATGAATGTCTTCAAATGTATTATGTACGCCGTCGAAAGTCTCTTGAACGTCTTCGAACCCCTCGTGAATGTCTTTGAAAGTCTCTCAAGCGTCTTCGAACCCCTCATCAATGTCTTCAAACGTATTATGAATGTCGCCGAAAGTCTGTTGAACGTATTCGAAAGTTTCTCGAACGCCTTCAAACCCTTCGTGAATGTCTTTGAAAGTCTCTAAAACATCGTCGATCCTCTCATCGATGTCTTCAAACGTATTATTAATATTGTCAAAGAACTCTTGAATGTCTTCAAAAGTTTCTGAATGTCTTCCCACCTCTCGTGAATGTCTTTGAAAGTCTCTTAAGCGTCTTCGAACCCCACATGAATGTCTTCAAAGATATTATGTACGCCGTCGAATGTCTCTTAAACGTCTTCGAACCCCTCGTGAACGTCTTTGAAAGTCTCTCAAGCGTCTTCGAATCCCTCATGAATGTAATCAAACGTATTATGAATGTCGTCGAAAGTCTCTTGAACGTATTCGAAAGTTTCTTGAACGTCTTCAAACCCCTCGTGAATGTCTTTGAAAGTCTCTAAAACGTCGTCGAACCCCCTCATCGATGTCGTCAAACGCATTATGAATATCGTTAAAGATCTCTTGAATGTCTTCGAACGTCACTGAAGGTCTTCGCACCTCTCATGAATGTCTTCAAACTTCGTATGAACGTTTTCTAAAGTTTTTTGATTATCTCACAAACATCTTCAAACGTGTCATGATCGTCGTAGAAAGTCTCTTGAATCTCTTTGAAGGCCTCATGCACGTCTTCAAACGTCTTATGAATGTTTTCGAACGTCTCTTAAATGGCTTCGAACGTCTTATGAATGTCTTCGGAAGTCTCTGGAACGTTTCACGAACGACTATCGAAAATCTTCGAATGCCTCGCAAACTTCCAACAAACGGCTGACGAACATCTAACGAACGTATACTGATGTATGTCTTCGATTATCATTGGGCGATTATATTAATTTATTTTCAATCAAATTCCATACAGAAAAATGAGTTTCACATTCGAAAGTAATATTGTTTTCAGTTGCACAATCCGATGCTGGTGATGCTGACATAACTAAGTACGGGGTGAGGAGAATAAAAAGTACATAATGTTACATTTATTTTATTTGCATAAATCTTTATGATTCAGCCACCAATTACATATTTCTGATGCGATCAATCATTAACCGTGAGAGGGTCGTTACATTAAGACTCAGCGATGGTTAGTAAAGAACGATCACTATTGCAGGTATAATCGTAATTACAAAATCGAGAGTACCTATTGAACAAAATGTCGAAACTTTTTTGAAGTCCATATTTGAGTCATCTTGAGAAAAGAATCCTGAATTGAGATAAAGTTTAGCTCTTGTGAGTTTGCAGTCGGTGAATAATATAATGTCCTTTGCCATATATTATCTTTTTTACCAGTCTGCACCGCACCAATTACATATTTTGGTTTCTCTGGTTGGGAGGCAGCTTTTACGGTCCATGACTGTTTCGTTGTGCTTTGAAGCGATGGACAATCGTATAGATCCCAAGAGCGAAAACCCACATTCAAGTATCGCCCACTTTCCAATGTTCGATGTAATGATAATTTGGTGATCTCATCTAATATTATGTGGGGCTTATGCCATCGTATCTTGAGTAATTCGACTTCTACCTCTAGTAGTTGATGATGACTGAATGCACAATTATTGCCATAGCACGAAGGTATTAGAATTAACTCATGACGAGCATTAATTTTCGTAGAAAATGTATTTTATGTACAGCACTAGTTTTTCCAGTTCTGTCACAAACTGTGATATTAAATCGGCGCTGTGATGTGATCGATACTATGATAGCGATTCATCATATGAAAAACACATGTGGAAATCAATAGTAAATACTTCATTATATTCATACATATCCTCTGCCACGTTCTTCTCATCAGTCTTTGCGCACTCTCATCTTCTCTCTATAATTAGTAAAAAAAACCACTCCATGTAGACATTTACAGTTAATCGATGTGTTGCTTTCCGATTGGAGTTGATGATTTCGAGCCATTGATTGGTATCATTTGATAGTCGGATGGCGCAGTGCTTTATTGCTCCATAATCGATCTCATGTGATTGCAGTTTATCCGTTGATCTAATGCAATGCAGACACCTGCGAAATAATGGATTGATGTGTAATTCGTCTAGCACATTTGACGATAGAGTATGTGTTAACTTCACCACCGATGGCATGTATATATTTTTTAATGATTACCTCGGTTCTGCGCTCACGAGTCTTGACAGGTTCTTTATCTATGTAATATGTCATACATTGTTATCTTCGGTATCTTGTATGTATAGCAAATTGATATGCTTTTCTTCTTTTTATGTTCAGCCACGCGTATCGGAGCAATGTCTTCTTCGGTGGTACACACATTAATGGATAAATTGTTTTGAAGCACAATTGTTTGTTTTAACTTTGACCTATAGTTACTGGGAATCCAATATTCGATAGATTCAATAGCGTTGAATATTGCATGTAACAAGATCCGTGGTCACCGTTTCGTTCAGCTGGGTATAAAGCTGTGACTGTCACCCATGCGAAACGTGTATTATCTCCTGATTGCACAATAATCACAGCCCTCATAATCATCATTTTTCGTGGCAATGACATATAACATTCAACGCATATTGATTTATACTTGTTTACATATATTGTAAGATCACGTATTTTTCGTAATGCTTCCACGTTGTTGAAATTCATCGAGCAGGGGTTAAAGTATAGACCATCACGCGTTCAAGTCGAGTTCTCGCCACATTAACTCATCGCCGCTGTGTCCTGCACTGATGCATATAAAATACCTGTACATGGAATACTTCAATCTTTCCAGATGCGGTATTTGGCCTATCAATGAATAGTGATGTTTAGTTGATAATCGTTGGCGCTTAATTCGGCTTTGCGTTTTCAGTACTTTGATGAACTCGACGATCTGTATCTCCCACACAGCAAAGTCGTCGATCGAACTTAAGAGCGTGGCTTGGTTGTGCAAGATTTCTTCTGATGGTTCATTGTTGTTCTCCACATTAACGAGTCGAAAAGTCTTGCCAGAGATATATGTGAACTCACTGCTTCATTCAAAGTGCGAACACGTTAGAGTGCAGCAGATCATTAAAAATGTCTTTCCCCTTTAGATATTTTTCGTCTTTCCCTACCATCTCGGAAATATCATCAACCCACGAGAATTTTTTAATATCGCATTGGATTGCCGGGAAAAATAACAGAGAATTTCAGTCGAGATGCGTGTAGTGAAAAAAAAAATGCATGGGCTCTCCATCGGTGCTCAAGTGGTCCACGGTTGAAGCCTAAAAAGATCTTTATCCATAGATCTCCGAAAGTTTATAGTTTTTCAAAATAAACACTCCGTTATCTTATATGCTCTGCATAGCGGAGCAATAAAAAAAATTCTAATAGTTTGGAGAGTGGTGTCAACGACGAAAAAAAAATCCTTAACTATGGGGCTAACTTGTCCAGACCTGCATGATCTCAAGTGTCGACATCAAGGTTTGACGTTGCACTCTCTGTATATATTATCATCAGGAGATGAAAAACTAAAGCCCTGTAAAATAGAAATGCATTTTTTCCCCGGATCACTGTCTTCGTCGCATGCTGTCGTAAAATTTTGTGAGTTTTCAAGTGTGGACCTATGGAATGATGAGGCTCGAGGTGCACATGCGAAGCGATAGTATGACGCTCCCTGGCGCTCGACTTGAGAAAAAAAAGAGTCTCAAAATTTGAGACTTTCGGACGAGGCGATTGAAACGTTGCAGTGTATAACAGTGTCTCGGACATGAGCCTCCATCCAGATAGTTGGAAAAAAAAACATCTGGATAAATTCATGCACCTTTTATTAGCCCTCTACGTAACTTCTTAAGAGACAACGTTTTTTTTTGTCGTATTTCGCCTATGTTCAAGTGTGAAAGCGCTTTCTATCTCTCGTACTAAAACTATGTTAAAAAAATCGAACAGCAGATACGTATCCCCACCATACTAGAAAAAACCTATAGGGATTCGAAAATATAGACTTCCCCACAAGGGCATTTGGCGCAGCAATTTTCATCATTGTAGTCTCGAACCTCCGGAGAGTGCACTTTTGACTGTACATCGACAAGATAGTGTGAGAAAAATTAAAAATTGCTGAAGAAATCGTGATTTCGGATAGTGAAGAAGAAATTATCGTGGTTGACGATGTATATTTAGCGGAATATCACTATTATGATAGTGACGTCGTTGAAATCAATGACGGTGGTGAACGCCGCATGGACGTCAACAATGGAGTTGCCGAACCGGACGATGATGATGAGCCCGAGGTCATCGTTATTGAAGATGAAGAGCCTGAGGTCATCGCCATTGAGGACGACGTCGACCCCGACGCTGGCGATGAAGATGATGATGATGTCGACAACGCCAACCATGACGACAACGACGATCAAGTCATCTCGGATGACTCGGAATCTGCGAGTGATAGTGATGATGGTGAACACTATGAATACTCGGAACGCTATTTAAATAGAGTGGCCTACAATAGTTTCAACGATATGGACAAAGTTTGCGTGCACCATCGGTTTTATGAAGGCGTGCACATGGATATTTCGCTGTGCATATCGTGTTTCGTCAATGCAAGAGGCGTCTTTACGGAAATGCGTGAGGTCCGCGTCCACACCGTTGAAATACTAAAATTCATTGAGGGCAAATATTGCAAGGACTGCAGAGAGCCTTTATTCCAAGCGATGCCGAAATCCGCGTATTTGAGATGCACGGGATCAAAAATCATTGTGAGTGTTGTGAATTGAATCTTAAGAATGAAAAAAAAGTCTTAACAATAAAAAAAAATGTTTTTTCTTGTTTGTTTCAGTTTGGTGACACGGGTTGTGAATAGAGACTCATTGTGTAACGCATGCACGAACACACACACACACAATTAAAAATAAAAAGTGATTGTTATAATAACAAAAAGTGTATGTTTTTATTAACCCTCTCCATTCTCCGCTCTCGCCCGCGGGTCCAGCTATCGCCTGGAAGACATCGTCACCAAAAACTAGCCGCCCCACTCTCTATCACCAACCCCTCCCCTTTGCCTCCGACGGAACCGCGCACTCGGCTGCCGCATGCAGGACCCCCCCCCCCCCCCTCCCCGCCACCATGCATACCCCGGCTTCCCCGCGCTCGACTCCCCCGCCCCGCTCCCCCCTGAGATCCCAGGGATAGAATCGGCCTAGCTCTACTACTATAACGTTTACTCTAAATGCTTGGATGATTAATTTATTCGATAAAAATTCCTATGACCATTTCGATTATATTGATGTTCTTTTAGTTCTTCACCATAATTTAAGAAAACGAATTTTCTAGTTTATAAAAATAATACAATTTATGCTACAACTAATGCTACAGATGATATTTCCCAGCTTTCGACCAATTCAAACATCTGAAAATACTTTTCCCTGCTCAATACGAATTTGAAACTATAGACATATAGTTTTTTGAGACATTCTTCAAATTCACTTCTCTTTGATCTGAAGGTCCATGAAAAGGGGCTTTTTTCTTTCAAAAAGATATGAAATCCCTTTGAAAACGTAAAAAAAAATATCGCCAAGTAATTAAAACAATCCGCCCGAAAACATTATCTCATAGCTTGTTTCACCATATTAAAAATTCCCATTTATTTCAAAATATTTTTTATTTTAATTTAAACAATGCTTTTATTATATTGTTCAATATAAATGTACAAAAACAGTTAAATAACCTTTTATACAATAGGCAAGCGAGTTTGCTAGACGTGTTGTAAACAAAATGGTTAACCTTCAAGAATAATATTTAACGAAATATTTATTTTTTAATTAAAAAATCATAATACTGGTATAACTAAAAATTGGTATTACCATTATATAAAAGTACATCGTAAGTACCACACGAGGATAACTTGACGTGCATGGTTAAAAAAAAAGCTCGTAAAGGTACACAATTTTCCGTTTCTTCTGCCTGCATAAATAAGTCGTGTGGCAATATATAGTACACAACAATATACAGGGTGGACCACTTAACGTGACCACCCCAAACATCCTCGTTGTCTTTAGAGTGACGAAAAAACGTAAGGAGGTAATTGATTGATTTTGAATGGCTGATACAGTAGTGAAAAATTCATTCTTGCCAAGGTTATCGTTTTTGCGTTCATCAATGGTTCGCAAGGTCGTAGTTTTTGCGGTCATCAATGGTTTTTCAAATGGAAAAATGCTTTTTTTTTAAATTAAGACGTTTTAGCTGATATTCTGATAAATGCAACGACCTATGATATCATGACCTTGAAATTATTTTTCACCAAAATACACGTATAGAAACGGCAAATGTTGCTGCCATTGACAAAAAAATTATCCGCATAATGTAATTGAATTTTATGGACCGAAAGTGTATTGTAACAAATGTTCGAAGTGATGGCCATTAACCTCGACACATTTTTGAAGACGTCGTATGAATGATTCTCTTGACCTCCGAATAGTTTCTGGTGTGATGGCGGGGCAGGTTATTCAACGGATAACGGATCAAAGGTCTTTCAAATGGGAACATTGTCACATTCGAAAGGGATGAGAGCATATTATTTTCGTTTCCCTCTTTGTTGCCTACGCCTAGCGCAATAGCACGGAATGAGGGTAAAAAAGGTAGTGCGTGGGAAAGAATAGAATAAAGGAATTGACGCGATATTTCGGTATTGAGGAATAAATCGACAGATGTGGTGTACGATTGACACTGTGTTATTTATTATAAGATTACTAGTTGGGTTAAAGCGATTAGGTCTACGATGAATGATACAAAAAGAAAAGGTAAAGTTAGCTTACATTGGTTGTGTTCGACGCCCGGTCGGTCGCTCACTCGCGTGAATGTTTGTTGTCGCTCGCGTTACAAGGGCCTTCGCTCTTGGCCTGGTGCGCTCGCTGGTACAACTGCTGGTAAGACGCTCGCAGGATTTTACGCTGGTCGTGTGTATACTCGACGTGTTTACTACGACGGCACTACGCGTAGATATAAATATAAACGGCGCGCAAGGTCGATGAATTGAGATTGATATTCACGGACCGATGATAGAAATTATACAAGTGTAAAATAAAACTTTTGTGACTCGAAAAATAAAGACGCTCCGTATAAAGGATAATTGGAGATATTCGTTAGGCTTCTGGGTTAAGACTTGATAGAAGAAGTTGATTTGATGGTGGTTGATGGGAGACTGCGCTCTGAGTTTGATGAAGATTTTTGGAAGACTGGGATTGAGACTTGATAAAAGAACTTAAGTGGATGGTAGTTGACGGGAGACTGAGATTGAGACTCAATACAAGAACTTGGTTCGATGGAAGTTGACGGGAGACTGACTTCAGGAAGGAAGTCTTTCTTGATATGAAAATTAGGAGGGGTTCAATAGTGGGAGAAGGAACCGTAGGAAGAGCGTGGTCTTGGTCATCTAGTTCTTCGGAGATCGATCCATTGGTCGTGAATATATTGGTTAATTAGCGTGATCGGTCGCGGCATGGTGTGCGAGTAGGATACAGATTCGCTAGGCACGTTCGGCCTTATTCCAGAGCATCGGTTCTGACTAATATGCGTATGAAGAGAAGGAGACCTTTGTCTCGTGTTTCGGCGACAAATCGCATGGGATAAAGAGTTTGATATCAGAGACCTAATCATTCGCATGGTTTGTGTTATGTCAATGTATGGCTATGGTGACTTCTATCGAGAAGTTTGTATACCGGACTACGCTGCGAGACCGGATGTCTTATTATTTAGTCGGAGTTATAAGTTCGTCGGAGCCGTCTAGTCTCTGTTATGTTTAAATAATCTCGGGTCGAGGCTTCTCTTGGTCACCATGCAGATGGGCTGACATAGAGTTTTTGGAGTCTGTTGATCGAGTTGATGGTTGGTTTTTCGTTCGATAGCTCTTCTTAGAATATGCGCCTGAGATCGTGTTCTTGTTGACAGCCAATGGGATAGGAAAAGTTGGTGACTATGGCGGTGCTGCTATCGTGTATATATCGCTGTGATTTGAATATGCTCGCGGAACGTACGCAAGTTCCGTTTAATGCTGTAACGCGTCTTATTATTAGATTTGTATATGTATAACAATAAACTTACAACGACAAATGAGGATATTGGGAATAACCGAGAGAAAGTACATGCGCTAGGATGTAACAACATGTTTTTTTTATTACGACGTTGTAGCTCATATTTAAACGAATCCAACGACCTATGATACCATGACCTTGAAATCGTTGTTCACCAAAATATTTGTGAAATGGAGGTCGGTGGGTTCGTCTGAGTATCAGCTACAACGTATTAATATAAAAACAAAACATGTTCCCATTTGAAAAACGATTCAAGACGTTGATAACGAAAAAACGATGACCTTGACAAAAATTAATTTTTCATCACTGTATCAGCCTTTCGAAATCAATCAAATTACCTCCTGACATTTGTTCGTCACTCGAAAGGAAACGGAGATATTTGGGGTGGTCACGTGGCTCTTGTAATTCGTTCTCGCATGTTCGCCGGCGTAGTCGGAACATCATGGTGAAGGATCGTGCTTTATAGCTCCCTGTAGGAAGAAATCAAGTTAGATATGTCAGCTGATATTGAGACGAATCCAAGGACATATGGTACCGTGACCTTGAAATGATTTTTCACCAAAATATTGGTGAAATGGAGGTCGTTGGGTTCATCTGAATATCAGCTACAACGACTTAATTTAAAAAAAACATGTTCTCATTTGAAAAACCATTGATGACCTTGAGAACGCAAAAACTATGACCTTGATAAAAATGCATTATTCACCACTGTATCAGCCCTTCAAAATCAATCAAATTACCTCTCAGCATTTTTTTCGTCACTCTAAAGGCAACGGAGATAATTGGGGTGGTCACGTTAAATGGTCCGCCCCGCATATATACAGGGTGATACAGAATAAGCATGACAGCGGGAAATCGAGAGTTCAGCAGGTTACGTCGAAGATTTAGACTTAGACATTTTGTTTATTTCAACCGCGTCATTAAATGAAAAACATCAGAAAATAGGAATTGAATCCCAAAAAGACCGCTCGCATCCGCCACGATGGACGACCGAAGAGGGTGAAAAAGTAGGCGAAGGGCCACGTAGTCGTAGCTGACGTCAGGAAGCTTCTGCGGAAACGCAGCGGTTGACAGATGCCGGCGCGCGATATGTGACGTTTTGTGAATCATTCGCTACAGATATCTGTCAACCAATTCGGTTCGTGACAAGCCGCACGGTTTGACATTTCACGTATCGTCTGCTATCGCTCAGCGTATTGCGTGCCAAATTGTGAAGCACGCCGCACTTAATGATATTTACGATTTTTATCATGATTATCTATTGAGAGCGCCTGCTATTGTAGTTTTATTAAGAAATAAAGAATACCAAATCCAGCAAATTCTCAATCATCTGTAGATTTCGCTATACCGAGCGATTTTGTTTGCTCATTGAAAAAAAAAATCTCTAGGGCCATTTTCAATACCAAACTCAAAAATATGACGATAACTTTATGAGGATTAAATTTTTTCTAGATTCCATTGCTCGTTCGAACACTCCGTCTTGTATGACAATCGGATTCATCTCCTAAAATTAATTTTTCTGAACGAATTAATGAAAAGTGCGTTCTACCTGGAACATGACGAGAACTTTTGCATTGCCTCTTTAGGGAAGACGAAATCAGTCGGTTCCGGCAGAAGAAAATCGATGCGATGTTTCTTGAGGATTAAAAGGGGACGAGAAGATCTTCTGTGCCGCTTAAGGTAGAACACCACTGTGACCCCCTGTTTTTTTGCCATTTATCAAGAATTTTTGTGTGAGAAAAAGAAGAGATATTCGAAAAAAAAAATTTTGTTTTGTTCGTTGCTTATTGAAGATACATAAAAAAAAAAAAATTTCAAATTTTTCACGCCCCATGGTGACGCTGGGGAAGCTCCCGCGTCAGGTACTGTTGCCTCTGCAGTGGTTCGCGGCACGCAGCAGAACTCTCTTCAAAGTCGATCTGAAAAAAAATACCGAATGTTTTCGTTAATAATATGATATTTTGAAGAGAAGTACACAGGGATTTGAAAAAATATTGATTTTTTTTTAATAGGCACGCTTTTGAAATTAAAGCACGATTTTCGAGGAAAATTTCTCGTCGAAAATAGGCTATAACTTTTTTTATTATTGAGATATCGAAAAAATCCTATGTACTTCTTTAGATAATATAGTTTTATTGATGCAGTCCAAATTTGAAGTCGATCGGATAAAAATTGCTCGAGTTCTGCTGCGTGCCGCACTCAAAAATGTGGTTTAGAGAAAAACGCGTTCAAAGTTTTAGGTTTGTTAATTTATGTGATAAATTGGAAAAAAAATGTTTACCTTTAATCAGCGATGCCGGCACCATATAGCTGGCCTTCAAGAAGTAAATCATTGTCCCTAGCATCTTTTCTCGAACTTGTAGAGGCTCTTCTTGCCTCTTTTGCAGCGTCTGCGAGCGAGCGCTCCGCCAGCTCGATCCGCGCCGCGTCGGTTTCAACGCAAAAATTGAAACAATTTGGACCGATAGTTATCCCCAACGTCTCCAAAACTTTCATGAGGCTTCTCAGGCCATCATTGAATAATAATACCGCGATATCAGCTGCAATATCGACGATTTTTTTGCTCCCGGACTGACACTTGGGGGCTATTGCCCAAACTGATTTGTTGTAGCTTTC
Organism: Ophion ellenae; assembly: GCA_963210295.1. Classification (NCBI taxonomy): domain Eukaryota; kingdom Metazoa; phylum Arthropoda; class Insecta; order Hymenoptera; family Ichneumonidae; genus Ophion; species Ophion ellenae. Next base: position 10,698,048 of record OY723395.1, on the reverse strand, counting down.
GTTGTTGTTTTGCGTGAAACCGCCCAAACAACGCTGCAGCAAATCGTCTCTGCTCAAATTTTCGAAGACTGGCGTAATTGCCTCCAATACTTCCTCAGGATGAGGAAGAGGTGGCTTATGGCGATATTCAGAAATATTACCGCTTGCGACCGGTCGCTGCCAGGAACGCCACGACTCGGCTCCCTCTGGGCAATCGTCATGTTGCGGCTCACTATCTGTGGATATTTTATGTTTGATAGTTGCCCAAATTGCGTTCCTCATTTTTTAAACATCATCGCTGTTCCTCCGAATAGCCAAGCCGTAATATGTGCTCAACTCGTCAATCAATTTTCCGGTGAGCTTTCCTCTGCCAGACAATCCTTTTTGTTTTTTCACGATTTCGCGGAGGCGCGTCCCCATACGTTTTTGGACATGATCGATGCACTCTTTTTTTTTATCTCGAAACCGTCGTATGGATCGCTATTCGATATGCCCAGAAACGTTTTAGAATCGCCGTCACCAATATAATATTTATATTTTATGCCATAGAGCTCTTCAGACCGTTGAAACATTTCGACAGCTGAGTCGACTTCCATTTTTCCGGAGGAGCCGCTATGGTTCGCCGGGCACTCATCGTCGTGGGTACTTTTCCATTCCCAGTACTCCGCGGTGCATTCTTTTTTTTTCCAATGCTCGCAAGCTTTGCAATATTTCGATTTCACCATAACGTCGATCACTTTTTTAGTGTACCAGCCGATTAGCGATGTTATGCCGAAAAGCGAGCTGAAACCGCGCTTACGCCACGATCCGTCGCCTGAAACGATAATTCCGTCCTCCACCCCATTTTCCAACGAAATTGTCTCCTCCTCAAGTGCAGCCTTTTGTTTGCTCACTGTGCTCACAGCTTTAGTGGCAATCGAAATCGAATTTAAGATTCAATCGTAGAAAGACTGAAATATGGGGCGCGGTAGGTCCATAAATGCACAAAACTTCATCAGGCCATTCAAATACGACGCCAAGAAGACGCATACTGAATACGATCCGACGATTTATTTCGTATGCATTGTCAATCATAGGACACGAATTGATTTGCACTTTTTCACAATGGCCGCAATCGACCTCGATTTTGAATCCGAGTCCGCGCAAACTTTTTTCAGTAAACTTTATATCGCGATCACACACTTTGCACTTCACTAACGTTGATATAATGTTCAATGCATTGATGAGGTGTACTATAGGATAACCGAAATCGTTAGTAACACCGACCTCTAAATCGTCCGACGATTTTAACTTTGTCGCCGACGTGCTCACATACTCTGCAGAACTATTTTCGGAGCTATAACGGTTCGGAGGTTTTCGATTCGAAATTTTCGTTCGACTCCTCGTCACATAGCTCCCTTTTGTTCGCTTTTTCCCGCGTACACTTTCGGATTATCCATTTCGATGTCCAAAGATAAATTCTGAGCGTTCGATATTTATAAACGAAACGATTCGGAGCGTTTGGACACGAGTAGCGTCGCTTCTATTCGCAAACTGATGCTATGACGCTATCCCTATACCTGCCTTGAACATTTTTCAATTATCGCCACCTATGCCTTTTCTTCGAAACTATATTTATAACAATAGCCGGTTTTTGTGAAGGTAGACAAAAGAATACCTGGGAAAGACCCGCAGGACCTGGGAAAGGCCCGGTATACCTGCCGACCCTGAGGCGCGCAGCTGCGCGGGACCCCGAGCGTCACGGAGTCCCGCTCTTTTTCGACGACGGCCACAGCTAAAATACAGGCATTTTCCCATACTTTTTTTTATTAATTTAAACAAATAAGCTCGAGCACAATTTGTAACATCGAAGCTGCTTATCGTTAACGATATCGATCCCTAACAAAATTTCGAGCGACCGAAATTGCTCGAAACTCACTCTACAAAAGAGTGGTAAAATTTTACAATGCTCATTATTTAAACAAATGCGTTCAGCCTTTTTATCTCTGCCAGGGTTCATATTTGGCAGCATTTTTTCTGATCAGCTTCTCGAACAATTAAGATCGCTAGCCTCGCTCTACGGAAGAGCGGTGGAATTTTGCGATCGCGCATTGTTTAAACAAATGCCCTTGACTCGATTTTTTTGTCGACAGCGGTCATCAGTGGAAATTTCTTTATGGTTGAACTTTCTAGCAAACGGGGTTTGCTAGAGAATCGTATGCTGGAAGGGTGCTAGCATTCCCCCATTCTTTTTTAAGTAATTTAAACAAATAAGCTCGAAGACTATTTGGCATCACGATATCAAAATTTTACAATGCTCTTTGTTTAAACAATTGCGGTCGGCATTTTTTTCTCTGCCATGGCTTATCTTCGGCAGGTTGTATCCGGCCGAACAAATTCGCGAGCGAACGGGATCGACCGGGTCTCACTCTGCGAAAGAGTGGTAACATTTTATTATTACGAAATTATTACTAGTTATGCTAAAAAAAATTCGTTTAGCATTTTTTCTCTCTGCCGGAATTCATCTTCGGCAGGTTTCTCCAAGGATAGAATTTTCTAGCAATGACGATCGGAGAAGTCTCGCTCTACAGAAGAGCGGTAAAATTTCACTATCGCGAATTGTTTAGAGGTCATCGGTGTAATATTTTCGAAAAATCGTTTTGTTGCAAGCACTTTTAAAAAATCCTTGGAAACTTAAAAAATTTGACAATGCGCTTTGCTTAAACAATTGCGCTCGCCATTTTTTTCTCTGCCATGGCTTATGTTCGGCAGGTTGGCTGCGGCCGACCAAATTCGCGAGCGAGCGAACGCGATCGACCGAGTCTCACTTTGCGAAAGAGTGGTAAAATTTGATAATTATTGCCAAAATAAATACATTTAGATTTTTTTCTTCTTGCCGGGATTTATCTCCGGCAGGTTCCTCCAAGGATCGAATTTTCTAGCAATGACGATCGCAGGAGTCTCGCCCTACAGAAGAGCGGTGAAATTTTACAATCGCGATATGTTTAAAGAAGGACACCGGTGGAAAATTTTCGAAAAATAATTTTTTTTTTTAACATTCGAAAAATCCTTGTAACGTCCAAAAATATGATGGAAATTCGTTTATAGCCGAAAAAAAAACAGTTTTAACGTGGTTTTCGAGCTATTTTCATATGGGAGCCTCCGGCGCTGAAAAGCGTCTTCGGCGATGCCATGCCGGTAGTCGCAATTCTCAACTCTTGTAAGCCTATTATCTATGGCGAGAAATTCACCGACTAAAAATAGTTTTATTTTCGACCAAAAGGTGGCATTAGATTATGGAAACAAAAGTTCTTCAGCTCTATCGTTCAACCGTTGACTTCACACACGTTTTTCTCCAAACCACGCTTTCGAAATCGGGACGCAGCAGAACTCGAACAATTTTCGTCCAATCCAATTTCTTCAATTTTTCAAAGCGTTTTTTGAAGCGCTGTATCAAGGTGAAAAATGGTCGCATCGAGATGAAAAAAGCATCATGAAGCTTCAAGTTTCTAGTTTCGAGATCTGTCGTCGAAACAAATTTGTCAGTTACTGTAATCGCGCAATAATAAAAAATAGCGAGAGAAAATTTATTTCCAAATTTTTTGGGTTTTTTTTCAAGGGTCCACGCGCTCGAGAATGTTATTTCAGTTAAATACATGTATAGGTCAGTTAGCTTGTTTATTCAGCTCCAATTTGGTTTTTATGTCTTACTACGTTAATTTTATGCTAAGATATCCGCTTTAAAATGTAAAAAGATCCTTTTGTCTTCGATCATCGTTTTCTCAGCAACCAATGATTGCACGGACAGCTTTGAAAACTCAAATAAATTTCCTACCCGACCCTTTCGTTGATTTTTTAGAAAAAAAAAACATTTTTTCACCATTAATATTAATTTGAAAAAAGACAAAAAATGACTTTTTATGGTTTTTCAGTGAATGTACTGCTACTTCATATATTATAGTAAATGTACAATACTTTAAGTATTGATGGAAAGACTAACGTTGCCCGGGTGTTAAGGTCAAGAAAAAAAAACTCGAAAAATTTTATTTTTCGTTTCTTTAAATTTTTGAAACATTTTAGGAAACAATACTGACTCATTTTTACACGATGCGACCTTTGTGCACCATAATGCCACTCATCTTTAATTGCATTAATCAAAAGTTGATACCCCCAAGCTGTATTCACTAGTCGATCTGAGAACTTGTATGAGATAAATTCTCGATATTTTCTGCGAAGGTTATTAGGGTTGCAAAAAAAACTTTCTTCAAAACTCATCTTTTATTTTTAAGAAAAAAACAAATTAACATTTTTTTATACTAATCATTTTTTGGTAATTTTTTTCTACGTTTTGGTAAAGAAATTAACTTAAAGTTTTTGTAAACTTTAACTTTTTTCAATTTTTGTTCATGGCTTGTTTGAAAAAAAACTGTTTTCTGGAACCCTAATAACCTTCGTAAAAAATATCAAGAGTTAATCGCATAAATGTTCTCAGATCGACTATTGAATACAGTTTGGGGTTATCAACTTTTCATTAACGCAATTAAACATGAGTGAAAGTATAGTACGCAAAGGCCGAATCGGCTAAAAAATGAGTCAGTATTGTTTCCGAAATGTTTTACAAAGTTAAAAGAAATATTTTTAAAAAATTGATATTTAAAAAAACAAAATTTCCCAAGGTATTCCTTTCGCGGATAGCCGTATTTTGTGGGGGCACACAGTAGGAGAAAAGCCCAAAAACCTGGCCAAAACCCCAAAAAATAAATTTTCGAAATAGGGTCAGTTGAATAGTCATTCAGGTAGAGGACTAGTAACTGCATTCTATTGTGGAAGGGAAAGCCCTTTAAGTGTATACCTGCGCCGCAGCGTCAGTTGGCAGTGAGTGTTCGTGACGAGTGTACGTGTCACGCGCTGAACAGACGAAAATAACGCTGACTTCAAAAACCCATAACTTTAAAGTGACGGGTTTAATTTCAATTCTGCAACATGGATACGACTTCTGGAGGTATGTAGAACATGTTTTTACATCGGTTGAATCGAAAGTTTATGTATAAATGATTGAAATGTAGTATAGCCTTCGGCATAAATAAAATTGAATAATTTTGAAAACTTATATTTTCAACGGTCCGAAAAGTTATATATTTTGTCACATTTTGCAAAGCTCCTAGTCTCGGCCTTTAGTTTAATATATAAGCTTTCGAAATTTACAAGAGTTACCTGCGGAAAACGTGCGTCTTGTCCGTTATGATTTTTTTCGCATCGTGCGGTAGCCGAGCGTGCACGCGGCACTATTGAGCAGCCGCTGCGCCTCTACCTGAGAATGGGTGAAGTAGCATCATAACGGACAAGACGGCTGTTATACGCTTGAAATAAATTATTTTAATATATATGTATGTGTATATATATATATATATATATAAATTTTCTGTGATTTAATTATGATATATACGTATGCATATATATATATACATATTAAAATCAACCACATAAAAATTTCTTAAATATGAATGAAATGTTATAACATTCGAATAAAATATTTGAATATATATATATATTATATAGTAAGCAAAGCTTTCTTTTAACCAAATCCATGTCAATATTTTCTGTCTAATTTTCTTAAAATTATTTCAATTATTGCGGTTATTTATTTGGTAAAATAATGTACATTGTTCAAGTTTTTGTATTAATTGAAAATTTTATCTTTTCCTTTAACACCAATTTTCTACAATTTTATGTCTTTATTACAGGATCCGGTTACAAAGAATTGGTGCTGACAAGGAAAGAAGTATTTCTGATAATCAGCGAGCATTTATCCGATAAATTCGCTTCCTTGATCGAATTTGTGGTAGAAAAAATTTCCAAGGACACCGGACGTACAGTTGTAGTGCCTGAGGACTCGAAACAGACTTTTTCGATACTCTTCAATCAAATGAGAACGAGGTGGCAACAAGCTCACAGAAAATCCTGTGTATTTTTCAAGAATAACGGTGAATGGCTTAGCAAGCAGGTATGTTTTGCCGCACCTACAGACACTGTAGTAACAAGCCCGGGTAATACGGGCGGCCGCCCGTCCCTTGAGTTTACAATGTCCAGTGAAAGATCTAAACGAAGGAAGACCCAAGATATTCGTACATCGTTCAACTCGGTCGAGTTAGCATACGCTACTCAGATGAGCCTTCGCTCTTCAGGACAATCCGACGCCGCAAAAGTTATTAAGGACGTAACAATGACGAGTCCTTTAAGAGCTTCCAAGTATCGTAAAGCTTACTCAGCAACGGATGAAATTACTTTATCCGAAGAGGCTGCACTTTCCGCTATGATTGAATATAAATTCTCCAAGAGTACTTACCAGGGAATGAGAAGATTAGGGAAGGAAAATAACTGTAAGCTATATCCGTCTTACGAAAAAGTGATGAAAGCAAAAAAGCGTTGTTATCCACCACGTGATGCAATCAGGATTACAGAGAGTAGTGCAGAAGTCCAACTACAGGCACTATTAGATCATACAGTTGAACGTATTTTACTCGTCCAAAATGTACTCATTCAAAGATTGACTCCAGATAATGTTCGTAAAATGGACTTGATTTGCAAGTGGGGTTGCGATGGAAGTTCTGGGCAAAGTGAATATAAGCAGACGTTCAGTGATGACAGCAAATCTGATGCGCATGTATTCTCTACTTCAGTCGTGCCATTACAACTCGTGTGTTATGATCAACAATCGAAGGAAGAAATAGTTGTTTGGAAGAACCCCAGACCCTCGTCTCCACGATTTTGTAGACCGCTTAGACTACTGTTTCTACGCGAAGACACAGAGTCAACACTTAATGAAGTCCAAATTGTTGAAGAACAAATAAAGTCACTTCGTCCATTCGAAAGTGTAATAGATGGAAAAGAAATCTCCGTAATGTACAAGTTGTTGTTCACCATGATAGATGGTAAAGTTTGCAACGCTGTATCATTGACGATATCTGCTCAACGGTGCTATTTGTGTGGAGCAACCAGCAAAGATTTTAATGCCATCGACACTGTATTGCAAAGGGAAATCAATGAAACAAATTTGAAGTTCGGATTGTCGACGCTGCATGCGTGGATACGGTGCTTCGAGTATTGCTTACACGTGTCTTACAAACTCGGCATTAAAAAATGGCAAGCTCGAAGTGCCGAAGAAAAAAAAATTACCCAGGAACGCAAGAGGGCCATTCAAGAAGGATTCAAGAAGCAATTGGGTCTAAATATCGATCGCCCAAAGCCTGGATACGGCAGCAGCAATGATGGCAACACAGCTCGGCGATTCTTTGAAAATTCGACAGTTTCCGCTGCGATAACGGGGGTCAACGAAGAAGTTATTAAACGCTTGTACGTAATCCTACAAGTTATATCGTGTGGCCACGAGATAAACTGTGAAAGATTTGAACAGTATGCTATTGAAACGGCAAGAAAGACCGTTGCATTATACCCTTGGTACTCCATGCCTACTTCGGTGCACAAACTATTAATTCATGGTCCAGTGATAATAACTCATGCTCTATTACCAATCGGCCAATTATCCGAAGATGCTCAGGAAGCTCGAAACAAAGACATCAAACGATATCGAGAAGATTTTGCGCGAAAAAGTTCCAGGGTTAAAACTATGGAAGATGTTTTTCATCGGCTCTTAGTTACTTCTGATCCGTACATTTCAAGTGTCAGAAGACTACCACAGAAGAAGCTGAAGAGTTTGTCGCCGGAAGATGTAGCGATGTTGATCGCTCCTAAAGTGACTGCTGCAGCAGACGAATTTTGCGCCGAGATTGAAGCCGTGCCGGGAGTTGTAATAGATACAAACTCGGATAATAATTCTGACTCCGACTCCGACTCCGATTACGATTTTGATTAAGAATAAAATTTTCTATTTTTGAAACGTTCCGTATGTATTTTGGAAATAAAAATAATAATTGCGTAGAATACACTGTTCACGTTTATTTTATTATGATGATTTTTTTAAATATATTAATTTATCTATTTAACAGGATACTCGGCCATTTTGTTTATAACAATTTGCTGTAAGCTCTTTGTTGCAAGTTATAAACAATAGATATCGGATTGGTAATCAGCGACCTTGAAAACCGGTATATACCAATTTGTGTCAACATCTGGTTACTTTTTAACGTTCATGTCGGCCATATTGGATCGGCCATTTTTTTTACGATAATTTGGCTTGTGTATTCGTAATCAGCGACCTTGAAAACCCGTAAATACCAATTGTTGTCGACATCTGGCAACTTCTTAACATTCATGTCAGCCATATTGGATCGGCCATTTTGTTTACGATAATTTGGCTTTCAGATTCGTAATCAGCGACCTTGAAAACCCCTGTAAGCCAATTTTCATTCCCGTCAAAGGTCATTTGAGGTTTTGGCCAGGTTTTTGGGCTTTTCTCCTACTGTGGGGCATAAGCAGGGCCTTCTGAATAGTCGGAAAATTACAATTGCGCTTAATAAAAAAGTAAGTTAGAATAGATTATTATACACAACGATAAACTAGAATAAAAAATTTCGTGCAAATTTAGTACATTGAGACATTTTTACATTCATTTGAAACGTCACGGCTACGAAAATTCATCTGTTAATCACATTTTTCCAAGATTTAACATTAATATTTTCTTTAAACGGTCGGTGACCCTCTGTTTTTATTGTCGTTACGGAATCTTTAGACTGTTTCACACCTGTGAGCAGTTTATACCAGGCATCTAAAGTTATTTAGTGTATAAATTACTAGATAGAAATGTATAAATGAGACGATTTTTAGGGCCGGAATTTTTCGTTAAAGGTTCGGTAACTTGGCTTAAAATTTTACCAGTATACTGGGATGCATTTTTACTTTATTATAGACGAAAATCAGTTAAGTGTAAAATATTTGGGTTCGTGAAAGGAATACCTTAAATTTAACAAGAAACTAGAGCACATTTTTCAAAAGAGTCGAAGAAAATTTTCATTTTGATGATGATTACACGGTGTTTAGAAACAATACACTTGTGCCTTTTATTGTTCTGTAAAACATTGATCAATGAGTCCGGAAAAACGGTTCGATGGATCAATTTGAAAATTAACAGGGCTATTGGGGCTAGATTACGCCTGAAAAAAAAACGCGGCAACATTAGTGTTTCCATCAATATTTTTAAGGTAGTAGTAGATTTACTGACAAACTATAAAAAGTCACTTTTTGTCCTTTTTTCAAATTAATGTTAAGGGTGAAAAAATGATTTTTTCTGAAAGATCAAGAGGCTGGTCGGAAATTTATTCAAGTTTTCAAAGCTGCCCTTCAATTCCCGTTGCAATGATTGGTGGCTGAAATATCGATGATCAAAGACAAAAGGATCTTTTTTCATTTAAAGTCGTTTATATCGGCAAAAAATGGACGTAGAGAGACAAAAAATCCAAATTAAGGCTAAATCAACAAGCTAACTGACCTATACATTGAGTTACGTGGAAAAAAGTTAACTAGCCCGTGAAACCTTGAAAAAAAAACAAATAAATTTGGCAATTTTTTTCCTCCGCTATTCTCATGATAGAGCGAAAACCGCAGCTCATAAAAAAAATTTGCCAAAAAATCACGAAACTAGAAACTTAAAGCTTCGAAGGCTTTTTTTATCTCGATGCGACCATCTTTCACATAGATACAGCGCTTCAAAAAACACTCAAAAAAATGAAGAAATTTTGTGTTCCTTTAATTTTTTGTAGTATATAAAAATTATGGTCGAAAACACGAACTTTTTTTCAAACTCTTTACGATTTTTTTATGAATATTTTGAAATTTCTCCCCGTACTTGACTTCTAAAACTAACATAATTAACGAAAATATTTCGGGGCCAGGAAATATTTTAGTTCCAGGATTAAATTTACGATAGTTCTACTGTGTTCCGTGGAGAGAGTATGAGGTTGAAGTTTGTATCGTTGGAACGCAACGAAAATTAATATTCGTGAATTCCTTTAATTTATTTTGGCAAACTTTGTTCACAAAAATCTTCTACATATTTATTAAGATGTTTATTTAGCTATCTACAATATAAATCTTAAAAAAAAAGATTTTCTATAACAATAAAAATATAAAAAATAAAATGTAAGCAAGAGCTTTCGTTGCGTCCCAACGATGCAAACTTCAACACTATGGAGAGGGTTGACTACCAGTAACCAGTAGTGCTATAGCAACTCGTGCACCGCGATTTTCTATTCTTTTGACAAATAAACTCTTTTTACATACTTCAATATATACCTGATAAAGCCTAAAAGTTCTTTTGACCATGTATTATATTGGTTTCTTTTTTAAAAAGTCTAAAAAAACGGTCGAAAATGAGCAGTAACAGTGGTGTTCTCCTTCCTTGACACACTGCGTCATTTTGACATGAACGAATTTGAAATAAAATGCTGACCTTCCCAAAATAGGAAGTCTTCAATAATTTTTTACAACAATTCAACTTTAGGCTTTCCGAGTTGCTAAAGTCTTGCCCTGTGGAAAGGTGGTCATATCTTACCGTCCGTTTTAATAAATTTAAACAAATACCTTGGCCACGATTCATATACACTTTGTCCACCGCTCGCCTCACGAAGGTATGGGTACGGTGCTGATGTCATCAGACGACGGAGATTCAGCCCGGACAGTGGCTTATTCTCCTCGAAAAGTTTCATCGGAAATATTTTGTCCATAGTCCACGAGGGAACGAAGAAGAAACTCTGCGTTACGCTGGTTTATCTTGAACCACAATTTTTCAAAACGGCACGCCGCATAACACCAAAAATTTTCATTATTTTCACTCCAAATTTTGAGTACATGTTTCAAATAATATTCCAAAGAGAAATACATACGGGAATTTCTATGAGTTAGTTATAACATTAGTAATTACCAAATGATTGTCCTTTTTTTCTGTCAAAAATTAAGTTTTTGGTTTAATGCTCCCCAATTACACAAAAATTAATATTTTCACAATCCTCTACGCATTTCTCTAGCTATACTCGTGTAAATTAATAGATTTTTTTTATTTTATTCTAAAGTCAAATTTGCGTCAGCTATACTGCGTGCCGCAGAGCGTCTCAAATTCAACATGCCTCGCCAGAATGGCTCCAGCGTCATCTTTTGGCATAATTTTGTGATATCAATTTCATTTCCGTCACTCGAAGATATGACTCATAACATCCTTGAATATTAATAGTCTCTTATTTGTCCTACAAAAAAAAAACGCGAAATATCAGTCAATTTTGGCCGTTGACAGTAGTGTAAGCCCTTATGGTAAAACGAGCGTGCGCTCTTGATTTATATCGATTTTGTTTAAATTTTAACCAGATATTGTTCATATCATTATGCAAGTTTAGGTGAAATTTCAGAACAGTTGACTATTTAGATTGGGAGATAATGGATTTTTCAATAGCAACTTTTAACACTGCAGGGTCTGCATTGGGCGAAACTCAGGTCACATAATTCGGCGTACCATTCTATTGGGTTATTCATTTTGAAAAAAAATTATGATTAGATTGCAAACTAGTTAGGGAATGAGTGAAAAAAGTTTGGATTGTCTTTGCTATTCAGTTTTGCTAAAGATGTTCAGTAACGACAGAATAACTCTCGGTAAAAAATATTTGTCCCCTATGATAAGAAGACATTATGCAACACTGTAGAACAGTATTGTTCAATATGTCGAGAAAAAAGATAATTATCGTGCTCCTAAAGTTAAAAACTTTTAACGTAAAAAGAAATATTTGCGTTATAAACATTAATATTTTATATTGCTTATGTTATTGCCTTGTGTCTCTTTATAGAGGACAAATATTTGTTACAAAAAATTACTCTGTCTAAATTTCAATGCAGACCCGACAGTGTTATAAGTTGCAATTTTAAAACCCATTATCTCCGAATCTAAATAGTCGACTGTTCTGAAATTTCACTGAAACATGCATAGTTATATGAACAATGTCTGATTAAAATTTGAACAAAATCTATAAGGATCAAGAGCGCATGCTTGTTCTACCTTAACACCTTCAACCGTTGAGCATTCAATTCTGTTGGGCTAAAGGTTTGGACCCGTCGACTCTGAGTATGAGATGATGGTAGCCGTAACCATTGCGACGCAAGAAGGCCCTAGCGTCCTCGCCGTTTGTTTTGGAACGTACATACGTCAAAAGCGAGAGGCCTTGCACAGGTTGGTGGTGCGATCCATGGCGAGATATTGTTCCTTGAGGTCAGCCTCGCTGGTGCTCTCAGAGATTGGAGATAGCGGTGATATCCTCTCGACACCGGGACTGTATATTGTGGCTGCGACGATTGACGCGGTTTCTTATCCTCGGCAGTACGTACTTGCTGCCCTCGATAAATCCGATGGTCCATCTAGATGGTAAATCCGACGCTACTTTAGTTCTGGTTCCTACATGATAGCCCAGGTACCGTACCTACCACGTGTGTGCGTACGGTATCGGTAATAGCATTAGTATGGTTTAAGATACGGAACCGGTATATCTTACAATTGCACAGTGTACCGGTATCATACAAGTAACATGTACTACCGTACAGGTACACCGTAGGGTACTATCTCTTTCATCGGAGATGAAAGTTTTCTTGCATCGGAGCCGTTGGCTGTTTGACACATCGGCGAGCGGGAAAGCAATGCGAGGGAAGATCGTGGCAAATAACAAAGTACGTACATCGACATTATGAGGTTATAGCAAGTACGTACCTTGACTTCCAGTGTTTTCTCCTTCGGCTTCTCGCTGTCACTATGTTTTCAGCGGCGGTTTTCTCGTCGATTACTTCTTTTTTGGGCTTCGTTGTCGGGATTTCTCGTCGGTGGTGTGCCGGTGAGCTGAGGCAACGTTCTCGACCACCGGGCTCGTTTCGTTTTTCACATCAAAAGAAAACTCACCAAAACGCGACGAAAACAAACTTCACTCTATCACACACTATTACACATCGTTTGAAATATATTTCGAACGCATGTGCGGGGTTATAGCTCAGGCTTTCGACCTGTCAAAAATAAATTGTTCCGGAAGGAGGCGAGCGCGGTCGGTAAAACGCGCGAAGCGAGCTGTGCGCCGCTAGTGAGAAAACGGATGAACTGAACGCTCGCTCCGCTACCTGATATTTTGAGCTTAGTTGGTACATTTTTGCTGCATTTATGTAAAAATTTCAAAATGCTTTTTCTCCGCCATTTGTTCATGAAAACAGGTGAAACAAAGCTTAAAATGTGTGCTTTTTCACAGTCCAGAGGATGACGCTTAGAAAATTACCGTAAATGCGATGCAATGGTTAATAATTCACCATTTTTCGCAGGGTAACCACAAACTGTAATTTTTTTTTGGAATTTTTGGATAACGGAGGGCATCATCCCCTCGGAGCAAGGGTCCTGCATGCACACAACAAATTTTATTCCAATCGGTTGTTCCGTTTGGAAGAATTCTTTTTTCAAAATTTCGAAGCGGTCGGAGGCATGTGGCACATCGCCTTAACGGGGCAAGTTGAAACGTCGCCACCTTGCGCCTTGCCTGAACGAGTTCGAGGAATTGATAAAAAATCGGTTGAACGACCCTTCTCGTGCGCGTGAAAGTGATTTCTCAGTGATACGATAGTAAAATACTTTATCAAAGGGGTCATACTCGATGCACACTGTGTCACAATTTTATTTTGCAAACGATGTGAGACTGCGATCAAACAATTCAATGTCGTAGCGTTATTGGCAGACCTAATTTAAGCGGGTTGGTTAGTAAAAGAGCATGTGTAAATTTTTATATGAATCGACAATAAAGGTTTTCCTCCGCGAAGATAATGCATCCTTTTCAGGTGCAGAGGAGCGATGAAGCTCAGCCGCAAATACCGAACCTCGCTTAAGGGGTCAGATTTAAAAGTTCGATACATGGTAATACTATTTCACGTCGATGGTGTCGTTGTCATTGAGTTGGTATTAACATTCCGTTTCTAGCTCCGATAAAGTTACACCTTTTCATCTCGATGATGTGAAACTTCTTTGAAACGCTGAATCATATGAAGAGCGAGTGCACATCAGTTTTTGCACCGAGCTTCGTCCATTTCGTGAATTCGGACAATCTACAGTTATTGAGGGTGGATTATGCAGGTGAGCTAGCTATCAACGTTGGCCATCTGCATTCAACAAATATCGATTCAGCATCACGTGTCATATCAAGGTCAAAATGACTAAGATATTCACGAAAGAATAAAATTATGCCATTGATATTGCGAGCGCTTCGTAGATCCCGCCAAGAAGTTGATGTCAGCAAAATCGTAAAGTCTGTAGAAAAATATATAACGAAAAAATGCACACGGCACCAAGGAAGCAGTTGGTATAAAAATGAAATATAAATCGTGATTCAGGGGTAAGCACTTTCAGTCAATGTTTGAATTTTCGAGATCGCGGAGTGTCAAAAAAAATCTTTGCGAGCAAGGGGCTCAAATCAGTTCGGTAGAAGAGTACATTGTGTGGGAACAACGATGTGACGAGTATATCGAGTTGTTAGAAGAACGAAGTCGAATTGAAGGACCGCGATTATCGATCGGAAATCGTCAATCATTGGTAGCTCAAATTGCACGACTTAAAGGCTTCAAGAATTCGGTGCGTCAGCGTTTTAGCACACGGGTAGTGGGCAAGGCAATCACGGATTCATATGGCAAGAAATGTATACGGCGTTTGAGGGTCGTATCTTGACTGGTGCAGACATAAATCACAAACACATCGAACCTCAACAATTTCTCAAAGACGCTGATGATATGCTTTCACACGTTCAAACTATTATCAACAACCATGGTAGTGTGCAAATTAATACCGTCTTTATCGGCAAATTTGTGACGGGTGATAAGCGTACAAATAAAAGCATTAATACTAAAAACTATGAACTTTCTAATACGTCTGATTTACGCGAGTGGTACGATTAAAGAGTTATTGAGCCCATTTCGACATCACTCGAAGAGTTTCAGGAACGCGACAGCGGGTGGGAATGTCACGAATATATAACTTGACTATGAATAGAAATAAATATAATCCAATGGATGCAGGATGCCACATAATGTTATCGCGGTCGATAATGCTGAAAATAGCAGTTTTTAATGTGAAATCGAGTAATCAAGCATGTTTCGCATGGTCCGCAGTCGCTGCTCTTTATCCAGCCCAACGTGACAGTGCGCGTGAATCTTCATACCCACACTACTCGACAGTGCTAAATGTTCAAGACATTAAGTTTCCAGTGACTCTGAATCAAATTTAAAAAAATTGAAATTGGTAATGTCATTTCAATCAATGGATACACCATTGAGGACAATAGTACTCTTTGAATTCGCATGAGTGAGCGAATGAGAGAAAAGCATGTCAATTTGCTCTACGTGGAAGATCCGCAACAAAACATCGTTGGACATTTCGCGTGGATCAAGAATTTATCAAGGCTCGTCAGCTCACAGTTGACTAAACATGATTGACAGAAATATATCTGTGATGGGTACGTAGATTTGATATAATTTAATGTATGGAAATAATTAGTTCGAAACTGATGTTTTGTTTATTTTCGCAGATGTCTACACTACTTTCATTCGGAGCAAAAATTGCAAGTGCACACTGCGGACTGTGGCCAAATCAACGACTGTGCTGTCCGTCTACCGAATGATGCAAACAAGCGGCTCACTTTTGAAAAACTTCAATCATAAGGAGCGACTTCCATTCGTAATATATGCCGATCAGGAGTACGTTCTTGCGATAACGAATGAACAAAACATGTACCAACACCACGAGGTTTCTAGTATCGCATACTATGTACATGGTTCATACGATCAATCATTATGCTGATATGAATCGTACCGTAGTAGCGATTGCATTGCATGGTTCGTCGAAGAACTAAAAAGTGCAGCTTCGCATGTAAACGATATTTTATCTTCAAATATCCCCATGGTATAGTTAACATCCGACGAGGAGCTTAAATTTCGAAGCGCGATTAAGTGTCACATATGTGAAAAAGATTTTGCACAAACCGCTACACGAGTTGGCGATCATTGTCATTTGACTGGGCGTTACAGAGGCCCATTCGAATTGCAATCTAAATTTCAAACAAATCTTTTTTCATTCCGGTAGTTTTTCAAAATTTGTCTGGCTATGATGCGCATTTTATAATGAAGAAAGTAGCCACCGCGTTTAAAGGGAAAACTTACGTGCTTCCAATAACAAAAGAAAAATATATTTCGTTTACGAAAACTGTTGAAACTACTACCGATGAAACAAAAAAACAAATTAAATTACGCTTCATCGATTCATATAAATTTCCAACCACATGTCTTGAGAAATTGGCATAATTTTTAACGACGGCCAAACTGAAAATTTTACGCTCACAATTTGATGACAGTGAGTATGTAATTGTAGCCTTTGTTGGATCGCTAATACGGCCGCATTTCGACTACGTCAGCCGGCCACAAATCGTCATACCCACGTACGATGACACGTCTTCGCAGAAAGTTTTTTCTTGCTGGAGCATGTAATTCATCCACGAGCTGCTTTTCTTCAAACGTTTTTTCTACTTCGAGCATATCGTGTGTTTGACCAAACGATTTTTACAAATCTTCCTGCGTTGTGTCAGATACAGCGTCGGTTACATACCGAATCGATTTGGACGTATCGTTCATAGTTATTCGAAGCGTATCCTCTAGTGCGATGAGTTCCTTCTCATATTCATCCAGGTGTTCTGTTAACAGAATGATTTTCATTTCCACGTAACGTTTATTAGCAGCATCGTCATCCCTTTCAGGTAGGGCTACGCCTCGTATTTCACGTGATCTTGTATCGAAGCCACTAGAGGTTAGACAAAGAGCATTATCACGTGTATAATTTCTTTTTAGCCCAGGCCACTGATAGTATGAATTCTCCTGCGCTCCAAGCGATGATCGAAATTTATTGATCGATATCTCGGTATCAATAGTGAAGAAGGCATGATTATTATCATCGATGCATAGGTTAATTTATAATGAGACCAGCTTCGCGAAGTTCCTCAATAATCAACATTATCTCATTGTCGTAAGCGTTGTTACCCGCGTGTCGTGAAGCTTCCAACAATCACAAACGATTGACCAACTCGTTGGGATCATTCGAATGCACATAATTGATTTTGTTTTTATTTCATGTCATGGCGAGCGGTATTTTCATACCACTTCCAATTTTTCGGTAGAACGAGAATGGTCCAATTATATATTGTGACGTAAATATTTTCCTTCGGATCTGTCGATCCTCGGGAAAACACTCGCGTCACCTTCGGCCGTCCACTTACGGCGATACACCCGCATGCTCCGATGGGCGCCAGCTAGTTTGTTTCACCGGGTTAGCGACCGCTATGACCTGGGGGATGGCTAGAACTACGTGCATCCCTACCAAGCGGTACAAACACGGAATCCAAATAAAAAATAAACAAAAACGTGGGTTGAAAATGGAACTGTCCAGTTTTTGGAGGTCTCGGAACTAAAAAACCGTACCTGGGTGCATCAGCGCGAGCGGACGGTCACGGCAGTGCACGGCCGCTCAGGCTGCAAAGTTTGGTAGAGAGGGTCGGGGTTTGATTCCGACAGAGAGGGAGTATCGAAACGATATCAGCGGGAATAGACAAACGAATTGTTTGTTATTTTGTTTGCGAGAGCTACACACGAACGAAATCGTACGATAAAAAATTCGATAACTCACCAAAAATGCACTATAATCCTCAGGCTCGGTGGAGGAATCTCGTACGAGAATTCCTCGTTCACGTTAACACACACGCCTCACGAAAACGTACCGAAACCTACTCAATAACGCGCGCTTCCGTAGCGCAATCGGGAACGAACCGAGGGTGTTGACAGAAAAACTGTCAACACGGGAGCGCGAGACCAAAGCCGAGTTGCCGGGACAGCGACTCGAGGCCGACTGTTGATTCGAGGTCTTTTCGCAAAATCGCGATGGAAACGTCATATCCCTTGACCGATAACTTCTGCCCTCTAACGCGAATCGCCTCTATACGCTATCAGTAACTTATCGAGAAATATTCCCGCGGTATGGTATGGAGATCGCCCAAGATCGCATCCCCTGGTGCACAGCGAAAATAGGGCATCTAACCCAACGCAAAATCGGCACGAAGGGGTTCCATGACCCGTCGCTCGTAACCCTAACCTCCAACCGTTCTCCAGCGTTCATGCATCTTATCCGTGGGGCGCCGGTATTGCACCCGGAACGCCGATTCTCGGCGACCTCCGTCGGGCAGCTCGATACTTTGCGCCCTACTGCCCGCGACGGATAGAAATGCCCGAAACTCCAACAAAACCCAAACGAAATCTCAATCTCGCTATCGGTAACGCGTAATCTGAACTATGGCCGAGGCGAATCGGGGAGACCAAACCATTCGGGAACAAAATTGATCAGTAACTGTTCAAAAAGTTCTTTGTGACCGTGAGTTTAAAAAAATCACGTTACAATATTTATACTGAAGCTTTGTTACCCAATACAGGATTGAGTATATTTCTACCACGTCGATGTGCATTTATTGCCAACAATATACTTTTATATTTGTCTTCTTCTTCCTCGGTGTATATTGCATCGTCAGGAATTCTTTTGAAGATTAGCTCATAGATTCCAGGGGTTCCCAAGTATTTTATGCTATCGATGAATATATTATCATCATTATCCACATCGAAACGTTTATCGCCTAACATCATTCCTTCATTGCTAAATTTGACGCCATATACGTAATCCATGCTGGAATTTTTGTCTTGTGAAAGAATAGATTAAATGTATTGTTGACCGAATGGACCAAAATATTCTCGCAATGTATTTTGACCTTCAGCCGTTTGTAATTGACGTTGAACTGAAGACACAAATGATTTGGGCGTAGTCTCAAAAACGTCTTCTTCATCAATGGTTGCTGGTTGCAAGGGTACAGCAGCCATCGACGTATCATCCAGAGATTCCTTTCGTCGCTTGCGTTTCAACTGATTCGGTGTAGAAGTTACCACCGAATCTTGGAATAATGAACGTGTGCGCTTGGTTCCTTATTTCACATCCTTCTCTAGGTCCTTTGCTTCCGACATGCGTAACGATTCAATTTCCGGCCCAAGAGATTCAACAGCAGCTGATTTTTCAACAATCTACTTGAGAGGTTCGGTGATTGGCTTGAAGAGTCTCTCCAATGCAAGATCTTCTTGCATTTTTCCGGTCTTCAAAGCTTGCTATTTTTTGCGTACTGAGTCACTTGTTTTCGCAATTTCCCTCGCAATATTTTTATCAGTATCAATTGTCGTCGTCATGGTACGCCCACGTGAAATTATTTGTCCGTCGTTGCACAGCTGATGTCTCTATGCCGACTGACTGCATCACGGTATTGCAAACTCGTTAAATCCATTTCTATGTCAACCACCGGACAATGAGCTATCTTTGTCGATCACCATGAAGCCGTATTTGTGTTGCCAACACTGTTGACATAACACCAGAAAATCTTCATACGACATATTCGCATCTACATGTTCATTGTAAACATGTTTCAAGTATGTACGATCTTGTTTAAATAAAATAAGCAGATTCACATTGTCACGTATAAGATACTTAGGAACCTTGGCATATGTTTGGCAAAGGTAGAAACAATCAACGCCCATCGCAAAGTACTCTCTTACTGATTTTGCTTGTCACATGCTACGTTATCGAAAATAAAAATGGAGTTCGGAAGCTCTTCGTGCGGTGGGATAACATCACTATTATTTGAGAATTTTAAATAACCAATTTCGTTAGTCGATGTCAGCAGATTTTCCAAATATTGATATTTTGGCTGTTTAAGCGATTTCGATTATACATATAAGTTTTCAAAACGTACGCCATTCGGACTTTGTATTAAGCTTAACAAAATATTGGTTTTCCCACAATTTGATAGACCGCAAATAATGCTGCGTATCGTAAATGGCAGCATGTCTCCATGGTTGAGTACTTGTTGGCCCTCCATTACTCTATCGTGGAAATTGGTCACTTGAACCACCGTCGCTTGTTGCATGAAACGCATGTTTACTATCACGAATCTAAGCACACATCCGCCCAAAATGCGTCGTGTGAGGAGTATTTGTAGGAGTGCACCGGGACAAACCCACTCGGTATTGAGAATGTTTTTGTACCTGTCAGACGACTGCAGTATTCTCCGCTTAACCGCTCATCAATGACAGTTTATTCCAAAAATTGTTTTGTTACAAAATTTTTATCCCTTCGTTGACACATTGTGGGAGGGGCTTCCCGAACACATAAAGTCTGATTCGGAAGTACGGCAATATCGCCGATGCACGCACCATTGGAATTTACCGGGACAGCTAATACACATTGACGGTCCAGCACCGTTTATAAATAATTGTGCCAAATTTTAAAGAGAAAAGGCAACGGCTTGTTAAATCGTGCAATAAATGTACTTCCGATCGAATTACATATTCCCGGCTACCAATTTTGTGGACAAGGCACTCAGTTAGAGCAGAGATTGTCAAGGGGTGATAGTGGTATAAATCCATTGGATGCCGCTTGTCGCGACCACGATATAGCCTATTCTCGAAGCAATCATTTAGGCGAAAGACACGTTGCGGATAATATACTTGCAACAACGGCACGAAAACGTATTACTGCGAGAGATTCGACTTTTGGCGAGAAAACAGCAGCGACCGCTGTTTGGGCGGCTATGAAAGCAATACGACATTCGGCAAGGGAATGAAGACAGAGAACTCATCGACAAAGAAAAAAATGTCCGTTAACAAGAGAATACTGCCGATAGCAAAGCGTGGCGGAATTTTGCCAATGCTACCATTGCTGGGAGTTCTTGGTTCACTGGCTGGTGGGGCAGGCTGTGAACGATAGCAAAGCAGCGCAACGTCAACTTGAAGAAATACAATGTCATAATCGAGCTATACAAGGCTATGTGCTGTCTCACTCCCTTCAAGCATGAACAAGGATATTTAACGAAGAAAAAAAAACGCCAATACACTGTGAAAATGCCCATGGGTGTAACAACTAATGTACAATTGGAATGCTTAGCCAGACGCATGCGCATACCATTCTTCAGAGTGGCCTTCATGCCCAATAATTTACCAGTTTGTGGTGGAGTGCAACTAGATGAGAGCGGTACAGTAAATTTGGACGATGCCGATCGCCCCGGTATGCATTGAGTCGCATATGCCAAGAGAGGGGTCATATAATATTTTTGATAGTTTTGGAAATCTTCGACCTCCCAAGGAGTTGGTGCGACATTTTGGACCAAATACCACAAAAATACAATAAATCGAACATCTTATCAGAATTATAATCAGAGTATTTGCGGGCAATTGTGCTTACAATTTCTTCAAAACGTCGATGATCAATATGTACTGAAGCCGTGACAATGCGGCGATCAACTCAGTATTCGAGAGAAACATGTCACTGACGCTTACGTTGACCGGCAAGAGTAGCCTTCTAACGGCAAATTACTTTCCTGCTATATATTTCAATGATGGCTGTTATGAGCTGGGTTTGACGGATTTCGAAACTTATCACACAATACCAAATGTGAAATCATGAAACAACTAATTTGACTTTGATAATATTGACAAGGAAATTATAATCCCTCGAGGATCCTATGAATTCAGAGCCACAAATGCGTATCTGAATCGTGCAATTTTACGCAAACCGGTTGATAGCGGTGATGATGCTAAAGATGAAATTGATGCTCAAAAGGTCAATAACGATGACATCGATGAAAATGGCGAATACCCAACCGTGCTACGCGCTAATCATGACACACTAAAGAGCGAAATCAAATGTGCGTACAGAATAAATTTCGGTACACCCGACAACGTAGGAACCCTGTTGGGATTTTCATCAAATCGAATACTGCATCCCTGGAAATGGCAGGAATCTAATGTACCAATAAACATAATGAATGTCAACATTATCCGCATAGAATATAGTGTCACCACTGGTGCGTACTGCAATGGCAAGCTTATACAAACGATACATGAATTTTACCCAAGCGTACCACCAGAATTTACGATATCGGAAACGCCTGCGCAAATCATTTACCTTCCGATCTTTGTGCGGAGCATTACGGATCTAATGATTCGTATCGCGGATCAAAAGGGGAAACTACTCGATTTTCGAGGAGAAGAAATTACGGTGAGATTGCATATACGAAAGCGACGCTTATAATGCTCGTTCTGTACGACACGGAATACGCCAGGGCCAATATTTCTACGCGAGATACTACGATCGCACGCGATAATACCCTTGCAAGAAGACAAGCGGCATTGAGTGTTAAATTACCTGCAAAAAAGAAACTCAGTGCAGCGAATCGTGAATTTTTAGAATTCCTGGGATTTATTGTACGACATACTTGAGGCAAAAAAATGACTGACGCTTTGAATATCAGTGGGGAGCCAATCTTTGACGATCATATCATCAAAATTAAGACTCATACGTACAATCCGTATGCCAACTAAACGTTTGGTGATCAAGCAATAGTAGTATTGGGACACAATTGCGTTGCATTCATGTTCGATGAAGTTCGTTATGAGCTCCATGGTGTGGAGATTGATCGCAATCGAAACGTTGGAATAACAACCACGATTAAAAACTACATCTCTCTAAGCCCTGAGAGGAGTGATACTTTGAAAAATGCTGCGTCGGATGTGACACATAATGATGGGGGAAAATAATCCAATTTTTGTGTACCTCTCATCATATTGCTAGGATTATGCGAAGATTACAAGCGCGTTGTTATCAATGCTCGTCATGAGCTAATTCTGATACGTTCACGCAATGATAACCATTGCGTATTCAGTCATCATCCGTTAGTAGAGGCAGCATTTGGATTGCTCTCAAGATACAATGGCGTATGCCCCACGTGATATTGAATGAGATAACTAAATTGTCATTACTGCGTATTCAGTCATCATCCATTAGTACAGACAGAAGTTAAATGGCTCAAGATACAATGGCGTATGCCCCACGTGATATTGAATGAGATAACTAAATTCAATTTTTGTGTACCTCTCAACATATTGCGAGGATTATGCGAAAATTACAAGCACGTTGTTATCAATGCTCATCATGAGCTAATTCTGATACGTTCACGCAATGATAACCATTGCGTATTCAGTCATCCTCCATTAGTAGAGACAGAAGTTGAATTGCTCAAGATACAATGGCGTATGCCCTACGTGATATTGAATGAGATAACTGAATTGTCATTACTGCATATTCAGTCATCATCCATTAGTAGAGGCAGAAGTTGAATCGCTCAAGATACAATGGCGTATGCCCCACGTGATATTGAATGAGATAACTAAATTCAATTTTTGTGTACCTCTTAACATATTGCGAGGATTATGCGAAAATTACAAGCACGTTGTTATCAATGCTCATCATGAGCTAATTCTGATACGTTCACGCAATGATAACCATTGCGTATTCAGTCATCATCCATTAGTAGAGACAGAAGTTGAATTGCTCAAGATACAATGGCGTATGCCCTACGTGATATTGAATGAGATAACTAAATTGTCATTACTGCATATTCAGTCATCATCCATTAGTAGAGGCAGAAGTTGAATTGCTCAAGATACAATGGCGTATGCCCCAGGTGATATTGAATGAGATAACTAAATTGTCATTACTTCCGGTTATCATCCATTAGTAGAGGCAGAAGTTGAATTGCTCAAGATACAATGGCGTATGCCCCACGTGATATTGAATGAGATAACTAAATTATCATTACTTCGAACATTGGAAAGTGGGCGATACGTGAATATGAGCTTTCGCTCTTGGGATCTATACGAGTATCCACTGCTTCAAAGCACAACGAAACATTCGTGAGCCGTAAAAGCTGCCTCCTAGCTAGAGAAACCAAGATATGTAATATTTGCGCTGCAGACTGGTAAAAAAAATTCTATTGCAAAGGACTTTATATTATTCGACGACTGCAAACTCACCATGCTAAACTTTATCTCAACTCGGAATCCTATCCTTACGATTAATTGAATTCCGACTTTGACAAAAACAGATTCGCCATTTTATTCAATATGTTTTCTCGATTTCGTAAATCGTATTATGGCTGTAATAGTGATAATTCTTTGCTCACTATCGCAAAGTTTCAATATAACGGCCCTCTCACGGTTATCGATTGCTCGCGACAGAACAAGTCTGTGAAAATGCTACCGTGGACGTGCGAATAGAGTTTGAATGTAAGGAAGAATTGCCACCAAATACGACTGCCTATTGTTTGATCTTGCACGATCGCTTTGTTGAATATGGTGCATTGACCAACATGGTTCGTAAAATTGTATAGATTAGCAAGAAACCCCCGCTCAATGAATAAATAATATAAACACGAGTTTCTTAAATATTGACGTCAGTCATCCATTGATCTTGCTATCGACTTGATAGAGCCAATACATCTTCGTTATGCCTGTACCTACAATTGTCGATCTACAAGGGTTTATTGTCAGGAGAAACTTCGTCGTAAAAGAAGTAGCGATTCTGAGAGCGGGGTGTGTACTCTCTCACTACATTTTCGCGAGTCTTATACCATGAAGACTTCTCACAAATCTGAGAGATACGAAGCGTCATGGCTGATGCAGAATCATCATGATCTAAAGCGTTCCATATAGCATGGCTCAAGGTTTAATAACGGCTGCAGTTGTGGGCCCAAAGGAAGACGATATGTGTACTATCGTATATGTTGACGGCCATGAAAAACGAGAATGGCTAGGTGATATATTTAATATGAAAACTGATATAGTTATTGAAACGTTGGATGTGGACTTTGGTGATATGGATACCTTGAGTATAATAAATGTATGATGTACTCTACGTTGCGAAAAGCATGAAAAATGTGCATGCATTTGCATTACACAATGTATTTAAAATGTTGAACTGATGGTTGAATCATAACGATTCGTGCAAATAAACGAAATGTAACATTATGTGATTTTTTGTTCTCCTCACTCCTTTCTTTGTTACATCATCTGTTATGAGATTACATAATTGTATTAAATATTGCTCTCGAAAGTGAAACAATTTTGTTTTCGTTTGGAATTTGATGGAAAATACTTTAGTATACTCCCTCGATGATTTCGAAAACATTCATCGGTAGATGTTCGATAGATCGTCGAGAGACGTTCGTGAAACGTTCATGAGACGTTCAAGAGAAGTTCGTGAGACGTTCAAGAAACTTACGGAGACGTTCGAAGACGTTCGAGAGACTTCCGTGAGACGTTCAAAGACGTTCGAGACACGTTCATATACGTTTGTCAGACGTTCGAAAACGTTTGTGAGACATTCATGAGGCATTCAAGAGACGTTCGGAGAGGTTCGTGAGACGTTCGAAGACGTTCGTGAGACCCTCGAAGACGTTCGTGAGACATTCGTGAGACGTTCGAAGATATTCGTGAGACGTTGGGAGACGTTCGAGAGACGTTCGTGAGACGTTCGTGAGACGTTAATGAGACGTTCAAGAGACGTTCGAAGATGTTCGTGAGACGTTCGAAGATGTTCGGAGTCGTTCATGAGACGTTCGTGAGATGTTCAAGAGGCTTCGGAGAGGTTCGTGAGACGTTCGAAGACGTTCGTGATACATTCATGAGACGTTCAAGAGACGTTCGTGGCGGTTGGGTTTGTTTGGGTGGAATCCCAAACAAACACAACCGCTTTAATCGTTGGATATCTAAAGATAAATGTATGCAGAGCATACATGCATGCAGAGGAGTCGCTCTATCTCATATGCATCTGATGCGGTCGCTTCATCTCTCATTCTCGCTCTCTCTCATGCATACGTGTAATCTGATCGCTTCGTATCTCTCAGTGACACGGGTCAACTAACTTGAACCCTCTCCCCCTTAGGCGAAAGACCGCTGAATAATAAAATCGATGAAATGAACAATATAAGATAAAAAGAAATAAAAATAAATCGACACTAAATTTTAAATATATAAAAATCAATAATCAATTATGAATTAATCGATAATCAATATATACCCCCCTCCACCGCTCTAACGACTTCCCCCTCCCGGCGTGACGTCAGCCGCTCCGCTCCTCGACTTTCGGAAAAGGCAGTTGAGGGGTTGCATGAAAAAAATTCAGTGCGGATGTTTCGTTTTGAAACGCATATTTCATTTTCGCTTAGTTTTCGTAGTTTCGTTTTTTGCGTGAAACGTGATACTAGAGAAATTGGTTTAAGAGGTTCTGGTAAAAATGTAACATTTAACATTACACCAAGTTGGTCGTGCGTTCTTATGTGAATAATGATAATATCCAATTTTTCTTTGGAAATTAGTTTAAAGAGTGAACGCATCTTCTCAAAATGAGGTGTAACCAAAGTCGATTCCGTAGTTCCATCGGTTTCTAGGGCTTCAAACAGCCATGAATTGGTACATCCAAATTTGTCATCGACATCCAAATTTGTCAACCGGTAATTACCAGAGTTCTTGACTACTCATTAAAAAAAAAAAAAAAAAAAAAAAAAATTATTAGATCAAATCCTTATACCTAAATTCTCAATAGTGATACCTAAAAATTAACCCATAACTACTTATCTATTACAGATCAGATAAAATCGCCCATAAACGATATTAACTCCATCTACTGAGTACCTTTCACAGAACATTATTTGTATTCACACATAATGTCTCTGTTTGTTACAACTTCTTTCCAAACATGTGTTTAAAAAAGATCCGAAATTTCACTACTTCGAGGTTAGTAAAATTCCATATCGCACTCTTATATTTTCTCCACACTCCGTACATTTTACACACCAATACTTACACATAACACTAAGTAACGCAATAAAAGTCATCATCCATACTTCATGTACATAATTATAGTTAAAACAGAACCAATATGATTGTCACACAAAATAACACAACATCTAGATGTTACGTAATTGTAAAATACTGTGTATCACTGTTTATACAGGGAAAATTAAATATACATATTCTGAAGAGGACCCGAACCAGAGGGCCGAAACGTAAAAGAAACATAATTTCTTATTTCCATCGTTAAC
Source organism: Ophion ellenae (assembly GCA_963210295.1). Taxonomy (NCBI): domain Eukaryota; kingdom Metazoa; phylum Arthropoda; class Insecta; order Hymenoptera; family Ichneumonidae; genus Ophion; species Ophion ellenae. The sequence goes on along the minus strand of OY723395.1, from coordinate 10,671,076 downwards.
CTTGGAAGTCCTTTACTGGCCGGACCGAAGCCGAAACTCTAGCGATCTCTTATCACCTACACGGCCGCATACTTCTTTGATTCATTCCAAATTGATTGGCTATAAACAAGACACAATGACCTTCTTCAGCGAGATACTACAACTCTTTGGATATTTCACCTTAGCAGCGTTCAAGAATTGGAAACACGACACTGCCACCAAGACTCGCCTTAAACAACAACTCCGTTTCTTACTTAAATGTAGACAAGAAGGTTTGACACCGAAACACATTTTTTACAAACACTTTAATATTCAGATCTCCAATAACAAAGGTAAAATAAAACTCAATAAGACATCTCACAAATTCCACAAAGCTATATTAAATATAGAAATTGACGATCTCAATTTTCGAATTAAAGTATTGAACAAAAAAATTGAAAAGAACACAAAAACAATCAACAAGACCCCAAACAATATTAAAGAAAGATTTTTCACCTTAGAAGAAACAAAACTAAATAAATTATCAAAACTCTCATATGAAGTTCACCAAAAAAAACTACAAAATCTCAGATTTCAACGAACCAAAAACATACACCATCACATTTTTAACCACGAGGAATTTTTAAAAACAATATCATCACAAACACATTTAGACCACAACAAAACACATCACTTAAATCGTCAAAATACTAATCAAACAACACAAAATCACAACATTCTATATTCATCACTCACCAGTAATCAACATAACACAAATAACATTCTTCCCACCGATCCTTTACAAAATATAAACTCAACAACCACATTGAACAAAAATAAAGACTGGCTCATAAATCTATCCAATATAGACATTCCCCTACACATTTCCACTTTCCTGTCTCTAGGGGAAAAATTCTGTTTCCCTTACCTTAAACTCTCAAACATAAAAACTCACATCCACAAATCTATATCAGAACTTGAAGCCAAACTAGATTTTCTACTTGACAAGCCTAGACAAATTGAAATTAGAAGCAGATTCAGCAAAATCTTGAAGAAAATAAATATCCCCAAATCATTCTCCAACACCAACCAAATTATAAAACACACATCTTTATTTTTGAAAAACAACCCTCAACTCTTAGTTACACGAGCAGACAAAGGAAATACAACAGTCATTCTAAACAAATCAGATTACATCACAAAAACCCATGAATTACTTGCAGATTCTACAATTTACAAACTAACAAACAAAAATCCCATCAATTCTCTACAAAAAGGTATCAACAACATTCTCTCTAGATGGAAATCCCTAAAAATCATAGATGAATCGAAATATAAATATTTAAAAGCTGAAAATTGCAACCTATCCCGTCTCTATTGCCTACCAAAAATTCACAAAATAAACTATCCACTTCGTCCAATAGTATCATCCATAAATAGCCCAACACACAGATTAGCTGAATTCATTCAATCAAAACTCTCTAAACTAATCAGTACGACCAACTCACACGTCAAAGACAGCTTCCACTTAAAACACTCACTTTCCAACCTCTCAATCCCACTCAACTATAAACTATTCTCATTTGATGTCGTTTCTCTCTACACCAACATTCCATTACCACTAGTTATCCACAGCCTACAAAAAAGATCAAACTTATTCTCAAATGCGTTTCCCATACACGAAATTATTAAAGCCATAGAATATATCATGTTCTCAACCTTTTTCACATTCCAAGACAAAATCTACCAACAAATCTCAGGATTACCCATGGGATCACCTCTAGCCCCAATACTGTCCAACATAGTCATGATCGACCTTGAAACAAGTTGCCTAGAAAAATTAAAGTTCTCATTGCCATTATATAAAAGATACGTCGACGATATTATTATTGCTCTACCAACCAACAAACTAGAATCCACCAAAAAGATTTTTAATGCCTATAACCCAAAACTACAATTTACATCGGAAAATGAAATAGACAACAAAATCCCATTCCTTGACTTACTACTAATCCGTAAACAAAATTCAATTATTACTAATTGGTATAGAAAACCAACTTGGTCTGGCAGATTCATAAATTTCTACTCACACCACCCACTCTCACAAAAAAAAGCCATAATCTACATGTTGATTGACAGAGCAATAAAACTATCTCACCATTCATTTCATAAAGAAAATCTCCAACTCATCTGCGACACAATGACAAAAAATTGCTATCCAACCTCCTTTACAGACAAATTAATAAAACATCGAGTTTCCATAATCAACAAACAAAAAACGAACAACAATAGTTTTGACTCCTCTAGAATAATAAATCTCCCCTACACAAAAAACATACATCACCAACTAATCCGTCTTTTCCAACAATACAACATAACATTAGTTACAAACAATAAACACAATATTTCATCCATCATTGGTTCCACGAAAGACAAAATCAACAGTAATCGAATATCCAACATCGTGTATAAAATCGACTGCAAAGATTGCGACGCCACTTACATAGGCCAAACTAAAAGATATCTTGAAACCCGAATAAAAGAACACAAAAATAGCATAAAACACACTACCGAAATACACACAGCCTTAGCACAACATGCAATAGAACATAAACATGACTTTCAATTCGATAACACAAAAATACTAAACAATGAGAGTTGGCTCAAAAAAAGATTAATCATGGAAATGATACAAATTAAAGCACACCCCAACGCCATAAATTTTAGAACCGACATAAAAAATCTTAGCTCAATCTATAATTCTATTATATAATTATCAACACACTACCATATTTTACCTCACATAACAATTTTATAAGTATCGACATGATAAACGAACTAACATTTTGACATGATAAGCTAATTTCAATGGCATCACAAACTAATTTTAAATACCCCTAACTTGGCGCACCTAATTTATTCTCATTGACACGTCACTGCGAGCACGATCTCTCCCCCAATTCATAGCACAGAGACTCGAATACGCCACCCGAAAACAATATATCACTTAGTTTCTCTCGAACTCCTGTCCGCTACACAACTCAAAATGTAACGAACCAATGAAATAATTCGAGTTTTTTTTCACTCATTTTGGAAAGATAACACACTCTTAAGAACAAACTCAACCGGTAATTACCAGAGTTCTTGACTACTCATTAAAAAAAAAAAAAAAAAAAAAAAAAAATTTATTAGATCAAATCCTTATACCTAAATTCTCAATAGTGATACCTAAAAATTAACCCATAACTACTTATCTATTACAGATCAGATAAAATCGCCCATAAACGATATTAACTCCATCTACTGAGTACCTTTCACAGAACATTATTTGTATTCACACATAATGTCTCTGTTTGTTACAACTTCTTTCCAAACATGTGTTTAAAAAAGATCCGAAATTTCACTACTTCGAGGTTAGTAAAATTCCATATCGCACTCTTATATTTTCTCCACACTCCGTACATTTTACACACCAATACTTACACATAACACTAAGTAACGCAATAAAAGTCGTCATCCATACTTCATGTACATAATTATAGTTAAAACAGAACCAATATGATTGTCACACAAAATAACACAACATCTAGATGTTACGTAATTGTAAAATACTGTGTATCACTGTTTATACAGGGAAAATTAAATATACATATTCTGAAGAGGACCCGAACCAGAGGGCCGAAACGTAAAAGAAACATAATTTCTTATTTCCATCGTTAACCTTGGAAGTCCTTCACTGGCCGGACCGAAGCCGAAACTCTAGCGATCTCTGATCTTTTGTCATCGATTTCATGCCATTTTCGATTAAAGCAAGTGAATATTGTGGGCAGTGGAACGCGAACGATGATAGTATCATCGTTTATATGAAAGTGATAAATCTAGATTTCAGATTATTTCTGGTTGGAGCGCATGGATCATTTGACCGGGTAAGATGAAAGTTTAATGGTAGAATCAAGAGACGCGCCAGCGTCTTCACTATTCACGCGACAAAGACGAAACCAACGTCTGGCTTGATGTTTCGGCATGAGTTGTAACCCTCTTCGAACATACTCATCATTGAATTTATCGATTTCATTTTATTTAAAGGTAATAAGCCCCGAGACGCGTGAGGTGCTTTACGGAAGCGGAGCCTGAGTCATTATCCGCTGACCCCAAAAGAATAAAGATGAAATCAATGCTCCGAACGGTTTTGGCATATTCTATCAGACATTGCCAAGATCATTCGCCCAAATGCCTTTTCGATTTCGTCTTCTTTCCGGTCAAAACAAATGGATCACTTGACCGGTGCTCGAAGATACCAGTTTAATGTCACATCCGGAAGGGATGAGAGCATAATATTTTCGTTTCCCTCTTTCTTGCCTACGCCTAGTGCAATAGCACGGGATGAGGGTAAAAAGGGGAAGTGCATGGGAAAAGATAAAATGAAGGAATTGATGCGATGTCTCGGTATTACGGATTAATTCGACACTTGTATAACCTTGTCTCTTAGTTTATTACAATTTAGGGGTTAGATTAAGGTAATTAACTGATAGAGACAGGGTACAAAAATCCAAAAGATTATATAGTTCGCTTACATCCGTTGTTCGTGTGTGTGCTCGCTCGTACAGTTGGGTATGGTCGCTTGTAAAATTATCGGTTGACGCTCCTAAGGCGAAGAGCCTTCGCTGGTACCCTGATGCGCTCGCTGGTCAAGTGGTTCGTAACACTTGCACAAGGTTTTCGGTCGGCGCGGAGTTATATATGTGTATATGCGTACGGCGAGAGCCACTTGAGGCTCTATATAGATATACGGAGTAAGACACGGATTTCTGATGGTCTACGCGAACTGAGGATCGAAACTATGTATATAGAACTTAAAAGAAAATACTCGGAATAAGATTATCGATACGTAGATCGGAAATAAACGCGATAAAAAGGAACTTGGTTCGAAAATCGCTGACGGAAGGATAAGCTCTGAACTCGATGGAAATTGTCGGGAGACTGACTTCAGGAAGGAAGTCTTTCTTGATATCAAAATCAGGAGGGGTTCGATAGTGGGAGAAGGAACCTTGGGAAGAGCATGGTCTTGGTCATCTAGTTCTTCGGGGATTGGTCCATTGGTCGTGAATAATTTGCGTGATTGGTTGCGGTATGGTGTGCGAATAAATTACAGGTTCGCTAGCATGCGCGTGGCCTTATTCCAGAGCATCGGTTCTAGGTATTACGCGTATAAAAAGAGGGGGATCTTTTTCCTGTATTTCGGCGAAAAAGTGCACGGGATAGTGTTCGATATTTAAGATGTAAGCATGCACATAGTTTGTGTTATGTCAATTTATGGCTGTGGTGACTTCTTATATCGAGCAGGTTATATATCGGACCGCGCTGCGAGACCCGATGTCTTATTTTCCAGTCAGGGTTATAATTTCGTCGGAGCCGTCTAGTCTATGTTATGTTTGAACAATCTATCGTCGATACTTCTAGAAATGAATTGTGGTGAGGCTCTGCGTAGCGTATGAGATACATCTCGTACTATTTTTCGAGCGTTAAGTATTTCGCCCCACACCTTCGAAATTTATGAGGTTCGGACACAAGACGGTATTGACTGAGTTGAGAAAAAAAAATCTTGTGGTTTGAGATTTGTCGCAAGACGTGACATTAATCATAGAATTTATGCGACAAAGACGAAATCAACGTCTGGCTATTTCGGCATGAGTTGTAACCAACCCTCTTCGAACATACTCATCATTGAATTTATCGATTTTATTTTCTTTTGAGATAACAAGCTGCGGGACGTGTGAGGTGCGTTACTGAACCGTAGCCTGAGTCATTATCCGCTGACACCAAGAGAATAAAGGTGAAATCGATTCTCTGAACCGTTCTCGCATATTCTATCAGACTAAGATCATTCGCCCAACTTCGTTTTCGATTTCATCTTATTTCCGGTTAGAACGAATGGATAATTTGACCGGTGCTCGAAGATACAAGTTTAAGGTAGGAGTCTCGCTACGTGGTAGTCAAATGTCGGTTTATTAATCGTTGAAAAAAAAAACAAAGTGCAAGAAAAGTTTTCTGTATCGGAAAAATCTTTGAGCGATGAAAACTTCACGCATACAAACTCAGCTTGAATTGTATCTCGTAATTTATTATTAGAAATAATTTGGAATTTCTGATTTGATTCGGTTACGATCAGCTGTAAACAGCTATATATATGCAAGTTTCCTGGTACGAAGTTGATCTGGCAACGCTGCATTTTTCAATATTGTATATATGTATATTCGTCGCCATCGAATACGGTGGTCTGAAAATGGAGCTACACGATATTCGGCGCGAACACGTAATTCGCAAGGGACAATTTATTTCTCGAAAACGAAAACAGTGGTGAGAAAATATTTCTGCATCAAGAAAAAGTCATGGATACGACGGAAAATCGGATATTCTTAGGTCGTCGAGTAATTGAATTAGGGCACCTCGCGGAAGAGTTATGGTGCAAACAATGTGACGTCCCCCTGTCATTGCGAAATGTCGAGACAGAATGTAACATCGGTCTTGCAAGTGAGTTACATATAAGATGCACAGCTTCTCATGCTCTGAATATAGCTCACACCGGAAAAGGTAGGCACCATAATTCAAATCGCACCCGATACGATGTGAACTTCAAATTAGAAGTAGGTACATAAATTATGAACTGATGGACTTTAAAGTACTAGAAATCTGTGTTATATACGTGCGTATCTATATCAAACTCGTATTGTGCAGCAATACTTGACAGTGGTATTGGAGAGGCTCGGATAAATACTATATCATCAGCACTCGATATCCCAGCGGTGAGCAAAGCCCACCTAAAGCGACATGAACGAGATGCAGATGTAGCGATTGAGCAATTAGCCGAGAAAAGTTGCCAAATAAGCATTCGCATGGAAAAATGAATTGACGGAATATTTTGTCGACGTCAATCAAGGTGCACGAAATTGAACCTATTGAAAATATAAGGTAGTTAAATATTGCACTCGCATTGCTGCTACTTATTCCATTATAGCATCCCTCATGATGTTTAACATGCATGTGCGATTGAACCATACATTTTCTTATTGTCCTATAATTTCTTGGACACTCAAGTGCATGAGAAATGCATATTCCTTTAAGTACGCAATTCAATATAATTTCCTTCGATTTTTTTGGTACATTAACCATTTATGCTTCGTTATCTATATTTTGAGGCTTTTCTTTTCAAGCACTCTGAAGGCGGCACTCTCTGCTTTTATGGCAGCATTTAAGGCAACAAACCTTGCACTATTTGTTTTGTGGTATGGCTTAATGGTTAAAATAAAGAATTGCTTCATAAATTTACAAATTAATTAATAATACAAGATTTTTGTACTTTAGGACGACACATCGGAAAAGGAAAACTATTTGAAGCAGCAAGGACGATTCGTTTAATCGCTACAATAATTATGGTGTTCCCGATTCACTAAGCGTTGATTGGAATTGGATTATCTGGATTTATTCTTCATCGTATCAGAATCGCGTGCGATTATCCATTTTTTGTTGATTTTTGTAAAATGACAGTACCGTAGCTAAAGGGTTTAATAAAAGTTCATCAACAGTAGTAGAAGCCATAATTCATCGGTTGCTCTTACAGCGAGTTACGACGCGGGGTAGCAGAACTTCGGTACAGGACATGCTTACAATAGTCTGACTGGGATGCATAGTACAAGTATTAAGGCAGTAGTCTGCTTTAAAGGCCGAAAAAAGCGTTTTTCCAGCAATTTTTTTGAAAGGGAAGGAAATGATTGCGTAAACGAAATTTTGAGACGATAGTGTATTATATTCAAGCTTTAAAAAACAATTTTTATTATTAAAAAATATTGAAATTTTTCAAAGTTGTAACGATTTTTCTGGGGCGCCTGGAGGTTGCACTTGTAAATCGGTGCCGGTAATGGAGGTCGTGCGATGCATCTGAAACAGACGAACCAATTTTTTTTAAAGTTTTTATAAGTTCCTTTTCTATATGAACTAAAAAAATACCGAAGAAATGATGAAATTACAAATTTTTTTGAAGTTTGAAAAAAAGCACTTTTTTGAAAAAAAAAATTCACTTTAAGTTGCAAAACAAGTAATTTAAATAGTACTTTTGTCCAAATATTTTAGTTCAAATAGAAGATAATTTAATACTGAAGCTAGATCACTTTGATTTTTTTCGATCGGACATATATTGTTTTTGCTATCGCCGGCACCGTTTTCTAAAACTTGTGAAAATGAAAACTCGAGAAAACGGGCTTTAAAGTTTTTGGTCCAAAAAAATATAAGTTTTTGGATACTTACACTAATTAGATGTTAATCAGCTATCCCCGGGCCATATAATAATCCTTCCTCTTCTTCAAATCGATTTTTTGAAGCCTGTAAAGCAGACTACTGCCTTAACATAGTTTTTATTAATTCAATTATTCTCAAAAAATAGCCTCATTATTATTATGGGTTGTAGGTCACACATCGCTAATAAACCATTAGAGTGGCAAGGTGCTGGCATACGCAACGCGCACAAAAAACTGTGCAAAGTGCGATCGAGGCCACCTGAAGACGGATCATGACTGCCGATTGAATTTCGATCGCAGCGCGAAAGCTATGGAGCCGGACATGACCGTCGAATTAATTGCAAAAAATGACCTCCTACTTGCCGAGAATGTATCTATTACAATCATGATTGGAGATTGCGATGCTTCATCGATCAGTGCTGTACGTCGCGAACCTGCACACATAGTTGAATAGTGGTCCGACGTAAACCACACGAAGAAGGGTCTGACAAGTGCTCTGTACGCTTTGAAAGTATCATTCTCTCGCAATCATTCTCTTGTGCTCTGCATCAAAATAAGGGAGACGAGACAGCGATTAAAGCAATCTCCAAAAATGTGGAGACTGGTGCTGTTCGCACACCGAAGAAAACTATATACACCATCGTCTAATAGGTGGTAAGCCATTAACCGATCTCGCGCTTCGCGTGACATTGACAGCCATATGTGCAAAATATGCTAAAAACGCCGATAAACTGGCACCTTGCGGTTCTTTCCAATCAGACAATATATGTTTCTCAAGTATTCGAAACACTCAATCTTTCCGCAGGAAAAGAAACAACCGAATATTGAGAAGTCAAGGACAATGCAAGATCCACAAAATCTGAATTTTCGAAAACCGTCGAGTTAAAAAAAAGAAGATTGTCACTGACAACCGAACGAAAAAAAATGCCGTTTCACAACAACGAGAAGGAATAACGTATGAAATGGACTGCGCGCTAGATGGAGCATCCGAGCTCCTGTGCGATGAACCGACGAATCAACCTTCTACCTGTACGTATCAAAACAAAACAGTCATTATTTTTATTTTACTCATCGATTATTTCATAAAAACTAGAAACCTGCTAGCGCAGGGGATTTGAAAAATAGCAAAATTATGCTATTCGATTTAGAAACGAGCGGTTTGTTAAGCAGTGCTAAAATATGCCAAGTAAGTATTGTTTATTATATTATGAAGTATAGTTGCTGTGGCAGGCGAGGTACATGTGCATGCGTGAGTATCTTCCTAATTATTTCATATCTCCGCGACCTTTCAGACGTAATCGTTCAATGTGTATATGGTACTGAAAAGTTTAACTCCTGCAGCGGCTGCAATAACCGGGTTGCATGTCGTATTATACTTGAACGATCATCGACTGAATACTGTACCACCACGTACAGCTTTAATGAGCTTCATGCCCTTTTTACGTGATGTAGGAAATAACATAATATTGGTGGCCCATAACGGGTTCAGGTACTATAAGTGGTGCACTCTTAATATGGACTGTTATCGATCTATTCATAGTTTGTTTTACAGAGTTGATGTTTCATGAAAGGTTTGATGCATCAAATATTTTATGTCATGTTGAAAAAATTGGATTGCTTGCGGGATTCATGGCTGTCGTCAAAGGGTTTGCTGATACTTTATGCATGTTTCGGGATCGTTTGGAAGGCCGGAGAAAGGAGAAAAAAATGGAGCCAAACTGCTCTAGCGCTTGATTTTCTTGGCAGCGCCTCGATAGAAGGAGCACACGATGCTCAAATTGATGTACAGATCCTAAAGAAACCTATTACTACCGTAGGACTGAGCGATATCATCATTCGAAGTAATGCAAAGACAACTGTAGATTTGCTGAGGGGTCAAGAAAGATTAGCTCTTGAAGATGGCTACAAAACGTCGATGCTCAGTTTAAAGGCAGGTGTGTCGACTGGTAGGATCACCAAAATGGTAAAAACTGGAATTTAACTTGAAAATGAGGTGCTCGACAAGATGGTTGAAGAAAAAAATGTACCATTCCATCTGAAAAAGTGGAGTTGACCTTGACGTATCTTCAGCGCTTCCACCGATAATAAAATAGGGTGGTCCAGTATGACGGCCTGCTCGAATACTGAAACTTTTGTCTGAAACATTTTTGGATATGATCAATGGTTTGAGTGCTATTGCTCTGGAACACTTTATGCGTCTCACCCTGCATATATATACAGGGAGAGGCACTAACTGTTGCCACCTTGAATATCTCTGTAATTATCGACGTCACAAAAAGATGTTTGAAACAAAAGTTGTACCGTGGAGGCGCTGTCGCACAGTAATGGTCACCTCCACTTTTTCAAATGGGACGGTACATTTTTTTCAACTATCTTGTAGAGCATCGGAAACTGCATAAAAAACATTTAGGGGTCAAAGTCGTTCAAGGTCATTTAAGATAAAAAAGTGACATGAACTTTATTTTCATGTGAAATTACCTTTATTCACAGTAGAAAATTTCTCTCTGAGTCTGGCGTTGAGCCCATCGGCAGAATTCAGTGCGATTCATGAAATCCGTACCAGTTAATTCCTGGTGGAGACTGATGTGGTAAGGATGATATTAATGACGATGTAGAACATGTACAATACTTTTTTGGCTTACGCCAGATTCCCTCGCAATTTGACGACAACTCGCACAAGGGTCTTGATGAACGGCGGCAAGAACACCAATTTCCGTTTCTTCGTTAGTAACTCGCTTTTGTCGGTTACTTTCCCGACGCGTTAAGGATCCAGTTGTCCTCAGTTTAGTGTACAAAATTTGAAATGTCCGGCGTGTAGGATGAGAGCGTTCAGGAAATCTTTCAGCGTATAAGTCTTTAGCTCTCACTGCTCTGATATTCTCCGTAAATTAGAAGCATATCAGTTTGCTCTTCAAAAGAATACATCATTTACATTCGCTTGATCCATTCATACTAGTCTCACCATTCTTACTATCGTTATCTTGGGTTTGTTTGGGCAAAACATTGTACAATGTTCTGTGTACATTGTAGGTTTGGTGCCGTTGTTTACATACAAGACAATGGCAAGACTTCGGCGATAAGTGCCGAAGTGATAAGAAATTCGTGATGAGGAGATTCCAATACTGCATTGATTCCAGTGGCAATCACTGTGAACATCTACTGTGAATAAAGGTAATTTTACATAAAAATAAAGTTCATGTCACTTTTTGATCTTAAATGACCTTGAACGACTTTGACCCCTAAATATTTTTTATGCAGTTTCCGATGCTCTACAAGATACTAAAAAAAATGTACCGTCCCATTTAAAAAAGTGGAGGTGACCTTTACTGTGCGACAGCGCCTCCACTGAGATAAAAAAAAATGATCGCATTTCATGACCCCTTTCGTACGGTACAACTTTTGTTTCAAACATTTTTTTGTGACGTCGATAATTACAGAGATATTCAAGGTGGCAACAGTTAGTGCCTCACCCTATATTGTAACGGGTGACCCCTTATTACATTAAATTTATTTGGGCTCGGGACTCGACTAGGGAGTAAATTAATTGAGACCTTTTATCTGGCAAAAAGAATCGAATTTTAGTTGTAATTCTTTTACTCGATCAGGCACATCAGATGTGAATCACCCTGTACATTTTATTTCACCGCAGTTGCGTATCTCTGTACTGTCGCTTTGACGTCTGTCACCGAGACGTGTTGTTGGTGCCGCTCGCTTCGAATTTGTTTTATGTACAGTTTGATTGTGTGTGTGTCTCGGTATTGCTCGCGCCAATTTCGTTTATAGGTGTACGGCATATGTTCCTTGTGTATGTGTGTATTTGAAATTTGTGAATCTTCGGGTTCGGCCTCGCTCGGCCGCTGATCTTTTTGTTTTCCTTCCTTCTCTCTTTCTCTCGTGGGGAATGCTCCTTGTTTTTCATGCCTTCACCGTTGGGCTTTAAAGACCGATAATTTATTTCGAGGCGCTTGGTCAGCTGAGAATTCTCAGCTTTAATTTTCCACTTTGAAACCTCTCTAATTTTGCTTGTGAATCGTCCTTTTGCCACCGATCCTCGCTCCTTATTCTTTATTGCGTTTTCTTTTCAGTCCCGATCCCATCCTTTCACGAATATTTTCCTTGCTTTCTTCAGCTTGGATATACAATCGCTACTCCAGACACTCGGGTACTTAATCAGAGAGCCAAAAACTTGATTTCTTTTTGTCCACCCTCAGCTTATCCTTCTGCCAAACATTATGCTTGCTTCTTTCAGCTTGGACCTATGTTCGTCTCCGGACTTGCGTCTGAGTCGGATTTCAAACAAGAAGTGCTTTCCTATCCTCAGAAAGGCCCTTTTATACCCCTGGTTTCCCGCTCATTCTTTCCCCTTCCCAAGCGCCTTTTTACAATAATTGTTGCTTTACTGTTTTTCTCTTTCTTTTTCTTTTTCTATTCTATACTTAGGGGTTTCCCCGAGAGATGGCACCACTTGTGTCATTTCGAACGAATTTCTCCACGAGAGATAGAGACGGCCGCAGCCGCGCTTGACCTATTACAGCCCTTCGCTCAGTACACGCGCGTGAGACGGATCTCTCCGTCTCAGTATATGCAATGCTGCATATACTCAGTACGCCTGCAGTATATGCAGGCGGCGGGACCGCCGCCAAGCATTACATCGCAAGAGTGATCACAGCCGTAGCTCTTCCACTGATGGTGCCGACTACCTTTCTTCCTCTTTTTTAAGCATCAGCGGCTATCGTCGCTGTCTCGCTTCCTCTCTTCTTTTCTTCTTGGCGCAGTTTCTTGAGCACCGCCGTAGCAAAACTACTAATCGCTACCCAGTTCTTTTCTGATTTCATCCTGAGTCCCACCATGGTCTCTGGAGTTGGTGCTTCCACTAGTACCTCCTCCAGTTCCTCTCTTTTTTCTTGGTATCGTGGGTACTGGAAGAATGCGTGTTCAGCATCCTCTGGTACACCACATCGATTTGGACAGTCCGCAGACTCATCGTGACCAAACCTCTGCTGGTATGCTCTGAAGCAGCCGTGGCCTGATAGCATTTGCGTCAGGTAGTAGTTGACCTCCCCGTGTTTGCGGTTTAGCCAACCATCTATCTGGGGAATTAGGCGGTACGTCCATCTCCCCTTCACGGATGCATCACACTTTTGCTGCCAGCGTTGTAGGCTGGGTTTCCCGATTTCCTCTCTGCGCTCATCTTGAAGTCCTGTCGGTGACCTCCTCTGGTGGTATAGGGATCTTCTCTCTTCGGCCAGGACCTCTATGGGTGACATTGCCGTGAGTACGCACCCTGCATCTTCCGATACTGTGCGAAACGCACAGGCAACCGTTAAGGTGCTGAGCCGGTAGACCGCTGCCGTCTTTCGTCGGTACTCCTCGGTAGTCTATGCATTGCCCCAAATGGCAATACCATAGGTCAGGACCGAAGTGACCATTGATGCCAGTAGCTTCCTCCTCGCCAGCCTCGGCCCGCCTATTTTTGGCATCAGTCGCGCTGACGCCGCTCTCACCTTTCCCGCCTTGCCAACAACGTACTCTACGTGCTCTTTGAAGCTGAGTCGTGCGTCGATCATCAGACCCAGGTATGTTATACTGGGCTGTGACGTAATTGTGTGATGTCCCACAGTCAGCTCTATCGTCTCTATCTTCATCCTGCTGGTGATCGGCACAGTCTCTGTCTTGTGCTCAGCTAGTTTCAAGCCAGCTGTACCCATCCAGTGCTGGATCTGGGTGTATGTCTCTTCGAACATCCTGTTAGCATTTTCCAGGTATTTCGCAAAGATAACCGCTGCGGCGTCGTCGGCAAGCGAGTAGTATAACAGGACCGGTTCTAACCCAGGGATCTCAGGGGGGAGCGGGGCGGGGGGCTCCAGCGCGGGGAAGCCAAGTGCAGGGGTACTGTGGCGGGGGGAGGGGTCGCCGGACGCGTGTGACGTCACAGAGGCGCCTCTGCGGTGGGGGGCCACGTGGTCCGTGAAGCGTCCGGAGGGAGGGGGAAGCCGACGGCGATGAATGTTTTGTGTGTGTGTGTGTGTGTGTGTGTGTGTGTGTGTGTGTGTGTGTGTGTGTGTGTGTGTGTGTGCGTGTGTGTGTGTGTGTGGAACGAAGGGGGAGGGGGTAAAAAGAATGCTTCGAATTAAATGACAATAAAATAATAGTTTATTAATAATTAAATTGAACAATGACCCTGCATAGTATATATTATACATAAAATCTTTGGTGTGTGTGTGTGTGTGTGTTTGCGTGTTTTTCATTGTTTCAAATTATTTTATTTTGAATATCCGCAGCGGATCCGTTATCCTGGAACATAACAAATCATGCATCTTATTAACCTATCAAACATAATCATATTTTGAATCATACTAACGATAATACGAACCATCGAACCAGTATGAGTTCAAGCAGATGGGGCACCTGTCGCGCATTGAAACTTGGTGAGCCGGCCCGCCGCAGTTGTTACAAAATATCCCCTGGATGTTGTTAAACCGTTCGCTGAAGTGGCCACATCTTTCAATTAGTCGATCAACCGCGCCCCGCATTTCAAAGTGTCTCAGCACGCAAAATTTCGCCCGATCATTTTCGGTGAGATATTCGTAGTTCACACAGCCCATGACGCCCCGGTTCAAACGATTTATTTTCCAGTTCCATGTCATCATGTGCAAGCACTTCAATATCCGCCCACTCATCATCGTCTTCATCGGCGATATCAATAACGTCTTCGTCTACCCCAACTTCCACTTCGTCGTCATGGGCGATATTCACGACAATCTCCATCTCATCATCGACGAGATCGATCACTTCAATTTGGATCGTCATTTTTCTTAACTGATTTTCCGTTTTCCGACTCTTCCACAATGACACCTCGGAGGTTGAAGACTAGAATGGCGAAAACGTCTGTTCCGATCCTTCTTCGGATTTCGATTTTTGGATCCTCATAGGCATATAGTAGGGTGGAGGATGACCAACAGGATGTGTAAATAGTTTTCAACATTAGTTGGGACTTGTAGAAAAAAAACCTTGCAAGATGGTGCATCCTGGACAGGAGATAAACGAAAAGTGTTTTTTTCTTTAACTATCCCTGTAGGCGTAGGCATCTGCTGTCCAGAAAAGTGTGCACTCGTGGAGGTGAAAGCTGGCCAGGCTCGCCAATCATTCACTTTCGCGATCTCTACAGAACAGCGTCTAGGTCATGAAGACTGAACTGGCGTATTATAAAGAGCATCTTAAAGTTTATAATATATATTGCCACGTGTTCCAGTATGTATGAAGTCCAGCCTGTCACGAATCATAGGGCTCTTCGCAGAGCAACATCAAACCTATTCAAGTGACACTTGAAGCTATACAGTTCTTACCAAATCAGCCATATTCTTAAGGCATTTTTTTTTTGTTCGTCGACGTTCGAAGCCATCCTCCGAGCATAGGGAACATTTTGAAAAAATAACATTCCGCTTAGGTAATGTCTTGGCTATCCAAAACACATACGAAAACGAGGTATTTATTACAAAACGATCAACTTTGTGGACCTATGGCCGGAGCATTTTTTTTGGGCTTCGACCGCTGATCCCACTGCATGCACCATTTAAGCATAGATGCACTCGCGGTCTGGAATACTCACGAAAATACTTTTCTTTTTTGCTCCCGTCGAACCCCGACCGGCTCGTTCTGTGTATGTATTTATTTTTCATGCTTTCCACGATAAAATATATCAACGTGATATTAAAAAACTCTGGTGGAGGGGATTCTATTACATTTTCCAAGCTAGAAGGGAACGACAAAAATATTTTCTGATGAGAGACCATTTTTAATCATCGGCAGCGCTCAAAATTCGCCACACTTTAAATCAAGCAGTGAGTTCACATATCTCTCTGGCAAGACTTTTCAACTCGTTAATATGGAGAACAACAATGAACCATCAGAAAAAATCTTGCACAACAAAGCCACGCTCTTAAGTTCGAACGACGACTTTGCTGTGTGAGAGATACAGAACGTCGAGTTCATTGAAGTACTGAAAACGCAAAGCCGAATTAAGCGCCGACGATTATCAACTAATCGTCATCAATCAACATCAATAGTCATTGATAGGCCAAATACCGCATCTGGAAGGATTGAAGTATTCCATGTACAGGCATTTTATATGCATCGGTGCAGAACACAGCGGTAATGGGTTAATGTAGCGAGAACTCGACTTGAACGCCTGGTGGTCTATACTTTAACCCCTGCTCGATGAATTGCATTATATATCCATCGGTGCACGACACAGCGGTAATGGGTTAATGTGGCGAGAACTCGACTTGAACGCGTGATGGTCTAAACTTTAACCCGTGCTCGATGAATTTCAACAACGTGGAAGCTTTACGAAAAATACGTAATCTTATACTAAATGTAAATAAGTATAAATCAATATGCGTTGAATGTTATATCTCATTGCCACGGGAAATGATGATTATGAGGGCTGCGATTAATGTGCAATCAAGAGATAATACACGTTTCGCATGGGTGACAGTCACAGCTTTATACCCAGCTAAACGAAACAGTGACCACGGATCTTCTTACATGCATTATTCAACGGTATTGAATCTATCGAATATTGGATTCCCAATAACTATAGGTCAAATTAAAAAACAAATTGTGCTTCAAAACAATTTATCCATTAATGTGTGTACCACCGAAGAAGATATTGCTCCGATACGCTTTGCTCAACATAAGAAGAAGAAAAGCATATCAATTTGCTATACATATAAGATACTGAAGATAACAATGTATGACATATTACATAGATAAAGAACCTGTCAAGCCTCGCGAGCGCAGAACAGAGGCAACCATTAAATATATATATATAGATATGCCATCGGTGTGTGAAGTTAACACAATTACTATATCGTCATAGGTGCTAGACGAATTAAACAACAATCCATTATTTCGCAGGTGTCTGCATAACATTACATCAACGGATAAACTGCAATCACATGAGATCGATTATGGAGCAATAAAGCACTGCGTCATCCGACCATCAAATGATACCAATAATTGGCTCCAAATCATCAACTCCAATCGGAAAGCAACACATCCCTTCACTGTAAATGCCTACTTGAAGTATTTTTTTTACTAATTATGGAGAGAAGATGAGAGTGTGCGAAGACTGATGAGAAGAACGTAGCAGAGGATATGTATGAATATCAAGAAGTATTTACTATCGATTACCACGTGTGTTTTTCATATGATGAATCGCTATCATAGTATCGATCACATCACAGCGCCGATTTCATATCAGAGTTTGTGACAGATCTGGAAAAACTAGTGCTGTGCATAAAATACATTTTGTACCAAAATTAATGCTCGTCATGAGTTAATTCTAATACCTTCACGCTATGGCAATAATTGTGCATTCGGTCATCATCATCAACTACTAGAGGTAGTCGTTGAATTACTCAAGATACAATGGCGTATGCCCCGCATAATATTAGATGTCTTTAGATTAAGATTAGATCATTAGATGAAAATTATCATTACTACGAACATTGGAAAGTTCGCGATACTTGAATGTGAGCTTTCGCTCTTGGGATCTATACGACTTTCCATCGCTTCAAAGCACAACGAAACATTCATGGGCAGTAAAAGCTGCCTCCCAACTAGAGAAACCAAAATATGTAATTGTTGCGGTGCAGAGTGGTAAAAAAGATAATGTATGACAAAGGACATTATATTATTCGCCGACTGCAAACTCACAAGTGCTAAACTTGATCTCAATTCAGGATTCTTTTCTTAAGATGACTCGAATTTGGACTTCAAAAAAGTTTCGACATTTCGTTCAATTGGTATTCTCGATTTTGTAAATACCATTATGACTGCAATAGTGATCGTTCTTTAGTAACCATCGCCAAGTCTTAATGTAACGACCCTCTCACGGTTAATGATTGATCGCATCAGAACGAGCCTGTAAAAAATGCTACCGTAGATGTGTGAATAGAGTTCGAATGCAAAGAAGATCCACCACCGAATACAACTGCATATTGTTTTAATCTTACATGATCGCGTTGTTGAATATTGTCCATTGACCGACATTATCCGTAAAAATTGCATAGATCAGCAAAATCTGCGAGATATGAAGCATCATGGTTAATTCGCAATCATCATGGTCTAAAGTGGGCATATGGAAACGTTCCATATAGCATGGCTGAAGAGGTTCAATAACAGCTGGAGTTGAACGTTCAACGGACGACGACATGTGTCCTATCGTATAAGTTAAGGGTCATGAAAAACGAGAATGGCTAGCTGATATAATAAATATAAAAAATGAGCTATCTATTGCGTCGGTGAATGTAGACTTTGACGATATGGACGTTTCAAGTAAATTAGATGGAAGTTTTACTCTACGCTGTGAAAAGCATAAAAACAGTTGTGCCTTACAAAATGTATTTAAAATATTTAATGGGTGACTGAATCATAAAGATTCATGCAAATAAAATATATGTAACATTATGTACTTTTTATTCTCCTCACCCCGTACTTAGTTATGTCAGCATCATCAGATATCGGATGGTGCAACTGAAAACAATATTACTTTCGAATGTGAAACTCATTTTTTTTGTACCGAATTTGATTGAAAATAAATTAATATAATCGCCCAATGATAATCGTAGACATTCATCAGTATACGTTCGTTAGCCGTTCGTGAGCCGTTTGTTGGACGTTTTCGAGGCATTCGAAGATTTTCGATAGTCGTTCGTGAAACGTTCCAGAGACTTCCGAAGACATTCATAAGACGTTCGGAGCTGGGTTCGAAGTTGGGTTTGTTTGGGTGCGCACCCAAACGAACACAAACACGTTCCACCAACACTGTGCATCCCAAACAAACCCAAACAATTCCAGCGAAACTCAAACGTCATGAAAGTCTTCTGTTCATGGATGTCGTCGAAGATCGTATTATGCATGTCGTCGAAGATTTCTGAACGTCTTCGAAAGCCTCTTGAACGTCTTCAAACCTCCCGTGAATGTATTTGAAAGTCTCTTAAGCCTCTTCGAGCCCCACATGAATGTCTTCAAACGTATTATGAATGTCGTCGAAATTCTCTTGGACGTATTCGAATGTTTCTTGAACATCTTGAAACCCCTTGTGAATGTCTTTTGAAGTCTCTCAAACGTCTTCGAACCCCTCATCGATGTCTTCAAACGTATTATAAATATTGTCACAGATCTCTTGAACGTCTTCGAAAGTCTGCGAAGGTCTTCGCACCTCTCATGAATATCTTCAAACGTCTTATGAACGTTTTCGAAAGTCTCTTGAATGTCTCACGAACATCTTCAAACGTCTCATGAACGTCGTAGAGAGTCTGTTGAACTCTTTGAACCCCTCATGCGTGTCTTCAAACGCCTTATGAATGTTTTCGACCGTCTCTTAAATGACTTCCAACGTCTTATGAATGTCTTCGGAAGTCTCTGGAACGTTTCACGAACGTCTATCGAAAATCTTCGAATGCCTCGCAAACTTCCAACAAACGGCTCACGAACATCTAACGAACGGATACTGATGAATGTCTTCGATTATTATTGGGCGATTATATTAATTTATTTTCAATCAAATTCCATACAAAAAAAATGAGTTTCACATTTGAAAGTAATATTGTTTTCAGTTGCACCATCCGATATCTGGTGATGCTGACATAACTAAGTACGGGGTGAGGAGAATAAAAAGTACATAATGTTACATTTATTTTATATGCATGAATCTTTATGATTCAGCCACCAATTAAATATTTCAAATATATTTTTTAAGGCACAACTGTTTTTATGCTTTTCACATCGTAGAGTAAAACTTCCATCTAATTTACTTGAGACATCCATATCGTCAAAGTCTATATTCACCGACTCAATAAATAACTTATATTTCATATTTATTATATCATCTAGCCATTCTCGTTTTTCATAACCCTTAACATATACGATAGGACACATGTCGTCGTCCGTTGAACGTTCTACTCCAGCTGTTATTGAACCCCTTCAGCCATGCTATATGGAACGTTTTCATATGCCCACTTTACAACATGATGATTGCGAATCAACCATGATGCTTCGTATCTCGCAGATTTTGCTAATCTATGCCATTTTTACGGATAATGTCAGTCAATGGACAATATTCAACAACGCGATCATGTAAGATTAAAACAATATGGAGTTGTATTCGGTGGTGAATCGTCTTTGCATTCGAACTCTATTCACACATCTACGGTAGCATTTTTTTCAGGCTCGTTCTGATGCGATCAATCATTAACCGTGAGCGGGTCGTTACATTAAGACTTGGCGATGGTTAATAAAGAACGATTACTATTGCAGTCATAATGGTATTTAAAAAATCGAGAGTACCTATTGAACAAAATGTCGAAACTTTTTTGAAGTCCAAATTCGAGTCATCTTGAGAAAAGATTGCTGAATTGAGATAAAGTTTAGCACTTGTGAGTATGCAGTCGGTGAATAATATAATGTCCTTTGTCATACGTTATCTTTTTTACCAGTCTGCACCGCACCAATGACATATTTTGGTTTCTCTAGTTGGGAGGCAGCTTTTACGGTCAATGAATGTTTCGTTGTGCTTTGAAGCGATGGAAAGTCGTATAGATCCCAAGAGCGAAAACTCACATTCAAGTATCGCTCACTTTCGAATGTTCCTAGTAATCATAATTTATTGATCTCATCTAATATTATGTGGGCCATACGCCATCGTATCTTGAGTAATTCAACTACTACCTCCCGTAGTTGATGATGATGACTGAATGCACAATTATTGCCATAGCGTGAAGGTATTAGAATTAACTCATGACGAGCATTAATTTTTGTACAAAATGTATTCTATGCACAGCACTTGTTTTTCCAGTTCTGTCACAAACTCTGATATGAAATCGATACTGTGATGTGATCGATACTATGAAAGCGATTATCATATGAAAAACACATGTGGTAATCAATAGTAAAGACTTCTTGATATTCATACATATCATCTGCTACGTTCTTCTCATCAGTCTTTGCATACTCTCATCTTCTCTCTATAATTAGTGAAAAAAACACTCTAAGTAGGCATTTACAGTGAATGGATGTGTTGCTTTCCGATTGGAGTTGATGCTTTCGAGCAACTTATTGGTATCATTTGATAGTCGGATGACGCAGTGCTTTATTGCTCCATAATCGATCTCAGGTGATTGCAGTTTATCCGTTGATGTAAAGTAATGCAGACACCTGCGAAATAATGGATTGTTGTTTAATTCGTCTAGCACATATGACGATATAGTAATTGTATTAACTTCACACACCCATGGCATGTATATATATATATTTTTTTTAATGGTTGCCGCTGTTCTGCGCTCAAGAGGCTTGACAGGTTCTTTATCTATGTAATATGTCATACATTGTTATCTCCGATATCTTGTATGTATAGCAAATTGATATGCTTTTCTTCTTCTTATGTTAAGCCACGCGTATCGGAGCAATGTTTCTCCGGTGGTACACACATTAATGGATACATTGTTTCGAAGCACAATTTTTTTTTAATTTTGACCCATAGTTATTGGGAATCCAATATTCGATAGATTCAATACCAATGCATGTAAGAAGATCCGTGGCCACTGTTTCGTTCAGCTGGGTATAAAGCTGTGACTGTCACCCATGCGAAACGTGTATTATCTCTTGATTGCAGATTAATCGCAGCCCTCATAATCATCATTTCCCGTGGCAATGAGATATAACATTCAACGCATATTCATTTATACGTATTTACATTTATTGTAAGATTACGTATTTTTCGTAAAGCTTCCACGTTGTTGAAATTCATCGAGCAGGGGTTAAAGTATAGACCATCACGCGTTTAAGTCGAGTTCTCGCCACATTAACCCATTACCGCTGTGTCCTGCGGTAATGGGTTTTATATGCACCGATGCATATAAAACGTAATTCATCGAGCAAGGGTTAAAGTATAGACTATCACGCGTTCAAGTCGAATTCTCGCCACATCAACCCATTACCGCTATGTCCTGCACCGATGCATATAAAATGCCTGAACATGGAATACCTCAATCCTTCTAGATGCGGTATTTGGCCGATCAATGACTATTGATGTTTAGTTGATAACCGTTGGCGCTTAATTCGGCTTTGCGTTTTCAGTACTTCAATGAACTCGACGATCGGTATCTCCCACCCAGCAAAGTCGTCGATCGAACTTAAGAGCGTGGCTTGTTTGTGCAAGATTTCTTCTGATGATTCATTGTTGTTCTCCATATTAACGAGTTGAAAAGTCTTGCCAGAGAGATATGTGAACTCACTGCTTCATTCAAAGTGTGGCCAATTTTGAGCCCTGCCGATGATTAAAAATGGTCTCCCATCAGAAAATATTTTTGTCGTTCCAACTGTACCAACTGCGGCAGGCCGACTCGCCAAGTTTCAATGCGCGACACGTGCCCTACCTGTCTGAACTTATACTGGTTCGATTGTTCGTATTATCTTTAGTATGATTCAAAATATGATTATGTTTGATTGGTTAATCAGATGCATGACTTGTTATGTTCCAGGATCACGGACCCGCTGCGGATATTCAAAATAAAATAATTTGAAACAATGAAAAACGGGCAAACACACACACACACAGACACACACACACACACACACACACCAAAGATTTTATGTGTAATATATACTATGCAAGGTCACTGTTCAATTCAATTATTAATGAACTATTATTTTATTGTCATTTAATTCGAAGCATTCTTTTTACCCCCTCCCCCTTCGTTCCACACACACACACACAAAATTCATCGCCGCCGGCTTCCCCCTCCCGCCAGTCGCTTCACGGACCACATGGCCCCCGTCCACAGAGGCCCTTCTGTGACGTCACACGCGCCCGGCGACCCCTCCCTCCGCAGCGGTACTCCCGCACTTGGCTTCTCCGCGCTGGAGCCCACCGCCCCGCTGCCCCGTGAGATCCCTGGGTTAGAACGGGTCCTGTTATACTACTAAGGCGACTATCTCTACTTCTTGTGGCGGTGTTAGTTTCAACAAGCCGTCGTACATTATGTTCCACAGGAGTGGACCGAGCACCGAGCCTTGAGGTACGCCCCCAGTGATTTTGTACTCTCGTGGTCCATCTTCTGTGTCATACTTCAGACACCTGTTGTCAAGGTAGCTTCCTATTATCCTTTTCAGGTAGGATGGCACGTTCAGCTTATGCAGGCCAGAGCAGATGTTACTCCACCTGGCTGAATTAAAAGCGTTTTTGATATCGAGGGCGACCACGAGGCAATACTTCCTCGCCCCCCCCCCCCCCCCCCTTTCCATATTGTGCCGGTGATAGCTTGGCTCGCTGTGGTGACCACGTGGCTTATCGCGTCTAGCGTCGATCGGGACTTACGGAAGCCGTACTGATTGACTGCCAGGGAGTTCCCGATAGCGGCTTCTACCCGATTGTGCACAATTCTCTCCAGGATTTTTCCTGCGGTGTCCAACATGCACAACGGACGATATGACGATCGTCCGGCGGTTTTTTGCTCTTTGGCAAGCGAACATGTCGCTGCCATTTCTCGCTGGGTAACAGGCGGGATAGCTTCAATGTCCTCAACTTCCACTTGATAGTTGAGTTCCTGTTGTTGGGATAAGAGAGTTGACACTATCCTCCTGAGGTGGTCTGGGCAGGTAGGTTGTTGACTTGACTGCCCTTTCAGGCAGGTCATGACTACCTTGTAAGGCCGGCCCCAGGGATCACCTTCGACTTCACCGAGTAGCTCGATCCAGCTTTGCCTTTTGCTCCGCTTGATTGCCTTAGCCAGCGCAGTTCGTGCCGCCTTGTGCTTCACCTCCAGTGCTTGGTGCGAACCCATGCCCCTGGCTCTTTGGCCTAGCCTCCTCGTTCGGTTGGTTTCGCGTCATAGCCCAGTAATCGTATCGTTCCACCAATACATAGGGGGGGGGGGGGGTGATGGTTTCCTTCCCGT
Source organism: Ophion ellenae (assembly GCA_963210295.1). Classification (NCBI taxonomy): domain Eukaryota; kingdom Metazoa; phylum Arthropoda; class Insecta; order Hymenoptera; family Ichneumonidae; genus Ophion; species Ophion ellenae. Next base: position 10,646,865 of record OY723395.1, on the reverse strand, counting down.
CTTCTCGGCATCGTAGCATCACAGGCCCTTGCTACCCTTTTCATCAGTTCTTGGGCTTTAGTCTCTGCGTTTTGGTTGTCAGTTTCCATTTCACTGCCGTTCAAGGCCTCGCGAAACACGTCTATGTCGAACATGTTTGTTTTCCAGCCGAGAATCTTGGAACCACATAACGTCCGTCGCTTGCGCTGCTGCCCCGACGCTTCCCATGTGATGGCACAATGGTCACTATGTGTATAGATTCGCGATACCTGCCAGCGTGTACCGCCGTTAGCGAGTCCACCACTGACGAAAGTCAGGTCTATCATCGAGCAGGCATCTATCTTCCTTGCAGTACGTTGGTACCTTGCCATCGTTGAGCAAAACTACGTTCAATACGGACAGTGCTTCCAAGAGTGCCTGACCTCTTTTGTGCGTCTTTTTACTGCCCCAGTCCAGCGCCCAGGCATTGAAGTCACCTGCAATCGCATGTGGAGTCCGATCCTTGGCGTCTCTTACCAGCCGGACCAGACTTTCTTTAAAGTTCTCTAGTGTTATGCTCGGTGGCATGTAGCAGCTGAAGATGTGAGCGCCGTTTATTTTTGCCCTAACAAAGCCGTCTTTCAGTCTCTTTGAGATGTCCTGGAATGGGTATTCGCCGCAGGCCCAGATAGCAGCTTTGCCCGCTTTATCTGCTACCCAGGAATGGTGGTCGAGGTTTCTGTATGGCTCCGAGATGATCGCCACGTCAGCCTTATGCTCCCGCACAGTCTGCATAAGCAGATCCTGTGCCGCTTCACAGTGATTAAGATTCACTCGCAGTACTCTCATTCTCGCTTTCGGATAAGCGTTTGGTAGGCCTTCTTATAGGCTGGGCATTTGAAGCTTCCTGCCGCATGCTTGCAAGCATCATCATCCTCTGTGCCGCTACACAGAGAACAGCGGGGCTCTGCAGCGCACTTTTCGGCCTTGTGACCTACGCCACCCCATTTGATGCAGCACTTCGATCTGTCCACCATGCTTTTGCAACTGCTAGACAATGCCCATAGTGCCAGCACTTGAAGCACTTAGTTGGCTTCACTATCTCTCGGATTCGACAGACTGCCCAGCCAACTCGAACTTTCCCTATATTGGTAGCCTTTTTCGCTACCGAGGCAGGTAGTATCACCGTCGCTGTTAGGGTGCGACTGTACACTTTCTGGGTTGATTTGACTGCTTCAGCTTCCACCAAGGCGTTCTTGCCTAGGACGTCCTGGTGGGTTTCGCAGATCTCTTGCTTCGTCGTATCTTCGGCAAGGTCTTTGATTTCGATCGTAGTGACCTGCACCCTGCTTTTTATTGCCGCTTCTTCGCCGAGGGCCGTCTCGATAGCCGTAGAAAACTTGGCGGTTTTGTCTTGGTTTGCTTTATCGAAGACGAGGATGATGTCACTCCCATCGTTCGACGTATTTTCGAGACACTTCGTCCCACCTCCTTTAATTTTTCGTCCTTCTTCATCTTAGAGAGGATCTCAGAATAGCTGAGATCTCCTTGCCGCTTGATGATCAGTGCATTGGGGAGTGCAGGCTCCTTGCGCTGCTTCCTTTGCGGTTTCCGTTGCACTTGCTTCCAGTCAGCACTGGCAGCCTTCTTGGTCAAGTTCCCGTTGTCTTTGGGAGGTCCTGGAGGTGGTTCCTCTCGTACTTTCTTCTTCCTCTTGGGCTTGCGGACTTCTGTCTGGGGCGGAGTGCGCTTCTTCTCCGCGTTTTCCGGACGTTGCCCGGTTTTTGGCGTGGTCACCACAGAGGCGAAGGTTTTCGGTGTCGTCTGTGTCGACGCAGCGTTCGTTGGTGCCGGTGCTATGCCCGCCACTCTCTTGTCTGCTTCGTCCTCCAACCTGAGCACCCATTTGTACGAAGTGCCCATGGAGCTGGCGAGCTTTCGGATTTCACCGTGGACGTTCGACTTGCCCTTGATGAAATCCAGGAGGCTAGTGATTTGGTTACCTTGCATATACAGCTCTTCTCTCCACTTCTCTTCCTGTCCTTTACTTGGAACGTTGTGCGCTATGGAGGCCAAGTGGCCCACCTCCATGGTACGGCGGTCGTTCGATGACGACGCCCGGGAGCCCGCTTGCTCACTCCCTGGAGGCGCCGGTACTGGGGTTCCGTGCCCCTGCACCCTAATCCGTGCATCCTTCATTGAACTTCCCATAGTCATTTGTTGTCGAGGTTTGTTCCCCGTGTCTGTTGGTCCACGGGAGGTATTTTAATTCCCTCCTGCCCTGTATATCTATATGGACATCTTCATATCCATATCTATATCGAGATAGATATCTCTATATGTATATCTATATCGGTATAGATATTTCTACATCCATGGCTATATTTATATAGCGGGCATCCCCCTATGCGCCACCTGGGGACGCGCCACGTAGGGGTTTCAGACTCCCCATTCGGTGTGTGTTTGTGTATGTGTGTGTGCGTGCGCGTGCGCGCGCGTGTGTGTGTGTGTGTTTGTGTGTTTGTGTATATGTGTGTGTGCGCGCGCATTTTCGAGCGCTCCTGAAAGGTATACCAGGTACAAGCTCAAGTGCGATGTTGCCAAATGTACCCACCTACTTCGCGACGGTCGCCCTCCTGCTATTTAACCCTTTAACTGCCATTGTAGCAAATTTGCTACGTTTACTTTGACCCCGTCGGTAAACGCGTGAGGACGCTATAGCGGACAAGCTCCTGCACAGTTCCATCAATGTATGCTAGATACAGCCGGAATAGCTTGAAGTTCAAACGTTAATATATGAATTATGTTAATATGGCAACAATGTTGTGAAAATTCACGACGCTTGCGCCAGCATTCGATCTGCTGCCCGTTTTTTTGTCCAAAAAAGTAAGTAAATGGTCATTCTTGAAATATTTTTTCATAGAATTGTGTAAAGGAAGCTCGACTGGACGAACTAGGCTTTGAAGATTTCTTATTGAATTAGAATAATAGTTTGAACTGAGCGGGTGAAAATATTAGTAGCAAATTTGCTGCAGTCCGAAAATACTACTTCCCAGGCCCTTGTCGACAAAATTATAGTTGGATATTCATCTTTATCCCTTTTTTAGCTATACTACTAGAGGAAATGATTTTGAGCCGTTCAGAAGTAGGCGTGGCCGTTAAAGGGTTAATAAAGTTTTTATCGAGATTATCTTGAAAGTTCTTTCGAATAATTCAGTGAACCTATATTTTTATAATCGCGTTGGAATCTTCAGATTCTAATTTACAAGTAGAAACTTTAATATCAATGCTATAAAGTCGATAGGGGGATGAATTCGGCAATTACAATGTAGATGGAACGGGTTTTCCATAAAACGACGGGTTAAATTTGTCCATTTCCAACCTAACATTACTTGTTGAAATTTTCGGTGAGGTATCAGATATTTTCACGGTATAAAAGTTTATCACATAAACTCATCTATTTTAAATTCAAGAATGTATCGAATAACGATGGGAGCGAGACTCCTACCTTAATCATAGAATTTACCTTAACCTACGTTCTAAATCGCTTTTTCTTACTGAGAAACTCTAATATGAACTTAATTCGGGGAATTTGTACGGTTGCATTAGTTTTTTATCGACACGCATTCTTTGTTTTCCTACTGGACCCCTCAAATCAGTTTTGAGACGTAGCGAATCGCTTTTTCAGTTCTGCAATCAGTACATCCACCCAGCGTGGTTCGAATCATTAGGTCAGTCGTCGAGTCCCTCAGAATGACCGCGCTTTTCATTATTTACTTATGGCCGGCTCTTTGCGGTAATTTGGATTTTGTTTCACGGATTCGGCGGGACCTACAAATACACGAAGCCCGTTCGACGCCAATCTTCCATGTCACAGTCGCACATTCGAACGCTTTTGTCTTCTCGAAACGTAAGCCACGGCTTGACATTTCTCGGTGACTTTTGCAGCTCCATGACAGCCGCGACCAAAAGATAGCAGCGGAAGCTAAAGCGTGTACTCCATTCGCGGCTATTCCAATTCCGTCGTTCTTCAGAGTTAAACTTGAATTATCGTTCCATTTCAAGTTTTGGATATTGTTTTTCTCTATGATAACATTTTTTCAACGACGTCTATCCAGGTCCTCCTTGTTCGAAATGGAATCGAATTTACTTCTGTAAGTGCGGAATGCCGGTTTTATTCTTTTTTTCTGTGAATCTATTTTTCTCACATGGGCGCTATATTTTTTTTCGAAGAGGGCTCAACCTACCATTCAAAAAGCGCCTCTCAACCGTCCCAAAATGGCCGATCAAACATTTTTCAAAATAGGTGGCCAGCCTAAAATGGTTTAAATAATGATCCTGTCGCCGTACCGGCAGCTTGTGGCACCGTAGTACTTGTCCAGTCGCTCGGACTGGAAAGAAGATGAAATCGAGAACGAATTTGGGTGAATCATTTCAGGAATGTCCGAAAGAGGCTCTAGAAAGCATTCAGAGCATCGCTTTCGTCTCTGCTCGCTTGGTGCACGCTGGCACACAGCTTGTGGCACCGTAGTACTTGTCCAGTCGCTCGGACTGGAAAGAAGATGAAATCGAGAACGAATTTGGGTGAATCATTTCAGGAATGTCCGAAAGAGGCTCTAGAAAGCATTCAGAGCATCGCTTTCGTCTCTGCTCGCTTGGTGCACGCTGGTAGTCCCTCAAGCTGTGTTTCAACAACACACCATGCCCTTCTCCGGAATCGTTTGCATGACCAAATGTGAAATCGACGACTGCCACGACGAGGACGGTCGAACGACGTTGGAAGTCAAGTGGCAACGTCAAACGTATCATTGATTCAATCTTTATCACGTTGTTATGCCCGCTCGTGTTAATGAGCGTGCTGATGTTGATTTTCTGAACGACTGTAAAGTATTCAGTCTTCTAATCTACCTCAGAAGATATATTTCAGATTAGCTATTAAAGCGCTAGGCGCACCTATCTATTGGGTTAAAATAAAGGAGTTGAGAGAATTAAATGAAGGCAAAGAGTATACTCATGAATGATTTGAATGATAAAATATAGATATGTATTGTTATACCAAATTTTGGAAATTGATAATGACGCTTACAATTTTGATACAATTGGTTAATATCGCAGTTTCCGCAAATTACAAAATGCAAATTACAAATTACTCGCGTACGCAAATTACAAAATGGATTTTGTTGGTTGAGAGATTAATTGTACGAATAATTATTTCTACACACTACTAATGAGTTCTTGTCGGCCTGCGATGGGTAATGAGACGCTGCACCTCGGTGCCTCACTTAACGGGAGATATGCACCTAGATGATCGAGGTCGAGGATTTAGAAGCTATAAACATTCCGTCGACCGTAGAAGACCTACACTATAGGCCTGATATCGATGATTCCATGTAAGTTGACAAATTCCATGATTTATTCATTGCCAAATTTTCAAACGCGTTTTTCTCAAAACCACGTTTTTCAAATCAGTACTCAAAATTTCTCTAAAACCAATCAACCGATTGCCTTGAGGTTTTTTGTGGTTATTCTATACACCTTTATTTAGTACTTTTCATAGGATTTTTTTTTCCGTTAAGTAGTTTTTGTTTTATAGGCAAAATGATAACTAATTTTTGGCCCCAAAATCACTATATATGTTCAAACGTCCGCCATTTTTTCATAAATCGATATTTTCAAAATCGGCTATGACAAGTGCTAGATTATAGTATCCAATTTAATAATCTTTTTGGTTTTTTTTCAGATAATTTTTTAAGAAACGCCAGTGGGTACCGTATACGCAGATTTTTTACGACGCTGCACGGATCATACAATATCCTTGTATATTTTCGATATTTTCAAATACAGAAAATTTAACATATATTTGAATGTATATACTTTTAGATAATTAAAACCCCAATCCGAAATTTCAAACAGTTTTCCTTGACCAAATTCACAAAAATTACCTTTTTTCCGGCTCCTAGGTGTATATCTCCCCTTAACTCTCGGGCAGTGATGTTTGATCGCGAAGAATCGAAGACGCGTACTCAGAACTAACTTCTAAGGGCACGGAAAAAGTTCGGGGTACAGAGTGCCTAGGCCTCTGTAGAGCTCCGCTCAGTCCGAAGATTCGCGAGCGACTAACTAATGCGGTTGCGACTCGGTGGTGCGTTGCTTCTTGATTTTGGTACAAACCAGCAGTTTTAAGTAAGACTCAGCATCATGAAGTAATCGAAGTTGATACTGCCGTAGCGGATTTGGTTTCCGCAATGAAGATTTCGTATACTCAAAAGAGTTTTATGGTTTCGAAATGTAAAGTTCGAACGAGTTCACTATGAAGTGAAGAGAATAGATAGATACACCATAAAGCCAATGGAAAAAAAAATACGGATATAACACCCCCGTTGTAAGATTAAAGTGCGGGGACGGAATTCGCGAGATTCAAGTGGCTCGTCCCCGAGTCAAAAAAAGGGTGCGTTGGATTCCTATGTTACTAGCGTAACCGCTGGTATTGGGTTATCTGGTCAATCCGTAAGGGTTGATTGGTATCTTCCGTTGGAGCGATTCAGTTTGAGAGCGAGTGGTGTCAGCTGGTAAACCACTATGGGAGGGGTTGTCCTGTTCCTAATAGTTACTCGGTGGTGGACGGAGCTCCGTGCGACGTGATTTGTGAAACACTTCTGGCAGCATCCGATGAGGGTTTCCGTGACCTTGTAGATGTTCGGATGGTTCCAGACCTGTTGCATCTTCTTCCCGGGTTCACCTGAAACAGATGCTCGTCGAAGCGATTATTAGGTGGCCAACATGAACTTATTAGGATGTTTCATTTCGGGCTTGTGTATTTGTGTACACAATGTTTCCTTTTTCTGTGATGTCAGTAATTTCGTAAGGCACCTGATAGTGAGAGCTGACCTTTCCTTCACTAGGATGGGCGCGTAAGAGACTAGAGAGAGGGTAACTTTTACGCGCGATCTGGCTGCATTGGTGTCAACTCTCTTCCCCCAACAAGAGGAACTCAACTATCAAGTGGAAGTTGAGGACATTGAAGCTATCCCGCCTATTAAAAATGTTTGAAAACATCAAATGGAAAATTTGTTTTATATTATACATACTTTTTTATTTCTTTCACAGTTTTTGTGCTATTCTACTTTCTAAAATAAATTTTTATGAATTTTTCCAAAATGTATTTTCAAGCTATTTTCGAAATATCGATATTTTTTTATTTTCCCTTCAAATGGCTGTAATTTCACGAAAAATAGACTGATTTGCCATATTTTTATTTATTTTTGCATTTATTTTTCTATAATGTTGGATTTTTCCTCAATTACTGAAAACAAAATTCCATAGGTTTTTATGACGCATTTTCATTATTTTTGTTTATTTTTCCGTTGAAATATTTTTTTCAAAACTGTTTGCCCGTTTTTATTTTTGTGAACAATGTATATTTTAAAGTACTGCCAATTTTGGATTAGTCAGTAAATAATTATTAGCTATAGCTTTTGAATGAGTTAACCAATCCGATTAAATAAAGATTAAATTTCACTTGAAAGTTAACTCCGTGTTTTTGTGAAAACTGCATCAAAATAGAATCAGTAGTTTAATAACGAAAAAGCTTATTTGGTAATACACCACTCCAAAAAAATTGAAGGAACAGAAAATTTGTCACGTCGCGACCAGATGCGCACGATGTATTTCTTTTTCTCGCTTCGTCTTATCTTCTTGAGTTCCCGCAAAGACGCAGGGCCGACGCGATTTCCCATGGAAGTCGTGAACGACCACATACGCGCGATAGCAGCATTCTCATTTTTCGACGGATACTTATTTTTTTCTTTAAGCTTAGATCTACCACGGCAAAAATATAGGGTATTGATAATAAGTAAGCGTCTCACGTACTCTCCCATGCGAGAGCACAGCGGTCTTAACCATATGAAGAACAAATACACACTCGCCAGAATGAAATCCTCGAATCTAGGAAAGTACCCTGTCATAAAACACCACGTGCACTCGCGGGCCTCGGTCAACAAGCCTTATCTCGAGCGGTGCGTTCTCGCCGCCGACAAGGCCCCTTTTTCTTCTCCATGTATTTTTCCATCTTCCCAGATAAAGAAACGCAGCGATTGGGACTATTGCAACCTACGTCCTGCTTCCCCCCTCTATTTTCGACCAACCACCCGAGGAGACCTATATTTGATGCCTTTTCCACCAATCCCTAAGGAAAACGCATCACGAAAATGCACTCCTTCCCCCATTAACGAAACCTCTCCTATTTTCCACTCGGTGAAGAATTATCCTACAGAGAGTCAATGTTCCATCACCACTTGTTGAAGTCAGTCTCCCAACAACTTTCATCAGAACAAGTACGAATACTGCCTTCTGACAGCAAACCACGAGTTTGAACTTTAAAAATTAAAAATCTCTACTAAAATTGTTACAAACCTTTCGTCTATACTGTGCAAAAGCGTGGCTTATAAAACTCTTACCAAGTGTTTACATTGAGCGTTTCACTAACTTCGTATTGCGTTAATAATCTATTAATTCAAATTCGGCACGTGATAAATACTTGTGTACTCAAAATTGTATCAACGCGAAGAACACCAGCTCCGTCAGTCCTGTAACGAAGCGTACACAATCGAGGGGTCCGGCCTACCTGCGACGGCCCAATTCGACCCTCCGTATCTCCAACCATTGTACCCACGGCGCATCGACAAATGTAAGCGAAATATTTCATATATATTTTCTGTATTATTAATTTAATCGGCTTAACCAAATTGGTTAATTCCAATAAACCCCGAGCCGATAGAATTTGAGTCAGTCCAATTATTCTTTAAGGCGTCTGGCCATCTTGCCCGATCGAAAAATGGGTATATTAAAAAAAAAATAATAAACTCGAAAGTATGGGCCGGAATACTTTTTTTACACAACGTCAGAACGGGCTTTAAGAATAACGTTTATAAATTTCCGTTCAAAATATTTAAAAATGGCGCCGTTATGCACATTGCCGCGGAGGCCCTCCGCAAGATACGCGCGGTCATTGTCCCAGCTGTTACCCAATCATATCACATCTGAAAAAAAATCAGTTCATTCGTGAGTAGTGCCGCGACAATGTAGCGTAGCGGTTTTTTTGGACTATTAAGGGACAACACCACTGTGACGGCTTCAAAAAATCGATTTTTTGAAAACCATCTAGAAAAATCTAAAATACATTTAAGATTACGATGCCGTTGGACCCAGGTCGAAAAAATAATTATTTTCGGAGATATTGAATATTTTGTGGAGCGGTGCAGCGCTCCTTGACGCTCGGGGTCTCGCGCAGCTGCGCGCCTCAGGGTCGGCAGGTATACCGGGCCTTTCCCAGGTCCTGCGGGTCTTTCCCAGGTATTCTTTTGTCTCCCTTCACAAAAACCGGCTATTGTTATAAATATAGTATCGAAAAAAAGCCATAGATGCCGATAATTGAAAAATGTTCAAGGCAGGTATAGGGATAGCGTCATAGCGTCAGTTTGCGAATAGAAGCGACGCTACTCGTGTCTAAACGCTCCGAATCGTTTCGTTTATAAATATCGAACGCTCAGAATTATCCTTTGCACATCGAAATGGATCATCCGAAAGTGTACGCGGGAAAAAGCGAACAAAACGGAGCTATGTGACGAGGAGTCGAACGAAAATTTCGAATCGAAAACCTCCGAACCGTTATAGCTCCGAAAATAGTTCTACAGAGTATGTGAGCACGTCGGCGAAAAAGTTAAAATCGTCGGACGATTTAGAGGTCGGTGTTACTAACGATTTCGGTTATCGTATAGTACACCTCGTCAATGCATTGATCTTTATATCGACGTTAGTGAAGTGCAAAGTCTGTGATCGCGATATAGAGTTTACTGAAAAAAGTTTGCGTGGACTCGGATTCAAAATCGAGGTCGATTGCGGCCATTGTGAAAAAGTGCAAATCAATTCGTGTCCTATGATTGACAATGCATACGAGATAAATCGTCGGATTGTATTCAGTATGCGTCTTCTTGGCGTCGGTTTGAATGGCTTGATGAAGTTTTGTGCATTTATGGACCTACCGCGCCCCATATTTCAGTCTTTCTACGATCGAATCTTAAATGCGATTTCGATTGCCACTAAAGCTGTGAGCACAGTGAGGCTCACTTAAGGAGGAGACAATTTCGTTGGAAAATGGGGTGGAGGACGGAATTATCGTTTCAGGCGACGGATCGTGGCGTAAGCGCGGTTTCAGCTCGCTTTTCGGCATAACATCGCTAATCGGCTGGTACACTAAAAAAGTGATCGACGCTATGGTGAAATCGAAATATTGCAAAGCTGGCGAGCATTGGGAAAAAAAGAAAGCACCGCGGAGTACTGGGAATGGAAAAGTACCCACGACGATGAGTGCCAGGCGATCCATAGCGGCTCCTCCGGAAAAATGGAAGTCGACTCAGCTGTCGAAATGTTTCAACGGTCTGAAGAGCTCTATGGCATAAAATATAAATATTATATTGGTGACGGCGATTCTAAAACGTTTCTGGGCATATCGAATAGCGATCCATACGACGGTTTCGAGATAAAAAAAGAGTGCATCGATCATGTCCAAAAACGTATGGGGACGCGCCTCCGCGAAATCGTGAAAAAAACAAAAAGGATTGTCTGGCAGAGGAAAGCTCACCGGAAAATTGATTGATGAATTGAGCACATATTACGGCATGATTATTCGGAGGAACAGTGATGATGTTGAAAAAATGAGGAAGGCAATTTGGGTAACTATCAAACATAAAATATCCACAGATAGTGAGCCACAACATGACGATTGCCCAGAGGGAGCCGAGTCGTGGTGTTCGTGGCAGCGAGCGGTCGCAAGCGGTAATATTTCTGAATATCGCCATAAGCCGCCTCTTCCTGAGGAAGTATTGGAGGCAATTACGCCAGTCTTCGAAAATTTGAGCAGAGACGATTTGCTGCAGCGTTATTTGGGCGGCTTTACGCAAAACAACAACGAAAGCTACAACAAATCAGTTTGGGTAATAGCCCCCAAGGGTCAGTCCGGGAGCAAAAAAATCGTCGATATTGCAGCTGATATCGCGGTATTATTATTCAATGATGGCCTAAGAAGCCTCATGAAAGTTTTGAAGACGTTGGGGATAACTATCGGCCCAAATTGTTTCATTTTTTGCGTTCAAACCGACGCAGCGCGGATCGAGCTGGCGAAGCGCTCGCTCACAGACGCTGCAAAAGAGGCAAGAAGAGCCTCTACAAGTTCGAGAAAAGATGCTAGGGACAATGATTTGCTTCTTGAAGGCCACCTATATGGTGCCGGCATCGCTGATTAAAGGTAAACATTTTTTTTTTCAATTTATCGCATAAATTAACAAACCTAAAACTTTGAACGCGTTTTTCTCAAAACCACTTTTTTGAGGGCGGCACGCAGCAGAACTCGAGCAATTTTTATCCGATCAACTTCAAATTTGGACTGCATCAATAAAACTAGATTATCTAAAGAAGTACATAGGATTTTTTCGATATCTCAATAATAAAAGAAGTTATAGCCTATTTTCGACTAGAAATTTTGCTCGACAATCGTCCTTTAATTTCAAAAGCGTGCCTATTTAAAAAAAATCAATATTTTTTCAAATCCCTGTGTGCTTCTCTTCAAAATATCATATTATTAACGAAAACACTCGGTATTTTATTTTCAGATCGACTTTGAAGAGAGTTCTGCTGCGTGCCGCGAACCACTGCAGAGGCAACAGTACCTGACGCGGGAGCTTCCCCAGCGTCACCATGGGGCGTGAATAATTTGAAATTTTTTTTATGTATCTTCAATAAACAACGAACAAAACAAATTTTTTTTTTCAAATATCTTTTTTTTCCCACAAAAAATTGTTTTTGAAAAATGGCAAAAACAGGGGGTTACTGTGGTGTTCTGCCTTAAAAAAATGATGGTGAACCAAAGCAAAAAATGTGTTTTTTTTTCACCGAAATTTTTTGAGCAAAAACAATCATGAAACAAAAACTAATCAAGTTATCGCAAAAATCCTACGTGACATTTTAGATAATGTATCTAAAAGTATTGCGTAAAAATTTGAAAGCAATCGGACCGATAGTTTACGATATTTCGATAGTACCAGTTCAAAAAATGAAGTTTCGAGATAATCGCAGAAGAAAGTAAATGTGCGGTTATTCAGCTGACGGTGCGGTTTTTGCGAGTTTTACCCTCAATCAGCGATTCCTGGGCCATAGACGTCTCCTTCGGCAGCTGATTGAGAGTCTTGGGCGTTTTTTTGAAAAGCTCTTCGTGCTGTTCGTGTTTCATTTGTATTTTTTTGAGGCGCGAACGTTTGCTGTAGTGCAGCGCTCTGCGTCGACTGCAGTGCAGAAACTGTAGCAGCGATCTCCGATGGTTAGGTTCAACACATTTATCATCAGAAGAATACTCTTATACCCATCGTTGAAAGTGCTGGTAGCAAAGTGCTGGTAGCAAATCAATTTCTTCATTTCATCTTTTGAATGGGAGAATCTTCGAATAGCGAGACCATAATATACCGTTAGCTCGTTGACTAGCTTGTCAGTCAGCTTTCCTAAGCCACCAACACCGCTTTTTTCTTTTTTTACTTTACGAAGTCGTGCGAGCTAGCGTTTATTTTCGTTTTTTTTTGGTTGGTGATACTTTGCGTACGCGGTAGGCCGCGTTGCCCGAGAACGGCTCGAGCCCAAAATTAGAGTGGATTTGTAACATGTAAAATATTGAAATGGGTCGAGAAATCGAGTAGTGACTTCGCGTGTCCAGTAACCCGTCAAATTCGGGGCAAGATTATATGATTATTATTTCGGAATTTCTTTTCATTATATCGAGTCTTCCGTTATTCTTCCTTTTTGTAATGATGCCATTAAATTATTTTCTTTTGTATCGAGCTTCAACTATTTTTGTGTAAATTAAGTTATATTTAAATTTACGATTGTTGGATCTTTATTAATTTCCCCTTCCCCCTCCCTCCTCCTATAGTAACACGCGATACCCGTCACAATATATATATATATTGTAACGGTTCGCTTGCCCAGGTAAGCTCCCGTCACATTTAATACGCAAGTATTACACCGATTCCGATATAATCGCATGAGCTGGCCAGCGGTCGGAGCGACCGGCCATCCCGCCCGTGGGGCAGGACGCTCGCACTGAGCATACGGGGCGAGCCCGCGATACCTCGCAAGGAGCTTCGCCCATCGCAAGGACCAAGACAACCGCTGACTCGCGGCAGTCCCCGCCCCTTGTCTAATATCTCACGAGTCTCGAGCTTCGATCACTCCCATCAGATAAGAGTGCGTCCCAAACTCATCGCGACGCCTCTTCACACTTACTGTGCGCCTCATATCGAGGTGAGAAACAATCTGGAATATCATTCCCCTCAAAATGTCTACAGTGTGCGAATGTCTCCAAAGTCGCCAGGACGGTCACCCCACTACCTGAGCGTCTCCTAGCAAGGGGATCCCCTACCTAGCACCTCAGAATCGCTAGAGAAATGGAATTTCTCCTGACGTGCCTGGGGCTATTGAAGGGCGTGCACGACCATGAGAGACACTCTTCGCAAATTACTCTTATACGACGTGGAGTCACTCGTCATCCGAAACCTCGAATCACCGGATGGAGGCTTCGCTGCCTGAGCCTGGGTCCCATCCCAGAATAACCCCAGCTTCGTGGTAAGGTGCTCTGTTTCCTTGGAAAGCCCCAGCATTGCGCTGGAAGTCCTACCTCGGAAACGGAGACAGCGTGGTGATTGCTAGATAGGGAATCTTACGTAACATCCGATCTATTGTCCTTACGGCAATTGATCGCGATTCCCCCAACCTCCCACGCATATTACTCGAAGTGTGCAATCCGAGAAGTGCCGGTCGCATTTCGCTGCACACGAGGGAAATTCTGGACCAGCTTCACTGGTCTTTGTCCTCCTTGCCTGGCACCAAGGAGGTCAGCCGTCCCTCTCGGACGGCCCCGCTATGTGCACTCGAGGTTCGCAGTACAACTCGTCCTCGAGCTCGCGCATTATCCCACGCTAGCCTCCCTAGCGCGTGAGCGACACGGCGTGGCACCCGTGCGCTACGTTGCACTCTGCAACTTGTGCCAACCGGAATTACCGCCAGAAAACCGATCCAGACAACCCTAATAGTAAACTCAACGGGCTATCGCACTCTCATTCCAGAAGCGAACCCGAAACCGGCTGTACGCGTATACGACGACGCTCGTGGACTGTACGAGTGCGAGCGAGACGGAGAGTGTGAGAGAGAGTGAAAGAGAGAGAGAGAGAGAGAGAGAGAGAGAGAGAGAGAGAGAGAGAGAGAGAGAGAGAGAGAGAGAGCGACCGCGCCAACGGCTCAACGTGCGCGCACGGACCTCGTACACACTCTTTCTATCCCTGTCCTTACAACGAAGACAGCGCTTCTCGCCGCCCGTTCCAGGTCCCCGTAAACGTCCTAACAAACCGACTAACACACCAATAACCACCAAATCTAACTCAGAAACATGTATTTCATCTTCCACCCAAACTAACCAATACGACAATCCACAATTTCGAATGCCAATGATGACGGATTGCGATAGGCGTCTTTGAGACCCTCGAACTACTGAGGGATCTCCCAAAAATACCTTAAAATCCTTACCATCATCCCCGGCATACCTCTGGTACATCGCCCTTCAGGAAGGCTACGGGAACCCCGCACCATCTAACGGCAAGTACTTGCCTCTTAAAATTCATTTCCCGAACGCTCGCATGAATGTCGGCTCGAGAAACGAAATAAAAGCTTTCGTGGAATCACGAAACGTTTCAATATATATATATATACAGGGTGTTTCATAATAAGTGACCCACCCGGAACTGGCGGGTTCAGGGGGGTCCCTAGATAAAAAGTGTCAAGGCATTTTTTTTTCCGTCAAATAGTTTTCAAATGGGAGCGATTAGAATTTTGGTGTTCGGCGGATGGATGTAGGGCTGCTGTCTGCCCATAGCGACGACGCCACTCGAGTGCCGAGTCCAAGTGCGAGACAGGTAGGAGGCAGCGAGCAAGGTCCAGGCATCTGTCTCGCTCGCGCGGCCAGTTTGACATTTCGCGTATCGTGTGCTATTATTTTCTGTCATCGTGGGTAGGCAAATTCAGAGGGCACGTCAAGGTTCTGCAGAAACGCATCGCTTGACAGAAGTCAAACGATGCATTTGACAACGATGCGACGGCGCGGATGATTTGACGTTTAGCGTAGCATTTGCTAAGGCTGCTTCTCAACCGATAGGGTTCAAGACTCGTGACAGGCCGGCCAAAGTGACATTTCCCGCATCGTCCTCTATCGCTCCATGAATTCTGGGCCAACGCGTGAAGGTTGCCGACATTCGTGAGACTTGTAACTCTACCGAGCCAGCGATGATGTTCAAATATCAGATTATTAAATGCATTCGTAATCATTATTTTCTAGAGAAATGAAGGACAGAATGATCAATAATTGAGTGTTTTCCACATTTGAAGGCACCGTGCAAGAGTTCGCATTGCCGTAGTGGCTTTTTTCGGGTCGACAGTAGTAAATTTTCCAAAATCATTCACAGGGAACGAATCCGAAACTCTGAAGGTTATTCAGATAATGAAACACATAACAGAGTTTTAATAGACCGTTTTTCATACTGGATTCCTCTCGATCCGACAGAAGAAACGGTTGAAACAGTTGTATTTATCAACGTCGAATCTCACGTGAATCCCTCTTCGAAGCAACGTCTTTAACTTCCGGGAACGAATCGGAGTCCGCATGCAAGTGATTCAATTATGGGATACAACCTACAAACTAAGAACGACGCGCTGAACATTGGATTCGTTCGCGTTCATAGTCCACGGCAGCAGTAAAAGTCCGATGGCTATTTTTGGGCCGAGGGTGATAAATTTTGAAAAATCACCCAAGTAGTAGAGCTAGGGCGATTCTAACGCCGGGATCTCAGAGGGGCGCGGGGTGGGGGAATCGAGCGCGGGAAGCCGTGGTACGCTTGGCGGCGGGGGAGGGGTCCTGCATGCGGCAGCCGCGTGCGGGGTTCCGGCGGAGGGAAAGGGGAGGGGTGTTAGAGAGTGGGGAGGCTAGTTTTTGGTGACGATGTCTTCCAGGCGATAGCTGGACCCGCGGGAGAGGGGGGGAAGCCGCTGTCGCCTCTGTGGGGAAGGGCGCATCCTAGAGTCACGGGTCCTTGAAAACCCATAAAATCTGATAATTTATTATCAACATTATAGATATAAGCGGAACATTTTTGTCTAGACTATTCACAGGAGGTTATATATATAAAAAAAAAAACAAATTTGCCACATGTGTGGGATCACAGGGGAGCGTCGCAGGGGGCTCCAGCGCGAGAAAGGCAAGTGCGGGGGTACGGGTTGCCGGGCGCGTGCGACGTCACAGAGGGGCCTCTGTGGAAGGGGTCCATGTGGTCCGTGAAGCGACTGGCGGGAGGGAGAAACCGGCGGCCATGAGGATTTTGGGCGCGCGCGCGAGCGCGCGCGTGTTGGTGTGTGTGTGCGTGCGTGCGTGTGTGTGCGAAAATTTTCGGTAATATGAAAACGTTAGGCGCCACATGAATGGCGGCCTTTTAAAACCCATTATTTATGACATACAGCTAGTTCCAGTCCGAAAGACAATATCTATTGCATCCGCCTCGTCTCCAAGCTCGCCAACACTCGAGACAGCTCCAGACAGGTTCATCGGAAACAACTATAGTCTTTAGGGATCACAGAGACCGCGGATGGACCACTTGAGCACAGCTCTTGAAAAGTCGAGGTCTCCGTTCCGAAAGATAATGTCTAGATGTTTCCATGCGTGTCCACTCCTGTCACGAGTCTCGCCAACACTTTAGACAGGTCTCGATAAGTCAGGATTTCTCGGAAAAAACTATAAACTTTAGGGATCTATCGGGACGGGTCGTTGGCGCTGATAGACCACTTGAGCTGCAGGAACCATAAAATCTTTTGACCCGATGCATTCCGACTTCCTGTTCTTCGTCTCATGTTCCTCGAGCAATCTAGGCGTAATCGGAAAACTCTTTTTTTTGACAATATTCATAAAACGATTAAAGACATCGATGATGGGTTCGAAGACGCGTGAGAGACTTTCAAAGGCATTCACGAAAAGTTCGAAGACGCTCAAGAGACTTTCGACGACATTCATTATACGTTTGAAGACATTCATGAGGGGTTCGCAAACGCTTAAGAGAGACTTTCAAAGACATTCACGAGGGGTTCGAAGACACTTGAGACACTTTCAGAGACATTCGCGAGAGGTGCGAAGACGTTAAGAGACTTTCGAAGACATTCAAGAGATCTTTGACAATATTCATAATACGTTTGACCACATCGATGAGGGGTTTAACGACGTTTTAGAGACTTTGAAAGACATTCACGACGGATTTGAAATCGTTCAGAAGACTTTCGACGACATTCGTGATACGTTTGAAGACATTCATGAGGGGTTCGAAGACGCTAAAGCGAGACTTTCAAAGACATTCATGAGGGGTTCGAAGACGTTCAGAAGACTTTCAAAGACATTCATGAGGGGTCCGAAGACGTTCAGAAGACTTTCGACGACACTCATAATACGTTTGAAGACATTCATGAGGGGTTCGAAGACGCTTGAGAGATTTTCAAAGACATTTACGAGAGGTGCGAAGACCTTCAGAGACCTTCGAAGACATTCAAGAGATCTTTGACAATATTCATAATACGTTCGAAGACATCGATGAGGTGTTCGACGATGTTTTAGAGACTTTCAAAGCCATTCACGAGGGGTTCGAAGAAGTTCAGAGACTTTCGAAGATATTCAAGAGATCTTGGACAATATTCATAATACGTTTGAAGACATTCATGAGGGATTCGAAGACGCTTGGGAGACTTTCAAAGGCATTCGCGAGGGTTTCGAAGACGTTCAAGAGACTTTCGAATACGTTCAAGAGACTTTCAGAGACATTCGCGAGAGGTGCGAATACGTTCAGAGACTTTCGAAGACATTCACGAGATCTTTGACAATATTCATAATACGTTTAAAGACATTCATGAGGGGTTCGAAGACGCTTGAGAGACTTTCAAAGGCATTCAAGAGGGTTTCGAAGACGTTCAAAAGACTTTCGAAGACGTTCAAGAGACTTTCGAATACGTTCAAGAGACTTTGAGAGACATTCGCGAGAGGTGCGAAGACGTTCAGAGACTTTCGAAGACATGCAAGAGATCTTTGACAATATTCATAATACTTTTGAAGACATCGATGAGTGGTTCGAAGACTCTTAAGAGACTTTCAAAGGTATTCACGAGAGTTTCGAAGACGCTCAAGAGACTTTCGACGACATTCATGATGCGTTTGAAGTCATTCATGCGCGTGGCGAAGACGCTTAACAGACTTTCAAAGACATTCGCGAGCGGTTTGAAGACGTTCAAGGGACTTTTGACGACATTCATAACACGAAATTCGACAACATCCACAAACCAACAGATACTTCCGAAGACATTCATTACACGTTCGAAGACATTCAAGAGACGTTCGAAAACATTCATAAGGCGGTTGAAGACAAGCGTGAGGGTTTCAAAGACTTTCAAAAGACTTTCTATGACGTTATGAGACGTTTGAAGGTGTCCGTGAGACCTTCAAGAGACTTTCGAAAACGTTTAACGACATTCATGAGAGGTTCGAAGACGTTCAAGAGATCTGTGACGATATTCCTAATATGTTCGAAGACATCGATGAGGGGTTCGAAAACATTTAAGAGACCTTCAAAGACATTCACGAGGGGTTGGAGGATGTTCAAAAACTTTCGAATTGGTTGAAGAGAGATTTGACGACATTCTAAAAACGTTTGAAGACATTCATGGGGGGTTCGAAGACGCTTAAGAGAGACTTTCAAAGACATTCACGAGGGGTTTGTCCGAAGACATAAATAAAATGTTTGAACACATTCAAGACACGTTCGAAAACATTCATAAGGCGTTTGAAGACATGCATGAGGGGTTCAAAGAGTTTCAAGAGACTTATTACGACGTTCGAAGACACTAAAGAGATCTTTGACGATATTCATAATATGTTTGAAGACATCGATGAGGGGTTTGAAGACGTTTTAGAGATTTTCAAAGACATTCACGAGGGGTTTGGAAACGGTCAAGAAACTTTCGAATCCGTTCAAGAGACATTTGACGACATTCATAATACGTTTGAAGACATTCACGAGGGTTTCGAAGACGTTCAAGAGACTTTCGAATACGTTCACGAGACTTTCAGAGACATTCACGAGAGGTGCGAAGATGTTCAGAGACTTTCGAAGACAATCAAGAAATCTTTGACAATATTCATAATACGTTTGAAGACATCGATGAGGGATTCAACGACGTTTAAGAGACTTTCAACGACATTCACGAGGGATTTGAAGATGTCCAAGAGACATTCGAGGACATTCATGATACGTTTGACGACATTCATGAGGGGTTCCAAGACGCTTGAGAGATTTTCAAAGACATTCACGAGGCGTTCGAAGACGTTCAAGAGAATTTCGATAACATTCATAATACGTTTGAAGACATTCATGAGGGTTTCGAAGATGCTTGAGAGAGACTTTCAAAGACATTCACGAAGGGTTCGAAGACGGTTAAAAGACTTTCGACGACACTCATAATACGTTTGAAGACGATCAATAGACTTTCGAATACGTTCAAGAGACTTTCAAAAACATTCACGAGGCGTTCGATGACGCTCAAGACAATTCCGACGACATTCATAATACGTGTGAAGACATTCATGAAGAGTTCGAAGACGCTTGAGAGACTTTCAAAGGCATTCACGAGGGTTTCGAAGACGTTCAAAAGACTTTCGTCGACACTTATAATACGTTTGAAGATGTTCACGAGACTTTCGAACACGTTCAAGAGACTTGCCGAGACATTCGCGAGAGGTGCGAAGACGTTCATGATACTTTCGACGACATTCATGATACGTTTGAAGACATTCGTGAGGGGGTCGAAGACGCTTGAGAGACTTTCAAAGACATTCACGAGGGATTTGAAGATGCTCAAGAGAATGCCGACGACATTCATAATACATTTGAAGATATTGATGAGAAGTTCGAAGACGCTTAAGAGAGGCTTTCAAAGACATTCACGAGGGGTTCGAAGACGGTTAAAAGACTTTCGACGACACTCATACTACGTTTGAAGACGTTCAAGAGACTTTCGATTACGTTCAAGAGACGTTCAGAGACATTTGCGAGAGGTGCAAAGACGTTCAGAGACTTTCGAAGACATCTTTGACAATATTCATAATACTTTTGAAGACATCGATGAGGGGCTCAAAGACTCTTGAGAGACTTTCAAAGGTATTCACGAGAGTTTCGAAGACGCTCAAGAGACTTTCGACGACATTCATGATACGTTTGAAGACATTCATGCGGGGTTCGAAAACGCTTAAGAGGGACTTTCAATGACATTCACGAGGGGTTTGAGGACGTTCACGATACGTTCGACAGCATTCATAATACGTTTGAAGACATTCATGAGGGGTTCGAAGACGCTTGAGACACTTTCAATGACATTCACGAGACTTTCGAAGACGTTTAAAAGACTTTCGTCGACACTCATAATACGTTTGAAGACGTTCACGAGACTTTCGAACACGTTCAAAAGACTTGCCGAGACAGTCGCGAGAGGTGCGAATACGTTCAGAGACTTTCGAAGACGTTCAAGATACTTTTGACGACATTCATGATACGTTTGAAGACATTCATGAGGGGGTCGAAGACGCCTGAGAGACTTTCAAAGACATTCACGAGAGATTTGAAGATGTTAAAGAGAATTTCGACGACAATCATAATACGTTGGAAGACATTCATGAGGAGTTCGAAGACGCTTAAGAGAGGCTTTCAATGACATTTACGAGGGGTTCGAAGACGTTTAAACGACTTTCGACGACACTCATAATACGTTTGTAGACGTTCAAGAGACTTTCGATTACGTTCAAGAGACTTTCAGAGACATTCGCGAGAGGTGCGACGACGTTCAGAGACTTTCGAAGACATTCAAGAGATCTTTGACAATATTCATAATACGTTTGAAGACATCGATGAGCGGTTCGAAGACGCTTGAGAGACTTTCAAAGGCATTCACGAGAGTTTCGAAGACGCTCAAGGGACTTTCGACGACAATCATGATACGTTTGAAGACATTCATGAGGGGTTCGAAGACGTTTAAAAGACTTTCGACGACACTCATAATACGTTTCAAGACAATCATGAGGGGTTCGAAGACGCTTAAGAGACTTTCAGATACATTCGCTAGAGGGGCGAAGACGTTCAGAGACTTTCGAAGACATTCAAGAGATCTTTGACAATATTCATAATACGTTTGAAGATGTCGATGAGGAGTTCGACGACGTTTTAGAGACATTTAATGACATTCACGACGGGTTTGATGACGTTAAAAATACTTTCGACGACATTCATGATGCGTTTGAAGACATTCATGCGCGTTTCAAAGACGCTTAACAGACTTTCAAAGACATTCGCGAGCGGTTTGAAGACGTTCAGGAGCTTTTCAAAGACATTCACGAGGCGTTCGAAGACGCTCAAGAGACTTTTGACGACATTCATAATACGTCTGAGGACATTCATGACCATTTCGAAGACGCCTGAGAGACTTTCAACGACATTCGCGAGCGGTTTGAAGACGTTCAAGAGACTTTTGACGACATTCATAATACGAAATTCGACACCATCCCCAAACCAAAGATATTCATGACGTTTGAGTTTCGCTGGAATTGTTTGGGTTTGTTTGGGACTTTCACAGTTTTGGTGAAATGTGACTCAAACACATTTCACCAAAACTGAAAATCCCAAACAAAGCCAAACACATTTTACCAAAACTGTGAAAATCACAAACAAACCCAAACAATTCCAGCGAAACTCAAACGTCATGAATATCTGTGGTTTGTGGATGTTGTCGAATTTCGTAGTATGAAGGTCGTCAAAAGTCTCTTGAACGTCTTCAAACCGCTCGCAAATGTCTTTGAAAGTCTCGTAGGCGTCTTCGAAATGGTCATGAATGTCCTCAGACGTATTATGCATGTCATCAAAAGTCTCTTGAACGTCTTCGAACGCCTCCTGAATGTCTTTGAAAATCTCTTGAACGTCTTCAAACCGCTCGCGAATGTCTTTGAAAGTCTGTTAAGCGTTTTCGAAACGCGCATGAATGTCTTCAAACGTATCATGAATGTCGTCGAAAGTCTTTTGAACGTCATCCAACCCGTCGTGAATGTCCTTAAAAGTCTCTAAAACGTCGTCGAACCGCTCATCGATGTCCTCAAACGTATTATGAATATTGTCAAAAATCTCTTGAATGCCTCCGAAAGTCTCTGAACGTCTTCGCACCTCTCGCGAATGTCTCTGAAAGTCTCTTGAACGTAATCGAAAGTCTCTTGAACGTCTTCAAACGTATTATGAGTGTCGTCGAAAGTGTTTTAAACGTCTTCGAACCCCTCTTGAATGTCTTTGAAAGCCTCTCTGAAGCGTCTTCGAACTCCTCATGAATGTCTTCAAACGTATTATGATTGTCGTCAAAATTCTCTTTAACATCTTCAAATCCCTCGTGAATGTCTTTGAAAGTCGCTCAGGCGTCTTCGACCCCCTTATGAATGTCTCCAAACGTATCATGAATGTCGTCGAAAGTATCTTGAACGTGTTCGAAAGTCTCGTGAACGTCTTAAAACGTATTATGAGTGTCGACGAAAGTCTTTTAAACGTCTTTGAAACCCTCGTGAATGCCATTGAAAGTCTCTCAAGCGTCTTCGAATCCCTCATGAATGTCTTCAAACGTATTATGAATGCTGTCGAATGTATCTTGAACATCTTCGAACCCCTCGTGAATGTGATTGAAAGTCTCTCTTAAGCGTTTTCGAACCACTCATGAATGTCTTCAAACGTATCATGAATGTTGTCGAAAGTTTCTTGAGCGTCTTCGAAACTCTCGTGAATACCTTTGAAAGTCTCTCAAGAGTCTTCGAACCCCTCATCGATGTCTTCAAAAGCATTATGAATATTGTCAAAGATGTCTTGAATGTCTTCGAAAGTCTCTGAACGTCTTTGCACCTCTCGCGAATGTCTCTGAACGTCTCTTGAACGTAATCGAAAGTCTCTTGAACGCCATCAAACGTATTATGAGTGTCGTCGAAAGTACTTTAACCGTCTTTGAACCCCTCGTGAATGTCTTTGAAAGTCTCTCTTAAGCGTCTCCGAACTCCTCATGAATATCTTCAAACGTATTATGAATGTCGTTGGAATTCTCTTGAACATCTTCAAATCCGTCGTGAATGTCTTTGAAAGTCTCTCAAGCGTCTTCGACCCCCTCATGAATGTCTTCAAACGTATCATGAATGTCGCCGAAAGTATCATGAACGTCTTCGAAAGTCTCTTAAACGTGTTCGAAAGTCTCGTAAACATCTTCAAACGTATTATGAGTGTCGACGAAAGTCTTTTAAACGTCTTCGAAACCCTCGTGAATGCCTTTGAAAGTCTCTCAAGCGTCTTGGAACTCCTCATGAATGCCTTCAAACGTATTATGAATGTCGTCGGAATTCTCTTGAACGTCTTCGAAGGCCTCGTGAATGTTTTTGAAAGTCTCTTGAACGTATTCGAAAGTCTATTGAACGTCTTCGAACGCCTCGTGAATGTCGTTGAAAGTCTCTCAAGCGTCTTGGAAACCCATTCTTGGAATCATGAATGTCTTCAAACGTATCATGAATGTCCTCGAATGTCTCTTGAACATCTTCAAATCCCTCGTGAATGTCTTTGAAAGTCGCTAAAACGTCGTTGAACCCCTCATCGATGTCTTCAAACGTATTACGAATATTGGCAAAGATCTCTTAAATGTCTTCGAAAGTCTCTGAACATCTTCGCACCTCTCGCGAATATCTCTGAAAGTCTCTTGAACGTATTTGAAGGTCTCTTGAACGTCTTCGAAACCCTCGTGAATGTCTTCAAACGTATTATGAATGTCGTCAAATGTCTCTTGAACGGATTCGAACGTTTCTGGAATGTCTCCAAACCCCTCGTGAATGTCTTTGAAAGTCTCTAAAACGTCTTCGAACGCCTCATCGATGTCTTCAAACATATTATGAATATCGTCAAAGATCTCTTGACTGTCTTCGAACGTCGTAGAAAGTCTCTTGAAATTCTTTGAACCCCCCATGCATGTCTCTAAACGCCTTATGAATGTTTTCGAACGTCTCTTGAATGTTTCATTTGAATTCAAACATTTTATATATGTCTTGGGACAAACCCCTCGTGAATATCTTTGAAAGTCTCTCTTAAGCGTCTTCGAACCTCCCATGAATGTCTTCAAACGTTTTTTGAATGTCGTCAAATGACTCTTGAACGAATTCGAAAGTTTTTGAACATCTTCCAACCCCTCGTGAATTTTCTTGAAGGTCTCTTAAACGTCCTCGAACCCCTCATCGATGTCTTCAAACATATTATGAATATCGTAACAGATCTCTTGAACGTCTTCGAACCTCTCATTGATATCTTTAAACGTTTTCGAAAGTCTCTTGAAGGTCTCACGAACACCTTCAAACGTCTCATAACGTCGTAGAAAGTCTTTTGAAACTCTTTGAAACCCTCACGCTCATCTTCAACCGCCTTATGAATGTTATCGAACGTCTCTTGAATGTCTTCGAACGTATAATGAATGTCTTCGGACGTCTCTGGTGGTTTGTGGATGTTGTCGAATTTCGTATTATGAATGTCGTCAGAAGTCCCTTGAACGTCTTCAAACCGCTCGCGAATGTCTTTGAAAGTCTGTTAAGCGTCTTCGCAACGCGCATGAATGACTTCAAACGTATTATGAATGTCGTCGAATGTCTCTACAACATAGTCGAACCACTCATCGATGTCTTCAAACGTATTATGAATATTGTCAAAGATCTCGTGCATGTCTTCGAATGTCTCTGAACGTCTTCGCACCTCTCGCGAATGTCTCTGAAAGTCTCTGGAACGTATTCGAAAGTCTCTTGAACGTCTTCAACAGTCTCTTGAACGTCTTCGAAACCCTCGTGAATGCCTTTGAAAGTCTCTCAAGCGTCTTCGAACCCGTCATGAATGTCTTCAAACGTATTATGAATATTGTCAAAGATCTCTTGAATGTCTCTGAACGTCTTCGCACCTCTCGCGAATGTCTCTGAAAGTGTCTTGAACCTATTCGAAAGTCTCTTAAACTCCTTCGAATCCCTCGGGAATGCCTTTGAAAGTCTCCCAAGCGCCTTCGAACCCCTCATGAATGACTTCAAACGTATTATGAATATTGTCAAAGATCTCTTGAATATCTTTGAAAGTCTCTGAACTTCTTCAAACCCCTCGTGAATGTCTTTGAAAGTCTCTAAAACGTCGTTGAACCCCTCATCGATGTCTTCAAACGTATTATGAATATGAATAATAAAGATCTCTTGTATATGTCTTCGAAAGTCTCTGAGCGTCTTCGCACCTCTCGCGAATGTCTCTGAAAGTCTCTCAAGTGTCTTCGAACCCCTCATGAATGTCTTCAAACGTATTATGAATGCTGTCGAAAGTATCTTGAACGTCATCGAACCCCTCGTGAATGTCGTTGAAAGTCTCTCTTAAGCGTTTTCGAACCCCTCATGAATGTCTTCAAACATATAATGAATGTCGTCGAAAGTCTCTTAAGCGTCTTCGAAATTCTCGTGAATGCCTTTCAAAGTTTCTCACGCGTCTTCGAACCCCTCATCGATGTCTTTAAACGTATTATGAATATTGTCAAAAAAACAGAGTTTTCCGATAACGCGTAGATTGCTCGAGGAACATGAGACAAAGAACAGGAAGTCGGAATGCATCGGGTCAAAAGATTTTATGGTCCCTGCAGCTCAAGTGGTCTATCGGCGCCATCGACCCGTCCCGATAGATCTCTAAAGTATATAGTTCTTCCGAGAAATCCTGACTTGTCGAGACCTGTCTAAGGTATTCGCGAGACTCGTGACAGGAGTGGACACGCATGCAAACATCTTTACATTATCTTTCGGAATAGAGACCTCGACTTTTCAAGAGCTGTGCTCAAGTGGTCCATCCTCGGTCTCTTTCATCCCTAAAGATTATAGTTGATTCCGATGAACCTGTCAGGAGCTGTCTCGAGTGTCGGCGAGCTTGGAGACGAGGCGGATGCAATAGAGATTGTCTTTCGGAATGGAAATAGCTGCGTGTCATAAATATTGGGTTTTAAAAGGCCGCCATTCATGTGGCGCCAATCGTTTTCATATTACCGAAAGTTTTCCGACCCATATGTGGTTGTCACACCCACGCACGCACGTACGCACGCACGCACGCACGCACGCACGCACGCACACACACGCCAACACACGCACACACACGCACACCCGCGCGCGCGCAAAATCCTCATCGCCGTCGGTATCTCCCTCCCGCCAGTCGCTTCACGGACCTCATGGCCCCCCTCCACAGAGGCCCCTCTGTGACGTCACACGCGCTAGGCAACCCGCCCCCCTCCGCCGTACCACCGCACTTGGCTTCCTCGCGCTGGAGCCCCCCACCCGCTCCCCTGAGATCCCGCACAATTGTCCAAATTGTTATTTTTATATATATAAACTCCTGTGAATAGTCTAGACAAAAATGTTCCGCTTACATCTATAATGTTGATAATACATTATCGATTTTATGTGTTTTCAAGGACCCGCGACTCTATGATGCGCCCTCCCCCACAGAGACGACAGCGGCTTCCCCCTCTCTCCCGCGGGTCAAGCTATCGCCTGGCAGACATCGTCACCAAAAACTAGCCTCCCCACTCTCTAACACCCATCCCCTTTCCCTCCGCCGGAACCAGTGACGCGGCTGCCGCGTGCTGGACCCCCCCCCCCCCTCCGCCAAGCATATCGCGACTTCGCCGCGCTCGACTCCCCCGCCCCGCTCTCCCCTGAGATCCCAGCGTTAGAATCGGCCTAGCTCTACTCCACACCCACTGGGAACCAAACCGAACAATCTAAAGGTTATTTCGATTATGAAACACAAAACAGCATTTGAATAGACCGTTTCTCCTTTTGGATTCGTCTCGATCCGATAAAATCACGGTTGAAACCGGCGTATTTATCGCCATCGAATCTCATGGGAATCTCTCTTCGAGTCAATGTCTTTTACATCTGAGAACGAATCCGAGTCCGCATGTACGTGTTTCTATTGTGGAATGAACCCTACAAATTGAGAACGCCGCGCTGAACATTGAATTCGTTCGCGGTCATAGTCCGCGGCAGCAGCAGTAGTCCAATGCGTATTTTTTGTGCCAAGAGTGATCAATTTTGAAAAATCACCCACTGGGAACGAATCAGAGTAATCTGAAGGTTATTTCCATGATTGAACACAATACAGAATTTGAATGGACCGTTTTTCATATTGAATTCGCCTGCATTCGTCTGGATCCGATAAAAAAAACGATTGCAACAGGCGCGTTTATCAACGTCGAATCGCATGTGAATCTCTCTTCGAATCGACGTCTTCTACATCTGGGAACGAATCCGAGTGCGCATGCAAGTGTTCCTGTTGTCGAGTGACCCCTACAAACTGAGAACGCCGTGCTGATCATTGGATTCGATCACGTTCATAGTCCACAGCAGGAGTAGTAGTTCAATGGCTATTTTCGTGTCGAGGGTGGTAAATTAAAAGAAAATCATTTTCGAGTAATGAATCCGAATACTCTAAAGGTTGTTTCAAAAATGACATACAAAACAGATTCCGAATAGGATGTTTTTCACATTGGATTCGGCTCGATCCAATGAAAAACGGTTGAAACAGGCGGATTCATCAACGTCGAATCTCATGTGAATCCCTCTGCGAATCGATGTATTTTACATCTGAGAACGAATCCGAGTCCGCCTGCTAGTGTTTCTGTTGTGGAAAAGTCCCTACAAACTGAGGACGCCGCGCTCAACATTGGATTCGTTTACGATCATAGTCCACAGCAGCAGTATTAGTCCTCAATGGGTATTTTCGTGCCGAGGGTGATAAATTTCTAAAACCCACCCGCTGGGAACCAATCAGACCATACTGAAGGTTATTTTGATAATGAAACACAAAACAGAATTTCAATGGACCGTTTTTCATATTGGATTGGTCTCGATCCGATTAAAAAAAACGGATGAAACGGGCGCATTTTTAACGTCGAATCTCATGTCAATCTCTCTTCGAATCGACGTCATTCACATGTGGGGACGAATCCGAGTCCGCATGCAAGTGTTTCTGTTGTGGAATACACCCGACAAATTGAGAACGCCGCGCTGAACATTGAATTCGTTCCCGTTCGTAGTCCACGGCAGCAGTAGTAGTCCAATGGCTATTTTCGTTTCGAGAGTGGTAAATTTGAAAAATCACCCACCGGGAACGAATCCGAACAATATGAAGGTTATTTCGATAATGAAACACAAAACAGAATTTGAACAGACCGTTTTTCATATTGGATTCGTCTCGATCCGATAAAAAAACGGTTGAAACAGGCGTATTTATCAAGGTCGAATCTCATGTAAACCATTCTTCGAATCGACGTCTTTTACATCTGTGAACGAATCCGAGTCCGCATGGAAGTGTTCCTGCTGTGGAAAAATTCCTCCAATCTGAGGACGT
Source organism: Ophion ellenae (assembly GCA_963210295.1). Taxonomy (NCBI): domain Eukaryota; kingdom Metazoa; phylum Arthropoda; class Insecta; order Hymenoptera; family Ichneumonidae; genus Ophion; species Ophion ellenae. The sequence goes on along the minus strand of OY723395.1, from coordinate 10,618,273 downwards.
CGCGCTCACCATTGGATTCGTTCACGTTCCTAGTCCACAGCAGCAGTATTAGTCCTCAATGGGTATTTTCGTGCCGAGGGTGATAAATTTCTAAAAATCACCCGCTGGGAACGAATCCGACCAATCTGAAGGTTATTTCGATAATAAAACACCAACCAAAATTTCAATGGACCGTTTTTCATATTGGATTCGTCTTTATTCGACTAAAAAAACGGTGGAAACAGGCGTATTTATCAACGTCGAATCTCATGTAAATCTCTCCTCGAACCGACGTCTTTTACATCTGGGAACGAATCCGAGAACGCATGCAAGTGTTTCTAGTTTGGAATATACCCTGCAAACTAAGAACGCCGCGCTGACCATTGGATTCGTTCGCGTTCATAGTCCGCGGCAGGAGTAGTAGTCCAATGGCTATTTTCGTGCCGAGGGTAATAAGCTGTTAAAAATCACCCACTGCGAACGAATCAGACCAATCTGAAGGTTATTTCGATAATGAAACACAAAACAGAATTTCAAGGGAACGTTTTGCATATTGGTTTCGTCTTTATTCTATTAAAAAAACGGTCAAGTCAGGCGTATTCATCACCGTCGAATCTCATGTGAGACTCTCTTCGAATCGACGTCTTTTATATCTGGGAACGAATCTGAGTCCGCCCGCAAGTGTTTCTATTGTGGAATTTACCCTGCAAACTAAGGACGCTGCGCTGAACATTGGATTCGTTCGCGTTCATAGTCCACGGCAGGAGTAGTAGTCCAATGGCTATTTTTGTGCCGAGGATAACCAGCTTTTAAAAATCACCCACTGCGAACGAATCCGAACAATCTGAAGGTTATTTCGATAATGAAACACAAAACAGAATTTGAATGAACCGTTTTTCATATTAGATTCGTCGCGATCAGATAAAAAAACGGTTGAAACAGGCGTACTTATCAACGTCGAATCTCATGTGAATCTCTCTTTGAATCGACGTCTTTTATATATGGACATGAATCCGAGTCCGCATACAAGTACTTCAGTTTGTAGAGAACATTTCACAACAGAACCACCTGCATGCGAACTCGGATTCATTCCCAGATTCTATTGTGGAATACACCCTGCAAATTTAGAACGCCGCGCTGAACATTGGAATTGTTCGCATTCATAGTCTACGGCAGCAGTAGTAGTCCAATGGCTATTTTCGTGCCAAGAGTGATCAATTTTGAAAAATCGCCCACTGGGAACGAATCCGAGCAATCTAAAGGTTATTTCAATAATTGAACATAACACAGAATTTGAATAGACCGTTTTTCATATTGGATGCGTCTCGATGCGATAAAATAAACGGTTACAACAGGCGCGTTTATCAACGTCGAATCACATGTGAATCTCTCTTCGAATCGACGTCTTTTACATCTGGGAACAAATCCGACCGGGCATGCAAGTGTTCCTGTTGTGGAATAATCCCTATAAACTGAGAACGCCCTGCTGATCATTGGATTCGATCACGTTCATAGTCCACAGCAGCAGTAGTAGTCTAATGGCTATTTTCGTGTCGAGGGTGGTAAATAGAACGAAAATCATTTTCTAGTAACGAATCCGAACACTGTGAAGGTTGTTTAAAAAACGGAATACAAAACAGATTCCGAATAGACCATTTGTCATCTTGGATTCGGCTCGATCCGATGAAAAACGGTTGAAACAGGCGTGAATCCCTCTGCGAATCGGTGTCTTTTGTATCTGAGAAATAACCTCAGATTGTTCGGATGCGTTCCCAGTTGGTGATTTTCAAAAGTGCATCACACTCGGCACGAAAATAGCCATTGAGGACTACTACTGCTGCTGTGGACTATGAACTTGAGTGAATCCAACGTTCAGCGCGGCGTTCTCGTTTTGTAGGGATTATTCCACAACAGAAATACTTGCATGCGGACTCGGATTCGTTCCCAGCTGTACAAGCCGTCGACTCGAAGAGAGATTTGACGTTGATAAATACACCTGTTTCAACCGTTTTGGATCGGATCGAGACAAACCCAATATGAAAAACGGTCCATTCAAATTTTGTTTTGCATTTTATTATTGAAATAATCCTCAGATTGTGCGGATTGGTTCCTAGTTGGTGATTTTGTAAAACTTAGTGGACTGCGGACTGTGAACGTGAACGAATCCAATGTTTAGCGCGGCGTTCTCAGTTTGTAGGGACTATTCTACGACAGAAAGACTTGCATGCGCACTCGGATGCCTTCTCCGATGTAAAATACGTCGATTCTAAGAGAGATTCACATGCTGATTCACATGAGACTTGACGTTGATAAATACCCACCTTTCAACCGTTTTTTTCGGATCGAAACGAATCAAATATGAAAAACGATACATTCGAATTCCGTTTGGCGTTTCATTTTTGAAATAACCTTCAGAGTGATCGGATTCGTTACTAGAAAATGATTTTCTTTCAATTTACTACGCTCGACATGAAAATAGCCATTGAAGTACTGCTGCTGTGGACTATGAGCGTGAACGAATCCAATGATCAGCGCGGCGTTCTCAGTTTGTAGGGATTATTCCACAACAGAAACACTTGCATGCAGACTTGGATTCGTTCCCAAATGTGAATGACGGCGATTCGAAGAGAGATTCACATGAGATTCGACGTTGAAAAATGCGCCTGTTTCATGCGTTTTTTTTTATCGGATCGAGACGAATCCAATATGAAAAACGATCCTTTCAAATTCTGTTTCGTGTTTTATTATCGAAAGAACCTTTAGATTGTTCGGATTCATTCGCAGTGGGTGATTTTTAAAAATGTATCCCTCTCGGCACGAAAATGGCCATTGAGGACTACTACTGCTGCTGTGGACTATGCACCTGACCGAATCCAATGTTTAGCGCGGCGTTTTCAGTTTGTAGGGATTATTTTACACCAGAAACACTTGCATGCGGACTCGGATTCGTTCTCAGATACAAAAGACACCGATTGGCAGAGGGATTCACGCCTGTTTCAACCGTTTTTCATCGGATCGAGCCGAATCCAAGATGACAAATGGTCTATTCGGAATCTGTTTTGAATTCCGTTTTTTAAACAACCTTCACAGTGTTCGGATTCGTTACTAGAAAATTATTTTCTTTCTATTTACCACCCTCGACACGAAAATAGCCATTGGACTACTACTGCTGCTGTGGACTATGAACGTGATCGAATCCAATGATCAGCAGGGCGTTCTCAGTTTATAGGGATTATTCCACAACAGGAACACTTGCATGCCCGGTCGGATTTGTTCCCAGATGTAAAAGACGTCGATTCGAAGAGAGATTCACATGTGATTCGACGTTGATACACGCGCCTGTTGTAACCGTTTATTTTATCGCATCGAGACGCATCCAATATGAAAAACGGTCTATTCAAATTCTGTGTTATGTTCAATTATTGAAATAACCTTTAGATTGCTCGGATTCGTTCCCAGTGGGCGATTTTTCAAAATTGATCACTCTTGGCACGAAAATAGCCATTGGACTACTGCTGCTGCCGTAGACTATGGATGCGAACAATTCCAATGTTCAGCGCGGCGTTCTAAATTTGCAGGGTGTATTCCACAATAGAAACACTTGCATGCGGACTCGTATTCGTTCCCAGATGTAAAAGACGTCGATTCGAAGACAGATTCCCATGAGATTCGATGGTGATAAATACGCTTGTTTCAACCGTTGTTTTATCGGATCAAGACTAATCCAAAATGAAAAACGGTCTATTCAAATGCTGTTTTGTTTTTCACAATCGAAATAACCTTCATATTGTTCGGATTCGTTCCCAGTGGGTGATTTTTCAAAATTGATCACCCTCGGCACGAAAATAGCCATCGGACTACTACTGCTGCTGTGGACTATGAACGCGAACGAATCCAATGTTCAGCGCGGCGTTTTTAGTTTGTATGTTATATCCCACAATTGGAACACTTGCACGCGGACTCGGATTCGTTCCCAGAAGTAAAAGACGTCGATTCGAAGAGGCATTCACATGAGACTCGACGTTGATAAATACGACTGTCTCAACCGTTTTTTTATCGGTTCGGGAGAAATCCAGTATGAAAAGCTGTCCATTAAAATTCTGTCATGTGTTTCATTATCTGAATAACCTTCAGAGTTTCGGTTTCGTTCCCTGTTAATGATTTTGATAAATTTACTACCGTCGACCCGAAAAAAGCCTTTACGGCAATGCGAACTCTTGTGCGGTGCCTTCAAACGTGGAATACATTAAATTATTGATCATTCTGTGCTTCATTTCTCTAGAAAATAAAGATTACGAATGCATTTAATAATCTGATATTTGAACATCATCGCTGGCTCGGTAGAATTATAAGTCTCATGAATGTCGGCAACCTTCACGCTTCGGCCCAGAATTCATGGAGCGACAGTGGACGAAGCGGCAAATGTCACTTTGGCCGGCCTGTCACGAGTCTCTAACCCTATCGGTTGAGAAGCAGCCTTAGAAAACGCTACGCTAAACGTCAAATTATCCGCGCCGTCGCATCTTTGTCAAACGCATCGTTTGACGCATATATATATATATATATATATATATATATATATATATATATATATATATATATATATATATATATATATATATATATATATATTGTAACGTGTTTTTTTTGGTACTCCGCTGACCCGCCTGGCATGGTGGCGGCTACAGCAAAACCGTCCTCCGGCTCGGGGCCGTCATCGCGATCACGACATGATTCCGTGGAGTTCTCTAAGCGACGTTAGGATTTTGATATAATATTCTGTTTGTTTTGTTTATTTTCGCCACCTCAACGTCTGGCTTCCACGAGCCAAGGTACCAACGGCCAGGAAGAGCGGGAGGCAAAGATAGCGAGGCCAAACATTCTCCCAAGGCCAAAGATCGGGAAGAGGCGGTGGCCCAACTATGGTCAAACGTTCGGAAGGACGCAGATTCCCGCGAAAATTACCCGCCCAGGGCCGTGATTCACGCCCCCCCCCCTTCACTTCTTCCGTTTCTTCTGGACAGGAGCCGAATTGTCACCCTCGGCCGATAATAAGTCTGGCGTCGGTCGCGGTCCTTATTCCCGTCGTCACCCAGGTCGACCGTTACGAAACAGCATCCAGCGAAGGACGCGGCTCCACTAGGATATGAAATACGGCCCGCGGGAAGAGCGGACTTTTCATCTTCCGTTACGGGAGGTTGAGGATTCGAAATCTACGCTTGATCGATAAGCACACTCCCGAAAATTATTCGATACAGGCCTGTCCTCTCTGGTGTAATCATAGGAACAGAAACTAAAGCAAAGGTGGGGGGTACGCTTCTCGCACGTCGGCCGGCTTTTGCGTTAGCTTCCTGCGAGGTGTCGAGCCGGACGGACGTGGGCCGGGACAATGGGAAGCGGCCGAATTACGCAGCCGATGAGCTTGGCCATGCCTTCGGCAACAATCCGGGTAATTTTCGGCCGTATGGTCGGCTCACGATCTCGCGCATCTCTACCGTGGCCACGGCCTCTTTCGCGTATCCGTAATTATCAAACCCCGTCTCTCGTAGCTAGCCCGTATTGTCGGGAAATCGTGTCGTGGTTGCGCGCGGGAAGCTCAATTCCGTTTCGCGACGAGTTTCGGCTCGAATCCTTATTTAGTCCGTAAAAAGTGTGAGTGAGAGAGTGCTTCGACAGTTGGGACGCGTCGTTCTCGGTGATCCCTCGGCCTGCGGCGAGGCTTGAGCAAGGGGAAAGGGGGAGAGATTGCCCTCAAGTCGGGACGTCTTAACGAAGAACTAGCCTCCCGTTTAGCATCGGGGTGCGGGTTCGAACCCGTGCGGGCTCCCATCCATATTAACTGCATCTACCGGGTGCCCCTTTCCCCGGTCTAAGGATTTTCCCGGCTTCGTCGCGGGGGAGAGGTTGCTGAGCGTCGGCGTCCATGTAAGTAGCGACCGGGGTATTTTTCCCGGGATCTTCCTTTTATTTAACGCTCGGCAGGGTAACCGATTAGCGGGGGCCCGGTTTTGTAATATTAGTGTGGCCGGTAGGGGCGAGAGAGGAGATGCCAAAACGAGCTCGACGTAGATTGTGCGTGTGCGTAGGCCCCGGTCGGAATTGGTGTGTGTGTGTGTGTGCGCGCGCGCGAGAGTTACTGTCTCTCGAGATTTCGCGCGTATTGTATTTATTTCTGTTTCTTGATTTTTGTCCCGTGTTCCTTGCGAAGGAGGGCAAATTGTTAACGAACGGTAGAATAAATTCACTGACGATAAATTTTTCTTGCCGCGCGTGATTGACACCTGACCCATCCCCTCTACCTTATCCACGAGCCTGCAGTTTGGCCGGACACTGCGTTCCCTTTTCTCATCCCGACAAGCCGATTTTCGGCTGGCGCCCTCTATAAATTGTCGGGACGGGAGGAGGGGAGTTTTGTGACTCTCTCGGTCCTTTTCCTCCCGCTCCCTCGATTTGGCGGTCTCAAATTTGGCGCCCAATGTGGGGCTGTGTCATTGCGCGCGGAAAATTTTATTTTACCTCGACGAAGTTAAATTTGAATTTATTCCCGATCTTTCGTCTCCTTCGCAACCGTCTTTATCGTGTTCGTGTATGTTTTTTTTTGTGTCAATATCGTGGTCGTCCCTTCGTTTCCGTCCTCTAGGAAAAAAAAAAATTTCAGGGAGGGATCGAACGAAATATTTTCGAGGCCTCGAGTATCGTGTGCTCGAGGTTCCCCGTGTCGCTAAGCCGAGTTTTTTTTTGCTCGGCCGGTGAGTCCAGCGCGAGCTCTTGCCGAGTGGCACGGCGCGCGCGCTCTGCATGTCACCTTTGTGTTTACGTTTTTTTTTCGCATCCGCACATTTAAGATTCCGAACTGAAAACAGAATACTTGCCGACGTATTGAAAAAATTCCGAAAGATTCCTGAACTCCCGAGTCTCGTTGCATATTCCGATCTACAGGGTGATCCAGAAGTGGGACCATAAGTGGCACGTAAAACCAGCCTTTAGTCTTTCGGACCCTGCTTATTTATTCGTTCAGTTCCGTTACGTCGAGTTTATTTATTTATTTATTTTGTCTTCGGTGTTTATATGGTTTACTTTATGTTATGCATCCATAATCTTTCAAAAATCTTTTTTTTTTTAATTTACCCTGTCAATACTATTATTGCATGATAAATTTTAGGGTGTCGACTTAAAATTTTATTTTATCTATTTTCGGACTGACATTATTTTATCTAATTTATTTATTGACTTTATTTTAACGAACTTAATGGACTTTCTTCTCTTTTATTCCTTTATTAGCTTAAATTCGTTTAGTTTGTTTAAATAATTTATTAGATTTCCTTTAATCAAATTGCATTTTGGCGGTTTGATTTTAATTTAATTTATTGAGCCATTTTTCTTTTTATTTTTATTTTTTATTTCTTCCTTTTCTTTGTTTGTTTTTCTTCGTTCTTTTCTATCGCTCTTACGACGTACTTATGGTACATTGTTGTTTTTTTTAATTATACTTTGGTTCACCGGACCTGAATGTCAGGCCGGCGGACTGAATCCGTTCGATGAATCGATTTTGCTAGGACGAGTTGTCGTGGGCTTTTGCGGGGTAACGTGTTCCCGGAAGCACCAACACAAGTCTTTTACTACTTCACGAGTAGGTGGACCTGCGTTTCAGGCCGGCTAACTCAAAGAGTTTTTCAGATTTTCCGATGGTAGGTAATTGACCACGAGAATTTTTTTTCGCGGGGTAACAAGTTCCCGTAAGCACCGAAACAAGTCTCTCACTACTTCACGAGTATGCGGACCTGCGTTCCAGGCCGGCTAACTCGATGAGTTTTTCAATTTTTCCGATAGTAGCAAATTGACCATGAGTATTTTTTTTCGCGGGGTAACATGTTCCTGGAAGCGCCAAAATAGCGACTTATGTGTTTATTTGTCTGTGTGTAGTATCGGACCTTATTGCTGTTATCGTTTTCGTTTTTGTTTCATTTTATTCTGACTTGATGGAGTGATTTTCTTCTGTCTTGACAATTGGATCATTGTCGTTGTCTTGCTATCATTATTTTGTTTATTGACTTCCGCTCTGACTTGCCTCCTGCACTCCTTCCCTCTCTTGAATCTCGTTGGGGAACGTAAAAAAAGTGATATCCCTGTGGTATGGCAATGGGGTTTCCTGAGGTGTGTCGGGAGCGGGTGTTTGAGATTGCCGCGTTCGAGGCCACGTTCCTCGGCGGGGCTTACCGGTTGATAGATAGGATGTACCGAACTTGCCGTACGGTCCTCAATTTCTCATTTTATTCTATTATGATTGCAATGGAGGGCGCTACGGAATCGAGCGTGATGGAGGTCGTCGCCACGTGGCGTGATAGATGGATTGGCCAGGCCGGGCTCAGTGCAGCCAGATCGCGCGTAAGAGTTACCCGCCCATCACACAATCACAATAGCGCGTGTCCCTGAGCGAGCGACGCTCGGACATCTTCGGCAAGAGCCGAGCGGGGTCGAAGATTCCCGACCGCGCCTTCGGCAGCTACGCCAATGCATGGACGCTGAGCACGTTCATGTGCGGCCAAGCCGAAACGAAGGCTTCGAGCGAAAAAGCAATCTGAGCACGACTCGCGTGTGACGTCACCCAACGGCACGCGCGAGGCTTTTAGATTTCAATGCTTATTTAGCGCTTGATTCTCTGCGTTATTAATGTATACAAAACAATGTATCGCGCATTCTGATCGCTTATTTTTTTAGCTTATACGTTAATTTAAATATAATAATAAATCTAAATTCCAACTTATTTATCTTCTAAAAAATTGTTTACGCTTTACTCACACCCGTCCTTACGCGAAATAAATTATAATTCATAAAAGTAAGCGGAAATATATTTATATTCGTGTTATTATATTAATTCTCATACTTTTATCAAGCGATAAAGCATTATCCCCAAAAACAAGCCAATCATCCATCCGGCCGTGAATCGTAAGTACCAGAAAGGGCACATATTCTACAAGCGATGAGATGGTCCCGTTGGTGGCGTTCCTGGCTTCGGTCCGCAAGGGCCCCTAGTGCAAATTTTTCTCCAAATTTTTCATAATTTCTCATAGTTTAGTCATATTTGAGATTTTCGGAGGAAAAATGATTTAAAACAGATTCAAGTACTGGTCTATTTCCCAAAAAACACATTTTTTTACTGAAAATTCATGATTTTTAATTTTTTTCCCCGGAAATGTATCTTTGTCCTCTGACTTGAGGCTGCGGAGATATTCGGAGAAAAGTTAAAGATGAAAAGAATTGAGATTTTCGTTAAAAAACTTATTATTATTATTTTTTTTCTTTTTATAATATACTTTATTGCTCCGGGCAACGCACTTCCTCAGTTGGCACTGGGGAACATTCACCTACCCCCGGGGGTTAGGATCGGTCTTAACCTAGACCGGAACAATAACGCAGGGCGGCATTCGAGGGTTCCGACATCACCTCGGCTGCCGCCCAGTCAAAAAAGTCGGGCGAACAGTTCAATATATCGCTCTGCGATAGCCGCTCCCTCATGCCAGAGGGGTAGCGGCTACCGCAGTCCACAATCGTGTTGCCTGAGTAAACGGAGGGACCCAAGTATGACCGCCTTCTGCATCCGACCCGCTAGCAACCGGACACCGGGTTTGCAAACCGGTACGCCAGCGAGGCCCGATACAAAAGACTCTTTCATTCCCCCTAGCGCGCCGATGATGAGGACAACGAGAGCTACCCTGAATCCTCGGTGCAAACGACGTAGCTCGGCTAGGAGAGGCTGATACTTGAGCCGTTTCTTCTCTTCCTTTCGCGACACGTTCACTTCGGCCGGAGCCGAGAACTCAATGACGTATATAATAATAATAATAATAATAATAATAATTATTATTATTATTCCAGCAAGCGATGTAATAACGAGCTCGGACCCGCTCCTGGAGATTGTGCACCAGCATGAGCTTCATGGGGCGGGTGCTTTTCTCTATAAGGCGGCAGATCGTGCGGCAGAGACCCTCGGCTTGGAGTTCCGCCGGCGCCGGCGTGGCGCCTTGCCAATAGACTCCGTCGCTCGGTTGCCCAAGTCCCGACGTCGGCGGGCAATCAGGGCTGCCGAGCAGACTGTCCTGACTCGGCAGCACGTGGACAGACCCATGCACGGTGTGTTTTTTCACCACATCGAGGAACAGGGGCTGTCCACCCAGCTGACCTTTTCCTTCTTGCGGTCAGCTGAACTGATGTCCGAGACCGAAGGGTTTATCTGCGCCTGCCAAGACGGAGTCATCAACACCCTGGTCTATCGCAGTCGCGTTTTGGGTCAGCCTCTGCCGACCACTTTGTGTCGTGCATGCAAACAATCGCCGGAGACACTAATGCATCTACTGTCGGCCTGCCCAGTATATGCAGTCTCCGGCTATATCTATCGCCATAACGCGGGCCTAAGAGTGTTGTACTACCATCTACGGCACTCTTATGGGATAGACCGGGAGCCCGTGCCGCCTTATTTACCAGGAGATATTGAGTCCGTTGTCGTGGGTGAGAGGTGCAAGATTTATTGGAACTTCTCATTCGCGACCATCGAACCGCTTCAAGCGACTAAGCCTGATGTTGTCCTCTTCGATTTCGACGACAAGACGATATACGTCATTGAGTTCTCGGCTCCGGCCGAAGTGAACGTGTCGCGAAAGGAAGAGGAGAAACGGCTCAAGTATCAGCCTCTCCTGGCCGAGCTACGTCGTTTGCACCGAGGATTCAGGGTAACTCTCGTTGTCCTCATCATTGGCGCTCTAGGGGGGATGAAAGAGTCTTTTGTATCGGGCCTCGCTGGCATACCGGTTTGCAAACCCGGTGTCCGGTTGCTAGCGGGTCGGATGCAGAAGGCGGTCATACTTGGGTCCCTCCGTTTACTCAGGCAACACAATTGTGGACTGCGGTAGCCGCTAACCCTCTGGCTTGAGGGAGCGGCTATAGCAGAGCGATATAATGGAATTCTCGCGCGACTTTTTGACTGGGCGGCAGCCGAGGTGATGTCGGGACGCTCGAGTGCCGCCCAGCGTTATTGTTCCGGTCTAGGTTAAGACCGAGCCTAACCCCCGGGGGTAGGTCAATGTTTCCCAGTGCAAACTGAGGAAGTGCGTTGCCCGGAGCAATAAAGTCTATTATAAAAAAAAAAGATTATTCCTAACGCTAGGAACTATTATTCCTATTAAATATTATTCCAAACGCTAGGAACATTAACCTAGCGTTATTGTTCCGGTCTAGGTTAAGACCGAGCCTAACCCCCGGGGGTAGGTGAATGTTTCCCAGTGCAAACTGAGGAAGTGCGTTGCCCGGAGCAATAAAGTCTATTATAAAAAACAAAAATATCAAGGGCTAGCGGGTCGGATGCAGAAGGCGGTCATACTTGGGTCCCTCCATTTACTCAGGCAACCCGATTGTGGACTGCGGTAGCCGCTAACCCTCTGGCTTGAGGGAGCGGCTATCGCAGAGCGATATATTGAACTGTTCGCGCGACTTTTTTGACTGGGCGGCAGCCGAGGTGATGTCGGAAACCTCGAATGCCGCCCAGCGTTATTGTTCCGCGTTGCTAGCGGGTCGGATGCAGAAGGCGGTCATACTTGGGTCCCTCCATTTACTCAGGCAACCCGATTGTGGACTGCGGTAGCCGCTAACCCTCTGGCTTGAGGGAGCGGCTATCGCAGAGCGATATATTGAACTGTTCGCGCGACTTTTTTGACTGGGCGGCAGCCGAGGTGATGTCGGAAACCTCGAATGCCGCCCAGCGTTATTGTTCCGGTCTAGGTTAAGACCGAGCCTAACCCCCGGCGGTAGGTGAATATTTCCCAGTGCAAACTGAGGAAGTGCGTTGCCCGGAGCAATAAAGTCTATAATAAATAATAATAATAATAATAATAATTGGCGTGGGGAAGCAATGGCGTGGGGAAGCTGGCGTGCCCATCGCCCGGGGGAGCACAACTCCCCCGCAATAGCCACCGACGTGCCAGGCCAATCACCTGGCACGCCGAAAACTAGGTTCGCACACCGCCTAGTCAAGCCCCCCACAACCGGTCCCTCTCGGATGGGGACCAAGGATCAGTTGGGAGGGGCACCCGGATAGGATCCACGGCAACGACCATGGCTCGAAATCGGCGCCTCGAGTGGACGGAGAAACTCAAGGAGGACCTCATCCGCTGCTGGAGGGATAGCGTGCCGTCGCGGCGGGGCTACATGGCGAGGTTGCAGGCCCTGTGGACCCAAGTGCACCCAGAGCTTGCACACCTCTCGCAACAACATCTGCGAGACCAAGCTGCCCGCTTGCGACGGCAAGGCTACGATCTCTTGTTATTACCACCAGAGCTGTCCGGCAGGCGCTCTTCCGCGCGTTCCGTGCGGAGCTCTGCCGGACGGCCTCAAGATCGAACCCCCCGGCAGTCGGAACCCCCCCCCCCCCCCCGTTAGCGCGTCGATTTGACAGAGGACTGGGGAACAAGGAGGGAGAGAATCACTGGGAAATTTTTTCTTCAGCCTGGTTGCCTAGAAGCGGCAAATGAATCCCTCGCAGCAGCAATCCCTGAGACCGCTGATCTCCTCAGCTTGAACTGGGCTGTGTACCACGCGGCTGTTGAGTCGAAGCCTCAGACACGCAATAATAAGGCGGCGTTCGTGGCTAAGACTCGGCGGCGCGTTGCACAGCTCCAGAATAAGATCAATGAAGCGCGGAGGCAGGCATCCCGTGGGCAGTGTGTGTTGGACTTCATTACGGCGGGGAGGGCGTTTACCCCTAAAATCCGAAAAATCAGCTCGGAACTGAAATGCCGTCACCACACATTAAACAAAGCTATCCTTCTTATTGTGAAGGAACGCTACGTGGAGAAGGTGCGGAACCTGGGGGTTGCGAAGCAATCCCTAGAGAGGCGGCTGGGTCGGGCGTTATACAACGCCCTCTTCCGTTCTGACCTAGGCCGCTGGTTCCAACCACCTACGCCTGCCCCCGATACAGCGCCAACAGCTGTTCAGGTGGAGCGGTTTTGGGGAAAGCTGTATAGCGAGGCGGATCATTTTGATGAATGCACTCCAGCTCTGGGACGGTTCGACACGTTTTGTCGGCAACAGCCGAGTCAGCGTGGCGACTGTTTTCCAGTCACGCGGGGTGAGGTGGAGAAGGCGGTGAGTAGCATGAGGAACCACGCCGCTCCCGGACCGGATGGGATTAACATCTTCTGGTGGAAGAAATTCAAGTACACCCATACCCATCTGGCCCGCATCTTCTCGTCGTTCATCGATGGGACGGTGCCCATCCCTGCGTGGCTGACAGAGGGAAGGACGGTGCTACTCCCCAAAAAAGGGGATTTGTCTCGTCCGGAGAACTGCCGCCCGATAACGTGTCTGAATGCGCTCTGTAAGATCTTCACGAAGATTCTTTATGAGCGTGTTCTGCGCGAGATCGAGCCTGCATGGCGAGAGATACACGAACAAAGGGGATCCAAGAGGGGGCTGGGAGGTTGTAAGGAGAACCTGCTGGTGGACCGCTGCATCACGCAGGACGCGGTCCAACACAAGCGTAACCTCTCAGTCGCTTGGATGGACTACCGTAAGGCGTTCGACACTGTCAGTCACGAACTGATTATACACCTACTCGAACGCCTTTCGGTGAGTCCTTACATAGCGAGAGGCATTAGGCAGCTCATGCCGCTCTGGAAGACACGCTTCACAGTTAAGACTAGTGAAGGCAACGTGTCGACCGGAGTGGTGGGGTATAGGAGGGGGATTATCCAGGGCGATTCTCTTAGCCCCTTCCTGTTTTGCATCTCACTATTACCCGTATCAATCGCCTTGCGGGCTACACGCGGGTACGAAGCGGGGGCCCCCGGGGAGCGTGGGCGAGGGATCACCCATTTATTTTATATGGATGACCTCAAGCTATACACTCCCGGCGAGGGGGGGCTTAAGCTCCTTTTGAACATCGTAGCGACGTACACGCGGGCGGCGGGAATGGAATTCGGATTGGACAAGTGCGCTGTTCTTCATCTCAGGAGAGGGAGAGCAGAGGGTGTCGCGGCTGATGTTCGGCTGGTGGACGGGAGCGTCTTCAAACACCTGGACGCCGGAGGGTCTTATCGGTACCTTGGCATCGATCAGATCTGTACAGAACGCTGAACGTGTCAAGGAGGCCCTCCGCAGCGAGTATAGGCGGCGTCTCAGACGGATCTGGAAATCAGATCTGTCTGGGAAAAACAAGATCACTGTCACCAATATGCTTGCTGTCCTGGTCCCGCTCTACTCCTTTGGCGTCGTCAAATGGCGTAGAGACGAGCTTAAACAGCTGGACATCGGCACACGCAAGATAATGAACATCCAGCGGAGTCTGCACCCTCGATCTTCCACCCCGCGCCTTTATATGCTGCGTCAGAGCGGCGGGCGCCGGCTCTCGGGATTGGAGTGTCTTCATGACCGCATAGTCCTCGGAATAGCAAGCGATGTAATAACGAGCTCGGACCCGCTCCTGGAGATTGTACACCAGCATGAGCTTCATGGGGCGCGTGCTTTTCTCTATAAGGCGGCAGATCGTGCGGCAGAGACCCTCGGCTTGGAGTTCCGCCGGCGCCGGCGTGGCGCCTTGCCAATAGACTCCATCGCTCGGTTGCCCGAGTCCCGACGTCGGCGGGCAATCAGGGCTGCCGAGCAGACTGTCCTGACTCGGCAGCATGTGGACAGACCCATGCACGGTGTGTTTTTTCACCACATCGAGGAACAGGGGCTGTCCACCCAGCTGACCTTTTCTTTCTTGCGATCAGCTGGACTGATGTCCGAGACCGAAGGGTTTATCTGTGCCTGCCAAGACGGAGTCATCAACACCCTGGTCTATCGCTGTCGCGTTTTGGGTTAGCCTCTGCCGACCACTTTGTGTCGTGCAAGCAAACAATCGCCGGAGACACTAATGCATCTACTGTCGGCCTGCCCAGTATATGCAGTCTCCGGCTATATCTATCGCCATAACGCGGCCCTAAGAATGTTGTACTACCATCTACGGCACTCTTATGGGATAGACCGGGAGCCCGTGCCGCCTTATTTACCAGTACATATTGAGTCCATTGTCGTGGGCGAGAGGTGCAAGATTTATTGGAACTTTTCATTCGCGACCATCGGGCCGCTTCAAGCGACTAAGCCTGATGTTGTCCTCTTCGATTTCGACGACAAGACGATATACGTCATTGAGTTCTCGGCTCCGGCCGAAGTGAACTTGTCGCGAAAGGAAGAGGAGAAACGGCTCAAGTATCAGCCTCTCCTGGCCGAGCTACGTCGTTTGCACCGAGGATTCAGGGTAACTCTCGTTGTCCTCATCATCGGCGCGCTAGGGGGGATGAAAGAGTCTTTTGTATCGGGCCTCGCTGGCATACCGGTTTGCAAACCCGGTGTCCGGTTGCTAGCGGATCGGATGCAGAAGGCAGTCATACTTGCGTCCCTCCGTTTACTCAGGCAACACGATTGTGGACTGCGGTAGCCGCTAACCCTCTGGCTTGAGGGAGCGGCTATCGCAGAGCGATATATTGAACAGTTCGCGCGACTTTTTTGACTGGGCGGCAGCCGAGGTGATGTCGGCACCCTCGAATGCCACCCAGCGTTATTGTTCCGGTCTAGGTTAAGACCGAGCCTAACCCCCGGGGGTAGGTGAATGTTCCCCAGTGCAAACTGGGGAAGTGCGCTGCCCGGAGCAATAAAGTCTATTATAAAAAAATAATAATAATCATAATTATTGATATTATTTTCCGCAAATTTTCCTTTTTCCTGTTACCTGAGTGAACCTGAGGCTGCGGAGATATTCGGAGAAAATTTGAAGATAACGACAATTAGATTTTCTTAAAAAAAACTTGTTATTATTGTTTCCGGAACTTTTTCTTTTTCCTATTGAGTGAACGGCTGCGGAGATATTCGGAGTCAAGTTATAGATAAAAAAATAAGATTTTCGTAAAAAAAACTTATTACATTTTTTATCCCTCATAATTGTAAGAAATAATGAAGTTCCGAAATTTTTGCAAACATTATTTTCCTTAACGGGTAACACCACTGTAACGGTCTGCCACGACGCGATTTAGACAAATAATACTTGGGGTAATTATTGACCATATATTGAAGTATATTGCAAACAAAAATTATGGGAAAATATTACAAAATGGCGAAACTGCAGCGAATTCTTCCGAGGCATGTTGAACTTAAGGTGCTCTGCGGCACGCAGTATAACTTGTGCCAATTTTAATCTGGACAAAATAATTTTTTTTTAATTACATCTAGATGAGTGTAGCTAATGAACCACGTAGGGGATTTTACAAATATTGATTTTTGTGTAATTGCCGAGTATTTGACTAAAAATGTTCAATTTTTTTTTAAGACAGTTATTTGTTAATAAATATTGTTTGAATTAACTTATCGAAAATCCCCTACGTGGTTCAGTAGCTACACTCATGTAGACTTAATAGAACAAAATTCTTTTTTTTAGATTCAAATTCGCACAGTTATACTGCGTGCCGCAAAGGTTCGACATGCTTCGGAAGAATTGCTACAGTGTCGCCATTTTGTAATATTTTCGGATAACAATTTATAGCAATATACTTAAATATATGCCGAATAAATACCGAAAGTATTATTTGTTTATCACATTTTCTTCAGCAAAAAAAAAATATCAAAAAATACGCTTCCTGTAAGGCCGTTACATTGGTGTTACCCCTTAAAGTCTTCATTTAATTTCCGAGATTTTCCCGTGATCATAATTAAAATGATGAAATATTCGGGAAAATTCAAAAAAATTTGGAGAGATTCGGAGAAACTCGGATGTTTGCGTATAAATAATTGTCCGCAAAACTCCGAATCCTTCATATTTGTTCCAAGTCATAGAAAAATTCAGAAAAATTTTCCGGAAAAAATCGGAGTGCTTTTTTCTTTTAATTAGTATTACTATTAATTCTTATTTGATTAGTTATTTTTATTAGTCATTATTATTATTCTAATTAGTTATCTTTTAGTGTCGAAACATTTATCGCGCACTCTAACCGCTTATTTTATTAGTGTGTACGTTAATGTTAATATAATAATAAATCTAAATTACAACGTATTTATCTTCTAAAAAATTGTTTGCGCTTCATTCACACCCGTCCTTATGCCAAATAAATCGTAATTCATAAAAGTAAGCGGAAATATATTTATATTCGTATTATTATATTCATTCTCATATACTTTCATCAAGTGACAAAAGCATTATCATAATGCTTTATCACTTGATGAAAGTATATGAGCGGAAATATATAAGGGATCGATAAGGGATGTGGATTGGAGAAAATGGTGGAAAATGGAAAAAGGGGAAATCCCTGTACATGGAAGTTACAATTAGCGAAGCGTTCGCCGTAGCAGATACAATAAAAAAAATAAAATAATGATGATAATTGATGATAATGACTAAAAAAACAACTAATCAAATAACAATTAATAGTAATAATAATTTAAAAAAAAGCACTGAGCGCGCTTAACGATGCCGCGCCTCTGCGGACCGAAGCCAGGAACGCTACCAATGGGACCATCTCATCGCATGTGGAACATGTGCACTTTCTGGTACTTACGATTCGCGGCCGGATACATTATGATAATGCTTTATCGCTTGATGAAAGTAGACGAGAATGAATACAATAATACGAACATAAATATATTTCCGCTTACTTTTATGAATTACAATTTATTTGGCATAGGGACGGGTGTGAGTAAAACGCAAACAATTTTTTAGAAGATAAATAAGTTGTAGTTTAGATTTATTATTATATTTAAATTAACGTACAAACTAATAAAATAAGCGGTCAGAGTGCGCGATAAATTTTTCGACACAAAACGATATCCAATTAAAATAATAATGATAACTAATAAAAATAACTAATCAAAGAAGAATTGATAGTAATAATCATTTTAAAAAAAGCACTGAGCGCAGAGAACGATCCCGCGCTCCTAATGCAGTTTTTTTTCTGAAAAACTCCGATTTTTTCCGGAAACTTTTTCCGAATTTTTCTATGAATTGGAACAAATATTTTTACGCAAACATCCGAGTTTCTCCGAATTTCTCCGAATTTTTCGAATATTTCATCATTTTAATTATGATCACGGTAAAATCTCGGAAATTAAATGAAGACTTTAAGAGGCCACTGTAACGGCCTTACAGGATGCGTATTTTTTGATATTTTTTTTGGCGTAAGAAAATGTGATAAACAAATAATACTTGCGGTATTTATTGAGCATATATTTAAGTGCATTCCTACAAATTTTTATCCGAAAATATTACAAAATGGCGACACTGTAGCAATTCTTCCGGAGCATGTCGAACCTCTGCGGCACGCAGTAAAACTGTGCCAATTTTAATCTAAAAAAAAGAATTTCGTCTCATTAAGTCTACATGAGTGTAGCTACTGAACCACGTAGGGGATTTTCGATAAGTTAATTTAAACAATATTTATTAACAAATAACTGTCTTAAAAAAAAATTGAACATTTTTAGTCACATACTCGGCAATTACTCAAAAATCAATATTTCTAAAATCCTCTACGTGGTTCGCTAGCTACACTCATCTAGATTTAATTTAAAAAAAAAATTTTTGTCCAGATTGAAATTGGCACAAGTTATACTGCGTGCCGCAGAGCACCTTAAGTTCAACATTCCTCGGAAGAATTTGTTGCAGTGTCGCCATTTTGTAATATTTTCCCATAAAATGTTTTTGCACTATACTGCAATATATGCTTAATAATTACCCCAAGTATTATTTGTCTCAAACGCTTCGTGGCAGGCCGTTACAGTGGTGTTACCTCTTAAGGAAAGTATTGTTTGCAAACATTTCGGAAATTTATTATTTCTCAGAATTATGAGGGATCAAAAAATGTAAAAAGTTTTTTTTACGAAAATCTAATTTTTTTTCATTTAGAAATTTCTCCGAATATCTCCGCAGCCGTTCACTCAGGTAATAGGAAAAAGGGAAATTTCCGGAAAATAATAATAATAATAATAAGTTTTTTTACGAAATTCTCATTTCTTTTCATCTTTAACTTTTCTTCGAATATCTCCGCATCCTCGAGTCATAGGAAAAAGAGAAATTTCCGGGGAAATAAATAAAAGGTCATGAATTTTCAGTAAAAAAAATGTGTTTTTAGGAAATTTTTTTCTCCGAAAATCTCAAATATGACTAGAATATGATAAATCATGAAACATTTGGAGAAAAATTTGCACTAGGGGCCCCCGCTGACTGAAGCCAGGAACGCTACCAACGTGTCCATCTCATAGCATGTAGAATATGTGCACTTTCTGGTACTTACGATTCGCGGCCGGATGGATGATTGGCTTGTTTTTGGGGATAATGCTTTATCGCTTGATGAAAGTATGAGAATTAATATAATAATACGAATATAAATATATTTCCGCTTACTTTTATGAATTATAATTTATTGGGCATAAGGACGGGTGTGCGTAAAGCGTAAATAATTTTTTTGAAGATAGATGAGTTGTAATTTAGATTTACAGTAGAGCCTCGATTACCCGAACCAATTCGGACGGAGACTAGTTCGGATTATCGAAACGTGGTTTTTTTGGAAGGAGATCATAAACAACACCTTTTTACATAAAAACAGTACATACATATATATTAAAATTTGACATACATATTAACGTTGAAATATATATATATGTGCGTGCGTGCGTGTGTGTGTGTGTGTATTTTAAATACTTGAAAAAATTCGAATGCCTTTTTTATATTAAACAAAAATTACATGTAACATTTTTGATTGACGAACGGCTGTAACGCATTTTTGAGCGGCTAAGTCTCGCAGCCGTTCGAGAAGGAGAAGTTGCGTTGGGTTGCTCATTGTTACTCACGGCGGTGGCAGCGAGCAACAATGTATATTTCGCGCCAACGTTCGGATAATTGAGCGTTCGGTTAAACTAAGTCATCGTTCGGATAATTGAGGGTTCGGATGATCGAGGTTCGGATAATCGACCATTACGAAACATCATCCAGAGAAGGACGCGGCTCCACTAGGATATGAAATACGGCCCGCGGGAAGAGCGGACTTTTCATCTTCCGTTACGGGAGGTTGAGGATTCGAAATATACGCTTGATCGATAAGCACACTCCCGAAACTTATTCGATACGGGCCTGTCCTCTCTGGTGTAATCATAGGAACAGAAACTAAAGCAAAGGTGGGGGGTACACTTCTCGCACGTCGGCCGGCTTTTGCGTTAGCTTCCTGCGAGGTGTCGAGCCGGACTGACGTGGGCCGGGACAATGGGAAACGTCCGAATTACGCAGCCGGTGAGCTTGGCCATGCCTTCGGCAACAATCCGGGTAATTTTCGGCCGTATGGTCGGCTCACGATCACGCGCATCTTTACCGTGGCCACGGCCTCTTTCGCGTTTCCGTAATTACCAAACCCCGTCTCTCGAAGCTAGCGCGTATTGTCGGGAAATCGTGTCGTGGTTGCGCGCGGGATGCTCAATTCCGTTTCGCGACGAGCTTCGTCTCGAATCCTTGTTTAGTCCGTAAAAAGTGTGAGTGAGAGAGTGCTTGGACAGTTGGACCGCGTCGTCCTCGGTGATCCCTCGGCCTGCGGCGAGGCTTGAGCAAGGGGAAAGGGGGAGAGATTGCCCTCAAGTCGGGACGTCTTCACGGAGAACTAGCCTCTCGTTTAGCATCGGGGTGCGGGTTCGAACCCGTGCGGGCTCCCGTCCATATTAACTGCATCTACGGGGTGCCCCTTTCCCCGGTGTAAGAATTTTCCCGCCTTCGTCGCGGGGGAGAGGTTGCTGAGCGTCGGCGTCCATGTAAGTAGCGACCGGGGCATTGTTCCCGGGATCTTTCTTTTATTTAACGCTCGGCAGAGTAACCGATTAGCGGGGGCCCGGTTTTGTAATATTAGTGTGGCCGGCAGGAGACAGAGAGGAGAGGCCAAAACGAGCTCGACGTAGATTGTGCGTGTGTGTAGGCCCCGGTCGGAATTGGTGTGTGTGTGTGTGTGTGTGCGCGCGAGAGTATCTGTCCCGCGAGATTTCGCGCGTATTGTATTTATTTCTGTTTCTTGATTTTTGTCCCGTGTTCCTTGCGAAGGAGGGGAAATTGTTAACGAACGGTAGAATAAATTGACTGACGATAAATTTTTCTTGCCGCGCGTGATTGACACCTGACCCATCCCCTCTACCTTATCCATGAGGCTGCAGTTTGGCCGGACACTGTGTTCCCTTTTCTCATCCCGACAAGCCGATTTTCGGCTGGCGCCCTATATAAATTGTCGGGACGGGTGGAGGGGAGTTTTGTGACTCTCTCGGTCCTTTTCCCCCCAGCTCCCTCGATTTGGCGGTCACAATATATATATATATATATATATATATATATATATATATATATATATTATATATATATATATATATATATATATATATATATATATATATATATATATATATATATATATTGTGATGTCGGGATGGACACTTTTATTACAATGTTGGAGGACAGGAGTGACTGACTCGCTCCAGAACTCGGTCGTAGGACGGAATAACTCGGTTAACACGGATTGAGCTACTTGAGGCGGATTTATTCAAATAACTGATGGACAGAGATTCGGCGTTGTACAGTATTCGGAGACTTACTGACTATCTTAGCTTAGAACGAAGGTAACTTATAGTGATGGAGTGTGGGAACTTTGAGATGGTGGGAGGAAGGGCCTACGTGACGTTAGCATCGTTGGCCATCGGTTTCATGAGAACTTGAAAAACCATATTGACGAATGAAAAGTTACAGCATTCCTCATACGACTGGCCGGACGTTGTAAATTATGTGAAAGCGCCGCTCATGAAGATCCAGGCGCATCAAGGAGAGCCTTCGTCATAGGTTTTCCAAGAATTTGGAAAGCCATGCGTGGAAATTATATTTCAAATGTAGGTAGACGGATGCTATAAATTTGGTGAAAGGCGACTTGCACATGTGTATTAGCAGTATGGATCGTAGGGAGAAAATAGGAAGAAGAACGACCAAGGAAAAAATAGCGGACCTCATTATACCTCCCCCCTTATTTGAGAAAATTCATAAATCAAGATGAATTTTCTCTAAGCCTTAAGGCTGGTGGATCGCCGACAACCTGTTGGTTTTACAGTATGTCTTACATTGCGGTTTCCCGTCATTTCTATCATAGCGCATTCTTCCCTATCCCAATTAACGTTGTAGTCTACATGTTCGTTGTTTTGATGAAAACAATTATTGTACACGTTGATACATGGAGAGCAGGTAGCTTTTAATGCTTTGGTAAATAAATTAAATAAGCATCCACATAATCCGCACAGTGTTGCCAACTCGGTGGTATTTCATTATTTTTTTCGGTGGGAAAGGATCCACAATCAATCCTTGATGATGGTGTGGAGAAAATTTGGTGGTTTTTGGTGGAAAATAATATGGAGGACTTTAGTGGTTTCTGGCGGGATTTGACGAGGAATCTAGTGGGCTGACCACAATCCGAGTAGGCAACACTGAATCCGCACTTCATCGTGAAATACAAGAAAAGAATTGCAGTGCAACCGTATCCGGTGGATTCACATAGTAAAATGTAGTTGAAGTGCCCTTCTGTTTAGAGATGGGGATAATACGGAAAACGTCAAGTAGATTGTTTTCTATTACTGGTACCTTAATTATACAGGGTGAGGCACTAACTGTTGCCACCTTGAATATCTCTGTAATTATCGACGTCACAAAAAAATGTTCGAAACAAAAGTTGTACCGTACGAAAGGGGTCATCAAATGCGCCCATTTTTTTATCTCAGTGGAGGCGCTGTCGCACAGTAAAGGTCACCTCCACTTTTTTAAATGGGACGGTACATTTTTTTTCAACCATCTTGTAGAGCATCGGAAACTGCATAAAAAACATTTAGGGGTCAAAGTTGTTCAAGGTCGATTAAGATAAAAAAGTGACATGATCTTTATTTTTATGTGAAATTACCTTTATTCACAGTAGATGTTCAAGGTGATTGCCATTGGAATCAATGCAGTATTGCAATCTCCTCATCACGGATTGTGTAGAATTTCGCATCACTTCGGCACTTATCAAATCACAGGCTCGAATAATTTTCTCACGCATATCATCCGGCGTAGTTGAACGTTTTTTATAAACAAGATCTTTCAAGTATCCCCACAAGAAAAAGTCCGGAGGCGTCAAGTCTGGCGAGCGAGCCGGCCACGATACAGCTCCTCCGCGTTCAATCCAACGATTTGGAAATCCCTTTTGCAATTCATTTCTAGCTATCAGCGAAAAATGTGCCGGGCACCCATCGTGTTGATACCACATTCTGTTTCTTGTTTCTAAATGTATTTCTTCCAATAATGGACCTGATGTTTCTTGAAGGAATGTGGTGTACTTCCTACCATTAAGATTCCCTTCG
Organism: Ophion ellenae; assembly: GCA_963210295.1. NCBI lineage: Eukaryota > Metazoa > Arthropoda > Insecta > Hymenoptera > Ichneumonidae > Ophion > Ophion ellenae. The sequence continues at coordinate 10,594,882 of OY723395.1, read as the reverse complement.
ATGAAATAAGGGCCTATGATTCTATCCCCAATAATCCCACACCATACATTAACCGACCACGGTCTTTGGTGTGCAACTTGCCGCAGCCAATGTGGATTTTCAGTTGACCACAAATGCATGTTAGGCAAGTTAATATTTCCATGATTCGTAAATGTTGCCTCATCAGTAAATAAAATCCGATTAATAAATGAGTCATCTCTCTGAATCTGGCGTTGAGCCCATCGGCAAAATTCAGTGCGATTCATGAAATCCATACCAGTTAGTTCCTGGTGGGGACTGATGTGGTAAGAATGATATTTATGATGATGTAGAACACGTAGAATACTTCTTTGGCTTACGCCAGATTCCCTCGCAATTTGACGAGAACTCGCACAAGGGTCTCGATGGGTAGTAAGTCGCTTTTGTCGGTTACTTTCCCGACGGGTTAAGGATCCAGTTGTTCTCAGTTTACTGTACAAAATTTAAAATGTACGGCGTGTAGGATGAAAACATTCAGGATATCTTTCAGCGTATAGGTCTCTAGCTCTTACTCCATTTTTCTGACATTCTCCGTAAATTAGAAGCATATCAGTTTGCTCTTCAAAAGAATACACCATTTACATTTGCTTGATTCATTAATACTAGTCTCACCATTCTTACTATCGTTATCTTGGGTTTGTTTGGGTGAAACATTGTACAATGTTCCGTGTACATTGTAGGTTTGGTGCCGTTGTTTACATACAAGACAATGGCAAGACTTCGGCGATAAATTGCCGATGTGATAAGAAATTCGTGATGAGAAGAACTGTGAATAAAGGTAATTTCACATAAAAATAAAGTTCATGTCACTCTTTGATCTCAAATGACCTTGAACGACTTTGACCCCTAAATATTTTTTATGCAGTTTTCGATGCTCTACAATATAGTTGAAAAAAAATGTACCGTCCCATTAAAAAAGTGAAGGTGACCTTTACTGTGCGACAGCGCCTCCACTGAGATAAAAAAATGGTCGCATTTGATGATCTCTTTCGTACGGTACAACTTTTCTTTCAAACATATTTTTTTGGCGTCAATAATTACAGAGATATTCAAGGTGGCAACCGTTAGTGCCTCACCCTGTATAAGTAAAACGATTATCCTTTAACATGACGCGTACGTCGCTAATCCAAATACTTGTCGCGAAGGCAGATTCTTCAAGAGGTACGGGAGGAGTATCACTGGATGAGGCTTGCTCCCGAAACGTTTTTAGTGCTCTGAACACGTCAGCCGTATTCAAAATTTGCGGATGGATTATCCTTTGTTTACCATCGTTCACTGCATTTAAAACATTATTGATACATTCACTGTATTCGTCTATAAGAGTTTCTAGAAGAGTTGCTTGTGCGCTAATTTTTATATCTAGTATTATCAGCTACCGCAAAATTTAGTTTTCCATAAGAGTTCGATAATTGTTGATTTTCGGCGCGCAATTCCTCCATGGCTTTGGAAAGTGTTGATGTCATGCCTTTAGCTATCGCCGTTTGGTTTTGAATTAAAGTACATATTTTCTTATTGTCAGTACGAAGGTTATCAATCTCATCGTTATAATATTTAGCATCGGAATTCCCTAAAGTTTCAAACAAAATTTTACTATTGTCGCTGATAAAATTGAAAACACCTCTTTTGAGAGGAGGTATATAATCAATTATGCTCAATAGTGTAGATCTGCTTGAGTCTATTCTATTTAACCTTTGTCGAAGGATTTCGATTGATGCTCTTTCGGCGCAAGTCCTTTTTTTTCTCGGTTCCATTGCAGATTCTTGAAAAGGATATCGAAGCCATATCGAGTTCGTCCCAATGTATATTTATTTCGGTGATGTCGACGTAGTTGACTACTGTCCAGGGTTGATGGTAGATTACGGCACTTCCCAGGTTTTTCCTATATGTGGTGCCTTCGAGTGGTTCCACTCGGATGTTCCTCGGATGTAACACACGTTACAAGGAGAGGAAGAAATAACAGCAACATAATGCCTGCACAGAATTTTTGATTAGTTTCTATGATAAGGTTTTAATTTGTTAACGTGGATTAATTTTCTTCTATTATTAAGCAAGATCTCGTCGTTGACGGCTGATGTTTTGTTCTAAAATAATGGCTGGTCCTTTCCACTTCGGGGCAAGGGGTGTCTTGTCTTTCTCTCTAGCAACGAGGACTTCGTCCTCCTTTGCAAAAATGGGTACGGGACGGTGTATGCGAGCATCCTGGACTGCCTTATAGCGTTTTTCAGCTGCGATTAAATTATCACGTCCTCTTTTCACGATACGTTCATGATCAGCCCGCAGTCCTTCGAAGTATTGGTCGATCGTTTCGTTGGTCTTCTGAACTGGAAGGTTATTCGGGATGTTAGGTTTCCTCCCGAATTGCATTTTAAATGGCGTTAATCCTGTTCCTTCATGTTTCGCTGTGTTGTAAGCCATGGAAACAAACTTCAATTTTTTGTCCCAATCTTCTTGATTGTCGTAGATCAATGCTTTGATTTGTTCTTCAATTGGACCGTGTGCTCGTTCACGGCTTCCGTTACTTTGAGGATGGAATGTTGTTGTTGTCATGTGTGAAATTTTGAAGAGTTTTCCCAGGTGTTTGAACGTCTGGCTTATAAAGTTTCGTCCACCATCGGTTAAGATAATTTTTGAAGCTCCATGAATGTAGTTGAAATCGTTAACCAATTCTGTTACGGTGGATTGGGCGTCCTCTGATTTTAAAGGGATCAGCGTAATATATTTCTTGAGCTGATATTGTACAGAGAGGATGTACTTGTGTCCCTTATAGGTTTCAGGCAGTGGCCCCACAAGATCCAAGGCAATTTTTTCATTTGGCTTCTCCGGTGCATCCGTGATTATTGCTTCTGCTCGTGGTTGTGTTCGCACGAGCTTGATCCTCTGGCACGTGTCGCATTTACGGATGTAGTCTTCAATGTCCCTTTGTAGGTTGGGCCAGGTAGCAACAGCCTTTACACGATCGAGAGTTTTTGTTACTCCAAAATGTCCCGTGGCGTTTGTCCCATGATGTTGTTTTATTATCTGCATTCTTTCTTCTTCTGTACTTGGCTCGTAGTGTTCCCTGTCGTAAAGGTAGACTAGCGGTGGTTCAATTCTCTTTGACCAAATAAATGAGATCATTCGTTTTATTCTCATTTTCGTAATTGGATTCTCCCTTAGATGTTTGCACCCTACAAAAATGTTCGTTGACGGCTTTTCAACTAACGCGGTATACCACTCAATTTCATTTACTGGAAAATCAAGGTGCAATTCTTCTTCAGTGTCTCCAGGTTGACCCGTGATGTTGATTCTCGGTGTATTCCTGGGCGGTATCTCTTCTAAGATTTGAGGAACTTGCGGAATTTTCTTTGATAATTCAAATTCGATGTAGAGAGGGAGATTTTCATTTTCTGTCGCTCGATCATTAGTCATTTCCATTGGGTTGCTAGGTTCTTCTATGTCGTCAACTTCTTCTTTGGTGACGATTTCTTCTTGATTTTCTGGTTCTTCATCTGGGAAGTCATCACGTTTTGCCTGGCGCGTAGTTACCAGGTAAATCCGTGATAATGCGTCAGCGTTAGTGATTAATGTTCCTTTCTTATAATTCGCCTCGTATTCATATTCCTCAAGTTTTGGACGGAGTCTCGTCAAGCGACTATTTGTTGGAGGGTTTGAAGTTTTGAGGATCCATATCAGTGGCTTATGATCCGTAACGATTTGAAATTTCTTCCCATACAAATATTGTCGAAAGTGTTTTACGGCCCAGGCTATTGCCAACATTTCTTTCTCAGTCGTAGCGTTGTTCTGCCTTGTTGAGAGTACGTGATGCGTAGGCAACGGGGCGATCCTTTCCGAGGGATCCTTGAGATAGCACGGCGCCTATCGCATGGTTGCTAGCGTCGGTGGTGAGGGTGAAAGATTCCTTGAAGTCAGGATATTGTAGAACTGGCGATGTTGTCAATGCTGTTCGAAGTAAATTGAACGATTGCTCTTGCTTGTCTGTCCATGACCATGCTGTTTCTTTTTTCAGCAGTTCCGTAAGCGGTTTAGCGATCTTGCTAAAATCCTTTATAAACTTCCGGTAATACCCAGCCAGTCCTAGGAATTGCTTAATTTATTTTGATCGTTTGGCCTAGGAAAGTTCTGCACTGCTTCAGTTTTCTTCGGATTTGGTTTTACTCCTTCCTCCGAAATTACGTGTCCCAAAAATTCTAGTTCAGGTCCTAGAAATTCGCACTTATCGGGCTGTAATTTTAAATCCGATTCGCGAAGACGAGTCAATACGTCAATTCATGTTTTATTATGTTCGTCAAGTGTTTGTCCATAGATTATTATGTCGTCCAGATATACAAAGCATGTGCTTCCGATTAGCCCTTGCAACGCGTTATTCATCATGCGTTGGAACTTTGCAGGCGCGTTCTTTAACCCCAACGGCATCCTGTTGTAATGGTAATGGTCTGATTTTGTGGAGAACGCCGTTTTGGGTTTGTCTTGCTCGTCCATTGGGATTTGGTGGAATCCTGAGGCTAGATCGAATGCGGAGAAATATTTCGCTCGACCCAACTGATCCAATATTCCGTCGATGCATGGGAGAGGATAGGCATCGCGGGTGGGTTTTCCGTTCAATTCTCGAAAATCAATCACGATCCTCCATTTCTGTTTCCCTGATGCATCCGACTTCTTCGGTACAACCCAGATTGGTGAATTGTACAGCGAGTCACTCGGCTCGATTAACTTCTTTTCCAGCATTTTGCTTACCTGCCTGTCGATCTCTTCCTTGTGAACTGGCGGGTACCTGTACTGTTTTGTGTTCACAAGTGTATCGTCGCACGTGATGATGCGATGCTTTACTGCATTTGTGCCTGGCAGTGGGTCTCCAGGTAAGGAAAATACATCTGGAAAACTGCTGATGATATCCCAGACCTTTTCTGCTTGATCTGGTGAGATGTGTTCGAGTCGAACGTTTTCCTTCAACGCTAGGATGCGTTCGGCGGAGTTCGTACTTCTTATAGCGTTGATCCGGGCTTCATCCTTCGGTGCGTCTTGGCGCTCCTCCTCAGGTAGACAGGCGATTTCCTTAATAGATGTACCGTGCAGCTGGTCAATTGTAACCGTTATAGGTTCTTCCGAGTCGTTCATAACTGGTACTCGGGCTTCATAGTCCCTGGCTTCGAAAACGCAAGGTACTACGGCTTTTGGGTTATCTTCGTCCGTGACGGCTGCTCCATTTTCGATATTCGTGCGAATTTTAATAAAGTAAATGGTTCGTGGCTGAATCGTGACCGACACCTTCTCAAATTCAAAACGCTTGTCGTCGAACATTAAATAATTTTCTCTTCCGATACCGATATTCGTCTGACACTTTTCCATAAATGGAATACCAATCAATCCGTCCTTTTCCAAGGGAAAGTCATTTGGAACGACGTGGAAGATGTGACTCTTTCCTTCAAAATCTTGTTTGGCAGCAAATAAGGATTGATGTTGTTCATTGCCCATGGAGAACGGTGTTTTAATGTTCCGATTTATCTGCGATCCTTCCGTTAACATGTTGATTGTAATTAGATTTATGGCTGATCCGGTATCGAGAAGAAAACAGCCTATTCTGCTACCTGTTCGTGTGGGAAGTTTGACCACTCGTTTAGCGGATCCGATGGCATTGACACGGGGGATGTTTCTTGTGTCGTAGTGATTGCTTCTCCTCCCGGTATATAATTGACTATTGTTCGCGTTGGTCGGTGATTGTGAGACTGCTCGTTGTGAAAACCCGATTGTTGTAGTACGTTCCTGTTGGGGTTTTTGTGAGTCGTATGCTTTCTTACGACAGTCACGTTCGGAGTGACCCATGCGATTGCAATATCGGCATATTATCGAAGAGAACGGTGCCACTGAGGGAGTCCCGAAAGATTTATGATAGGGCGGCTTGCGGGTTTCTGAGCTACCTGCATTCTTTTAGTGATTTTTATGTTGGGCGTCATCATCTCTCTTGTGTAGTCGTAGGCTTCTGCCGCTTGTGCCCGACCTATTGCCATTCGAATATTCTCCGGTTTTTGAGCCCGTGCTTCAGTGGAAATCTCCTTTTTTAACCCTAACAGATATTGGTCGATCCCTTGTTGGCGTTGGTACTCCACAATAAATCGTCTTTGTGTTTCATCTGGAGTTGAATTAGCTAATACGGAAAGGAGTTGATCTTGTACTTCTAAAAATCTATTCGTAAATCTCGAAACACTTTCGGTTTTTTTGTTGAAACATTCGCGATCTTTTGTCTCTCCAAACGCTGACCGGTTGCAAGTTTCCGAAGAGGATCCGTAAGCATTCATAGAGCTGTTCGTACATGTTTGTCTCGTACTCCTGAACTTCTCTGGCCGCGTCTCCGATAATTTTTTTTGTGATTATTAATCGACGAAGGTAATCTGATCGGCTCATTTGTGGTCTTACATCTTCAATTGACGTAATGAAAGTTTCGAGAGATTTATTTAAGTAGAGATTTACCATCGAATTCACGGATTAGTTCTAAAGCTTCCTTCGGTGTTAGCTCTTCAAAATAATCTTCCGGTAACGCGTGTGTGATGCGCGAAGCGTTATCTTCCATTTCGGTTTGTGAGTCTGAGCCTTTTATTCACCTGAACGCCGTTTTGATGGCTGCGGTTACGTTAGACAACGACATTTCGGTTTGATCCACTGAGTCAGTTTCGGAATCGGTGGTTATAATTTGCGGTTAGCGATAACGAGTAAATGAGTTTGTACTCACCGATTCCTTTCGTGGATCCAGTTCAAAACGTCGTCCCTCGTAGACTCGGAGTGTCGCCAATCGGTTCTATATTCCCAGCGTTGATTAGTCAGCACATCCCACACTTAGCACCAATTGTGATGTCGGGATGGACACTTTTATTACAATTTTGGAGGAAAGGAATGACTGACTCGCCTCAGAACTCGGTTGTAAGACGGAATACCTCGGTTAACACGGATTGAGCTACTTGAGACGGATTTATTCAAATAACTGACGGACAGAGATTCGGCGTTGTACAGTATTCGGAGACTTAATGATTATATTAGCTTAGAACGAAGGTAACTTATAGTGATGGAGTGTGGGCAAATTAAGATGGTGGGAGGAAGGGCCTACGTAACGTTAGGATCGTTGGCCATCGGTTTCATGAGATCTTGAAAAACCATATTGGCGAATGAAAAGTTACGGCATTCCTAATACGACTGGCCGGACGTTGTAAATAATGTGAAAGCGCCGCTCATGAAGATCCAGGCGCATCAAGGAGGGCCTTCGTCATAGGTTTCCCAAGAATTTGGAAAGCCATGCTTGGAAATGATATTTCAAATGTAGGTAGACGGGTGCTATAAATTTGGTGAAAGGCGACTTTCACATATGTATCAGCAGTATGGATCGTAGGAAGAAAATAGGGAGAAGAACGAACAAGGAAAAAATAGAGGACCTATATATATATATATATATATATATATATATATATATATATATATATATATATATATATATATATATATATAATGAGACGGAAAGGACCGTCTCATGGACAAACCGATAAACAACGGCCCCAATATTCAAAAGAGTTAACCGATTTCGGGAAAGAGAAGGGGTAAGAGAAAAGCAGACCGATATACAAACAAGGTCGATTAGGTAGGACCTACAGAAAAACGAGGTATAGCACGCTAATTGAATTAAAGGCTGACAATAACAAAGGAGAAAGTAAAGGCCACACATCACAGAAGCAAAATTGATTTAGAAGAAACCGTTACGCTAATTGAATTGAGGGAATACGGCAGAGAAGGGGAAAGAAAAAGCGGTAAACTCAAAGTATAAAAGGACGGGCATTTTTTAGGAAAGGCACTTCTATCATCCCTCGTGGATCGACTAGTACTGCTTGGCAAAGTACATCCCTTGTGGTCAGGAAACGCTGAGAACACGAAACGTTGAAGGAACAAAAAAGAAGAAGAAGTGAAATGAATTTTTAGTAAGAGAATATTGAAAAATCAAAGAAAAATAAAAAGAGCAATAAGGAAAGTTAATAACTTCAGCGTAGAGAACAATTATCGCTTAATAAGTGGGGAAATTATAGTAGGAGAAAATAGAGTCCGAGAAGGTATTATAATGAGCGAGCGTTACGGATATATATAACAGAAACATATTAAATTTGGAAAATACGAGAAATATTATACTAGGAGATAAAAAAGCGCACATTCAAATATTGTACGCGACAGTCATACAAAATACACACACACACACACACACGCACACAGGCACACACCGTTATTATCGATAAATGCGTATCAGGATCACAGAAAGGGCAAGGAGGTATCCCGTAATAACGAGCGTACCGAAACCATGCAAAAAAGAGGCCAGTCGAGTGCTCGAGGTAAATCGCGCGGATAGACTATCGTATACTAGTAGTTGGCGACCTCACACGCCAAGATCGAAGACCGGGCAGATCAATTATCGACGCGCGATAATTGATCGGGAGAGAGCGTCGATCACTTCGACGCGGAGGGCAGGCCTAGGGTAGGGGAATCGATATCGACGCGTGACGAGAGAGCGGGCGCTCCTATGGTACGTAGATCGCGAGTCGTAGCACCACCAGTGAGAGCGCGCCGCGACTCGACGCGCTCTAAGAGAAAGCTACAAGGGAAAACGCCGCGTAGACCTAGACCAAGCATTGCTACCCACAGCGCCGCCAGCGAGAGCGCGTCGCAACTCGAGCCGTCTGAAGCAAAATGACTAGGGAAGAGGGGGTGAACGATGTCGATCGATGATAAATGATCCCGCCCGATCTAATTGTACCACGCGAGTAATGACTATTTGACCGACCGAGAAAGATATTGCGAAACGTACAAAAACAACACGAACAACACATTATACTTGTACACAACGTTATTTTTTGAGATTATATCGAGCCATAAAAAATGAATAAATCGTTTATTTAAAAATACCACAAAACACCTGAGTTTCTACTAATTTCTTCACTGTTCGAGTGCCGACCCTATAAACTTATTTCCGACGAATTAAGACCCGTTACAATATATATATATATATATATATATATTGTTACGTCCCAGCTTTGTGCTTTTATCATCGGCACGGGATGCAACCTCGCTGTTATACGAGTACTATAATTTGCTCCCTTTTTGGGCCCGTAGGCACGGACCGGGGATCGGAGCACTCTGTGCTGGCGAACTTTTATAATTTCCTTCCGTTTTAAACAAACTTCACCTACCTTGTCGCTGTCTATTATCGAATAGATTGCTGCTCTTCTGATGGTTCTTCGTTCTAGCGTCGACGGGCCGCCTTCTTTCGTCGGGTCGTGGTCGCCCCGATCGTGACGGAGGTGTGCTGTCGCGCTATTTGGGGAAGGTCGTCGGAAATGATGTTCACTCCGCGGGTTTTAAGACTTTAAAACAATTTAACTTATATTTTACAATTAAATGGAACGTTACAATAAAATTTGGACAATAGGTCGAAAGAGCCGGGTTTCCCTTTGAGGGGACTCCGGTGAGAGAGACTGGAAGAGCTCTCTAGAGCCGCGCACGAAAGACTCTTCGTCATTTTTGTATTCGCAAGAACTTCCAACCCAAGTCTCCTAGAAGACTTGAGTTGGAGGAAGCTCCAACGTTGTCGTGAGCCCGCGAATCTAAGACTGACTGCTGAGCGACTCTTGGTCCCTTTTGATTGTTCATTTGCGGGTGGGGCAAATCGCTGATGTCGTGGAATTATCTTTGTTACTTCGTTCCCACAGGCGCGATCTTGCTGACGCTACTTTACTCGGAAGACCTCCGCTGCCCGGGACTTCGGTAACGCATACCTCCGATAGCCCGGGTTTCTGGTAGCCCGCGAGTCTCGCGATGGCGATACATAGCGTTCTCTTGACTATTTTAAAAATTTAATGTTCTTTATATTTACACTAAACTGGGTTGAGCCAGGACGTAACACCTCCCCGCTTTAGACGGATGCAGTGCCGTGGCTCTGCATGCGCGAGGCGTACAGCCGGGACGAGAGTTCTGGATCAACTCCAGCCAGGTTCCCCGTTGGTTTCGTTAGTGGAAGTTCGGGGTAAATAATCGGAGGGGCAGGCGCCGGTGACGTTGGCTCGATGCAGATATCTTCCAGTTGTTGAGTTGGTTGTTCGTCCTTTTCGCTTTTCCCCTTTCTTTTATGTGCTAGGGCGAGGAGGAGGCCAGTCAATGAAAGCATGCCTCCATAGAGGACGTCATACATATCGAAGTTGCGTGAGTCAACAGGTGTTGGCTCTGGTTCGGCCCAGGGGATGTCACCTTCCTTCACGTCTTTCAAAGACAAGGTTGTGACATTCGAATGTTGATCCTCCTCAGTCGTATCCGACAAGGGCTTTAAACTGATGTGCCTCGGCAATCAGTGCGAGGGCGACGATTAAACCGAACTTGATGCTGAACGTTCGGTGTATATACAACGTTCAACACACGGCCGATCCCGCGAATTCCTATCCAGGTCTGGTGATTTTTCCTGCCTGGTGGCCCGCGTGGACTCTGACCTTTTCCTGGATCTCGATTGTGGAGCTCAAAGCCACTAAGGTCACCGTCGGAACGGTGAGCTCCAGATCCTCTCCAGTTGGGTTAAACACTATTTGCACATTTTTATTTTTAATTTCTGTCCGAATTTTATCTCCGTGTTTTATTTTAAATGATTCGTGTCAGAGGTTCGAGGGACACGGTCGTCTGTCGATTCAGAGGCACATTGCTTAATCGCAGCGACTCGTTGTCAGATCCTTCGATACTTGCACGTTCATTTCATTTCACTTGATAAACTTCGCTTTTCATTGGGACATTGATTAATTTTTATTTCTGTCCGAAATTTATGAATGTGAACATTTTTTCCGTAATTTTTGCACTTGATTTGTCACTGCAGTTTATAATGCGAAGTTCTTTTATTCGCTCACTTTTATTGTCTATGTTTCGACACTTTTTCGCGAACGATTTTTATGTGACGTCCTTGTGACCTCCGATCGATGAGTCTTGGCATTCTTCATTGATGGCTCTTCTTTCATCTTCGGGGGGAACGCGTTCTTAATTACTAACGTTTACATGATTGACCATAACGTTCCGAGATGATTCTATCAACTCATTTAGGTCTTCCTTTTTTTTCGCGACAATGACACGTAAGTAGTTTTATATGTTCGATTCTAAGCAGCGTTCTTATTTTTGAAATTATTTCGTTTACATCGATTAGGTTTGATTTTACCGCGTCTATGCTTTGGTCGTGCGCACGACATTCGACACATGGCCGATCCTGCGAATCTCTATCCAGGTCTAGTAATTTTTCCTTGCCTGCTGGCCCGCGTGGATTCTGACCCTTTTTTTTCTGGGTTTGGATTGTGGAGCTCAAAAGACTCTAAAGTCACCGTCGGAACGGCGAGTTCCACATCCTCTCCAGTTGTGTTGACTGCTATCATATACGCTACGCCTTTTTTGTTACTCATGCAGTTTCGCCTATGAATATTCCCTTGCTAATTTTTAAACGCAGGATATATCCCCTCTTAAGATCGACATTTTTTTGTTTACGCTAACGTAATAGACGCTACTTGATCTACCTGGTATGATTATCGCATTTTTATTCATTTTCATATAAGGAACAATTTTTGAATAACCAAATTTTTATTCGGTTTTATCGTTTGGTTTTATTTTATTTTCATAAAACACTTTTCTTTTCAATAACCAAAATTTCGATTTGGTTTTGGTTGATTTTGTTTTATATTCGTAAAACTATTTTTCTTTTCCAATAACCAAAATTTCGATTTGGTTTTGGATGGTTTGATTTTATTTTAATATACGAAACAATTTTTCGAAAACCAAATTTTTATTTGGTTTTATTGTTTAATTTGATTTTCATAAAACATTTTTTTTTCCAATAACCAACATTTTGATTCGGTTTCGGTTGATTTAATTTTATTTTAATATAAGAACCAATTTTTCAATAATCAAACTTTTATTAGGTTTTATTGTTTGAATTGATTTTATTTTCATAAAACATTATTTTTTCGTCCAATAACCAAAAATGTTATTTGGTTTTGGTTGAATTTATTTTATTTTCGTGAAACTATTTTTCTTTTCCAATAACCGAAATTTCGATTTGGCATTGGTTGATTTGATTTGATTTTATTTTAATATAAGAAACAATTTTTTCAATAACCAAAATTTCGATTTCTTTTTGGTTGATTTGATTTGATTTTAATATATGAAACAATTTTTCAAAAACCAAATTTTTATTTGGTTTTATTGTTTGATTTGATTTGATTTTAATATATGAAACAATTGGATCTGAAGGCGGCTTTTGACTCGGTGGACAGGAAGGTACTGTGGGAGGCGTTGAGGAAAAGAGGGATAAGGAAGGGTTTGAGAGACAGGATAGAGGAAATGTATGGGGAAACGAAGAGCAGGGTAAGGATAGGGGGGGAAGTGGGGGAGAGCTTCTGGACGGAGAGGGGAGTGAGACAAGGGTGCCCGTTAAGCCCGTTGCTTTTTAACATCCTGACGGCGGACCTGGAAGAGGAATTAGGTAAGGGGGAGCGGGGGGGCGTGAAAGTGGGGAGGGAAAAAATATACTCCTTGGCGTACGCGGACGACATAGTGGTGTTGGCAGAAAGGGAGGAGGAGATGGAGAACTTGATTAAGAGGATGGAAAGATATTTTGAGGGGAAAAAGTTGGAGGTGAATGTGGGGAAGACGAAGATAATGAGGTTTAGGAAAGGAGGAGGGCGCTTTAAGAAGAAGGAATGGAAATGGAAGGGGGAAGGGATGGAAGAGGTGAGGGAATTCAAATACCTGGGGTTTGTCTTCCAAAGGAACGGGGGACAGGAAGCGCAAGTGAGGGATAGGGTGAGGAAAGCGGGGGGGGGGGGGTGATGAAGCAGGCTTGGGGCATCGGGAAAAGGCTGTTTGGGAATGACGTGCTAAGAAGGTGGTGGCTGTTCGATACGCTAGTGTGGACGGCGATGGGGTACGGGGCGGCGGTGTGGGGCTGGGAGGAGAGGGAGAAAATGGAGGGAATGCAGAAGAGGTATCTGAGATGGACATTGGGACTGGACTGGAGGACGCCGGGGTACATGGTGAGAGAAGAGACGAAGAGGGTAAAGATAAGGACAAGGGCAGGTAGGAGGGCATGGAATTTTGAGGAAAAGCTGAGGAGGGGGGAGGGGAGCGAACTGGCGAGGAGGTGTTGGGAAGAGATAGGGGAGAGAGAGCGAAGAGGGGCAAGAGAGAGGGGAAAATGGGAAAGGGGAAGGACAGATTTCAGGAGAGGGGGGGAGCAGAGGGAGGGATACGTGCAGGACGAGGGAGAAGGGGGATACGAAAGGAAGAAAAAGGAGGATAGAAGGGAACAGGAAAGGGAGAGGGGAGAGAAAATAGCGGAATCTAGGTATAACAGATGGTATAGGGAGGTGAGAGTGGAGGGGTTACCAGGATACCTAAAGGCGGGGTGGGGAGAGAGAAGGTACGGAAGAGTAGCCAGGTTTAGGATGGGAAATGAGATAAGGGAAGGGAGGTACTGGGAGACGGAAGAGGAGCGGGCGTGTAGGTGTTGTGGGGAAGAGATGGAATCGTGGGAGCACGTTCTGGATAGGTGTGGAGGAGGAGAGGAGGTAGAAAGAGGAATAGGGGAAAGGATAAAGGAAATACTGGACGAAAAGGGAACGGGAGAGGACTGGATGAGGGCCCTGGAGGAAAAAAGGAAAAGAAGAGAAGAGGAGAGGAGGGCGGGGGAGGAGGATATGGATAGGGAATGGAATGAAAGAGGAATGGAATAAAAGGAGGAAACGGAAGTCGGGGAGAGGAGGAGGGGGAGAGAGATGGCAAGGTGGGAGGAGGCGTTGTAGCGTGGCGAGGGAGTGAGGGGAGAGGCGAGCGTGGCGAGGGGCGAGCGAGGGGGAGGCGGCGGTGGTTTAAGGATTTAAGGTTTAAGGATAAAGAGAAGGCGTAGCATGTAAGAGCCCGGCGGTGTGTCTTGTTAGTTTAAGTTACGTTAAGTGTAGTATAAGAGTTGTAAATCCTGTAAAAATGGCACTGTAAAGGGACGAGAAATGGAAGGTCTTTGTAACCCTACGGGGAACAAATAAAACAACATACTATATGAAACAATTTTTCAATAACCAATTTTTTATTTGGTTTTATTGTTTCGTTTGATTTTATTTTCATAATACATTTTTTTTCAATAACCAACATTTTGATTCGGTTTTGGTTGATTTTATTTTATTTTAATATAAAAAAACAATTTTTTCAATAACTAAAATTTCGATTTGTTTTTGGTTGATTTGATTTTGATTTAATATATGAACGATTTTTCAATAACCAAAGGGGGTAGCCGGTTAAGGGGGGTCTGACGGCCCCCACCGAGTTTGATCGAATCGACCCAAAAACCTGAAAGAGGGCTGAAAAACAAAATTTTAGAGATATTTTTTAACCCCCTAAACCCTTATGAAAACACCATAATCGCAAAAAATGCGTTTTTTTGATGTTTAATTTTTTTTTGAGCTTTCAAATGCATTTTAAAGCGGTTTTAACACAACCAAAATTTTGTTTCAGATGTGTAGACATGCCCTGAATTTTTCCAGATTTTTTCGTAAAGTTAAATCATGTGCAACATAATTTTAATGGCAAAAAAACCGTAAAAAATCGTCATTTTTTGTATTTAATGCTATGGTTTTTATTGACGTATTAATGGTAAAAAATCGTGCACCATAGCATAGAAAGCTACTATCTTCCTCTACAAAATGACGCTAATTGGGCTCAATTCGGTCGTCTCTAGCGTCCGAAAATCAAACTTGAATAAATTCCGTTTTTATAATTTGAGCATTTTCAGTTACGAAAATGACACAAAATCATATTTTTCAATTATTTTTTTTAATAAAAGTACATTTTGGGGTTTCTGAGGTCGCCGATTACAAATTTGATATCAAAAATTAGTTTTGTCACATGACAGCTGTCAAAACGAAGAAAAAATATTTTAATTTTTGAAATTTTTTTAAAAAGCTATGGGAACGATATTAATAAGGATTTTTTAGGTCGCTGATTATAAATTCATTCTTATACACGAATTTTTAATCGTAACAGCTGTCAATAGTTATATTAACAAACAAAAAATTACGTATTATTCAGAAAAAAAATTTGGAATTCCCCGACTAAACTGTCACCTGGCGGAGAAAATCCCAACTTGTACCTTATTAAGCCACGTACCCGAGTGCCTAAGGCCACCGTACCCACGTGGGCCTTAGGCTCGTATGCCCCTCCGCACGGTACTGCGCATGCCCACTACGCACTGACGCATCGAGAACCCCGCTCCACGCGGTCTCTCTTTCTCTCTGTGTTCAGCCGCCGTCCAGTACACACGTTATGCGACGCGCTCTGCTCCGTTAAACAAATCTATTTGTTTTGTTAACAGCGTTTTTTTAATTTATCGTTTAACCTGCCTATCTCAACACGAAGTGATTGAAGCAGTATTCTAAGGTGAGTTTGAATATCAATTTAAATATCAATCAACATAAAAATTGATTTATAATCATAACCTCAATCTACAATCGTTTGCCTCATAGTCGACTTGAAATCGTACAGAAGGTGGCCGTCAACTTCAAGTTGTTGTTTAGTTCACTCACATGAAAAGAATTAAAAAAAAGCAAAAAAAAAACAAAACTAAGACGAAACGATATTTCAATAAAAAAATGATTTGGAATACAATAATTTATTTCTGTTTTGTTTACCGATGTTTTCAACATTTTTTTTGTTTTGATTTACAATTTTTAATGTACTTTCGATTTTCGTTACTTTTGTTCTATTTGTTTTTTTAATTATGGTTTTTTTTTATTCCGGGTTTCAGTTACTTTTTTCATTTTTTTCAAAAAAAAAAAAATAATTTGTTAATCATAATAAAAAAAATAACAATGTTCTTTTTTTTTCTTTAGGAAAAACTGTGCGATGCCACCGAAAAAACGAAAATGTACGGCTGGTGAAAGGTG
Organism: Ophion ellenae; assembly: GCA_963210295.1. Classification (NCBI taxonomy): domain Eukaryota; kingdom Metazoa; phylum Arthropoda; class Insecta; order Hymenoptera; family Ichneumonidae; genus Ophion; species Ophion ellenae. The sequence continues at coordinate 10,578,890 of OY723395.1, read as the reverse complement.
CATAAGATGCAACAGATTGTTGCGTTATGATACCGGAAAACAGAAGTCCATTTCTTCAGATGATGACGTACACTTATATACTAAACTACTAGGTAAACGAGTAGAGAAAGGTGACGTTTTATGTCATCTGTGTCGTTCCGCAATCGCTAAATCCCGAACGGTTTCACCATCGACGAGCAGTGATTCTGATCCTGAAGAAAATCTTCAGTTGGATTTTAATCCCGAAGAAAATCCTCTGCCAAACGTCAATCCCGAGGAAAATCCTCTGCCAGATGTTGATCGCGAACAAAATTCTGTCGATCCTGTAGAGAGACATTCATCAACACTCTCCAATTTGACAGTATCAGATGACACAGAACAATCTTCGGAACAGTCTTCGCAACAATTGTCACGGTCGGAGTCTGGATCTTCCACAGGACAGTCATCACAATCTTCTAAGGACCCTCCTTACGTTCTTCGTCCAAGAGAACCGGACTATGAAATGATCGAGATGCCTTTCAACAGAGTTACCGCGACTCACAAATGTTGTTGCGTATGTCTTACTCCAATTACGACATCTCCGGTTGTTCCGTTTAAAGCGAGGTTACAGGTATTTATAAGTTCACGAATTTTCATTCCAAAAGGCAATCGCTGTTGTCCTGTACATCTTATCAGTGAACGTATGTACGTTGACGAAATTTCAAACTTGAAAATATTTTCGAATACTTGTACTATCAGTTCTCAAGAGTTGGCATTATTTTTGGATGCACTGTCCAAAAAATGCGACAACAGTATTTTAGACAGAGTAGATGATTACAATTTATCGGCAGAGCGCATAAAATCGCTAACTGGATACACAGTTGCAGAAATCAAGACTCTAAAAAACATGTTGGTCACTTTGCGAAATTCTCAAAATCGCAGTATTAATCAAGCTCTTTTAATATTCCTTTTTAAATTAAGAACTGGAAATTCCAACACAATCACTGCGTCAATTTTCGATATCAAATCTGAACAACTAGTATCTGCTTATTGCAAATCGGTTTTGGATTCATTCGCGAAAGACGTCTTTCCACTTCGTTTCGGAGCTCGGGCATGTTCTCGCGAAGATTTAATTGCTAATCACACGTCGCCTTACGTAAAAAAATTGCACGGATTTGAAGATCGCCTGCTCTTGATTGCTGATGGTTCATACCTTCGACACCAAAAAAGTAGTAATAATTGTTACCAAAAAAAATCTTTCTCTGGTCAGAAAAAGTGTCCACTCTGTAAACCCTTCACAGTTTGTGCCACAGATGGATATGTAATAGATGTTTACGGACCGTACGAAGCAATTGTGAATGATGCGAAAATCTTACAACATGTACTAAGTGATCCGAACGGCTTGAGATCAATCCTCAAAAAAGGGGATGTTTTTATACTTGACAGGGGGTTCAGAGACGTCAAAGATTGGTTAGAATCTCAAGGGTTCGTTGTGTTGATGCCAGCGTTGAAAGGCAAAAGAAAGCAACTTCCAACAAATGAAGCAAACGAAAGTCGATTTGTTACGAAATTGAGGTGGGTGGTAGAGGCTGTCCACGGTATAATCGGTAGTAAATTCAAACTCTTGCATAATCAGTTTAACAACAACATGTTGGATTCAGCGATGCTTTATTGCAAAGTAGCGAATTTTTTGGTTAATGAGTTTGGAAAAAGACTGAATTGCGATACCGATTTACAAGATCAAATTGCCGAGCAAATGTTGAAAAGAAAAGACGTTGACAATTCTTTAGCGAAAGTTGTGGAAGAACAAAACTGGAATAGGAAGAAAAGGATCTTCAAACCGTTAACATCAAATGACGTATTAGACTTTCCGGAAATGACAGAGCAAGATTTGAAGATCCTTTTCACTGGCTCGTACCAGTTATCGCAAACTGTTTCATACTTAGCTGAAATGTATACCGAAGAAGGACTTTTGAATATGCAATACTTGTTGGAGGACGATACCATTTTGAAATGTGAAGTTAAATCAAGACATATAAACCAGAAAGTATACAGATGTTACGTTCAGTACGACCCTAACAGTATTGGATATAACGGTATAAAAAACTACGTATGTGATTGTGCAAATGGGCTAAGAACTGTTGGTTGCTGTGCCCACGTTGCAACAATCATTTACTTTTTAAGTCATGCACGGTATTTGTCCAAAATCATCCGCCCAGCTCAAATTCTAACGAATCTATTTCACGTTGATAATGTCGAACCTGTTATTGAAGAACACAGTGACGAAGATTAACAACATAACAATCATGTTGCAATGTATGTATTACTTGTGTCTGTTTAATGTATATATTAGATGAATGTATGTAATATTATTATAAATAAATAGATTTTTTAAAATACAATGACTTTTAATTATTGAAAAAACCGAAATAGCAAATACCATTTTCATTTGATGACATGTGTAATTTTTTTTTTTTGTTAGCTGTTTGACATCAAATTTGTAATCGGCGACCTCAGAAACCCCAAAATGTACTTTTATTAAGTAAAATAATTGAAAAATATGATTTTGTGTCATTTTCGTAACTGAAAATGCTCAAATTATAAAAACGGAATTTATTCAAGTTTGATTTTCGGACGCTAGAGACGACCGAATTGAGCCCAATTAGCGTCATTTTGTAGAGGAAGATAGTAGCTTTCTATGCTATGGTGCACGATTTTTTACCATTAATACGTCAATAAAAACCATAGCATTAAATACAAAAAATGACGATTTTTTACGGTTTTTATGCCATTAAAATTATGTTGCACATGATTTAACTTTACGAAAAAATCTGGAAAAATTCAGGGCATGTCTACACATCTGAAACAAAATTTTGGTTGTGTTAAAACCGCTTTAAAATGCATTTGAAAGCTCGAAAAAAAATTAAACATAAAAAAAACGCATTTTTTGCGATTATGGTGTTTTCATAAGGGTTTAGGGGGTTAAAAAATATCTCTAAAATTTTGTTTTTCAGCCCTCTTTCAGGTTTTTGGGTCGATTCGATCAAACTCGGTGGGGGCCGTCAGACCCCCCTTAACCGGCTACCCCCTTTTTATTTGGTTTTATTGTTTCATATGATTTTATTTTCCTAAAACATTTTTTTCCAATAACCAACATTTTGATTCGATTTTGGTTGATTTTATTTTATTTTAATATAAGTAACAATTTTTCAATAACCAAAATTTTGATTTGTTTTTGGTTGATTTTATTTTATTTTAATATATGAAACAATTTTTCAAAAACCAAATTTTTATTTGTTTTTATTGTTGTATTTGATTTTATTTTCATAAAACTATTTTCTTTTTCATTAACCCAAATTTCGATTTGTTTTTGGTTGATTTGATTTTATTTTAATATATGAAACAATTTTTCAAAAACCAAATTTTTATTTGGTTTTATTGTTTCATTTGATTTTATTTTCATAAAACAGTTTTTTTTCCAATAACCAACATTTTGATTCTGTTTTGGTTGATTTTATTTTATTTTAATGTGAGAAACCATTCTTCAATAACCAAAATTTCGATTTGTTTTTGGTTGATTTGATTTGATTTTAATATATGAAACAATTTTTGAATAACCAATTTTTTATTTGGTTTTATTGTTTTATTTGATTTTATTTTCATAATATATTTTTTTTTCAATAACCAACATTTTGATTCGGTTTTGGTTGATTTTATTTTATTTCAATATAAAAAAACAATTTTTTCAATAACCAAAATTTCGATTTGTTTTTGGTTGATTTGATTTGATTTTAATATATGAACGATTTTTCAATAACCAAATTTTTATTTGGTGTTATTGTTTCATATGATTTTATTTTCCTGAAACATTTTTTTCCAATAACCAATATTTTGATTCGATTTTGGTTGATTTTATTTTATTTTAATATAAGTAACAATTTTTCAATAACCAAAATTTTGATTTGTTTTTGGTTGATTTTATTTTATTTTAATATATGAAACAATTTTTCAAAAACCAAATTTTTATTTGGTTTTATTGTTGTATTTGATTTTATTTTCATAAAACTATTTTTTTTTTCATTAACCAAAATTTCGATTTGGTTTTGGCTAATTTGATTTGATTTTAAAAAGGAACAATTTTTCAATAACCAATTTTTTATTAGATTTTATTGTTTGAATTGATTTTATTTTCATAAAACATTATTTTTTCTTCCAATAACCAAAATTTTATTTGGTTTTGGTTGAATTTATTTTATTTTCGTGAAACTGCTTTTTCTTGTTCAATAACAAAAATTCCGATTTGGTTTTGTTTGATTTGATTTTGTTTTCATAAAACATTTTTTTTTCCAATAACCAACATTTTTATTTGGTTCTGGTTGTTCGATTTCAAAACAACTATGAGAACAATCTTATGATTCGTTCCATTGCCTTTTCTGTTTTGATTTAATTTTATTTTGTTTCAAAACGACAATGAGAACAATCTTCTGATTCGTTCCATTGCCTTTTTTTGTTTTGATTTAATTTTATTTTGTTTCAAAACGACAACGAGAACAATCTTCTGATTTGTTCCATTGCCCTATTTTTTGTTTTGATTTATTTTATTTTATTTCAAAACGACAATGAGGACAATCTTCTGATTTGCTCCATTGCTTATTTTGTTTTGGTTTTATTATTTTGTTTCAAAACAGCAATGAGAACAATCTTTTGATTTGCCCTATTGTTTATTTCTGTTTTGATTTTATTTTGTTTTGTTTTCAAAACAGCAACGAGGACAATCTTTTGATTTGTCCTATTGTTTATTTCCGTTTTGTTTTATTTTGTTTTGTTTTCAAAACAGCAATGAGGACAATCTTCTGATTTGCCCTATTGTTTATTTCTGTTTTGATTTTATTTTGTTTTGTTTTCAAAACAGCAATGAGGACAATCTTTTGATTTGTCCTATTGTTTATTTCCGTTTTGTTTTATTTTCTTTTGTTTTCAAAACAGCAATGAGGACAATCTTCTGATTCGTCCTATTGTTTTATATCTTTATTTGATTCTATTTTGTTGTTTTCAAAACAGCAATGAGGACAATCTTCTGATTTGTCCTATTGTTTATTTCTGCTTTGATTTTATTTCGTTTTGTTTTCAAAACAGCAATGAGGACAATCTTCTGATTTGTCCTATTGTTTATTTCTGTTTTGATTTTATTTTGTTTTGTTTTCAAAACAGCAATGAGGACAATCTTCTGATTTGTCCTATTGTTTATTTCTGTTTTGATTTTATTTTGTTTGTTTCAAAACAGCAATGCGGACAATCTTCTGATTTGTCCTATTGTTTTATTTCTGTTTTGTTTTATTTTGTTTTGTTTTCAAAACAGCAATGTGGACAACCTTCTGATTTGTCCTATCGTTGATTTCTGTTTTGATTTTATTTTGTTTTGACCACGTGTTTTATTAGCATTTACCTTTAAACACGCGTTTTACAAAATTTATTTTTGAATACGCGTTTTATAAAATTTTATTTTTAAATACGCGTTTAATGAAATTTATTTTTGAATACACGTTTAATAAAATTTTATTTTTTAAATACGCGTTTTATAAAATTTATTTTTGAATACGCGTTTTATAAAATTTTATTTTTAAATGCGCGTTTAATAAAATTTGATTTTTAAATACGCGTTTGATGAAATTTATTTTTGAATACGCGTTTAATAACATTTTACTTTTGAATACGCGTTTTGTCAGAGTTGCGGATGCGGAGCGATCTCGAAGAAAACACCAACACGCGTTTGTGTGAGAAGAATAAACTTTATTTAGAGTGATCGTAATGTCGAAGGGAAAAGAAAAATGTTCGTTGTAATGCAAAGAGAAGAAAAAATGGCGCGATTGCATTAGCCGGTGTTCGCGTCTCGGAAGCAAGTGTGCCAACGTATGAGCGAATGACGCGTCGAGAAGCGGGGCCCAGCAGCGCCGCCAACGGGAGTTCTACTAGACTCCCCGAGAAAAGGCGGAGGGTTCAAATTCCCCGACACTCCCCCTCAATCCGCGTTCGAGGGTCCTTTATCCGATATCAGTCCCAAACCGGACACGCACTTCCAGTGTTTCTCACCACCCAAGGGCTTGGTGAGCACGTCGGCGATCATCTCCTCCGTCGGGAGATATTGAAGTCTCAGGACCCCTTGGACTTGGCGGACAAAATGATATCGAATGTCGATATGTTTCGACCTCGAATGATGAATCGGATTTGAAGCCAGGTATCCAGCACAACGGTTATCGTTGTTCACGACGATGTCCGTAAGGTGCCACCCTAGTTCACCCATAAGAGATCTCAGGTCTTTCGATTCCTTTGCGGCCTCGGTCACGGCCATATACTCTGCTTCTGTAGAAGACAGAGCGACCGTCTTCTGTTTTCGTGATTCCCACGACACAGCTCCTCCGCAAAGCGTGAAGACGAAGCCCGTGTAAGAGCGCCTGTCGATGGCGCAGTTACCCAGTCGGCATCGGCGAAGCCGCGTAGCGATTCTTCGCCGTTCTCGTATGCCAACTCCATGTCCAGGTTCTTCTGAAGATATCGCAACACCCTTTTGGCGGCGACCCAGTGCTCCTTCCCGTAACAGGCGTTGAACTGGCTGAGTGCGCTCACAGCGTGCGCGATGTCTGGTCGAGTTCCCATGGCGGCATACATCAATGCGCCTATCAATTCGCGATATGGAAAATCGCTGGCGTCGCCTTCTGTTTCGGGGCTTTTTGTGAGTTTGCAGCCCAAAGCGATTGGGGTATTGACAGGCTTGCACTCGCTCAGCCCGAAACGATCGAGTATCTCCCGAATATATCCCTTCTGGGACAAAAAGGCTTTTCCGTGTTCACGACGAATCTCGATGCCGAGGCAATTTCTCGCTATACCGAGATCCTTGACCTTGAAGTTCCTCATTAGCGTCTCCTTGATCTGACGCTCCTGGCCTTCATCGTTGGAGACAATCAGGATGTCGTCCTCGTATACGAGCACGAAGGTGAGTCCTCCGTTCCCTACGTACACGCACGGATCGGACACGGTAGGAGCCAATCCAACGCTCTGTAGTACTCTGTCAAGCTCCAGGTGCCACTGTCGACCGGATTGACGCAGCCCGTACAGGGCCTTGCTCAATTTGCAGACCTTATCGCGTCCTTGCACTTGTTTTAACATGACGCGTGCTCGCTTGAGAAGTTCTCCGTTCTCTTGACGTATGAGCCTGCCCAGCATCTCCTCCAGCATGCTTGGCATCTCCATGAACACGTCGGCATCTATTTTCCCGTTCAGATAGGCCGTTTCAATGTCAAGCTGGGTGATGCGCAAATTGAACTTTACCGACAGAGCGACCAGCAACCGTAGCGAACTGAGTCTTGCCACGGGTGCGTGGGTGTTGAAGAATTCGATACCTGGGCGTTGAGAATACCCTTTGGCGACTACCCTTGCCTTCCTCCGGTCCAACGTTCCATCAGCGTTGTGCTTGTTCCTGAGAACAGTCCGGCACTTGATGACCTTCGCTCCTGGGGTTTTTGTGACGATTTCAAATGTATCGTTTTGAATCAGACTCCTGATCTCAGAGTACACAGCGTTGAGCCATTCGTCCCTGTCTGGTCCCTGGACGGCCTCGCTGAATGGAACTTCGCAGGCATGAAAAACCATGTTCGCATCGTCGTGTTCAGAATGCTCATCCTGGCTTGATTCGTCACGTTGGTCGGTTTGCTCGGATTCGGTGATCGCCGGAACCGTGTTATATCGTTTCGCCGGGCGTCCCGGCTTCCCGGTCGATATTTTTCGTGGCCTGCCTCGTCCACGGCGCATCGGATTCTGGGATCCACTCGGCTCGATTTGTTCGCCGTCCCCATCCGCGCAGCGAGTCCGATCCGTCCGCGACTTGTCCGATTCACTCGTCGTTTGCTTTTACTGGTTGTCGCCGAATTTGCGAAATGACACCTGCTCTGTCGTGCCGCCTGTCGTCGGTAGTGGATCGTCCAAGATTTCCGGTTGCCGACTCGGTGTAACGCTCGTCGTTTTGATATCATCGAGGAATCTGATATCGCGCGTAACGTGAATTCTGCGATCAGCAGCCACCCACACTCGATAGCCCTTGCTTTGCTCGGAGAACCCAACGAGTGTTCCTTCGATGCCTCGCGGAGCAAACTTCTCCTTACTCGGAGATTTATCCAGAATGAAGACCTTAACCCCGAACCTTCGAAGATAATTGAGGTCCGGTCGCTTTCCCATCCACATCTCGAAGGGGGTTTTCGCGCCAAGGGCCTTTGTCGCGCAACGATTCCTAATATGATTCGCCGCTGCAACGGCCTCGGCCCAAAATGTCTTGGGAAGACCCGAATCGATCGTTAAGCAACGAGCGGACTCTATCAAGGTCCTATTTTTCCGCTCAGCCACTCCATTTTGCTCGGGAGTGTACGGAGTCGTTAGTCGTCGTTGAATACCCGCTTCTGCCAGTATTCGATCCATGGTCGAATTGCAAAACTCCGTGCCGTTGTCGGATTGAAGGGCCTTTATTTTTCTCCCTGTGTGAGTCTCCGCGTAACTCTTAAATTCCAGGAATTTTGAAGTGACATCCGATTTCCTCTTAAGGAAGTAGACGGCGGTCCAACGGCTGTAGTCGTCTGTAAAGGTGAGAAAATAATAAGCGCCTCCTTTCGATTCGGTACGCATCGGTCCGCAAACGTCAGAGTGAACGATTTCGAGCGGGGCAGACGATCTTCCCATTCGATCCCGAAATGGAAGTTTCGACATTTTCCCGGCCGCGCAGGTTTCGCAGACGTGCGATGTCTCTTCGACGTTAAACGTCAGACCGGAGGCCATTTTGTTTCGCACCATGAACGCCATGATCCCCCAGTTAAGGTGGCCGAGTCGCCGGTGCCACTCCATGAGGTCGTTCGACGAGGTCGTCGTAACGTAGCACGTTTGGCGTTCCTCTCGAAGGAAATACAAGTCGCCTTCCCGATCGGCGATCACTCTGGTGGACCCGTCTTCGTCCTTTACGTACGCGTTATTCCCCGAGAACAAAACGCTATACTTTTTGTCGACTATTTTAACGACTGACAAGAGATTTATGCCGAGGTCTGGCACGTACAGAGCGTTTGTGATCGTGATGTCATTAATGTCCCTTCCATTTGAAGTTTTGATACTCACGTCTCCCTTTGCCGTGGCTTGGGCGGTAGACGTATTCGCCAATTTTACGCTGTTATTTGCCTCGTGAGAATTTACGTACAGTTTGAGATCGTTGCAAAGATGCGACGTCCAACCACTGTCGAGACACCACCTCGTATTTATTCTTTGATCGGACGTTTCCGTAGCGTTGACACTCGTCGCCTCTTGTACATTAAACACGTCGTTAGTAACGTTGGCGCTCTGGACTTCCTTCTTCTTCTTGTAGCAGTCGGCAGCGCGATGACCTCGTTTCTTACAACAAAAACATCTCATGCTTTGAGTATTCGAAATGTTTTTATTACCAGACTTGCCGCCCTCCGTTACGTCCCTTCACGTTCTCGGCAGGTGCTTTGTAAATAAGGCATTGGAGTTAGCCTCTGAACTCCGGTGAGCCTTGCTATCGTGCTCTTCGATCGCCTTGACCATAAGCATCTCAATATCGGGCAGATTGTCCCGTGACTTAATCGCACAACGGAAATTTTCAAAGTTACCTGGGAGGCTGTGTAACATCATAATCGAGAGCAAATCTCCATTAATCTCGATCTCCATGCTGTGCAGTTTGTCCACGATGTTCATGAAGCGAGACAAATAATCCCTTACGTCGTCGTTCTCGTGCATTTTGGTTGTCAGTAGCTGTTCCAAAAGCGCGGCTTTGCGCATCGGTCCTTGGGACGCGTACACGGACCTCAATTGGTCCCACACGTCCTTGGACGTTTCGCAGTTCCGAATGTGCTTCAATTCTGGCGGACTGATGGCCATTATCAAGTCACTTTTCGCTTTCCGATCTTGAGACACCCAATTATTTAGCGCGGTCTGTGATGCGACGCGAGCTTCGCCTTGGCCAGTGACTTCAGGCTTCATTATTTCCCCGGTGACGTGCGACCATGTGTCGTTTCTCGTTAGAAGCGCCTCGACTTGGATTATCCACGTATCATAATTGTTTTTGGTCAAAAGTTCGATACGCGTCGAGTTTATTATATTCGCGCTTGCCATGATCGCTAACTGCAACTATTTTGTTCGCTCACGTCGTTTATTCCCGTCGGCGATTTCCTTTGATCGCGTGGTCGATTATAACCAACGCCTGGGCCCATAACCTGTCAGAGTTGCGGATGCGGAGCGATCTCGAAGAAAACACCAACACGCGTTTGTGTGAGAAGAATAAACTTTATTTAGAGTGATCGTAATCTCGAAGGGAAAAGAAAAACGTTCGTTGTAATGCGAAGAGAAGAAAAAATGGCGCGATTGCATCAGCCGGTGTTCGCGTCTCGGAAGAAAGTGTGCCAACGTATGAGCGAATGACGCGTCGAGAAGCGGGGCGCAGCAGCGCCGCCAACGGGAGTTCTACTAGACTCCCCGAGAAAAGGCGGAGGGTTCAAATTCCCCGACACGTTTTATAAAATTTTATTTTTAAATACGCGTTCAATAAAATTTATTTGTGAATACGCGTTTAATAAAATTTTATTTTTTAAATACGCGTTTTATAAAATTTATTTTTGAATACGCGTTTTATAAAATTGTATTTTTAAATAGGCGTTTAATAAAATTTATTTTTGAATACGCGTTTTATAAAATTTTATTTTTAAATACGCGTTTAATAAAATTTTATTTTTAAATACGCGTTTAATAAAATTTATTTTTGAACACGCGTTTAATAAAATTTTATTTTTGAATACGCGTTTTATAAAATTTTATTTTTAAATACGCGTGTTATAAAATTTTATTTTTTAAATACGCGTTCAATGAAATTTATTTTTGCATACGCGTTTTATAAAATTTTATTTTTTTTTATACGCGTTTTAACAAATTTTATTTTTAAACACGCGTTTTATAAAATTTATTTTTAAATACGCGGTTTGTTAAATTTTATTTTTAAATACGCGTTTAATACAATTTATTTTTGAATACACGTTTAATAAAATTTTATTTTTTAAACACGCGTTTTATAAAATTTATTTTTGAATACGCGTTTTATAAAATTTATTTTTGAATACGCGTTCAATAAAATTTATTTGTGAATACGCGTTTAATATAATTTTATTTTTTAAATACGCGTTTTATAAAATTTATTTTTGAATACGCGTTTTATAAAATTTTATTTTTAAATACGCGTTTAATAAAATTTATTTTTGAATACGCGTTTAATAAAATTTTATTTTTGAATACGCGTTTTATAAAATTTTATTTTTAAATACGCGTTTAATAAAAATTATTTTTAAATACGCGTTTAATGAAATTTTATATTTAAGTGCGCGTTTTATTGAATTTTACTTTTGAAACACGCGTTTTAACGAATTTCGTTTTTAACACAAGTTTTATCAAGTTTCGTTTTAAACACGCGTTTTATCACTTTTATTAAATATTTTTTTGAACACTTGTTAAAACCCAAAAAAAACCTTTGGGAGAAGAGGGACAACAATTCCGAATTTGTGACCTTTATTAGTCGAATACATTTTTGTTTTTATTCTTCGATTAATTTTATAAAATGTCGCCAGACAGATGGATCCCACCGCTGTCACCAAAAATGTTACGTCCCAGCTTTGTGCTTTTGTCATCGGCACGGGATGCAACCTCGCTGTTATACGAGTACTATAATTTGCTCCCTTTTTGGGCCCGTGGGCACGGACCGGGAATCGGAGCACTCTGTGCTGGCGACCTTTTATAATTTCCTTCCGTTTTAAACAAACTTCACCTACCTTGTCGCTGTCTATTATCGAATAGATTGCTGCTCTTCTGATGGTTCTTCGTTTTGGCGTCGACGGGCCGCCGTCTTTCGTCGGGTCGTGGTCGCCCTGATCGTGACGGAGGTGTGCTGTCGCGCTATTTGGGGAAGGTCGTCGGAAATGATGTTCACTTCGCGGGTTTTAAGACTTTAAAACAATTTGACTTATATTTTACAATTAAATGAAACGTTACAATAAAATTTGGACAATAGGTCGAAAGAGCCGGGTCTCCCTTTGAGGGGACTCCGGTGAGAGAGACTGGAAGAGCTCTCTAGAGCCGCGCACGAAAGACTCTTCGTCATTTTTGTATTCGCAAGAACTTCCAACCCAAGTCTCCTAGAAGACTTGAGTTGGAGGAAGCTCCAACGTTGTCGTGAGCCCGCGAATCTAAGACTGACTGGACTGAACTGGGCTAAGGGACTCTTGGTCCCTTTTGATTGTTCATTTGCGGGTGGGCTGATGTCGTGGAATTATCTTTCCTACTTCGTCCCACGAACGAAGTAGGAAAGATAATTCCACGACATCAGCGATTTGCCCCACCCGCAAATGAACAATCAAAAGGGACCAAGAGTCCCTTAGCCCAGTTCAGTCCAGTCAGTCTTAGATTCGCGGGCTCACGACAACGTTGGAGCTTCCTCCAACTCAAGTCTTCTAGGAGACTTGGGTTGGAAGTTCTTGCGAATACAAAAATGACGAAGAGTCTTTCGTGCGCGGCTCTAGAGAGCTCTTCCAGTGGAGGCGCGATCTTGCTGACGCTACTTTACTCGGAAGACGCTACTTGCTGACGCTACTCTTCCTGTGGAGGCGCGATCTTGCTGACGCTACTTTACTCGGAAGACCTCCGCTGCCCGGGACTTCGGTAACGCATACCTCCGATAGCCCGGGTTTCTGGTAGCCCGCGAGTCTCGCGATGGCGATACATAGCGTTCTCTTGATTATTTTATAAATTTAATGTTCTTTACATTTACACTAAACTGGGTTCAGCCAGGACGTAACAATATATATATATATATATATATATATATATATTGTAACGTGTTTTTTTTTGCTGCAGCAAAACCGTCCTCCGGCTCGGGGCCGTCATCGCGATCACGACATGATTCCGTAGGGTTCTCTAAGCCACGTTAGGATTTTGATCTAATATTCTGTTTATTTTCTTTATTTTCGCCACCTCAACGTCTGGCTTACACAAGCCAAGGTACCAACGGCCAGGAAGAGCGGGAGGGAAAGATAGCGAGGTCAAACATTCTTCCAAGGCCAAAGATCGGGAAGAGGCGTTGACCCAACTATGGTCAAACGTTCGGAAGGACGCAGATTCCCGCGAAAATTACCTGCCCAGGGCCGTGATTCACCCCCCCCCCCTTCACTTCTTCCGTTTCTTCTGGACAGGAGCCGAATTGTCACCCTCGGCCGATAATAAGTCTGGCGTCGGTCGCGGTTCTTATTCCCGTCGTCGCCCAGGTCGACCGTTACGAAACATCATCCAGGGAAGGACGCGGCTCCACTAGGACATGAAATACGGCCCGCGGGAAGAGCGGGCTTTTCATCTTCCGTTACGGGAGGTTGAGGATTCGAAATCCACGCTTGATCGATAAGCACACTCCCGAAAATTATTCTATACGGGCCTGTCCTCTCTGGTGTAATCATAAGAACAGAAACTAAAGCAAAGGTGGGGGGTACGCTTTTCGCACGTCGGCCGGCTTTTACGTTAGCTTCCTGCGAGGTGTCGAGCCGGACGGACGTGGGCCGGGACAATGGGAAACGACCGAATTACGCAGCCGGTGAGTTTGGCCATGCCTTCGGCAACAATCCGGGTAATTTTCGGTCGTATGGTCGGCTCACGATCTCGCGCATCTTTATCGTGGCCACGGCCTCTTTGGCGTTTCCATAATTATCAAACCCCGTCTCTCCTAGCTAGCGCATATTGTCGGGAAATCGTGTCGTGGTTGCGCGCGGGAAGCTCAATTCCGTTTCGCGACGAGCTTCGGCTCGAATCCTTGTTTAGTCCGTAAAAAGTGTGAGTGAGAGAGTGCTTGGACAGTTGAAACGCGTCGTCCTCGGTGATCCCTCGGCCTGCGGCGAGGCTTGAGCAAGGGGAAAGGGGGAGAGATTGCCCTCAAGTCGGGACGTCTTCACGGAGAACTAGCCTCCCGTTTAGCATCGGGGTGCGGGTTCGAACCCGTGTGGGCTCCCGTCCATATTAACTGCATCTACCAGGTGCCCCTTTCCCCGGTTTAAGGATTTTCCCGGCTTCGTCGCGGGGGAGAGATTGCTGAGCGTCGGCGTCCATGTAAGTAGCGACCGGGGCATTTTTCTCGGGATCTTTCTTTTATTTAACGCTCGGCCGTGTAACCGATTAGCGGGCGCCCGGTTTTGTAATATTAGTGTGGCCGGTAGGGGAGAGAGAGGAGAGGCCAAAACGAGCTCGATGTAGATTGTGCGTGTGTGTAGGTCCCGGTCGGAATTGGTGTGTGTGTGTGTGCGCGCGAGAGTAACTGTCTCGCGAGATTTCGCGCGTATTGTATTTATTTCTGTTTCTTGATTTTTGTCCCGTGTTCCTAGCGTAGGAGGGGAAATTGTTAACGAACGGTAGAATAAATTCACTGACGATAAATTTTTCGCTTTCACGTTTCACTTTCTCGGCTGTAACTGGCTTATTTGTCGAAATATTAACTTGCGCTTTTCACCAGATATTCTGGAGACCTCAAACTTCAAGAAAATGCAAAATAAATCAGTTTTTTCGACGATCTAGGTATATATCTCCTCTTAATGACATCAGTTCGGATTTAATATATACACAGCATATGATTTTTGCGGCTGATACTCAGATCTATATATAGTGCTTACCTTCAGAACTTGAATCGGGCTTAACCAACATTGCTCACGATGTAGATGTCATTGCGCAATATGCTAAAAAGAACAGCCTCAAACTCAATCTAGCCAAGTCTAAAGTGCTCATTCTTGGCTGCAATACTTTCATCAGCAAGGTAGATGTCAGCAAACTATCACCCATCATTGTGGACGATACAGCCCTACCATTTGTGCATGCAGTTCATAACCTTGGTGTCGTAATAGCCACCAACCATCTTGGAAAGCCCATGTAATATCCATCTCATGAAAAGTGAACTACTCTCTTTATAGATTGAAATACCACAGAAGTGCTCTCTCACGAGAACTTAGAAAGACTCTCGTTATTTCGCTCATATTTCCGTTAGTCGACTATTGCTGTTTAGTATTTAATGATGTAACCAAATAACAAAATACTGTACTCCAGCGCCTTATTAATAGCAGAACTCGATTTATATTTAACTTACGCCGTGTTGAGCACATTTCACCCTATCGCTGTCAGCTTTGTTGGCTTACTGTAGAAGCGAGGCGACGATTATTTCATGGGCATTCTGGTCTTTCAGATTGTTAAAGGCAATTCTCCAGAGTATCTCTTACAACTATACAGTCCTGCTAGACCGTCACTAAGACCATTGCGCCAGAATACAGGTCCAATGTTCCACATTCCGAATGATCGGACCAAGACTTATAGAAGACTTGAAATCGTCTCCCACAGCGGCAGTGTTCAAGAGTTGCTTATTCAATTACTTGTTCACTCACGACAACAATACGGAGTGAAGCCAATAGTTGTGCACTCTCGCAGGTAGTTCTATTAATTTCCGTACGACAAATAACACCAGTGTATTCTTAGTTTTTAGTTCGTTCAGCTTCTGTAGAAATTAAGTGCATTTCTCATAATTTTAAAAGTATAATGATTAAGTAAGCTACCTATACAGATAATGTACTCATTGTTTTTACGCTATATTTCTTTATTCTAAAATTTAATATTATAATTGCCCTCTAATTTATAAAATGCGTCAAGGTCCAACCAAGGAATCAATCAATCAATCAATCAATCAAGCAATCAAGCATTCGATCAATCAAGCAATCAAGCAATCAATCAATCAATCAATCAGTCAAGCAATCATGCAATCAATCAATCGAGCAATCAAGCAATCAAGCAATCAATCAATCACAATCTACAACCAACGGGGATCTCTGGTCACTGCACACTTCCCCTACACGCGAAGGACAAGGAGGACATAAATAAAAAAATGACAATGAACACAAAGAAACAAGCAGGCTCACAAGCGCTACCTGCACCGAACACCGACTCCGTGGAGCCAAAGGGGCTTGCCCCCCCCCCCACGACACCGATAAGAAACTTGGGCAGGGTGTCATGGTAACCACGACAGGAACCAACGAGACAGACGGAGGTTCGCCAGGAAACTGGGATGCGGCGGAGAACAAGCTGCGAGAGCAACTTGTCATGATAAGTCTTGTCTGCTGCGAGAGCAACTTGTCATAATTCTTCTGTACGGACGAACGTACAGAAGAACGTCAGTCGAGTCATTACGACCGGAATGTATGAGATCAAGGAAGCTGTAGAGGTGGGAATCTTCGAGCTTAAACGCATGAGAGAACTCCGAAAGACAGCGACCACACAACCGAAACGGTGCGACCGGACTGACGTGACCCCCCAGAGAAAACGGAAGAGAGACAAGCAAACCCCAAGCCCCGAGGAGGTAGCTGCTGAACAGCGAAACCCCGAGACTTGGGCAACGGTAGTCTCAAGAAAAAGAAACGAAAGGCACTGACGTCTGAACGGACAGACGCTGACGAACAAGACAACGCTACCCCGCCGCAAAACCGGCGACCAGAGCGCCCAAACCTGAAACCCAGGAAAGGCGCGGTTCTCATCAAGCCGGCGGAGGGGCACACGTACGTAGACGTGGTCAGGACAATGAAACAAAAAATGGACAGCACAAAACATAAAGACGAAGTACGGACGATCCGAAAGACCAAGGACGGAGCGGTACTACTACAACTGGAAAACGAACAGGACCGGAAAGCGTTCGAGACGGCACTACGGAAAGCGATCGGACAGACGGGACGGATCAGAGACATGACCCCCAGAGCGACGCTGGAATTCCTCGCTCTCGACTGCGACACCACGAATGACGACGTCGCGGACGCAATCAACCGGGAGACAGGCACAGACACGGAATACAAGGTCCATATCTTTGGCATGAACCACCGGGGCCAAACGATGGCTGTGTGTGAGTTTGACAGCACAGAGGCCATGGATCTACTAAAAAAAAGGGAGGATTACGATCGGGTGGGTCAATTGCCGCATAAGGCAAAGGCTACGTGCGACAAGGTGCCACCGATGCCTCGGGTATGGACACACGAAGAGAGACTGCAGAGGACCGGACAGACATGACAGCTGCTGCCGATGCGGCGACAAAAGACACGCGAGTAAAGAGTGTAACAGCCCTCCTTCGTGTTTCCTCTGCGCGGCAACTGCTGACCAGGACCACGCACACGTGCCTGGCATAGCTCCGTGCGCCGGGTTCAAAGCAGCCCTAGCAGACGCAAAAAACAAGACGACAAAATGGCTACGACGGTCCTCCAATGCAACATGAACCGGAGCAGTGTGGCACACGCGCTACTCCTTCAGATTGCGGCGGAATTCGACGCTGACATACGTATAATTAGTGAACAATACAGAGACTTGACTCAGACAGAATGGTTTGCCAATGGCTCGAGCACATCGGCAGTGTGGGTCCGAGGGGAAAGCGAGGCGCGAGTCACAACTCGCGGGCGAGGCGCGGATTGCGTCTAGGTGAAAATAGGCGTACTAACGTATGTCAGTGTCTATATATCCCCAAACTGTACGGCGCGCGAGTCCGCGGAAAAACTGAACGCCATTGAAGACGCACTGAGGGATATCCCCGGGGACGCAGTTATCGTCGCCGGCGACTTTAACGCACGAGCGGTCGAGTGGGGGATGCGAACGATGAACAGACGTGGATGACTACTGCTGGAGATGGCCGTAAGGCTAGAACTGGTGGTAGTTAACCAGGGAACGACACCGACTTATAGACGACCAGGATACGGAAACTCGATACCCGACGTGACGATGGCCTCGGACCGAATTCTGACCAAAGCAAAGGCGTGGAGGGTGACTGAAGACTACAACGCTAGTGACTACCAGTACATCGGCTCCGACATAACGGACGAGACAAGGTCAAACAGGGGTCAGAGGCAAAGGCCCACAATGTGGGACGTAAACCACCTGGACAAAGACGCACTGACGAGACGACTGATGACTGCAGAGCGCCCTGAGCAACGACTGCCGCAGGGGACAAGCTGGGCCAGAGCGGAAACGCTTGCTGGAGAGACCATCAAACTTCTCCAGCAGCTCTGCAAGGCCTCTATGCCGCTGAAACGATACGTACAAAACAGACAAACAGACCGCTCGACTGGTCCTCATTGGAAAATGCAAGAGAGACCCAGAGCTGCCGTCATCCTACAGGCCCCTCAGCCTACTCAACACGACTGGAAAACGGTACGAACTGTTTACTAAGACCCAGACTGCTACAGGTGGTTAAGAACGCTGGAGACTTATCGGACCGACAATACGGCTTTCACAAAGGGCGCTCGACAATCGGAGCTATAACCGAAGTGACCAACATCTTTCACAGGACGAACGAGATCTGCCACGGAGAGAGACCAATGGTCCTCCTGGCACTACTGGACGTTCGAAATGTCTTCAACTCCGTTGGGTGGGAGAACATACTGGATACGTTGGAAACAACTTTCCGGGCCCCTCCCTGCCGCCTCCCGGTGTTGGAGGACTATTTCCGAGACCGCATACTCACGGACGAGACAACGGACGGACGAAGGGACAAACGGATAACGGCAAAGGTTGCACAAGGCTCCATCTTGGGCCCCGACATATGGAACGTACTGTAAGACTGCCTACTGAGAATGGAAACGCCTTCGGACACGTGCCTTGTGGCGTATGCCGACGACGTCGCTGTCACGATAGTGGCCCGCAATAGCTACCACATCCAGCTTAAGCTGAACCAGGTGATGAGGCGCGTGGACGAATGGATGACGGGACACGGACTGCAATTGGCACTACAAAAGACCGAGTTAATACTGCTCACACGAAAACGGATAGAGACAATTACACTGATGAACATAGGGGGAGAACGAACAGAAACACCGAATTGAGCCAAGTATCTAGGGGTTAACCTGGATACGAAGCTGACCTTCTGGCCACACATACGAAACGCGACGAGCAAGGCTATAGAACATATGAAGGCCCTGACTAGATTCATGGCCAATACAAACGGACCGAGACCAAGTGTACGGAGACTACTAATGAGTGTCACCCACTCGATTATGCGCTACGAGGCGGACGTGTGGGCTGACGTCCTAAAAGTGCGGAAGCGGGCGAAAGCCATGACGAGCGTGCAGAGGGTTTGGGCGTTGAGGATTGCGTATGCGTACCGGACCGTGTCTGAAAACGCGGTCTTCGTTATTGCGGGGGTGATCCCTATCGACCTGCTCGCTGCGGAGCGTTGCCGCATTTATCGCCGCAATGAACTTCCTGGGAGGGAAAACACTGCGACGGAGGAACGGATAAGACCGCTCGAGCTATGGCAGAACCGATGGGCGGCAAACGAGGACGGACGGTGAAAAAAAAACTGATACCGGAAATCAGCTCGTGGAAGGAGAGGAAATTTGGGGAGGTGGATGTCTACCTGACCCAGTTCCTGTCTGGACACGAGTACTTCCGCAAGTACCGTTGCACGATGAACAGACTGGCTTCACCAGGGTGTAAGTACTGCAGGGGAACTCGGGACGATGCAGAGCACACGTTTGTCGTGTGCGAGCATTGGACCGAGCAAAGACGTAGACTGGAGACAGTACTAGGACCGATCACACCAGACAATGTGACGACACTGATGAGGGCGGACGCGGACAATTGGCGACTAATCGCTAACTACGTAACGACGGTCCTTCGGAGCAAAAGAATGGATGGATGCCTGGAAGACTAAGCGAAGGCGATAACAGAAAAGGATCTCAGGCACGAGTAACAAACGGATTTTAAGGGAAGGGACGTGTCTGTAGAGCACGCAAGGACTGCCGCCCAGTCTGACGTAATGTGAATAACAGTTCCGGGCTGGTGTCAGGCGTACAGGGAGATATGTGTTTAGTGGGTAGGGACGGCTGAGTAGCCGCCGGGTCCCACACTCGACGGAACACCACCACGGTGGCCCATCGGTAGTGCGTCAACGCATTCACAGACTCCCAAAAAAAATCAATCAATCAATCAATCAATCAATCAATCAATCCAATGAATCAATGAATGAATGAATGAATCAATCAATCAATCAATCCAATCAATCCAATCAATCAATCAATTAATCAATCAATCGAACGATCGATCGATCGATCGATCGATCAATCAATCGATCGATCAATCAATCAACCAATAAATCAATCAATCAATCCAATCAATCAATCAATCGATCAATCAATCAAATTAATCAAATCAATCAAGTCAATCAAATCAATCAAATCAATCGAACCAATCGAATCAATCGGATCAATCGAATCAATCGAATCAATCGAATCAATCGAATCAATCGAATCAATCGAATCAATCGAACCAATCGAATCAATCGAATCAATCGAATCAATCGAATCAATCGAATCAATCGAATCAATCGAATCAATCGAATCAATCGAATCAATCGAATCAATCGAATCAATCGAATCAATCGAATCAATCGAATCAATCGAATCAATCGAATCAATCGAATCAATCGAATCAATCGAATCAATCGAATCAATCGAATCAATCGAATCAATCGAATCAATCGAATCAATCGAATCAATCGAATCAATCGAATCAATCGAATCAATCGAATCAATCGAATCAATCGAATCAATCGAATCAATCGAATCAATTGAATCAATCGAATCAATCGAATCAATCGAATCAATCAAATCAATCCAGTCCAGTCCAGTCCAGTCCAGTCCAGTCCAATCAAATCCAATCAAATCCAATCAAATCCAATCAAATCCAATCAAATCCAATCAAATCCAATCCAATCCAATCCAATCAAACCAAACCAATTCAATCCAATCCAATCCAATCCAATCACTCACTCACTCACTCTCTCTCTCTCTCTCTCTCTCTCCCTCTCTCTCTCTCTCTCTCTCTTCTCTATCTCCCTCTATCTGCCCTCACTCCTAACGAAAATGTCAATGTACGCCAGGCGGTGACTGACCTTTCTGCCAAGGTGGATACACTCAGCTCAGCTTCCTACTGAAAGTCCCCTTCAACTAAAACTTATTGTTGAAAAAATATTGGCTGTGCTGGATCTCTCCGAATCATCGAGCCACATTGTATCTGCACGAATTGTACAACGCTCTGCCTCTGTTCGTGAGCTGCCTTCTGCTAACGCGCCGGAGCAAGGACCACGATTTTCATCGTTAATAGTGTTTTTGACATATTCTGCCATCCGTGATGCAATTATTCACGCGAAGCAAGCTAAACGTACACTTCAGGCTCAGGAAGTATTCGGTGGCTCCGTCAGAGGGATCGTGTCAACCGGTTCTTACAATTTCAAATATGGATGACGTTAACAATCTAGCCTGACTTTTTCCGCCGGTGTCATCTACCACTCAGTGCCGCCAGTCTCGTACTCTACTAACCAATTTGAATAGCGCAGCGTCTTTTTACGCCACACATTTTAATGCGAACTCGCTATTAGCACATATTGATTTCGTTAGAACCACTTCCTCAACGGAACCAGTACACGTCATATCAGTCTCCGAGTCATGGCTGACTCCTCGCGTTTCTGATGACCTGGTGGCGATTCATGATTATTTTATTATTCGCAATGATCGTTCGGGGTGGTTAGGGGGAGGGGTGGCCTGCTACATCCACTCATCCATTATGACTAGAGTCCTCGATACCTCCCCTTCTGCCTTTTTTAATTCCCCTGAGTATTGACTAGATATCTAGATCTTTCATTACCTTGCGGACAGTCTATTCTTTTTGCATCGGTCTACCGTCGACCTAAGTGGCTCTTTTTGCTGACTTCATCGAAACCTTTTGTCCTCATAGTCATGCTTATCACAATATTATTATTGCAGGCGATTTTAATTGTAATCTGCTATCACAGAATTTCGAGGCGCGTGTACTTCTAGACCTCGCATTTACCCATGCTCTTACCATTGTACCTTCGGGTCCTACGTTCCATACTGCTCTTTGTGATTCCTGGCTTGATGTCATGATCATTGACTGTGAAGATAGACTCGAATCTTTCACCAAATCCTCTGTCGCCTACATTGCTGGCCACGATCTCCTTAGACTTATTTATAAGCTAGATGCCCCTGTACTTTCGGCTCAGACCATCTATAGGCGGTCCCTGCGAGGCTTTGATGAGCAGAAATTCTGCGCCGATTTGGACGATTTATTGCGCATCTTGTCTCCCGCAGACGATCATTCGATAAACGTTTCCACTTTAGACGATTATGTGCGATCGGTTCTGAAATGCGTGTCTGATCTTTTTGAGTCTGCTGCGCCCCTGCGCGCTTTGGTTGTACACCGGCGGCATGTGTCGTGGTTAACTGAGGAGCGTAGAGCACTGATTCGCGAGCGCAATCTTTTATATCAACGGTCCAGGCGTCTGCGCTGCGCATTACGGATTATCGTGCTCGCAGGGATCGTGTAACAATAGCACTGAGGGCAAATCGTCAACGCTATTATTATGACAGGCTTACCAGCATTGCTGAGCCATCTAAATTATGGAAGGAACTTGGTAACATAGGACTCGCTAAGTCTAAACACCCATCACCCTTTAACTTTTTCACCCCCAGACAGCTCAATGAGCACTTCATCTCCGTCTGTGCGCGTCATGAGCCCTTATCCCGGGAAGACTTCCGTGCGGCCACATGTATCCTAACCAACCATCACGCCAGGCCTTCGTTTGAATTTACCCAGATCTCTCCTACTATCGCCTTGAAATTCTTAACGGCAAAACCTTCGTCCTCATTGAGTATCGATTCTGACGGCATTGCTCCGTTTACTATCTCCAAGTCAAAAGTGGTTTTTTCTAACTATCTCGCAGCCATTTTTAATTTGGCGGTCTCGTGTCCTTTTTTCCCGTCGGCCTGGGAGCGAGCCTATATCCGTCCGCTCTTAAAAATCCGTACCCCTCTCTCACCATCCGACGTAAGACCTATAGCCAATCTTCCTTACTTGTCTAAATTATTTGAACGTATTATCTTTTCTCAGATCTTTTCTTATCTCAGTGAGCAGAATATCGTCCATGATTGGCAGTCGGGTTTGAGAGAGGCTTGCAGTACGCAGACAGCGCTGCTCCGCGTTTCCGATGACATACGGCGGGGTATCGACCAGAAGATGTTAACCATCTTACTATTATTTGATTTCACCAAGCCCTTCGACACCGTATGTCAACCTGCAAAAGCTTAGATCGGTTGGGTTTTCAGACACTTTCCTAGCCTGGTGTTTCTCCTATCTGACTGGCAGAAGTCAGGCAGTGATCGACGGTACTGGTCGTGCTTCTGATTGGTTGTCCACTACGATGGGCGTCCCTCAGGGCTTCGTCCTTGGTCCGCTATTCTTCTGTCTTTACATTAATGATATCGGCATTGGGTTGCGTTACTCCAGTATTATGGTATTTGCTGATGACACGCAGATCTATCTGCACTGTCATGCTTCGGATTTACCGAATGCCATATCTAGGATTTCTCATGATGCCGGCGTGATCGCGGAGTTTGCTGCCTCAAATAACCTTGCTTTGAGTCCTAACGAGTCCAAGGCCGTGATATTTGGTAGTGCTGGTTACGTTCGTACTCTTGATTTTGCAACTTGTCCTCGGGTCACGGCTGGGCTCTCGGTCATCCCGTTTGCCGACACTACCCGCAATCTTGGTGTTCACCTTTATAATACCTTGACCTCGAACAAACACATCTCAACTATCTCCCAAAAAGTTTATTTTGCTCTATACCGCCTTAAATTCCATAAACGCTCTTTCACCATAGAACTCTGATCCAAACTAATCATGTCTCTCGTCTTTCCCTTCTTTGATTACTGCTGCCTCTTATTACTCGACCTGCCGATCTACTTGAACACCAAGCTTCAATGTCTCATGAACCACTGTGTGCGTTTTGTATTCGATCTCAGACGTGACGAGCACATTACTTCATACCGGCTCAGACTAGGATGGCTGTCTGTTTCAAACAGGCGTCTGTACTTCCTAGGCTGCGCCACCTACCGAATCCTATATCTTAAAGCTCGCGCCTATCTTCGAGAACTTCTTCCTCCCGCTGACTGCTCGGAACGTTGTTCTGTGTGACTCCCACCCCTAACGTTCTCGATTCCCCATTACTCAACGGCTGCACTTCGCGGGTCTTTTGGAATATCTGCTTCGTACTTTTGGCTCGTAACTCGCGCTTCTTCTCTTGCTCAGTTCAAACTACTATAACACGAGCACCTGCTATCTCTAGAGCGCTCTCAATTGCAATTATAGTTCAACTGCTAACGGCTTCCATTAATCATGTATTATTAGCTCATACGGTGGTGCCGCTTATATTGTATTGTATAACTGCATGTCTTCTTACTTAGTTTGTTCACATTGATTTCTTCTCCTCATTTGTTTTTTTTTCTCTTTATTGGAATGCCTTGTTATCTTTTTTTATTTTTTATTTTATTTTATTTTAGTCTATCTTAGTTACTTTATTATATTTTCTTTTATTTTGCGTTCATTGTACTGCCTGCGTTATGCGCCATTATACTGATTATTTTCTGTTCGTTACTTTATTCTTTATATTGCGGTATAACTAGAGTTGTATTCTCTAAATGCGTCAACGCTGTATACTTCGCTTTACCTCTTTTATTTTATTATATTTTCCTTATATTTCCTTTATATTATCTTTGCTTTATATCCTTTTTGCTCCACTGTGTATTATTGTTTTTTTTTTATTGTATCTGCTACGGCGAACTCTTCGCTAATTGTAGCTTCCATGTACAGGGATTTCCCCTTTTTACATTTCCCACCATTTTTCTCCAATTCACAACCCGAATCGATCCCCACCTTGCGGCCGCAGCCGACTTTCCCCTCTGCATCGCATTCACCATGACATTTTCTGTCATGGGTATAGGGAAACTGCGGAAAACCTATACCAACACAGCCGGTCACGAGTTCGCTTCCCAGCCTCGGAGCTAGTCGCGTTTCGTCGAGAAATAGCTCACAGGCTACAGCCATACACACCCGACACACACACGTACCGGTCCGTGTGTGCGACATCTGTGTAGAACTGGAGCTACGTCACGCCTGTTTTTATTTCTCTCCGAAACTACGAGACGGTGATTCGAACCCGCGACCTCCCGATGTGTTGATTTCAGAGGCAAGCACGCTAACCACTAGACCAACACATCGGTTCCGTTCCACTATTTATTATTTTTGTATCATTTTATGTATTACTTGCGGATATTATTGTTATTATGATTATTATTTATCAATGCTACCATGCTAGTATGTGTGCTGGTGCTGGCTGACTGAATCCGGAAACTACCCATATGTATTGCCCCATAGCTTGCTAGGGCAAATAAATTACATCAAATCAAATCTCTCTCTCTCCTTTTATCACCCTTGTCGTTCTATTCTCGTGTCTATACACGTCCCGTGTCTATAATCTGCCTTCCGTACCACCCCCTTCCGTCTAACTCACCTTTTACTTTTCTCTCCGCACGCACCGCTGGCTCGTTCCCCCTCTCCTGCACTTTCTCCCTACAATTGTTTTCACCCCATCGCGGACCGTCTTCCGAAACAACTTCATCGGGCTTTCACCGCTCTCTGTATTTGTCGATAAGTCGCGGGGGATACTCAATACAGGGAGATGCATACATACATACACATATACAAATACGTTTGAATTTTCTTTTTCCGCAAAGCGTTGTGAAGTGTCCTATGTAAATGTATGCCCCGTATCCATTCCATCCCGAATCCTGAATTCCCACAAGCTTTAACCTCCTCTTTGCTCCACCTTCCTTTCTCTTTTTTTCTCGCGCCCGCTCTGTCCTCGTGTCCTCAATCTCCTATGGACCAGGAGACAAGGTTTGAGAAGTCCGCCTGCTATCGAAATACCCAAATAGTCCGGGCACCGTGGTCACAAACCGCCCCAGATTATCCATAACATTTCCTTTTCGTACTCCATATACATACTGGGTAGGATAAGAGCTCCGGTACCCAGCCCCGAAGCAGTAGTCGGCCACTTCATATTAAATTATATATATATTTTTTTTTGAGCCAATGTTAAAGTATAGGACCGGCTTACTACTGGTTAGGGGCCGTGTACTGGTGTTCTTACCCTATCTGGGATACAATGTTACGAGCTTTTATCTGCGAAAGTACCAATTATAATAAAAAATATTTCAAATAAAAGCCGCATTGTTTCAACAGGTTACCTTCGACATTTTTCTTAGAACCCTTACTTTGTACTTATTGAGTATTCTTTAGCTACGATACTTGAAAGGCGTATTTTTTAAGCATGAGACTTGAAATGCTGATACTGACAGTATTGCATCTCTGAAGTTTCATAATTGACAAAATACTCGATAAATCAAATGCTTATGCGCAGTTTTTTACAAAGCTCCAGCGGTAAGCTATAAAAATATAAATACAATAAAAAAATACGAGTTCTAATTTAAAATTTTGAAGTTGACTGTCGTGATCTTGGTCGTTACACCCAAAGTCGAATTGACATTGCCTTTTTTCCCTTTTTAAACGAAACAACTCTTATTTGAAACATTTTGCGACATCCTATATATATATATATATATATATATATATATATATATATATATATATATATATATATATATATATATATATATATATATATATATATATATATATATATATATATATATATATATATACATATATATATATATATATATATATATATATATATATATATATGTATATGTTTCTTGTATGTATACGCATAGGTAGACACTGATGATAAGATATATGGTAACTCGCCCCAGCTTGGTTTGCGTCTGCATAGATGTAAGCGAAATGCGACCAAACATAGCTGAGCCGGCCTATGTCGTTATCGCTCCTTCCCGTCCTTCTTCCGGAAGAATAATTTCAATTAGACTTTTTCTACATACGAGCCGCGAAACAGTAAAGACCCAACGCACAGTTGAGTATTCCCCGGGTAGCACCAACTCAATTTCACGTGCTCTTTTTCTCAGTCGACTTCCAACCCTTTGACGATAATATCGGTATTAAGCGTGCCACTTACGCTCCTTCACTACCATATACACTCCTATTAAAACACTTGAAAAATGCCTGTTAATTTTGAGATCTTAGCCTCGTCAACTAGATTTTCAAAAAAGACAGCTGAACCTCTATTCACACATACTTCAACAATACAATGGGAATGAAAAATAATTCTGATCGAACCGACCTGCTGCCCATACTATCCTTTTTATTTTTTCTGAAAACTATGTTTGATGAAATGTAAGTCGTGCCTCAAAATGTATTCGTTCGATTCGCTTTAAACTCGGACAGAGCATAGTTTACAACATTTTCTATCGTGCCTATGTTCTGACGATTTATAAAATATGTTTATCCATTTGTTATGTCCACAAATAATTTCGAAAAAGTATCACACCAAACGTAAAATTTATTATTATATACTAAAAGTAGATTTTCAGGCTTTTCATCTTACAAGAAACATCACTCAAGCCTTCGATTTTGTTGAAACTTATATATAACTAGCTGTCGTACCCGGCTCCGCTCGGGTGCGTCCGATTTTCACTATTTCTTGATATGCCCTTTTTCGCAACCACACTGTTGCGACCAACTGCAGATTTCCTTTTCGGCATTGTGAAAACGTCAAATTAATCCCTGTGTTATTCAAGAGCGTAAGTAACGTCGTCTCATGACGAAAACAGAAACAGTCAACTTGACGTGTCGAGAGGCGCGCGTGGTGCCGCGCACTGGTTCGCTGATGTTTTCGCTGACAAAGTTTTCTTTCAGCAATCCTGACACTTTTGTTCGCTTATCAATATTAAGGAGGTTGGAGCGTTAGCCACAGTCAAAGATTATTTGTTTGTGATATATGTTATTGTCTAGACCAGCGGTTCCCAAAAGGTGTTCTGCGGAACCTTTGGGGTTCCGTGGAAGGGTCGAAGGGGTTCCGAGAGTTGGGCGTATTGTCGTCGAAAGCAGCGCCGGTGCTTTAACACGTTGACTGCCGTGTCACCCGTATTCGGGTGACAGCAAGAGTTCCCATCGGGCCGTTTCCCCCTTACTTCCGTGACTCCTTCCAAAGGATTTCCGAACATATTTAGATAAATATGTTCGGTTCGCATATAACACTAGCACGGGTGGCCTGACGGGGATTTCGCTGTAAACACGCGTGGCAGTCAACGTGTTAAGGCACGCGTCCACATAAATGTGGGCGCAAAGCTTTACCAAGCCGCAACACGCACTAACGTAGCGCGGGCGATGGGCGGCAGAGGATGCGGGGCTTGCGGCAGTCTCGCTAGTTTGTGCGAAATTGGGAACCGCTGGTCTAGACTATACTGAGTCTACGAATTTGTTTAAATTCTTTCATCACCGAACACCAGAGATGAAACATATTTTAAAGTATGTAATTTTCCGTGTGGTTAGATACGCAAGACGTTTACGCTACAGGTGATGTAATTATTTTGGCTCTTCAGCTATTTTTAACAAAGGATTAACGCAAACTAAACCTTTGTAAACATTTAGAAAAAAATACCCCATCTTGCCCATCGTGAACCATCTATATTCAATATTAAACCATCAAGGGTGGATAAAAGATTACAAATCTCGGTTGACGAATGAAGAACATTGGTGCCTATCTCAATGTCCGCAAAGTCGCCGTATTTCGGCAACACTTAATATAAATTAATGGTAATAATAAATAATCTCGTGACATACATATAAATAGGCATAATTACAAATGACTCAAAGTTTCTTTCTAACAAGGAAAGGTTGCTAGGTCGATCTCCCCGATTTTGATTAAATTTGGAATGCTTGTAGAATGGGTAAAATCCTATTTTTAAGGGTTAAAACGCACGCTTGATAATTGGGGTGTTTTTCGTTTTTCGTGGATAACGTTTCACTGGTACGAGATACAAAAAATTTCAAATTTCCACAATGTTCATTTTTTCTTGTACGATACATCGGATATGAGAACGATTGACGTTATTGATGAAAAACGACAATCACCCCTATTTTCGAGGGTGCGTTTCACCCCTTAAAAACGGGTTCCGCATGTTGTATCCCCAGCTCGAAAACCCGGGATGGGTATTTTGGGATCGTTGCGAAATTAAGAGTTGGAACTCAAGTTCGTTGAATAGGAATATAAGTTTATTACTGGGCTGGTCTTATAATTGAATTTACAGTGTGTCGGTCGTACCTTAGGACCGAACCGTTCAAAAGCCAACCAAGGACTGTCTGTTCCCTGGTGTCTTCTCTTAATTGTCGACTCTGATTGTCGTAATTTGCCCCAGATCAAGCATCATAAGATGCTTGGTCAGGATGTGTCGCAAAGTGTCGTTTTGACGTTTGCATTTTGGCGAAAGTGTAACTCTCGCAAGGAGGGCAATAAAGTGTCACTCTCGCAAGGAGGGCAACAAAGTGGAACTCTCGCAGTTGCGCAAATACTTGTTGTATTGCACAAGTTTGCGGACACAACATCCCTCCCCTTTAAAAGATCAAATCTCTCCTGGGATTTGTTTTGCATTAATGGTTGGTCCTTCGGTTTACAAATCTTTATCCATGTTCCCGTGTGATTATCCCATATATATCGTTATTATTTTTTCTTAAAATAATTCTCGGATAATTATAATACATTTTTTTTCAATACATTTTTCGTATGATCATTTTACACGGAACTCGTTGTTGCTGTGTTTCGCTTGATTTTTAGTGTCAATTTGGGCACGGGCAGCTTTCTTTTTGCTGACTGTGCTTCGCTTGGTTGCGCCGGCTCGGCGCTGTTGTGGTCCTCGTTGCGGACTGGTTTCCTTGCGCGCTTTATGCGGTAATAGCATACATAGGCTATTCCGAGTATTATCGGCGCGATTGTGCTTAGCGAATAGTTACCTATTATATGTTTATATGTGTTTGAATCGCTTGACTCTTTGTTTAACTTAATCTTTATGTTTTTTACGCGTTCGCTGATCCTGTTTAATTCTTTTGGATCGTTTATGATTTCGTGCGGTAATACAATTTTTGTCGATGTATGATCGAGTATGTTCATATCTGTAGACAAAAATGATAAATTATATTGCGGTAGGAAATCGGCGTATACGTTCTGTCTTATTTCGCCGACGGTTTCTAGTCTAAAACTAGGGGCGGTGACGGAACATTTTCCGTCCAAAGCCAGAGTTCCTGCACCCGTAAGGGTCGCGTGCGCGGTTGGTTGTTTTCCGCAATGGATGAGAAGCGTTTCGGGCTCCGGTGCGACGTATAGCCACCTACCATGGCGTTCTAACGCAATAATTAGAGTGTTATTTATCTGAGCAATTCTTTGGTCGCAATTCGCATTTTTATCTTTAGGTGCAATGTACATTGCCACCTCGCACGATGCGCAAGTATGAGCGGGACGCGCCGCTTGCTTTGGCCGGCAATAATAATGTGACTCTACGGCCTTACAATTTTCTAAATCATTTTTTGTTATGTGTAAGCAAGATTCTCTTGTGGCTTCGACCGCGACAAGGTCATTCTTTATTTCTACAAATTGATAACTATGATTTTTTATTTTGGCAGGCAGAGGATAGGCTTTGCTTATTTTATATTCCTCAGTGCCAATTAACGGTATTTTTATTACAAGTACAATGTACGTTTTCGTACTATACGCGCCTACTTCTGACAACTCCAATAATGTTGGCATTTGCGCGTAGTTTATCGCGGTAGGGAACGTATGCCCTATTGGCAAATTGGGTAAAGCGTCAGTCAAATAATTTGTCAATTGTCTTGGAGATAGTATGCTTGGGATGACCATTCCTCTCGTGAGTCCTATTAAAAAATTAACTAATTGTCGTACGTCATTCAGTAATGATTCTACGATGAGGCTTACAGCCGCTATTCGTTCATCCAATTGCTGTCGGGTGTTTTGGTCGTTGTACTGGTTGACCACCCGTTGTTCGATCTGTTTCACGAGAGCTTGTAGCACCTTCTGATTATCTTCCAAACGGTTTGATGATTGATTAAAAAGGTCTATTGTTGAGTTCAAAATTTGCACATTTCCCTTTAAGGCGTCTTCTACTGTTTTTTGCTTTTTATTTATTTTGTTTATTTCGTTGCTGATTTCGGATGCGTCTTGTGCGTCCATATTTCCTGTGATTGCTTTTATTATTCCCCCTAATCCGTCTATCAAGCCTCGTCGATAACGAATTTTTTTTAATTCCTGTTATGTCGTATGCGGCTTGTAGTTCGTTGTTGATTTTATCGACCATGCGAGTCGTTGTTTTTGTCGCCATATGACAGAGTAGGTTGGCCCGCAGGTCTTGAGCGCATAGGTCTACTATTTTCTTCATAGCTTTTGTGATCTGCGCTTCCTGTTCCGTTATTCCATTTAGATCCATTTTTACCGCTAGTTTCCACACGTCGCGGGTTATTGACATGGTCCCGATTTCCTCATAAAAAATTCCGGGTGAGACCGTAAACTTTTCTATCCGGTATGATTTTTCCGGCGTATCAGCTTCACCTGAGCTCGACCCTGGGGCCAGAGATAGTAACCTGCGAAAATGATTCGCGTGGTTAGATACTTTCTATAGATGTACATATAAGCCTATTATTTTATCTTTAGAATTCTTTAATTCTTTTCATTGAAGACTTTCGATTTGGGCTCGTTGCTGAGTCCTGAGTTTATTGCTCTTCCTTTTCTGCAATTCTGCGTTTTCGTGCTTTGATCGGGTCGCTCGTTCAGTGCTCGAACGGCGACGTTTCAGTGTTACTTCGACTTTCGACAGGAAACGACTATTTATCGGTAAGTTTTTATACTTCTTTGCTTTCTTTTCATACCTTTTTTGCACGACTATTTTATTGTAATTTTACTTTTCTTCCCCTTTTTTCAGATAATTATTATGGACTACTCCCGGTATGAGGGTGAAACGGTAGTCTTCGGGGCTGAGGAGGTGGCCTGGAATTTGTTGTTGTGAGTAGAGCCCCTCCCCCTTTTTTTTGAAAATGTCTTCCTATTGATGTATTTTCTTTTGTTTCTTTTTCCTTTCAGACCGCTCGGACTCCGAAACGGACGCGTCCCTCCTCGAAAGGGTGGTGGCGGCGGCTGTTTATCCAGCACGCTGTCGGAGTTCGCCGCCGTCGCGCCCAGGTCCGGGCCAATTTACAAAAACTCTGGGCCGAGGACCCTGAGAGTGTGGAGGCCATGGAGTGGGGCTGGGAGCCGGCCGACTTATTCGGGTTATGCCGGCTCTTTTATGACAGCCTGGAGGAGGGTTGGTGGCTCAGTCGGCCCACCATGTGGTTGCTGCCAGCCCTCTTTCCCACCCCCGGGTTGGAACCGGACCCCATTTGGGTGTTCGGTTGATACGACGATGAATGAAAAATACGTATAATATAGACATATGTAACAATATATTTCCTTTCTTTATTTTTAAATATGTGTTCGCATTGTGCATTTTATTTTTCCCTTCCTCTTTTCAGGGCGTCTTGCGGGAGAACCTCTGTGGCCTCCCTCGATTAATCATTATTCTCTTTTTTTTCTGATGACGGGGCTTCGTGCGGCCGAGCCGCGGCCCCCTCCCTTTCTCCGCCCACCCGCTGGCCATCGAGATGGCTAGTGGGTGATATATTTTTTTAGGCGGTTCGCGTGTACGCGTGTTTCTTTGCGTCCGCGGCCGATACGGTAGGTTTCGCCTGCCTCTCGGCTTCGGACCGTGTAAGGCCCTACCCATTTCGGGGTAAGTTTGGCCGATCTGCCCCTCCTCACGGTCTCGTCGTAGAGGAGGACTTTATCACCCGGGCGGTACTCTACTTTACCGGCCGTGTGATCGTAATGATGCTTCCATTTCTCCTTTCCTTTTTTCAGCTTTTGTTGTGCCTGTTGCCATGACGCCCTCAGGCGTTCACGTAATTCTGCTGCATAATCGTCGTATGAATATGTTGCTCTCGGTATTTCTCGCAACGCGGTCGGTAATTTAGCCTCTTTACCGAATACCAATTCATACGGCGTAATACCTGTAGCCGTGTGTGGCGTGGTATTATATGTGAACATGGCGTATGGTATCCATTCGTCCCAGTCCCTTTGATCCTCACGTACAAAATTTTTCAGGTATTCCGCAAGGGTCCTGTGGGATCTTTCCAGGGCTCCATTCGATTGTGGATGGTATGCCGTGGTTTGCAACTTTTTTATTTGTAGGAGATCACACATTTCTTTAAATATGTTGCTTAGAAAATTTGTGCCTTGATCCGAAAGAATTTCGGACGGGGCACCCAATTTACAAATGATTTCCGTTACGAGGGCCTTTGCTACCGTTTTGGCTTCTTGGTTTTCTAACGGAATTGCTGCACTATATTTTGTTAATAAATCCTGGAAAGTCAGGATGTATTTGTTGCCTTTTTCTGTAACAGTCAAGGGACCTACAATATCGACAGCACATTTTTCGAACGCTCGGCCCGGTGTGTCTGTTATGACCATCGGTACCTTCGCATTTTTTCCTGATTTATTTCGCTGACATTTGTCGCACTCCTGAATGTGTGCGGTGACGTCTCGTTTCATTCCTGGCCACACATACTGTTGTCGTATTCGCTGCAGCGTCCATGTGATGCCTTGGTGCCCACCTAGAGGGGCATCGTGATATTCCTGCATTATCTTCTCTCGGTCTTCCTTGCTGGGAGTGCATACGCCAATGCTGCCGTTTTCTTCGTCGCTCGCGCTCGTGCTCGAGCATCGCGACTCTTTTAACTCACGGGGAGATTCCCCCTGTGCCGCGCTTCCCCAGGCGGCTTCTCCTCCACGTGCTGCCTCGTAGCACGGAGAGTTGTATTCTCGGCCTTTCCGCTTTGTGCGGATATTCGTAGCGCTGTCCTTCTTTTTGCGCTCTCTCTCCCGGGCGCTCTTGCTCGGGTTGCCACTGTCCGAATCCATACTGTCGGACTCAGTCTCTTCCCTCTCACTTGCGTAACTGCTGGCGGCCATACTGTCTTCCTTTATTATTTCTCTCGCGCGGCCGCGCGGAGTCTTCTCTCTTTCTCTATTTAATTTTTCTTGCTCACTTTTGCCTGTTGCTATCACTCTTTCTTTATCTTCTGTCTCTGTCGCGCTACCGCATTTCCTTATATTTTTTCCTTTATTATTTTTCTCTGTTTCACTACCGCGCTTTTGTGTAATTTTTTCTCTCTCTCGTGCTTGAGCTCGTGTCAAGGCATATATGCGGCTTAACGCATCTGCGTTTGTGTTTGATTTTCCCGTTTTATATTGGATCTTATAGTTATATTCCTCCAATTTTATTCGCCATCTCATAAGCCGTGATCCTGGATCTTTTACGCTGAATAACCATGTCAATGGTTTGTGATCCGTAATTATGGTGAATTTTGTGCCATAAATATACGGTCGAAATTGATGTACTGCCCATACGATTGCAAGCAGTTCCTTCTCTGTAGTCGAATAATTAGTTTCGGCTTTGTTGAGAGTTCGGCTTGCATAGCATATGGGTAAATCCTCTCCAATTTTCCCTTGAGACAGGATTGCACCAATTGCCCTATCCGAGGCATCCGTGGTCACGATAAACGGTTTCGTGAAATCGGGATACTGGAGTATGGGCGCCGTGATCAGGGCTTCCCTTAAACGGTCAAATGAGCTTTGGCATAATTCGGACCATTCGAATTTCACACCCTTTTTGATCAAATTCGTCATTGGTTTAGCGATCTTGGAAAAATCTTTAATGAATCGGCGGTAGTACCCGGCTAGTCCCAGGAATGATTGTATTTCTTTTACATTTCTCGGTATTGGGAAATTTTTTACCGCTTTTAGTGTTTCAGGGTCAGGTTTCACACCGACTTCTGTTATAATATGACCGAGATATTGCGTTTCCTTTCGCATAAATTCGCATTTCTTGGGTTGTATTTTTAAATTAGCCTCTCTTAGCCGCGTCAGCACTTCACGTAACCGCTTGTCGTGCTCGGCAAGTGAGGCTCCGTGTATGACAATATCGTCCAAATATACGTAGCATTTTAGGCCCTGCAAACCGGCCAATACTGCGTCCATTAATCTTTGGAACGTAGGAGGTGCATTTTTTAAACCAAATGGCATTCGATTATACTCGTAATGCCCTAGCGGCGTTGAAAAAGCCGTTTTCGGTTTATCTTCCTCTGCCATTGGGATTTGATGAAATCCCGAAGCGAGGTCAAGGGTCGTGAAGTATTTTGCCTTTCCCAACTGGTCCAGTATCTCTGCGATATTGGGCAGTGGGTAAGAGTCGCCTTCTGTAGCCTCGTTTAATTTCCGGAAGTCAACGACCACCCTTTTTTGGACTATTCCGTCCGCATCTGGTTTTTTCGGCACGACGAGCAAAGGGGCATTCCATGGGCTCGTGCTGGGGCGGATTATATCCTCATCTAGCATTTTTTGTGCCTGTCGTTGAATTTCTTTTTTGTGCTCCTCCGGCAGTCGATAAGGTCGCACCTTTATCGGCATTACCCCGTCCTTGAGCGGTATCCGATGCTCGACTGCTTTCGTACAACCTAGTAGTTCTCCTTCGAGATGAAATACGTCGGGGAATTCCTCGCAGATTTCTCGCAAAATTTCTTCTTCTTCTGTGTTTAAATGCGAGTTCCCCTTAACCTCGCGTCATAATTTTTCCATCCTTTTCTTTCGTATTTCCGCGTTTTTTCCGGCGTCTTCTTGAGTTTCCTCTTCTTTCTTCTGTTTGTCACAGTTTTCTTTTTCCAGGCTAACCTTGTCGATTTCCATTTTTTCCAGCTCGACCGTAGGTCTTTTAATAATTTGCTCTTTCTCGAGCACATTCATTATTATTACAGGGCAAGTGTTTGCCTCTGCCTTCACGATGGCCTTTCCCATCGTGATTCCCTTTTGGATTTTTTGTTCCCTTGTAAATCCTTGGCCTTTTTCCTTCGTCCTCGCCTGCACAATACATTCTGAGCGGGCGGGTATTTTTAAATATTTTGTGCCGTGTACAAACGGTATTTTGTGCCCTCGAATTTCTATCATTTTTCCTTCTAGTATGTTTATTCCCTTTTCGACTATACAGTCCATTCCAAGGAGTCCGTCTACTGCTAACGGTACTTCCTTGCCGACCACGTGGAACTTGTGCGTTATCACAGCGGCCGGGGTGTCCAGTTTTAGCTCAGCTGTGCAGAGCGTGCGAAACGCCTTGCCTCCGAGGCCGTGAAGTTCTATTATCTCGTCCTCGATGGGTGTTTCCGGAGCCAGCTCATTCACCTTTACTATGCTGCACTGGGCCCCTGTGTCACAACGGAGCGTCAGCATTTTGTCGCGAGCCTGCTTTGACGTTATATGTAGGTCACTGGCGTATACTCGCGGTAGCTGAGCGCTGACGTGGTAAATTCTTCTCGGCGCCTTGTCATTGTGTACATATGGCTTTCCGAGTAGAATGTCCATTATTCTTCTTTGCGAATATTTTTTCTCGTTCACTTGAACGCATTTTGTTTCTTTCTCTATTGAGAGAACGCCGACTGCTAATGAACTGACTGTTCTTTTGGGCGCATTTTCTTGGTTTTTTTCATTTGGCCTATACTCATTTTGTTTTCTTGGGAACTTATTGTTTGGTGCGTAATTGTAACGCTTCTGCTGGTAACTCGGGCCTTGCCATCCTGGCCGTCGTCTACAGTCGTTGTTTCTGTGACCCGGTTTTTTGCAATATTTGCAAATTATTTCTGCTTGATTTATTGTTTTCGTTGGCACTGGCAAGCTATAACGCGCTTGTGTTTGCGCCTGATGCGACGCGGGCCTTTGAAACGGGAACGATTTTCGCCCCTCGTGGGCGTGTGACGGCGCGGACTGTCCACTACTGTGGGAAACGCTCTTCGCGATAGTTTTTGTTCCTTCGACCGATTTTTCCTCTTCGATTGCTCCGCGGATTGCTTCTCCTAGATCGTGGTACCCGCGTGACCTGACCATTATCTGCAGGTCCTTGCGAAGTCCGTGTTCGAAATTGTTTAGGGCAAAATGCCTAATTAGCTGTTCGATTGCTTGTCTACCAATTTCGGAATTGACCATGGGCGTGCAACCCTTGATTAAATCCATCATTATAGATTCGACGCGGTTTGCGTAAGCTTGTACAGTCTCGTCATGTTTTTGTCTACAGGAATTGAATTCGATTTGTAGCGCAGGGACTGTTCGCTTCGCCTCGTACAGTGATTTTAATAACGTCAGCAAATCGTCGAACGTCTCTATGTTTTTGTAACGCAGGTCCGCCGCGGCTTTGCCTTGTAATTTGAGATGCAATATAGCTTGTAATAAATCCGCGACATTTTCGGGACGGACTCGAGTTGACGCGTATTTTATTGCTCGTATAAAATCTGTAACGGCTTCCGGTTTTGATGCGTCGAATACGGGGATGCTCATTCGAACCTCTTTCATTGACATATAGTCATCGTGTTCGGCCATTGTTACTGTCCGTTGGTTTAATAGCGTAAAATCTTGGTGATTTAATTCGCGATTTCTTTCGGTTTCAACGGGATTAAATGCTTCGTCAGCACTGGACGACGCGTCTGACGAATTGTGTTCCGAAGGCTGATTACGCTGACGTTTCGGATTTAAATATTTCGCGTACGTTACGGGAGTCAAATCTAGTTTTTCGGTGCTTGGATTTTCCCTACGACGCTTTCGGCCTAAATCAACCTCACCGTCGTAACTTACGACAGTGTTAAAAAACGAATCTAACGATCGCGATAGTTCGTCTCTCCCGGGCAATCGATACCGGTCTGCTTTTTCTTCGTCCGACATAGACGAATTCTCTGGCTTTGGAGGAGTTTACTTAATAAATGTTCCGTCACTTACAGGTAGATGATCGCAAGATGCATGCTGATAGATGATCTTCTGATCGTCCTGGTCTTCGTTCCTTCGTTTCGTACTCTGCTTCTGGGTACGATTTTTCTAATTGTTGAGTCCTTCTTCCGTTGATCGTCGGGATCCGGGTTTTCTGGGATTGGCTCTGCTTGGCTGTAGCCTTTCCTCTGGATTCCTCTTCCGACTCGGTCGGGATGTCTCACTCCAGCACACGAGTTGACTCGGTCACTCGCTTAAGGTGCTTGAGTGGTTGTTGTGCGTGTCCACACACAAGGAACGAACTTTTCGGCAGATCCCACCGCTGCCACCAATGTTGTATCCCCAGCTCGAGAACCCGGGATGGGTATTTTGGGATCGTTGCGAAATTAAGAGTTGGAACTCAAGTTCGTTGAATAGGAATATAAGTTTATTACTGGGCTGGTCTTATAATTGAATTTACAGTGTGTCGGTCGTACCTTAGGACCGAACCGTTCAAAAGCCAACCAAGGACTGTCTGTTCCCTGGTGTCTTCTCTTAATTGTCGACTCTGATTGTCGTAATTTGCCCCAGATCAAGCATCATAAGATGCTTGGTCAGGATGTGTCGCAAAGTGTCGTTTTGACGTTTGCATTTTGGCGAAAGTGTAACTCTCGCAAGGAGGGCAATAAAGTGTCACTCTCGCAAGGAGGGCAACAAAGTGGAACTCTCGCAGTTGCGCAAATACTTGTTGTATTGCACAAGTTTGCGGACACAACACGCAGATATAAAAAAAAAATACGTGTCGCCTATTTTTACCCATTCTACAAGCATGCCAAATTTAATCGAAATCGGACAGATCAACCTCGCTGCATTTCCTTGAAGTTGTATAAAATATTCGCTGGCGCAGTTTTTTCATGATAATCATCGATAATATTATATTTTTTCGACTTGGTATTAACACAAAAGTTTTTCTTATTTACGTAATCAAAATATATAAATGCATAATTTCGCCCGTGAATTTATTTATTTATTGAGGTCTCAATTGATTCCTGATTTCCAACGTATACCGTCGCGGGTTTTTACGTATAACCCTTCCAAATTAAACCCTTTAGCACCGTTCCCTACCCGCACTTCGCTAATCTACCTAACTTTCATTGCGTCCACAGCCATCCTAAGCTACACTATACCGCATCTTCCGAGGGTACGGGAAAACTGTGGAAAAGCCGTATCTGTTTAGACAGCTGTATATTCTTTTAATTCTCTGGTGCACAGACTTTAACTCAAGTATCTACACAAAGGTATCAGAAGTATTCGCCTTCCGCTCACTGGTTGCTGCGCTTGCCTGTGCACGTCTAAGCGTTCTCCGTTCCAAGTATTGGCCATGCGCAACGCTGCTTACCTCGAAGTACCGCCAGCGCCAAACCACGTTCACCTATCTACCAGTGGTCTCTTCGGTCCAGTCGGTCTCTTTTAGGGGCTATACCAGTCTGACACTTTTAAAAAATCGATTTTTTTTTGCCTTTTTCGACAGTTTATACGTTCAAGAACATCCTGTAAAAACTTCAAGGCCGTATCTCTATCATTTTATCTTGCAAAAATCGATGGTTAAATCTTTAAACGCGTTATTCTCGAAATGAGATTTTTCAAATTTTGCTCAAACCCAAACAAACTCAAAGAGCAATTATCCGATTGACTTGAAATTTGAACTGAGTACTTTTGAATATATTTACTCTACAATAACGTAGGATATTTTTGATTGGATGAAAATTGACGATTCGGGATTGAAAAGAACGATCATTTTATAGGCAAGAAAACAGAATTTTTTTATAACTACGCCATTTTTTTAGGTTATGATATTTTTCGAAAATCCTACGTCATTTTACAGGAAATACCTTCCAGTTTAACGACATTTTTTCCTTTTTCGGTTTCAGCTACTCAATCGGCCGGAATCATGTCAGCAGTGGAGGAACTTTTTTTTTGCGTCTCCGAAGGCAGCGCATAAGTCACTTAGAGCTCAATATTTTTCTATGAAAAAATTATGTAATATAGGTCAAATATAGCCAAATATAATCTTAATTTTCCGAAACATTCAATTGAGTACTTTTCTCCCAAAAAATTCTCGAAAATCGCCCAAATTTTCAGCGTTTACACTGGTATAGCCCCTCAGTTATATATTTCATGTAATATTAGATCTACAGAATAAATATATATTTCGGAAGCATTTTTTTGCCGTTCGTTGAAAAAAAAAAATTATAAACCGTTATTTAACTCAACTGAATCACTCCAAACTCCTGGAAGTACCTAAGTAACGTCATCTGATCAGGAAAACAGAAACGTACAGTCGACGTGTCGAGTGGTGGCGCGCGGTCGCTCTCGGATGTTTTCGCTATTAAGGCTATGTGCCACACGCCAGAAAATTTCGACGCGGCCTCTCGTTATGTCAGTAGCGCAGATCTCGTAGTTTTTAGCTACGAGTCGCTACCGACGGACAGCGCAGCGATCGCGAATTCAGTCTCGATGCTTCGCACTGGGACGAAGAGTCGAAGCCAAACAGACAGCGATCGCTAAGCGCGCGCGTGTGTGTGTGTGTGTGTGTGTGTTTGCTATGCCGAACGCGTGCAAAAAGAACGAATCCATTCTCGCACGCCGTTCGGTCGTATGCAAGCACCTTACATCTATGTGTGTATCACACAATTCACACAACTATGCGTAGCGATCATGGTACGCTTGTATTGGAAGCATGCGCTCGCTCGGCAGGAGAGCGGTGAAACTTTGTTGCGTTTTACATTGTATATGCAGTCATCGAATCGATTTTTTTTCGACGACGGCCACAACTAAAAGTCTCAGGCATTTTCCTATACTGTTTTGATTCATTTAAACAAATAAGCTCCAGCGGAATTTGTAACACCGATGCCGCTTATCGTTGACGATATCGATCCCTGCCAAAATTTCGAGCGAACGAAATTGCTCGAAACTCACTCTACAAAAGAGTGGTAAAATTTTACAATGCTCATTATTTAAACAAATGCGTTCAGCATTTTTATCTCTGCCAGGGTTCATATTTGGCAACATTTTTGCTGGTCAGCTTCTCGAACAATCAAGATCGCTAGCCTCACTCTACGGAAGAGCGGTGAAATTTTGCGATCGCGCATTGTTTAAACAAATGCCCTCGAATCGATTTTTTTGTCGACGGCGGTCATCGGTGAAAATTTCTTTATGGTTGAACTTTCTAGCAAACGGGGTTTGCTAGAGACTTGTATGGTCGAAGGGTGGTAGCCTTTCCTTATTTTTTTTAAATTAATTTAAACAAATAAGCTCGAAGACTATTTGGCATCTCGATGTCGCTCATCGTCGACGAATTCGATCTCTGATAAAATCTTGAGTTACGACCGAGATCACTCGAGACTCACTCTACAAAAGAGTTGTAAAATTTTACAATGCTCTTTGTTTAAACAATTGCGATCGGCATTTTTTTCTGCCATGGCTTATCTTCTGCAGGTTGTCTGCGGCCGGCCAAATTCGCGAGCGAACGAGATCGACCGGGTCTCACTCTGCGAAAGAGTGGTAAAATTTTATTATTACTAAATTATTACTAATTATGCTAAAAAAAAATTCGTTTAGCATTTTTTCTCTCTGCCGGAATTCATCTTCGGCAGGTTTCTCCAAAGATCGAATTTTCTAGCAATGACGATCGGAGAAGTCTCGCTCTACAGAAGAGCGGTAAAATTTTACTATCGCGAATTATTTAGAGGTCATCGGTGTAAAATTTTCGAAAAATCGTTTTGTTGGAAGCACTTTTAAAAAATCCTTGGAAACTGAAAAAAATGTACAATGCTCTTTGTTTAAACAATTGCGCTCGCCATTTTTTTCTCTGCCATGGCTTATCTTCGGCAGGTTGGCTGCGGCCGACCGAATTCGCAAGCGAACGAGATCGACCGAGTCTCACTTTGCGAAAGAGTGGTGAAATTTTATAATTATTACTAAAATAAATACGTTTAGAATTGTTTCTCTCTGCCGGGATTTATCTTCGGCAGGTTCCTCCAAGGATCGAATTTTCTAGCAATGACGATCGCAGGAGTCTCGCTCTACAGAAGAGCGGCGAAATTTTACAATCACGATATGTTTAAAGGAGGACACTGGTGGAAAACTTTCGAAAAATCATTTTTTTTGGAAACACTTAAAAAATCCTTATAACCTCCGAAAATATGATGGATTTTCGTTTATAGCCTAAAAAAACAGTTTTAAAGTGGTTTTCGAGCTATTTTAATAGGGGAGTCTCCGACGCTGAAAAGCGTCTTCGGCGATGCCATGCCGGTAGTCGCAATTCTCAACTCTTGTAAGCCTGTTTTCCGTCCAATCGACCAATCCAATTTCTTCAATTTTACAAAGTGTTTTTT
This sequence comes from Ophion ellenae, assembly GCA_963210295.1. Classification (NCBI taxonomy): domain Eukaryota; kingdom Metazoa; phylum Arthropoda; class Insecta; order Hymenoptera; family Ichneumonidae; genus Ophion; species Ophion ellenae. Next base: position 10,536,751 of record OY723395.1, on the reverse strand, counting down.
GAAGCGCTGTATCAATGTGAAAAATTGTCGCATTGAGATGAAAAAAAAGCATTATGAAGCTTCAAGTTTCTAGTTTCGAGATCTGTCGTCAAAACAAATTTGTGAGCTACTGTAATCGCGCAATAATAAAGAATAGCGAGAGAAAATTTGTTGAGTTTCTTTTAAGGATCCACGCGTTCGAGAATGTTATTTCAGTTAAATACATGTATAGGTCAGTTAGCTTGTTTATTCAGCTTCAATTTCGTTTTTTTGTCTCTCTACGTCAATTTTTTGCTGAGATACCCGACTTTGAATGTAAAAAGATCCTTTTGTCTTCGATCACCGTTTTCTCAGCAACCAATGATTGCACGGGCAGCTTTGAAAACTTAAATAAATTTCCTGCACGACCCTTGCGTTGATTTTTTAGAAAAAAAAACATTTTTTCACCATTAATATTAATTTGAGAAAAGACAAAAAAATGACTTTTTATGGTTTTTCAGTAAATGTACTACTACTTTATATATTATAGTAAATGTACAATACTTTAAGTATTGATGGGAAGACTAACGTTGCGCGGTTGTTTCTCTGCTTGATGTACCCCCAATAGCCCTGTAAATTTTCAAATTGATCCATCGAACCATTTTTTCGGTTCGATTCATCAAAGTTTTACAAAACAAAGGAAAAAGTGTATTGTTCTTAAACATCGTGTAAACATCATCAGAATGACAAAACCAATTTTCTTCGACTTTTTTCACAACATTGCCCTAGTTGCCGTTAAAGTCAACAAAAAAATTCGAAAAATTTCAATTTTATTTTCTCCAAATTTGTCAAACATTTCAGGAAACAATACTGACTCATTTTTACACGATGCGACCTTTGCGCACCATAATGCCACTCATCTTTAATTGCATTAATTAAAAGTTGATACCCCCAAGCTGTATTCACCAGTCGATCTGAGAACTCGTATGAGATAAATTCTCGATATTTTCTGCGAAGGTTATTAGGGTTACAAAAAAAACTTTCTTTCAAAACTGATCTTTTTTTAAGAAAAAACCAATTAACATTTTTTTCAAGCTAATCTTTTTTGGGATTTTTCTCTACGTTTTGGTAAAAAAATTAATCTAAAGTTTTTGGAAACTAACTTTTTGCAATTTTTGTTAGTAGAAGAGCTAGGCCGATTCTAACGCAGGGATCTCAGGGGGGAGCGGGGCGGGGGAGTCGAGCACGGGGAAGCCGCGGTATGCTTGGCGGGGGGGGTCCTGCATGCGGCAGCCGCGTGCGGGGTTCCGGCGGAGGGAAAGGGGAGGGGTGTTAGAGAGTGGGGAGGCTAGTTTTTGGTGACGATGTCTTCCAGGCGATAGCTGGACCCGCGGGAGAGAGGGGGAAGCCGCTGTCGACTCTGTGGGGGCGGGGGCATCATAGAGTCGCGGGTCCTTGAAAACCCATTAAATCTGATAATTTATTATCAACATTATAGATGTAAGCGGAGCATTTTTGTCTAGACTATTCACAGGAGTTTATATATATATGAAAAAAAACAACTTAGACAAATCTGTGCATGTGTGTGTGTGTGTGTGCGCGCGCGCGCGCGTGTGTGTGTGCGTGCGTGCGTGCGTGCGTGCGTGTGTGTGTGTGTGTGTGTGTGTGTGTGTGTGTGTGTGTGTGTGTTGTGTGTGTGTGTGTGTGTGTGTGTGTGTGTGTGTGTGTGTGTGTGTGTGAGTGTGTGTGCGTGTGTGCGTGTGTGCGTGTGTGCGTGTGTGCGTGTGTGCGTGTGTGCGTGTGTGCGTGTGTGCGTGTGTGCGTGTGTGCGTGTGTGCGTGTGTGCGTGTGTGCGTGTGTGCGTGTGTGCGTGTGTGCGTGTGTGCGTGTGTGCGTGTGTGCGTGTGTGCGTGTGTGCGTGTGTGCGTGTGTGCGTGTGTGCGTGTGTGCGTGTGTGCGTGTGTGCGTGTGTGCGTGTGTGCGTGTGTGCGTGTGTGCGTGTGTGCGTGTGTGCGTGTGTGCGTGTGTGCGTGTGTGCGTGTGTGCGTGTGTGCGTGTGTGCGTGTGTGCGTGTGTGCGTGTGTGCGTGTGTGCGTGTGTGCGTGTGTGCGTGTGTGCGTGTGTGCGTGTGTGCGTGTGTGCGTGTGTGCGTGTGTGTGTGTGTGTGTGTGTGTGTGTGTGTGTGTGTGTGTGTGTGTGTGTGTGTGTGTGTGTGTGTGTGTGTGTGTGTGTGACGGAGGCTCATGTCCGAGACACTGTTATACACTGCAACGTTTTAACCACCTCGTCCGAAAGTCTCAAATTTTACAACTCTTTTTTTTTTCTTACGTCGAGCGCCAGGGACCGTCATACCCTATCGCTTCGCATGTGCAACTCGGGCCTCATCATTCCATACGTCCACACTTGAAAACCCATAAAATTTTACGACAGCATGCGATGAAGACAGCGATCCGCGGAAAAAAATGCATTTCCATTTTACAGGGCTTTAGTTTTTCAACTCTGAATGATAATATATACAAAGAGTGCAACGTCAAACCTTGATGCCGACACTTGAGATCATGCAGGTCTGGACAAGTTAGCCCCATGGTTAAGGATTTTTTTTCTTCGTTAACACCACTCTCCAAGCTATTAGAATTTTTTTTATTGCTCCGCTATTCCGAGTATCTATATGATAACGGGGTGTTTATTTTGAAAAACTTTAAACTTTCGGAGATCTCTGGATAAAGACCTTTTTTAGGCTTCGACCGTGGACCACTTGCCCGCCGATGGAGAGCCCATACATTTTTTTTTCACTACATACATCTCGACTGAGATGCTCTTTTATTTTTCCCGGCAATCCAATGTGATATTAGAAAATTCTCGTGGGTTGGTGATATTTTCCGAGATGGTAGGGAAAGACGAAAAATGTCTAAAGGGGAAAACCATTTTTAATGATCTGCTGCGCACAAAAGTGTTCGCACTTTGGATCGAGCAGTCAGTTAGTGAACATCATTTCTTTTCGGAAGCCTCGTTTCATCAAATATGGAGGGCAACGCGGAGAAGTCAGAACAAATCTTGCACGACCAAGCCGCGCTCCTATGTTCATTCGAAGATTTTGCTGTGTGGGAACAACGGTGCGTTGAGTTTATCGAAGAATTGGAAACGCAAAGCCGGATTAAGCGCCCGCGACTATCAATTGGACTTCAACAGTCATTGATAGCCCAAATAGCGCGGCTGGAAGGGTTGAGGAATTCTGTGCGTAATCATTTTATACACACGGGTGCAGGACACGGTCATCATGGGCTAACCTGGCGAGAGATTGACACACCCTTCAATAGTCGAATATTGACCGGTTCCATAATCAATCGTAACCACATCGAACCACGGCAATTTCTCAACGATGCTCGTGACCTAGTGCTTCAACATGTGCAAAATACTATCTGCAAACACAACAGTATCAAAGTTAATACAGTGTTCAATGGTGAATTCGCGAGTGGAGACAAACATGCTAATAAAAGTGTCAACACGCGAAACTGTGAACTATTTAACACAAGCGATTTGAATGAGTGGTACCAGCAACGCGTTATGGAGCCCACTTTAACCTTACTGGACGAATTTCAAGAACGAGATAGTGGCTGGGCTCTACGGAAAATACTTAACCTCACGATAAATGTGAATAAGTATAATCCAATGCGTGCTGGGTGCTCCATATCATTACCGCGGGAAATAATGATGAAGAGAGCTGTGATTAACGTCAAATCCAACGATAACGCATGTTTCGCGTGGGCAGTTGTCGCCGCTCTATACCCAGCCGAACGAGACAGTGCCCGTCCGTCATCTTACCCACATTACTCAAGCGTACTGCATCTTCAGGACATTCAATTCCCGGTAAACATACACCAAATAAAAAATTTGAGCTGCAAAACAATTTATCCATCAACGTGTACACCACCACCACCGCCAAAAAGGACATCGTTCCAATACGCGTGACTCAAAATAAGAAGGAAAAGCACATCAATTTGCTGTACATGCAAGATACTGAGGACAACAATGTGGGGCACTTCGTATGGATCAAGAATCTGTCGAGACTCGTGACGAAGCAACTGAGCAAAAAGGGACATCAAAAATATATCTGTGATCGGTATGTAGTTACCATAATATATATATATATATATATATATATATATATATATATATATATATATATATAGGTAATTATATATGGTAGACGAATTAAACAAAAACAATCTTTTTTTTGCTGGCGTTTGCATCACTTCGGGTCCGAGGATAAATTGCATCCACACGAGGTCTATTGTGGAGCAATAAACGACTGCGCGATCCGACTACCGAATGACACCAACAAGTGGCTCCAGTTCACCAACTTTAGCCGGAAAGAGCGACATCCTTTCATCGTATATGCTGATTTGGAGTGTGTGCTGTCAAAGACCGATGAGAAGACTCAAGCGAAAGATATGTATGAACATCATGAAGTGTTTAGTATTGGATATTACGTGCGTTGTTCGTATGACGATTCATTGTCTTCATATCACTCGCGTCGCAGTGCTGATTGTGTATCGTGGTTTGTCGAAGAACTGAAAAATCTAGCATTGCGCATAAAAGAAATTTTCTGCGACAATGTCCCAATGATTTATCTGACACCGAGCGAGTGGACAAGTTTTCGCAAAGCGACCCAATGTCATATATGCAGGAAACCATTCGCTCAAGACGATATACGCGTTCGAGATCATTGCCATCTGACTGGACGCTATAGAGGCCCTGCCCATTCTAATTGCAATTTGAACTACAAACAGTCATTCTTTATCCAGTAGTTTTTCACAATTTATCGGGTTACGATGCACATTTTATCATCAAGGAAGTAGCCACAGCGTTCGAAGGAAAGACCGATGTGCTTCCAATCACAAAAGAGAAATACATCTCCTTCACGAAGCACATTCAAATCACAGACGATTCTAAACAGAAAATCCAATTGCGCTTCATCGATTCATACAAATTCCTCAATACCAGTCTCGACAAATTAGCCTCATTTTTGACCGAGGATAAACTCAAAATTTTACGCATGCCATTTTCAACTCTATCGACGGACAATTTCAATTTGCTGACGCGAAAAGGGGTCTTCCCTTATGAGTATATTGACAACGTGAGCAGGTTGGACGACACTTGCTTACCACCACGTGACGCATTTTATAGTTCCCTGACAGATGCTGTCACGTCCTGGGGGGACGTGGGCATATACCTATCGCGGTTCCCTCTTTTTAGCCTACGCCTAGCGCACTAGCTCGGGATGAGGGTGTAAAAGGGAAAGGTGCATGCAAATGTGGGAATGACGCAGTGACTCGATTAATAAATGAATTGATTTACGCAAATCATTGAGAATTCGGGGTTTATTATAATTAACCAATTTGGTTAATTCTATTAAATTAATAATACAAAAATATACATGAAATATTTCGCTTACATTTGCCGATGGGTCGTGGATACGCTAATCTGTTTATAGCCGTCAGGTTCGGGCCTCCGCAGGTAAGTCGGACCCCTCGGTTGCGCACGTTTGGTAACAATGATGGCTCGGGTCGACACAAAATTTAACACGTGGGTATATATCGCGAGACGAGGTTGGAATTAAATTACTATTTACGCAAAACAATACGATGTACACATTTAACGTAGACACTTAAAAAAATTCTCGTAGTTCGCGTTATTATAAAGTGTAATTGGGAAGTTATAGTTCGCGTTCGCTTTATGGAGACAGTTTTTGTAATTGTTCGTACGCGATAGAGACTTAAGGGAGACGTTTTCTCAGCGAGTGATGATGGGACACTGACTCCAAGATTTTTCTATTCTAGCTTGTAAGATATTTCGGATGCTGGGATGGTGGGAGAAGAAGTTTCTCGAAAAGTGCATTTTCGTCATGCGTTAATTTTTTGATTGGTGGGAAGGATGTAGGAAATTTACAAGTGCATATGATTGGTCGAGTTGGAAGGGGAAATATTTTTGAGGACTATGATTGGGTGTAGGCTATGATGTGTGTGATCTCCATCTCGATTCTCGGAAACTAGTCCGCGTCTCGTTATCTGGAGCGTTGGAAAAATATAGGGAGGAAAAAGGGCCTTGGTCGCGTTGCCGCGCTTGCCTCAAGATAGGCTTTGTTGACCCAGGTGTGAGAGCGCATGGGAAATACTAACGTCGTTTTATTGCCGGGCCAACTTTTCGGCATGAAGGATTTTCTTTTGGAGAATGTATATTTTTTTGGAGTAAGGATTTGGATATTTTCGTGTGTCTTCGTGTGTTGTACGTTCTTATGGCTAAAGATTTTATCATCAACTGCGTTTGACGGTTGCGTGTAGATATGATGAAGACCAACTGTGCTCTCGCATGGGATATTTTGCGCGACGCTCGCTTCTTATCGATATATTTCGTTTCGGCTGTGGTACGCCTAATTCTAAAGAAAATATAAAAACCCGTCGAAAAATGAGAATGCCGTTATCGTGTGTATTGGTTTTCGTAGTTTTCCACGATTTCCATGTGGCATCGGGGAAGCCCACGTTTTCGCCGGAGTTGAATAAAATAGGAGAGGAAAAAGAAATAGATAGTGCTTTTTCTCGCGACGTTACAATGCTACAGTATCGGAGAGCGAGTACGCACATGCGGAGAACGTTTGGGAGCGGTTGTCCATTCGAACGCTGGGTGACTATAGCGATTTGTACTTGAAGACAGATGTCTTGTTATTAGCTGATATTTTCGAAAACTTTCGGAATACGTGCATTGAGAGCTATGGCCTAGATCCCGCGTATTACTACACATTGCCGGGGTATACCTGGGATGCAATGTTAAAACGAATGTCAAGTTTGAATTACTAACTGACATCGACATGGTTTTATTCGTTGAGCGGGGTATACGCGGTGGTCTCAGTCAATGCTCAAACCGATATGCACACGCTAATAATAAATACATGGAGTCGTTTGATCCATCGAAATCATCATCATACTTGATGTATTTTGACGTCAACAATTTGTGTGGATGGGCAATGTGTCAACCCTTGCCATATGCAGATTTTCGATGGATCAACGACGTGTCCAAGTTTGATCCATTATCCATCGCGCTAGACTCACCTATAGGCTACATCCTTGAGGTCGACTTGGAATATCCTCAATCTCTACATGATGCGCACAAAGACCTACCGTTTTTCCCAATACACGAAAAACCACCGGGTAAGCAGCAGGAAAAGCTGCTAGCAACCGTCTGCGATAAAAAACGCTACATCATACACTACAGAAATTTACAACAATGTTTACGTCCTGGACTTTGCCTCACGAAAATCCATAGGGTATTACAATTCACACAATCCCCATGGCTACGTTCATATATCGAGTTAAATACTCAGTTTCGAACGCTGGCCAAAAACGATTTTGAAAAGAATTTATTCAAATTGATGAATAATGCTGTGTTTGGCAAAACGATGGAGAATGTGCGCAGTCATGTAGATGTAAAGCTTTTGACAAAATGGGAGGGCAGGTATCGAGCGGAGGCAATGATTGCGAAGCCAAACTTCCACAGCCGAAGTGTTTTTTCCGAAAACCTCGTTGCCGTGGAATTCCGCAATCTCGAGGTGAAGTTCAACAAGCCGATATATGTGGTATGTGCATACTCGACATATCCAAAACGTGCTTGTATGGATTTCATCACGAGTATATGGTACCATTGTATCGGAATAAATGTAAAGTGATGTATACCGACACAGATAGCCTCATATATGCCATTGAGAGCGAAGATGTATATGCAGACATGAAGTGCGACATTGAAAAATTTGATACGAGGGACTATTCAGCGGACAATAGGTATGATATGCCGCTTGTCAACAAGAAGGTACCCCGTCTCATGAAAGACGAATGCAATGGTGCAATTATGACCGAGTTCATTGGACTTCGATCGAAAATGTACGCGACACGTGTCGAGGGTAAGAAGGACACGAAAAAAGTTAAAGGTGTCAAGAGCAGTGTTGTGGCGAGGACAATCACGTTTGATGATTATGCTCAATGTTTGAAGGAAAATATTGAAATGGAGCGTAGTCAAACGTGTATTCGATCAAAGTTGCACAAGGTCTACACTATTCGTGAGACGAAAATCGCTCTAAGTCCTCATGATGATAAGCGGTATATCATACCTGGGACCTCTGATACCCTACCATGGGGGCAATACAGAATACTGTTGTGAAAAGTTTTGTAATTTTTTTTTCCACAACCTTCATGTAAAATTGGGTATATTTTTGTGAATACTGATGTTTAAAACTCGTGAAAATTATGTATATATTTTGTTCACTCGGTGTTAAAATTATGTTTGTTGCATATATTGTGCAAGAATGGATTTATTATTTTCCGTAAATAAAGAAGCGGACTTTTTATAATTACATGTGTTTATTCACTCTATCTATCTCCTCACGTTCCACGAAAAAGGGCGAAGGCGAGAAGGGGGAAGCCTGCTGTGGAGTCGGTCGGTGGCCTTGGAGGGATGCGGGGACGACCAGCAGGTCAAGAGTCATAAAACATACATATTTTTCCATTTTCTTTATTATCGATTACAAATCGGATTTACTTATCCAACTATTGTGGCTATTGTCGAAACCTAACCACTTTACAAACATTCGATTACCGCGCTTCTTCAATACCGCTTCAATGAGATAGATATCGGGGTGCTTGACCCTGAGAAGCTCTTGTTCGTAGAAACCACCGGCGAACGGTTCATCTTTATGGTCCTTCAAGTGGTACGTCACGGGATGAGTTTTTTTCACACGATAGATTGTAAATATTTCCGTTGTCCAGTTTGGGGTGTAACCCTTTTCGAAAACAGTCTTAAATTTGCTGATTCTCACTTTATCACCAACGGCGAATTTCGGCGATCTTTTCATTGGAGGCTTATTGAAAATCTGCTGCAATTGCTTCTCATTTTCCGCGTGGACATTTCTCGGCTTCATCTTAATGGTGCGGTGTACAGAATCGTTGTACTCGGCAATTAGATTATCAAGAATATCGATCCACTTATAATTACCAGGAAGACTAAATTGCATCCACATCTTGTTCTTCAATGTACGATTGAAACGCTCGCAAATGGATGCCTTCAAGTTGCTATATGTTGAATACATGTGAATATTTTACTTTTTCATGATGGCCTTAAAGTCACAATTGTAGAATTCTTTTCCCCGATCAACGTGCAAGTTCTGCGGTATGCGTCCCTTAACGAGGATCGACTTCATTGCTGCAGCTACATTTTTACCACTCTTACTCAGCATTGGCACGGCCCAGGCGAATTTCGAGAAGGTATCGATGACGGTGAGGAGAAATTTGTGTTTGGAGTTGCGACGCGCGTATGATGACATATCGACGAGATCAGCTTGCCAGGTCTCGTCCAAGCCACGGATGTCCACATGTCGACGCGGATAGTTTCGTCGAGCAGGCTTATGTAGCTCCAGCACGAGAGCGCCCCTTTTTTCGTTCATTTTCCAGTGCACTCAGTCGTGCGTCCAATTCAGCAATGACGTTCGAATTACGAATCACAAAATCTTGTAGAGCTTTGACATCGGCCTCGAGTGTCCTCGCAATGTCTCGTATCGTAGCTTCAAGTCCATTAACCAACAACTGACTACTCTCATTCATTTCTTTGCGTATGTTCTTAATGATAGTTCGAGATTTCTTTTGCAACGCACTTAGAGTGATGGCGTCATGTTCTCCTTCCGGATTTGCAATGTTACACAATCGTTTCTGCCCCAAGTCATAATGACCATCTGCGGTAATTCTAAAGCCAATCCCGGGTCGGCCTGGAGGACCTTGCTTACTGTGGAGTACACTCCTACTTGAATGACGTCCAAACACATCGACACTCATGATGAGAATGCGTAAATTCTCCGATGTCGAGTTAATAAATGATTTCAGCTTCGCGCAATTCCTCAATAATCGATATAATTTCATTCGCATGTGATGAATTTCCGGCTGCTTGGGATGCCAGAAGTAAGCGAAGACGATCCACTAGCTCGTTTGGATTATCCCAATAAATATAGTCCAATTTGGTGTTTTTTCTCGCTAGCTTATACTTTGGCATACCCTGTCCCACATGATGATCGACTATATTTGCGATATATGTGTTAAATTTGTGGCTCGTGTTACGTCGTATAGCCTCACTAGGCTTATACAATTTTTTGTGCGCATTCGTCGAGATTACAATCTTTTCGTAGTTTTTCAAATCGTCCGGTGCGACCTCCGTTAATATCACTATCCTTGTTAATCGTGATAAATGCATACTTGTCAGAATTCCAGCATTTCACGCACATGATTTTAAAGCACGTATAAGCCATATCCGTATTAACATGGTCATTGTACACGTGTTTGAGATTCATATCATCCTGCTTGAAAAGCACCACGAAATTTGCATTATCCCTCACAAGATGTTTGGGAATACGAGTGTACGTCTGACAAAGATAAAAACTGTCAACAATCTCGTGTCGTCCCATGGAAAAGAAGGCCCGAACATTATCCTGCTTTTCGCATGCTATGTCATCAAAGAGGAATATAGAGTTGGATCGTGCATCACTTGGTGCTATCACGTGTTCATGCGCCTCGAATGGATGATATTCAACTCCACTCACAGGTTCGAGTAGGTGTTCGAGCAACTTATACTTTGGCTGCTTGAGCGATTTGGAATACAAGTAAATATTCTCAAATCTCAAACCATTCGGATGGATGATGAGAGTGAGCAAAGCGTTGGTTTTCCCACAATTCGATGGACCGAAAAACAGTGCACGTATGCTATCCGGCAATAAATTCCCATGGCGTTTTTGTTTCTTTTTCCCTCCACGGTCTTCGACAAACTCGTCGAAATTTATCACGGGAAGTCCGCCTCCGATAGTTTGCTTCCTGGACGTCATCTCACACACGACTAACGGCGAAATCATATAAATAGGCTTCTTATAGGGATTATCCATCAGTCGCGTATTGTCTTTAGACATGATTGTGCATAGGAAGAGTGGTAAAGGTTTGGTCAACCGCCTAATCAACAAATTTCCCGTTGAACTACATTTGCCTGGATATCAGTATTGTGGACCAGGCACAAAGTTGGCCAAGCGCCTTGCTCGTGGTGATCCGGGCATTAATCCATTGGATACGGCTTGCAAACAACACGATATTGCGTATTCGAAAAATCCGGATAATCTTGAGGCGAGACATTTGGCGGAAAAAGTGTTGGCTGAACAGGCTAGGCAACGTGTTACCACGAGAGACGCTAGTATCGGCGAAAAAGCCAGTGCTTGGGGTGTGGCAAATATTATGAAGACAAAGAGAAAATTCGGCATGGGAATGAAGGCCCGCAAAGGTAGCGTTTGTTTGAAAAAGATAATTGGCGCTGCAAAGAAGACAATGATTCAAAGTAATGATCCGCATAAGATTATCAAATCAGCTCTAAAGGGTGCTCGTGCAGCGGTAAAGTTGCAAGGTGGTAAAGTGCGCACACCTCGCGTTCTACCCGTACCCCATAAAATTGGTGGTGTATTACCCTTCCTCGTGCCTATTTTTGCGGGTCTTAGCGCTGCGGGTGCTTTGTCGGGTGGTGCGGCTAGTATAGTTAAAGCTGTAAATGCTGCTCAAGCAGCTAAGCGTGAATTGGATGAAGGTAAGCGCCATAATCGAACAATTGAAGCAATTGCATTAGGTCGGGGTCTACATCTGAAACCATATAAGCAGGGATTGGGCCTTCATATTAAGCCAAAAAACTAGAAGTAACGCTACCACACCAACCCCTCACCGACCGCGACCTACTCAAATATGCAAAAATCCTAAAGATCCCACATTTTCGTGGAGTTTACATGCGCGATACATTGCCAGCGAGCGGACCTCTCAAATGTGAAGCAGCAATTGTAAATTTGGATGAAAATGTCAGTCCTGGAACACACTGGGTCGCTTACAAAAAGACCGGATCGAAAGTCATGTACTTTGATAGTTTCGGCAATCTTCCACCACCATCCGAGCTCATGAGATATTTTCGTGTTGGTAGCGTTCATTATAATTATATTAGATATCAGGAATATGATACGATTGAATGTGGACATTTGTGTCTCAAGTTTCTTTGTCGGCAGCTGCAGCACAAAGACAAATATCCACTATATATAGGAGGGAAATGACGCGGAGAATTCAGTTGTCAATTTACCAGCATCATGGATGATAGTTCAACATTGACCATATCTGGCTCATCGTCCATACTTGAGGCGCAATACTTTCCCCCCATCGAACTCTCGCCACACAAAAATTATACCCTCGGTCTCGTGGAATTGTTAACCTTCAACTCTATTCCCAATATCGACGTTGACCACGATAAACTTTACGTGGGAGATGAGGTATTAACGATACCTACGGGCAGTTATGAAATAGAGGATATTGAGACGTTTGTACAAGCAGAGCTCGCGCGTAAAAACATCAGCATCAGCATTAAACCCAACAATAACACGCTACGCAGTGAGATCGAGTGTGATCGTGATGTCAATTTTGAGCCAAAAGATTCTATTGGTCATCTACTAGGCTTCACCGCACGCAAATTGGAAGCCAATAAGAGACACGAATCCGATCTTCCAGTAGCCATTCTCAAAGTGAACGCCTTACGCGTTGAGTGCAACATTACCGCTGGCGCCTATACTAACGGACAAAAAGTACACACAATTCACGAATTTTTTCCATCTGTGCCACCGGGCTATAAGATCATTGAAGTTCCCTCCCACGTAATTTATCTGCCAATCACGAGCCGAACGATTGACACACTACAGCTTCGCATAGTGGATCAAGACGGTGATTTGGTAAATTTCCGCGGTGAAGTAATCACCATACGCCTGCATATAAAGTCGTGATGGGCATTGTTTTCAACAGATTTTCCAATAACAATAAACGGTCATGGATAAAAACAAGCAGTCGTCGGCCAGCGCCCAAAGTGCTAACACCTCAAAACGTGCTACTCTTGAAGAGTTTGGGTCTCAAAGTGCGTGGCGAAAGCGTGTAAAAAATTATTTAGTCTGTGCTCTGTGCATCTGTTGCGTGAAATGGAAGAAGAAATTGTAAACATTCAAACGCCTGTGGTCTTTGATGAATTGGATGATCATCAGCCATTGTGAGAGTCACGCTCATCAGCCATATGCATCTTCAACCTTCACTAACAGCGATGAAATCCGTATTGCCATCCAACATCAAGACCTCTCTATCCTGCCAAGCAAGAGTTCGCTACACATATGTGGAAAATTATCCAAGCGTGATGGGGCGCCAACCACTGCTACAAGTCTCGTCAACAATGCCATTTGTCATTTGTTTGAGGAAGTGCGATATGAGCTGAATGCTATAGAAATCTCTCTCACCGGCCAAAAGTTCTATGCTCGAGAACACTGGATGGCTCGATGTCGAAGAGACCAAGCAGATTGTAGATGTATCGGGAAACTTTGATGTGTGCATTCCGCTCAGCATGCTCCTCGGATTTGCCGAAGATTATCGGAAAATTGTCGTAAATGCCAAGCACGAGTTGATTCTCACGAGATCAAAGACCAACGACAATGCCATTGTACAAACAGCGCCCGAAGACTACAAACTCGTATTGCATAAAATAGAATGGCTCGTGCCGTATGTGACAGTCTCGGATCAGCGAAAAATTCGACTGTTAAAGTTTCTCGCCAAAGACGCACCAATCTCCATGAGTTTCCGAACATGGGAACTGTATGAATATCCATTGCTGCCTGCCACCTCCAAGCACGTGTGGTCTGTGAAAACTTCGAATCAGCTGGAGAAGCCACGATATGTTATACTCGCGCAAACGGAACGGAAAAATAAGAAACAACACAATGCGAGCCACTTTGATCATTGTAACCTGAGCGACGTCAAACTATACCTCAACTCGCAATGTTATCCATATGGAAATTTGAATTTGAACATTGATCAATATCAATATGCTCTTCTCTACGAGATGTATGCAAACTTTCAACCGACCTATTACAACAAAGAGGCTGAACCATGGCTGAGTAGGATGGAATTTTTAGAAAAAGCCCCCCTCGTTGTCATTGATTGCTCAAAACAAAACGATTCGCTCAAGTCCGGCCCTGTTGATGTGCGCGTTGAGTTTGAATTGAAATACAATATTCCACCACAAACTTCAGCGTACTGCATGATCCTCCATGATCGTATTGTCGAGTACAATCCAATCAGTGGTGGGGTTAAAAAATTGGTATAAAATCATGCCGAAGATCCGCGCTCACTTCAAGGGTTCAAGAGACCCGTCAACGAATTTGTCCTAAAGGAGATGTCCATCGTCAAACTCCATGAGAAGAACGCTGAACCGCTGACATTCTTCTTCGATGCACCATTCGCCTGCGACGCTTTACCGGCCAAGTACAAAATGACAAACAAGTGGCTGGAACGCAATTATCATGGAATACGATGGGAACACAGCGGCATACCATACGAGGCAGCTAGAACGACAATTCGAGGAATCTTGGAAGGAGCTCCTACGATCTATGCCAAGGGATTCGAGAAGTGCTCATGGATATCGAGATTCGCGGATTCAGCAACAAAAGTCATCGATCTGGAGACTCTGGACTGTCCATCGCTGCAGAAGTTGCCGAAAATCGCAAACGTTAAATGCCCCCATCATTCCTTCAATACAAAATACAATTGCGCCAAAGCGAATGTAAAATCGTTGAATAGCTGGCTCTCTGTGTACGAAGCATTGTGTGAGCGAGGGATTTTTTTTAAATGAATAAAAACATTTTGAACAAATATCGTTCTCCATTTATTTCCTATATCTACGGCGAATACAGTTTGACGACATTTTTTTTTTACATTATATTCGATGAAAAAGTTTTTTCGCACATTTTTACATAGCACCAAGCGTTGAAAACTCTACGATGATAACTGTGATGCAAACAGTTGTTGCACTCTACGATGGTGACGATGCCAGCGGCCGCTGAACTCGTTGTTTCCACCGGGCCTTCACGAGCGTTCTTTTCCACCATACTCAGACTCGAACGTCGAAAACTCTACGATGATGATGACTGTGATGCAAACAGTCCTTGCACTCTACGATGGTGATGATGCTGGCTGCTGTTGAACTCGTTGTTTCCACCGGGCCTTCACGAGCGTTCTTTTCCACCATACTCAGACTCGATGTAACTCGACGCTGTTGTATTTTCCACCAATGTACTTCATGTAGAGTTGACCATTGCGCGCCAGTTGCAGCATACTCTCGAACATTTTCAGATCTTGATCGAAGGCCTTTACCAGCCGCGCTGGCAAGAAGACGGCAAACGCATTTGCAACGTCCACGATGTAGCGTTTTGCAAAGTTGGTCTGTACAGCTCTCATGTCCGTGATTTGATGATCCGAATGGACGTGGAGTTCTGACAGCTTCTTCGTTGGGAGGAATTCCGCCATCAGGCTGACTTTGTTGATATTTGAGAGATCCATTTTCACTCTTTTTCAAAGTTCTTTTCGGTGAAGTTGATGGTGCGGTGGAATAGTGCAGTCTGAGCTTGGTCCACGAAATCATAAGCTCCCTTGTAACCCCTCCACTCAGATTTTAAAAACTTCTCCCCATTTATCCAATCATATGCATGGTTAACAGGTTCAAACACGTCCGAAGAACCTCGCACGTAGAGAATTTCCCCCCTCGCAACACTTTTCACAGTCCCGACGTTGGGGTGGGGGACCATCAATGTGGCAATGTGGTGCACAGATCCTTCATCTGTGGCGTATTATAATGCTCCATGCATGGAAAATACGATATCTCTTCACTATCGTTCCGATGATGCTTCGGCAAACGATCCCACAGTAAACCAATAAAGTTACCCCAATACTTTAGGAGCTAGACTTTTGGAACCTGTTCGAGCTCGTTTTTGGTCAAGTCCAGGGGGTGCTTGGCCGGATGCACTGCGTACATACTTGCACATGTGAACATCTTGACGTAATCTTGTGGAATGAAACCTCGACGGGTTGAAACTTGTTGTGGAATAACGCTGCAGCTGCATGCAATAAATAAAGCATTTTATTGGCTTTAAAGGGCCACCCTTCATATGGGAACTATCGTTATCTCACTCTCGAAAAGTTTCCTAGCCATAAAAACACACACACACACACACACACACACACACACATGCACAGATTTGTCTAAGTTGTTTTTTTTATATATATATAAACTCCTGTGAATAGTCTAGACAAAAATGCTCCGCTTACATCTATAATGTTGATAATAAATTATCAGAGTTTATGGGTTTTCAAGGACCCGCGACTCTATGATGCCCCCGCCCCCACAGAGTCGACAGCGGCTTCCCCCTCTCTCCCGCGGGTCCAGCTATCGCCTGGAAGACATCGTCACCAAAAACTAGCCTCCCTACTCTCTAACACCCCTCTCCTTTCCCTCCGCCGGAACCCCGCACGCGGCTGCCGCATGCAGGATCCCCCCCCCGCCATGCATACCCCGGCTTCCCCGCGCTCGACTCCCCCGCCCCGCTCCCCCCTGAGATCCCTGCGTTAGAATCGGCCTAGCTCCTCTACTTTTGTTCATGCCTAGATTGAAAAAAACTGTTTTCTGGAACCCGAATATCCTTCGTAAAAAATATCAAGAGCTAATCGCATAAATGTTCTCAGATCGACTATTGAATACAGTTTGGGGTTATCAACTTTTAATTAATGCAATTAAACATGAATGAAATTATAGTGCGCAAAGGCCGAATTGGGTAAAAAATGAGTCAGTATTGTTTCCTGAAATGTTTTACAAAGTTAAAGGAAATATTTTTTAAAAATTAAAAATTTTTTGAATTTTTTTTCTTACGTTTAACAAGAAACTAGGGCAAATTTATGAAAAAAGTCGAAGAAAATTGGTCTTTCCATTTCGATGATGATTACACGGTGTTTAGAAACAATACAGTTGTGCCTTTCATTGTTCTGTAAAACATTGGTCAATCAGTCCGGAAAAACGGTTCGATGGATCAATTTGAAAATTAACAGGGCTATTGGGGCTACATTACGCTTGAAAAAAAGACGCGGCAACATTAGTGTTTGCATCAATATTTGTAAAGTAGTAGTAGATTTACTGACAAATTATAAAAAGTCACTTTTTGTCCTTTTTTTCAAATTAATGTTAAGAGTGAAAAAATGTTTTTCTGAAAGATCAACAAAAGGGGCTGGTAAGAAATTTATTCAAGTTTTCAAAGCTGCCCTTTAATCGCGATCATTGGTTGCTGAGATATCGATGATCAGAGATAAAAGGATCTTCTTTCATTTAAAGTCGGATAGCTCAGCAAAAATTGACGTAGAGAGACAAAAAAACCAAATTAAAGCTAAATCAACAAGCTAACTTACCTATACATTGAGTTACGTTGAAAAAAAAATCAACTAGCCCGTGAAACCTTGAAAAAAAAAACAAATAAATTTCGCAATTTTTTCCTTAGCTATTCTTATGATTGCGCGATAACCGCAGCTCACAAAAAATGTTTGCCAGAAGATCGCGAAACTAGAAACTTGAAGCTTCAATGCCTTTTTTTATCTCCATGCGACCATTTTTCATATAGATACAGCGCTTCAAAAAACAATAACAAAATGAACAAATTTTCTGTTCTTTTAATTTTTCGGAGTAGTATATAAAAATGATGGTCGAAAACCCGAACTGTTTTTCAAACACGTTACTATTTTTTTTTAATTATTTTGATATTTCTCCCCGTACTTGACTTCTAAAAATAAATATTCAACGAAAAAATTTCACTCTTAGTACCAGGATTAAATTTACAATACTTCTACTGCCTTCCGCGGAAAGAATATGAGGTTGAAGTTTGTGTCGTTGGAACACAACGAAAATTAATATTTGTGAATTCCTTAAATCTATTTTTGCAAACTTTGCTTACAAAAATCTTCTAACCATTTTTTAAGATGTTTATTTAGCGATCTACAATATAAATATTGAAAAAAGATTTTCTATAACAATAAAAATATAAAAAATAAAATGTGAGCAAGAGCTTTCGTTGCGTTCCAAGGATGCAAACTTCAACAGCATGGAGAGGGTTGACTGAAAGCCAGTAGTGCTACAGCAACTCGAGCACCGCGATTTTCTATTCTTTTGACAAATAAACTCGTTTCACATACTTCAATATATACCTAATGAAGCCTTAAAGTTATTTTGACCATATATTTTATTGCTTTCTTTAAAAAAAATCTAAAGAAAACGATCGAAAATGGGCAGTGACGGTGGTGTCCTCCTTCCTTGACACACTACGTCATTTTCACCTGAACGAATTTGAAATAAAATGCTGACTTTCCCAAAATTGAAAGTTTTCATAAATTTTTTACAATTCAACTTTAGGCTTTCCGAGTTGCTAAAGACTTGCCCTGTGGAAAGGTGGTGACATCTTACCATCCGTTTTAATAAATTTAAACAAATACCTCGACCACGATTCATATGCACTTTGTCCACCGCTCGCCTCACGAAGGCATGGGTACGGTACTGATGCAGCAGACGACGGAGATTCAGTCCGGACGGTCGCATATTGGACTCAAATAATAGCAGTCTTTCTATGTCAGAGTAAAAAAGATTAAAATATTCTTAACTATTGTTATTTTCGTTTGAGTTACCTTTACTTGTTTCTCTACGTTGATGAAGTTTCGACACCAACATCGAAATGCTTGTACCCGATTGAAATTCATATCACCGAGATTATTTTAGGATGCATTAGCCATCCAAAAATCAATCCGTTTTACCACATAATTTCGGAGATTTTGAAGGGTCAAGTTGAGTTTTGTTCGAGTGTTATTAATGAACCAAGCGGAGAAACCGCTTAATTTTTTAACACGACATTCCTGACACTAATCGCATTTTGTTCTGTTCCTTCCTCAGCAATTCGTGCTTCGACACAAAACGATTTATGCCAAAGCACAAATCGAATTCGAATTTTGGCCTTACCCTTGGCATGAATTTCCCCGCTAACAATTTTGACTCGAAATACCTTACAAGTTCTAATTTCGCAGCGAAGTGACTCATCCTTGAGGGAGTATTCTCAGCGAAGAATCACTTCGAATTAGAAATATACCGAGTGGAGAGACAATCCCCAAGGATGCTTCCTTGGCAATTTTTGTCGAAGTATGAATTGCCCAGGAAGCGTCCTTGGCAATGAATCTCTCTACTCGTACTTCACGCTTGAATTCCTTGGAAATATAACGAGGGGAGAGACTTATCACCAAGGATGCCTCCTTAAGGGGGGATTGTCTTTTTTTTCGCAAAATTTACCGCTTTTTGGGCGTTTTTTTGTGAAGAAAGTATACAACGGAAAACTTGTGAAACTTGGCATATAGTTTTATTGATCTGTTTACTACATACAAAAAAATTTTTAAACAATTTCATCAAAAAATCCGCCTCCCACCCCCCTCGACGCGCGATGGTCCTTTTTTGATGGTGTGCACGATTACAGCCGTCACGTTCATCCTGCAACAAAAACCCAAAAAGCATTTTACTTTAGACACATATAGCTATCGTTCGATGAAGGGGAAAAAAAATTGACGATTTGGTGACGTTTTGAACTTGAAGTATCGAATTTTCGAAAAAAAATTGATCGATTTTTTGTTATAAATAAAAAACTATTCAACGTACTGCTTTTTCGCTTCATCAAACGATAAAAGGATGTCAGCTGAGCATTCTGTCCAAATTTGAAGGCAATCGGTTGAATAGTTTTTGAGAAATCGTGCACACCAGTTGTGAAAAAGCTGTTTCGAGAAAAACGCGTTTAAGAGGGGGATTTTTTGATGAAATTGTTTAAAAATGTTTTTGTATGTAGTAAACAGATCAATAAAACTATATGCCAAGTTTCACAAGTTTCCCGTTGTATACTTTCTTCACAAAAAAATTCCCAAAAGCGGTAAATTTTGGAAAAAAAAAGACAATCCCCCCTTAACAATTCGTGCTGCAGCACGAATCGAATCATGCCAAAGCTAAATTCCATTTCGAGTAAAATTTCCATTCGTATCATGCCGAAGTTCGAATCGAATTGGAATTTAGCTTCGGCACGAACCAATGTGTGCCGCAGCACGAATTGCCAAGGCTGCTCTCCGCACGGTATATTCTAATCTGATTCGAACATGAAATTATCGCCGTTTTCGCGTTCGAATTTGTTTGAAATATACCGAGCGGAGGGACTCATCGCTAAGGATGCTTCCTTGGCAATTCCTGCTTCGGCACAAAGTGGTTCGTGCTAAAGCTAAATTCTAATTCGATCCGTGCTTCGGCACAAAACAATTTGTGTCGAAGCACAAATTGCCAAGGAAGCATCCTTGGCGATGAATCTCTCTTCTCGAATTTAACCGTCGAATTATTTTGCAATATACCAAGCAGAGAGGCTTATCGCCAAGGATGCCGTCTTGGCAATTCATGCTGCAGCACGAATCTAATCGTGCCAAAGCTAAATTCCCATTCGTTTCGTGCCGAAGCCCAAATAGAATTGGAATTTAGCTTCGGCACGGGCCAATTTGTGTCGAAGCCCGAATTGCGATGGGCCTCTCTGCTCGGTATATTCTAACCTAATTCGAAGGTCAAATCGCCGAGCATTTCTAGTTGCCAAAATTCAGAGTCGATTCATGTTTCGGCATGAATCGATTCATTACGAAGCAAGAATCGATTCATTACGAAGCAAGAATCGAATTGCAATTTTATTTATAAAAAAATTGCGGGGGCTAAAAAATTTACCTCATCTTTGAATTGTCATCGCTCATCCGATCTCTGTAGTTGAAACTGTGTAGCCGATGAACGAAGTTTTCGCTGGAGAATCGATGACTCGGTCTCATAAGATCCTGGATAAGCATTTCACCCTCAGCGAGTTGAGACTCAGGTTTTCTTAGTGCCTGTAACCCGGGTGTTAGCCTTGATATCTCCGAAGCCGTTGAGTACCCAAAGTACTACAGCACGTACGTACCTTGACTTTCGGTGTTTTTTCCTTCGCCTTCTCGCTGTCACGATGTTCCTCGATCTTCTTCTTCGTGTAATAGTCCGCAGCGGTTTTCTCGTCGATTATTTCGTTGTCGGGCTCCATTGTCGGGACTTCTCGGCAGTCGTGTGCCGGCGTCCTGAGGCGTCGCCTTCGACCACCGGGCTCATTTTGTTTTTCACGGCAAATAAAAACTCACCAAAACGCGATGAACACAAACTCCACTCTATCACACAGTGTTACACATCGTTTGAAATATATTTCGAACGAATGTGCGAGGTTATAGCTCAGGCTTTCGACCTGTCAAAAATAAATTGTTCCGGAAGGAGGCGACCGCGGTCGGTAAAAAAAGACGAAGCGAGCTGCGCGCCGCTAGTGGGATAACGGATGAACTGAACGCTCGCTCCGGTACCTGATATTTTGAGATTAGTCGATACATTTTTGCTACATTTATGTAAAAATTCCAAAATGCTTTTTCTCCGCCATTTGTTCATGAAAACAGGCGAAACAAAGCTTAAAATGTGTGCTTTTTCACGGTCCAGAGGATGACGATCAGAAAATCACCGAAAATGCGATGTAATGGTTAATAATTCACCATTTTTCGGAGGGGAACCACAAACTGTAAACTTTTCTTTGAAATTTTGGATAACGGAGGGCATCATCCCCTCGGAGCAAGTGTCCTGCATGCACACAACAAATTTCATTCCAATCAGTTGTTTCGTTTGGGAGAATTCTTTTTTCAAAATTTCGAAACGGTCGGAGGCATGTGGCACATCGCCTTAAGGAGGTACGGTGATGACCATGCTAGTAAACTTAGAGTCTATTTCACGCCGCAATACCGCCACGTTTTAAATATATGTATATGGCCTATTTTTCGAGAAATATTTTTTAAGTAATGAATTTCGAGTTTCCTATTATTTTTATAATATGGAAACAACCTTAATAATCTACTACTCGAATTCGGTAGTACGCCATATCGTTGACGTTTAGCATCGTCGCATTTTCGGTGGCTGTCATCGGTTCTACGCGCTCGGCTTATTATTTCTTGTAGCCGGTTAACATGGAGAATAAAAATTTTGTGGTAGTTTATCAAAAGAGTAACGGGATTGTACCTGAAGTCCAGTTTAGAGACAAATGTAGATTCTGACGGACAAGAATTAGAAAATGAAAAGATAATATTGCGATTGCAAATAAAAAACGTCGCGTTGAAGTTAACCTCAATGTCCAATGCCCAATCTGTCCAAAGTCAAAACATATTTCATTGATTGTTATGTTATTTTTCCCTTTCCCAATTTTCACAATATTTGCAGGTATAAAAAGGAACGTTTATTTTATATGACGGTTCTCCCAAGCTGAATTTATATATACTTGCGTTGTATAGGTACATGTCGCTAGAAAAATTGAGATGCCTTTGCTGTACGTAAAAGAACTTCAAGTAAATATCGACGAAAGGCCCTTTATAATCCATTAAATAATGTACGGCTTCGCACAATCATAATTTTAATTCGCGTTGAAAATATCCGATAGACGAATCAAATTTGTGCGGGTATCCGGCGTTGCCACACGTCGAGCAAGATGGCTGCTGTTACGTCACAAGAAGTCTCGCTCTCCGAAAACTTCGGTTGTTGCGACTTTATTTCTAAATTTATTGCTTATTTCTGCGGTGAGCTTTCCAATTCAAGGTGCTTTATTGATCAGAAAGGTTCAACGAACGCAACCATCAGTTTTTTTACGTCTTTCATGGCTCCAAGTAGCACAAAGAAATCGATTCACTAAGTTTAACAATTAATAACTCGGAAAGTGTACGGTAAATCTCGTGGAAACTCCGCATACGCATGGACGAAGGTCTCGACAATGCTATAAAAAAAATCGGGCTTTTATCTTGAACTCGCTCCAATCACCGTACCTCCTTGAAGTTTTCTTTCAGTGAGTCTGACAGTTTGTTCGCTGCTCAATAGTAAAGGACGTAACTAACGTAATATGATCACGATGACAGAAACAGTACATTCGACATTCCGAGGGGAGCGGATGTTTTCGCTGTCAAATATTTTTTTCGGCGAGTCTGACATTTTTGTTCAATATTTGTGTTGACTGCTCAGCCCGAAGGGGGGGGGGGGCGATACCTGTAACCGGACAATACGCCACACACGGGTGAAAACCGCATGAAGATCGGACCATTGGTTCGCGAACAGGCAGAAAACGGACTTTCATTTATAGATATAGAGAAGAGAAGATAAAGCATTGAAAACTATTAGAGACGTATTTTTGCATCGGCTGAAAAACTGGTTTAAAGGTGGAAACCGCCCCCGAAGACAAGGCATGTCACCCCTCAATTTTTTTTCCGAGACTTATATAGTGGATTTTTTATCGCTTTGCATTAGAAGAATTTTGGTTTTTGTTTCATTCAGATCAGCTTGTGGGTGAAACGGCAAAATCACCCCTTGACACGTCTTTCTTTGAGGAGTTGTTTCCCCTCTTAAAACGGGTTTTCCGCCGAATAAAAAAAAGATATGAGCTTCAACAAAATCGATGGTGGACACTTAAGTGATGTTTTTTGTTAGATGACCCTAGTTGCTAGAACCCCTACACCGATTGGCTATGCAACAACGGCAGTCCTTTGTTTAAATAATGGTAACTTCATTGTTTATCAATTTTTTTTACAACAAATAACTAATGCCTCACAAGACCGCATTATTCCATCAAAATACCGTAAATCTCAATAAAATAATGTAACATCCCGACCGCGTTATCCCCATACTCTCACCGGAAAAAAAATCATGAAAATCGACGAGTTTTGTGGGCCCCGAGCTTATGCAGACCCGTTGAAAGAAGAATAAAGAAAGGATTTTTATAATCGATTGGTATATACAGCAGTTATCTGTCAACCATTTCGAGAGAAAACCTGTTCGAGAAAACGCGCTTAGTTAGAGTATTATTCGTTTTCTCATATTCACGCCAGAAATATGCTATTCGAACTGGATGCCCGTAAAATAATTTTAATCTCGGATCTAAACTATCCGGCAATTTGACATAACATTTTTGTAATGCGTAGCACAAAGATTCGAAAAAAATCGGTTTTTTTCGATCGGATCAATGCAATCTTTACGAGAGGGTGCTCTTAAATGTAGCAGCCCAGTTTTTTCCATCTTGAACAACTGCCTCAGCTAACGGAAAAAAGGCAACTCCAGAAAAGTGTGTGCACCTTTGTGAGTGTGCCGGTGAAATAAATTGGAACAAGTAAAGTGGCCAGTTTTTTTTGTTCGTCAGACAGCACGAGAAAGAAAAAAAGAGACGGAAAACAAGGTCGCAGTTTTGTCTTTCTTCATTTCCGTGCCACCGCATCCAACAATAATTCTCGCTCCGGCTTTTTCGACAGAGAGAGAGAGAGAAAGAGAAAGAGAAAGAGAGAGAGAGAGAGAGAGAGAGAGAGAGAGAGAGAGAGAGAGAGAGAGAGAGAGAGGGAGGAAGGGAGGGAGGGAGGGAGGGAGGGAGGGAGAGAGAGAGAGAGAGAGAGAGAGAGAGAGAGAGAGAGAGAGAGATCCATAGTAGCTTTCAACAATCGGTTCACGGAAAACTTTTTTTGTCAATTAAACTTTGCCACGCGCGAGATATGGACATCGAGGGAGTGTGTATATGTGCGAGAGCGAGAGCGGGGAGACTATTTTCCCGGGGCTATCGCTGCGAACCGCGCTACATATACAGGGTGTCCCAGAACTAAATGCGTTCCCTGAAATGGGGGGGGGGGGGTTCAATTCTGAGTCGATTAATACAAGCATGTGTGGGTCTCGACTCAGAATTTCACCCCAACCCCCATTTCAGGGAACGTATTCAGTTCTGGAATACCCTGTATACACACACATACACATAGGCCACAATATCCTGGAGCTGTAGGCAAACCTTGCGGGGACACTCCCGGTCCTGCACTGACCGCGACAACTTCTATCCTTCCGGAAACCGTGGAGCAAGTCTTCAGTGTGGCGGCAAAGGGCAAGGGGTGGATTATGCGAAAGAGAAGTAGGAGGAACAAGAGAAGAAGGTGGAGGTGAAAGACACTCTTGGACTCGAGGATAAAGCCGATAAAATCGTAACGAGCAGTTGGATCTTTCAAGGCGACACGATCATTTATATATAGATCTACGAGTACATGGGCACACCTAGACAAGGGCAGCGTGTGACCGAGTTTAAGGATGTTTTTATCTACATCTGTCTGTATATTTGCCCTTCTTATTCGTTATTAAAGCGACCGTTCGCGTATCTTCAAACGGCCGATATCTTCACACACACGGTGTCCCACTTTAAGTGGAATGGCGAAATATCGAAAAAAGACTAGCTCCATCGAAAGAATGTTCAGACGACAGGCCCACGATTTCGAGAGGGAAATTTGATGGCTATATCCGACCAACGCATCAGCGTCATATGAAGTTCACCTTCAACTTTTCCAAATGCAACGTCATATTTTTGGTCACGTATATCAGTAGTCGTATTGGAGACCAATCCAGTGGCCTGGTTCCAAATTTTCTAGCTTCAAAGTTATCGGAGTTATGCGGTTGAAAAAGTCAAATAATGTGGTTTCATTGTCAGTAGGTTTGCCGCCATGCGAGAAATTGTCATCATTGCGATCACGACACATGCGCATTCGCTTCTGAAAATATCCTGTGCCCCTGCAGAAATTTTATTAGGAGTCCCCAGATCCTACCACATCCCTATGGGGGTTTAAAAGGGACGCCGCAAGTAGAAAGTCCACATCGAAATATAAGTGGATTTCGCGCTATTCCCGATTAACATCGTTTGAGAATTTTTATAAGAAATTCTTGACTAGAATTTGATGGATCTTCCAAAAAAAATCCTTTCGTGATTCCGTGCATAAATTTGTTAAGGAGTCCTAAGATGTACCCACATTTCTATAGGGATTTTTCAGGAACGCCGCACATATGGGCCTCATTGAATACTGTACTGTTCTTTGATGAAGGCCGTTTGAGAATTCTATCCACGTTCGAATAAAAAATATGTGAAAGGTCAGGAGAAAAAACTCGGCATGTTGAAACATAACCCGTACGCGTCGTGAGCCCATACGTGTGGTGATATTACGCCGAAGTGCAGTCAAATAAATAACAAACGATAATTACAGTGAATTTTCAGTGATGTTATTCAAATCGATTTTTAACATATACTTTTTTAAGCGATCCATAGTTTATTAACATAAAATCCACTTGGTATGTATATCTGTTAGTAGTAGAGCTAGGCCGATTCTAACCCAGGGATCTCAGGGGGGAGCGGGGCGGGGGAGTCGAGCGCGGGGAAGCCGGGGTATGCATGGCGGAGCGGGGGGGGGGATCCTGCATGCGGCAGCCGAGTGCGTGGTTCCGCCGGAGGGAAAGGGGAGGGGGTGGTGTTAGAGAGTCGGGAGGCTAGTTTTTGGTGACGATGTCTTCCAGGCGATAGCTGGACCCGCGGGCGAGAGGGGAGAAGAGAGAGGGTTAATGAAACATACACTTTTTGTTATTATAACAATCACTTTTTATTTTTAATTGTGTGTGTGTGTGTGTGTGTGTGTTCGCGCATGCGTTACAAAACGAGTCTCTATTCACAACCCCTGTCACCAAACTGAAACAAACAAGAAAAAACATTTTTTTATTGTTAAGACTTTTTTTAAAATATGTTTAAAATATTTTTTACATAAACTTATTTCATTCTTATGATTCAATTCACAACACTCACAATGATTTTTGATCCCGTGCATCGCAAACACGCGGATTTCGGCATCGCTTGGAATAAAGGCTCTCTGCAGTCCTTGCAATATTTGCCCTCAATGAATTTTAGTATTTCCACAGTGTGGACGCGGACCTCACGCATTTCCGTAAAAACACCTCTTGCATTGACGAAACACGATATGCAAAGCGAAATATCCATGTGCACGCTTTCATAAAACAGATGGTGCACGCAAACTTTGTCCATATCGTTGAAACTATTTACGGCAACTCTATTTAAATAGCGTTCCGAGTATTCATAGTGTTCACCATCATCACTATCGCTCGCATAATCCGAGTCATCCGAGATGACTTGATCGTCGTTGTCGTCATGGTTGGCGTTGTCGACATCATCATCATCTTCATCGTCAGCGTCGTCGTCGACGTCGTCCTCAATGGCGATAACCTCAGGCACTTCATCTTCAATGGCGATGACCTCAGGCTCTTCATCTTCAATAACGATGACCTCGGGCTCATCATCATTGTCCGGTTCGGCAACTCCATTGTTGACGTCCATGCGGCGTTCACTACCGTCATTGATTTCAACGACGTCACTATCATGATAGTGATATTCAGCAAAATATACATCGTCAACCACAATCATTTCGTCTTCACTATCCGAAATCACGATTTCTTCAGCCATTTTTAATCTTTCTCACACTATCTTGTCGATGTACAGTCAAAAGTGCACTTTCCGGAGGTTCGAGACTATAATGATGAAAACTGCTGCCCCAAATGCCCTTTTTGGGGAAGTGCATGTTTTCGAATCCCTATAGGTTTTTTCTAGTATGGTGGGGATGCCTATCTGCTGTTCGACTTTTTTTGAACATAGTTTTAGTACGAGAGATGGAAAGCGCTTTCACACTTGAATATAGGCGAAATGCGACAAGAAAAACGTTGTCTCTTAAGAAGTTACATAGAGGGCTAAGAAAAGGTGCATGAATTTATTCAGATGTTCTTCTTTTTTCAACTATCTGGACAGAGGCTCATGTCCGAGACACTGTTATACAGTGCAACGTTTCAACCACCTCGTCCGAACGTCTCCAATTTTACGACTCTTTTTTTCTTACGTCGAGCGCCAGGGACCGTCATACCCTATCGCTTCGCATGTGCAACTCGAGCCTCATCATTCCATAGGTCCACACTTGAAAAGGCATAAAATTTCACGACAGCATGCGACGATGACAGTGATCCGGGGAAAAAATTGCATTTCGATTTTACAGGGCTTTAGTTTTTCATCTCTGAAGGATAATATATACAGAGAGTGCAACGTCAAACCTTGATGCCGACACTTGAGATCATGCAGGTCTGGACAAGTTAGCCCCATGGTTAAGAATTTTTTCTTCGTTAACACCAAGCTATTAGATTTTTTTTATTGCTCCGCTATTCAAAGCATATATGATAACGAGGTGTTTATTTTGAAAAACTATAAACGTTCGGAGATCTATGGATAAAGTTTGTCATACTCGTTTCAGTTCAACGGTATTGAATCTATCGAATATTGGATTCCCAATAACTATAGGTCAAATTGAAAAAAAAAAAAAATTGTGCGTCAAAAACAATGTATCCGTCAATATGTATACCATCAAAGAAGACATTGCTCCGATACGCGTGGCTCAACATATGAAGAAGAAAAGCATGTCAATTTGCTCCAAGATACCGAGGATAACAATGTATGACATTACACATAGATCAAGAACCTGCCAAGCCTTGTGAGCGCATGACTAAACAGAGACAGCCATCATCCAGCCATCACCACACCAGAGAAATTAACATAATTACTATATCGTTATATGTGCTGGACGAATCAAACAACAATCCATTATTTTGCAGGTGTCGACATTACTTCAGATCAAAGGGTAAACTCACATGAGATCGATTGTGGAACACTAAAGCACTGCCACATCCGACAGAAAATGAATACCAATAAGTAACTCCAAATCATCAACGCCAGTCGGAAAGCACGACATTCATTCATTGAAAATGCCTATTTGGAGTGTTTTTGACTAATGATAGAGAGAAGATGAGAGTGTGCAAAGACTGATGAGAAGAACGTAGCAAAGGATATGTATCAATATCATGAAGTATTTAGTATTGATAACCACATGTGCTTTTCATATGACGAATCGCTATCATAGTATCAATCACAGCGCTGATTCCATATCATGGTTTGTGGCAGAACTGGAAAAACCAGTGCTGTGCATAAAATACCTTTTCAACGAAAATTAATGCTCATCATGAGTTAATTCTAATCCGTTCACGCTATGGCAATAATTGTGTTTTCAATCATCATCAACCAATAGAGGTAGGTAGGTTGAATTACTCAAGATACAATGGCGTATGCCCCACATAATATTAGATGAGATCAATAAATTATCACTACTTCGAACATTAAAAAGTGGGCGATACTTGAATATGAGTTTTCGCTCCTGGGATCTATACGACTGTCCACCGCTTCAAAGCAGAACGAAGCATTCATGGACCGTAAAAGCTGGCTCCCAACTAGAGAAAGCAAAATATGTAATTGGTGCGGCGCAGACTGGTAAAAAAGATAATCTATGGCAAAGGACATTATATTATTCACCGACTGCAAACTCACAAGTACTAAACTTTATCTCAAGTCAGCATTCTGTTCTAAAGATGACTCAAATTTGGACTTCAAAAAAGTTTCGGCATTTTGTTCAATATGTACTCTCGATTTCGTAAATATCATTATGACTGAAATAGTGATCGTTCTTTATTACCCATCGCCAAGTCTTAATGTAACTGCCCTCCCGCGGATGATGATTGAGAAAAAAATGCCTGCCGTAGATGTGTGAATAGAGTTCGAATGCAAAGAAGATTCACCTTCGAATACAGCGGCATATTGATTTAATCTTACACGATCCCGTTGGTGGATATTGTCCATTGACCGATATTATTCGTAAAATTGTATAGATCAGCAAAATTCCGAGAGATACGAAGCATCATGGTTGATTCGCGATCGTCGTGGTCTAAAGTGGACCTATGGAAACGTTCCATTCAGCGTAACTGAAGGTCTAATAACAGCTGCAGTTGAAGGTTAAACGGAAGACGACATGTGTCCAATCGTATATGTTAAGGGTCATGAAAAACAAAAATGGCTAGCTGATATACTAAATATGAAGAATGGGCTTTTTATTGAGTCGTTGAATATAGACTGACGATATGGATGTCTCAAGTATATTAGATGGAAGTTCTACTCTACGATGTGGAAAGCATACAAACAATTGTGCCTTACAAAATGTATTTAAAATCATTAAATGGTGGCTGAATCATAAAGATTCATGGAAATAAAAGAAATGTAACATTATGTACTTATGATTCTCTTCACCCCGTACTCAGTTATGCCAGCATAGTCTGATATCGGATTGTGCAACTGAATACAATATTACTTTCGAATGTGAAACTCAATTTTTTGTATGGAATTTGATGGAAAATAAATTAATATAATCGCTAAACGATGATTGAATACATTCATCGGTATACGTTCGACAGATGTTCGTGAGCCGATTGTTGGAATTTTGCGAAGCATTTGAAAGTTTTCGACAGTCGTTCGTGAGGCGTTCCAGAGCCTTCCGAAGACATTCATGAGATGTTCGAAGACATTCAAGAGACGTTCGAAAACATTCATAATACGTTGAACACATGTATGAGGGGTTCAAAGAGTATCAAAAGACTTTCTACGACGTTCATGAGACGTCTGAAGCGTTCGTGAGACGTTCAAGAGACTTTCGACGGCATTCATAATACGTTTGAAGACATTCATGACGGGTTCGAAGACGCTTGAGAGACTTTCAAAGACATTCACGAGGGGTTCGAAGACGGTCAAGAGACTTTCGACGGCATTCATAATACGTTTGAAGACATTCTTGAGGGGTTCGAAGACGCTTAAGAGACTTTCAAAGACATTCACAATAGGTGCGAAGACGTTCATACATTTTTGAAGACATTCAAGAGATCTTTGACAATATTCATAATACGTTTGAAGACATCGACAAGGGTTTCGACGACGTCTCAGAGACTTTCAAAGACATTCACGAGGGGTTTGAAGACGTTCAAGAAACTTTCGAATACGTTCAAGAGACTTTCGACGACATTCATGATACGTTTGAATACATTAATGAGGGGTTCGCAGAGACTTGAGAGACTTTCAAAGACATTCACGGGGGGTTTGAAGACGTTCAAGAGACTTTGGAAGGCATTCATAATACGTTTGAGGACATTTATGAGGGGTTCGAAGATGCTTAAGAGACTTTCAAAGACATTCACAAGAGGTGCGAAGACGTTCAGACATTTTCGAAGACATTCAAGAGATCTTTGACAATATTCATAATATGTTTGAAGACATCGACAAGGGGTTCGACGACGTTTTAGAGACTTTCAAAGACATTCACAAGGGGTTTGAAGGCGTTCAAGAAACTTTAGAATACGTTCAAGAGACTTTCGACGGCATTCATAATACGTTTGAAGACATTCATGAGGGGTTCGAAGACGCTTGAGAGACTTTCAAAGACATTCACGAGGGGTTCGAAGACGTTCAAGAGACGTTCGACGGCATTCATAATACGTTTGAAGACATTCTTGAGGGGTTCGAAGACGCTTAAGAGACTTTCAAAGACATTCACACTAGGTGCGAAGACGTTCATACATTTTCGAAGACATTCAAGAGATCTTTGACAATATTCATAATACGTTTGAAGACATCGACAAGGGTTTCGACGACGTCTTAGAGACTGTCAAAGACATTCACGAGGGGTTTGAAGACGTCCAAGAAACTTTCGAATACGTTCAAGAGACTTTCGACGACATTCATGATACGTTTGAATACATTCATGAGGGGTCCGAAGAGACCTGAGAGACTTTCAAAGACATTCACGGGGGGTTTGAAGACGTTCAAGAGACTTTGGACGGCATTCATAATACGTTTGAGGACATTTATGAGGGGTTCGAAGATGCTTAAGAGACTTTCAAAGACATTCACAAGAGGTGCAAAGACGTTCAGACATTTTCGAAGACATTCAAGAGATCTTTGACAATATTCATAATATGTTTGAAGACATCGACAAGGGATTCGACGACGTTTTAGAGACTTTTAAAGACATTCACAAGAGGTTTGAAGACGTTCAAGAAACTTTAGAATACGTTCATGAGACGTTCGACGACATTCATGCTACGATTGAAGACATTCATGAGGGGCACGAAGACGCTTGAGAGACTTTCATAGACATTCACGAGGGGTTCGAAGATGTTCAAGAGACTTTCGACGGCATTCATAATACGTTTGAAGAGATTCATGAGGGGTTCGAAGATGCTTAAGAGACTTTCAAAGACATTCACAAGAGGTGCGAAGACGTTCAGAGATTTTCGAAGACATTCAAGAAATCTTTGACAATTGTCATAATACGTTTGAAGACATCGACGAGGGGTTCGGCGACGTTTTAGAGACTTTCGAAGACATTCACGAGGGGTTTGAAGACGTTCAAGAAACGTTCGAATACGTTCTGGAGACTTTTGACGACATTCATAATACGTTTGAAGACATTCATGAGGGGTTCGAAGACGCTTGAGAGACTTTCAAAGACATTCACAAGAGGTGCGAAGACGTTCAGAGATTTTCGAAGATATTCAAGAGATCTTTGACAATATTCATAATACGTTTGAAGACATCGACGAGGGGTTCGACGACATTTTAGAGACTTTCAAAGACATTCACGAGGGGTTTGAAGACGTTCAAGAAACGTTCGAATACGTTCTGGAGAGTTTTGACGACATTCATAATACGTTTGAAGACATTCATGAGGGGTGCGAAGATGCTTGAGAGACTTTCAGAGACATTCACAAGAGGTGCGCAGACGGTCAGAGATTTTCGAAGACATTCAAGAGATCTTTGACAATATTCATAATACTTTTGAATACATCGACGAGGGGTTCGACGACGTTTTAGAGACTTTCAAAGACATTCACGAGGGGTTTGAAGACGTTCAAGAAACGTTCAAATCCGTTCTGGAGACTTTCGACGGCATTCATAATACGATTGAAGACATTCATGAGGGGCACGAAGACGCTTGAGAGACTTTCAAAGACATTCACGAGGGGTTCGAAGACGTTCAAGAGACTTTCGACGACATTCGCAATACGTTTGAAGACATGCATGAGGGATTCGAAGACGCTTAAGAGACTTTCAAAGACATTCGCGAGAGCTTTGACGACGTTCAAGAGGCTTTCGAAGACACGACGAAAGTCTCTCAAGCGTCTTCGTGCCCCTCATGAATGTCTTCAATCGTATTATGAATGCCGTCGAAAGTCTCCAGAATGTATTCGAACGTTTCTTGAACGTCTTTAAACCCCTCGTGAATGTCTTTGAAAGTCTCTAAAACGTCGTCGAACCCTTCGTCGATGTCTTCAAAAGTATTATGAATATTGTCAAAGATCTCTTGAATGTCTTCGAAAATCCCTGACCGTCTTCGCACCTCTTGTGAATGTCTTTGAAAGTCTCTCAAGCATCTTCGAACCCCTCATGAATGTCTTCAAACGTATTATGAATGTCTTCAAAACTCTCCAGAACGTATTCGAACGTTTCTAGAACGTCTTCAAACCCCTCGTGAATGTCTTTGAAAGTCTCTAAAACGTCGTCGAACCCCTCGTAGATGTCTTCAAACGTATTATGAATATTGTCAAAGATCTCTTGAATATCTTCGAAAATCTCTGAACCTCTTCGCACCTCTTGTGAATGTCTTTGAAAGTCTCTCAAGCGTCTTCGAACCCCTCATGAATGTCTTCAAACGTATTATGAATGTCGTCAAAAGTCTCCAGAACGTATTCGAACGTTTCTTGAACGTCTTCAAACCCCTCGTGAATGTCTCCGAAAGTCTCTAAAACGTCGCCGAACCCCTCGTCGATGTCTTCAAACGTATTATGAATATTGTCAAAGATTTCTTGAATGTCTTCGAAAATCTCTGAACGTCTTCGCACCTCTTGTGAATGTCTTTGAAAGTCTCTTAAGCATCTTCGAACCCCTCATGAATCTCTTCAAACGTATTATGAATGCCGTCGAAAGTCTCTTGAACGTCTTCGAACCCCTCGTGAATGTCTTTGAAAGTCTCTCAAGCGTCTTCATGCCCCTCATGAATGTCCTCAATCGTATCATGAATGTCGTCGAAAGTCTCTTGAACGTATTCTAAAGTTTCTTGAACGCCTTCAAACCCCTTGTGAATGTCTTTGAAAGTCTCTAAAACGTCGTCGAACCCCTTGTCGATGTCTTCAAACATATTATGAATATTGTCAAAGATCTCTTGAATGTCTTCGAAAATGTCTGAACGTCGTCGCACCTCTTGTGAGTGTCTTTGAAAGTCTCTTAAGCATCTTCGAACCCCTCATAAATGTCCTCAAACGTAGTATGAATGCCTTCCAAAGTCTCTTGAACGTCTTCAAACCCCCCGTGAATGTCTTTGAAAGTCTCTCAAGTCTCTTCGAACCCCTCATGAATGTATTCAAACGTATCATGAATGTCGTCGAAAGTCTCTTGAACGTATTCGAAAGTTTCTTGAACGTCTTCAAACCCCTCGTGAATGTCTTTGAAAGTCTCTAAGACGTCGTCGAAACCCTTGTCGATGTCTTCAAACGTATTATGAATATTGTCAAAGATCTCTTGAATGTCTTCAAAAATGTATGAACGTCTTCGCACCTATTGTGAATGTCTTTGAAAGTCTCTTAAGCGTCTTCGAACCCCTCAAGAATGTCTTCAAACGTATTATGAATGCCGTCGAAAGTCTCTTGAACGTCTTCGAACCCCTCGTGAATGTCTTTGAAAGTCTCTCAAGCGTCTTCGAACCCCTCATGAATGTCTTCAAACGTATTATGAATGCCGTCGAAAGTCTCTTGAACGTCTCACGAACGCTTCAGACGTCTCATGAACGTCGTAGAAAGTCTTTTGATACTCTTTGAACCCCTCATACATGTGTTCAATGTATTATGAATGTTTTCGAACGTCTCTTGAATGTCTTCGAACATCTCATGAATGTCTTCGGATGGCTCTGGAACGCCTCACGAACGACTGTCGAAAACTTTCAAACGCTTCGCAAAATGCCAACAATCGGCTCACGAACGTCTATCGAACGTATACCGATGAATGTATTCAATCATCGTTTAGCGATTTTATTAATTTATTTTCCATCAAATTCCATACAAAAAATTGAGTTTCACATTCGAAAGTAATATTGTATTCAGTTGCACAATCCGATATCAGATTATGCTAGCATAACTGAGTACGGGGTGAGGAGAATAATAAGTACATAATGTTACATTTCTTTTATTTCCATGAATCTTTATGATTCAGCCACCATTTAATAATTTTAAATACATTTTGTAAGGCACAATTGTTTGTATGCTTTCCACATCGTAGAGTAGAACTTCCATCTAATATACTTGAGACATCCATATCGTCAAAGTCTATATTCAACGACTCAATAAAAAGCCCATTCTTCATATTTAGTATATCAGCTAGCCATTTTTGTTTTTCATGACCCTTAACATATACGATTGGACACATGTCGTCTTCCGTTTAACCTTCAACTGCAGCTGTTATTAGACCTTCAGTCACGCTGAATGGAACGTTTCCATAGGTCCACTTTAGACCATGACGATCGCGAATCAACCATGATGCTTCGTATCTCTCGGAATTTTGCTGATCTATACAATTTTACGAATAATATCGGTCAATGGACAATATCCACCAACGCGATCGTGTAAGATTAAATCAATACGCAGCTGTATTCGAAGGTGAATCTTCTTTGCATTCGAACTCTATTCACACATCTACGGCAGCAATTTTTTTCAGGCTCGTTTTGATGCGACCAATCATCATCCGCGGGAGGGCAGTTACATTAAGACTTGGCGATCGTTAATAAAGAACGATCACTATTTCAGTCATAATGATATTTACGAAATCGAGAGTACATATTGAACAAAATGCCGAAACTTTTTTGAAGTCCAAATTTGAGTCATCTTTAGAACAGAATGCTGACTTGAGATAAAGTTTAGTACTTGTGAGTTTGCAGTCGGTAAATAATATAATATCCTTTGCGATAGATTATCTTTTTTACCAGTCTGCGCCGCACCAATTACATATTTTGGTTTCTCTAGTTGAGAGCCAGCTTTTACGGTCCATGAATGCTTCGTTGTGCTTTGAAGCGGTGGACAGTCGTATAGATCCCAGGAGCGAAACCTCATATTCAAGTATCGCCCACTTTTTAATGTTCGAAGTAGTGATCATTTATTGATCTCATCTAATATTATGTGGGGCATACGCCATTGTATCTTGAGTGATTCAACCTACCTACCTCTATTGGTTGATGATGATTGAATACACAATTATTGCCATAGCGTGAACGGATTAGAATTAACTCATGATAAGCATTAATT
Organism: Ophion ellenae; assembly: GCA_963210295.1. NCBI lineage: Eukaryota > Metazoa > Arthropoda > Insecta > Hymenoptera > Ichneumonidae > Ophion > Ophion ellenae. Next base: position 10,500,643 of record OY723395.1, on the reverse strand, counting down.
TTCGTTGAAAAGGTATTTTATGCACAGCACTCGTTTTTCCAGTTCTGCCACAAACCATGATATGGAATCAGCGCTGTGATTGATACTATGATAGCGATTCGTCATATGAAAAGCACATGTGGTTATCAATACTAAATACTTCATGATATTGATACATATCCTTTGCTACGTTCTTCTCGTCAGTCTTCGCACACTCTCATCTTCTCTCTATCATTGGACAAAAACACTCCAAATAGGCATTTTCAATGAATGAATGTCGTGCTTTCCGACTGGAGTTGATGATTTGGAGTTACTTATTGGTATTCATTGTCTGTCGGATGTGGCAGTGCTTTAGTGTTCCACAATCAATCTCATGTGAGTTTATCCTTTGATCTGAAGTAATGTCGACACCTGCGAAATAATGGAATGTTGTTTGATTCGTCTAGCACATATAACGATATAGTAATTATGTTAACTTCACACACCGATGGTATATATATATATATATATATATATATATATATATATATATATATTTGATGGCTGTCTCTGTTTAGTCATGCGCTCATAAGGCTTCGCAGATTCTTGATCTATGTGAAATGTCATACATTGTTATCCTCGGTATCTTGGAGCGAATTGACATGCTTTTCTTCTTCATATGTTGAGCCACGCGTATCGGAGCAATGTCTTCTTTGATGGTATACATATTAACGGATATATTGTTTTTGAAGCACAATTTTTTTTTTTAATTTGACCTATAGTTATTGGGAATCCAATATTCGATAGATTCAATACCGTTGAACTGAAACGAGTATGACAAACTTTATCCATAGATCTCCGAAAGTTTATAGTTTTTCAAAATAAACACCTCGTTATCATATATGCTCTGAATAGCGGAGCAATAAAGAAAAATCCAATAGCTTGGAGAGTGGTGGTAACGAAGAAAAAATTCTTAACCATGGAGCTAACTTGTCCAGACCTGCATGATCTCAAGTGTCGGCATCAAGGTTTGACGTTGCACTCTCTGTATATATTATCATTCAGAGATGAAAAACTAAAGCCCTGTAAAATGGAAATGCAATTTTTTCCCCGGATCACTGTCATCGTCGCATGCTGTCGTGAAATTTTATGCGTTTTCAAGTGTGGACCTATGGAATGATGAGGCTCGAGTTGCACATGCGAAGCGATAGGGTATGACGGTCCCTGGCGCTCGACGTAAGAAAAAAAGAGTCGTAAAATTTGAGACTTTCGGACGAGGTGGTTGAAACCTTGCACTGTATAACAGTGTCTCGGACATGAGCCTCCGTCCAGATAGTTGAAAAAAGAAGAACATCTGGATAAATTCATGCACCTTTTCTTAGCCCTCTACGTAACTTCTTAAGAGACAACGTTTGTTTTTTGTCGTATTTCGCCTATATTCAAGTGTGAAAGCGCTTTCCATCTCTCGTACTAAAACTGTGTTTAAAAAAATCGAACAGCAGATAGGCATCCCCACCATACTAGAAAAAACCTATAGGGATTCGAAAATATGCACTTCCCCAAAAAGGGCATTTGGGGCAGCAGTTTTCATCATTATAGTCTCGAACCTCCGGAAAGTGCACTTTTGACTGTACTTCGACAAGATAGCGTGAGAAAGATTAAAAATGGCTGAAGAAATCGTGATTTCGGATAGTGAAGACGAAATGATCGTGGCTGACGATGTATATTTTGCTGAATATCACTATTATGATAGTGACGTCGTTGAAATCAATGACGGTAGTGAACGCCGCATGGACGTCAACAATGGAGCTGCCGAACCGGACGATGATGATGAGCCCGAGGTCATCGTTATTGAAGATGAAGAGCCTGAGGTCATCGCCATTGAAGATGAAGAGCCTGAGCTTATCGCCCTTGAGGACGACGTCGACGACGACGCTGACGATGAAGATGATGATGATGTCGACAACGCCAACCATGACGACAACGACGATCAAGTCATCTCGGATGACTCGGTTTATGCGAGTGATAGTGATGATGGTGGACACTACGAATACTCGGAACGCTATTTAAATAGAGTGGCCGTAAATAGTTTCAACGATATGGATACAGTTTGCGTGCACCATCTGTTTTATGAAGGCGTGCACATGGATATTTCGCTTTGCATATCGTGTTTCGTCAATGCAAGAGGCGTTTTTACGGAAATGCGTGAGGTCCGCGTCCACACCGTGGAAATACTAAAATTCATTGAGGGCAAATATTTCAAGGACTGCAGAGAGCCTTTTTTCCAAGCGATGCCGAAATCCGCGTGTTTGAGATGCACGGGATCAAAAATCATTGTGAGTGTTGTGAATGGAATCATAAGAATGAAATAAGTTCATGTAAAAAATATTAAAAAATTATTTAAAAAAAGTCTTAACAATAAAAAAATGTTTTTTCTTGTTTATTTCAGTTTGGTGACACGGGTTGTGAATAGAGACTCGTTTTGTAACGCATGCGCGAACACACACACACACACACACACACACACAATTAAAAATAAAAAGTGATTGTTTTAATAACAAAAAGTGTATGTTTCATTAACCCTCTCCCTTCTCCCCTCTCGCCCGCGGGTCCAGCTATCGCCTGGAAGACATCGTCACCAAAAACTAGCCTCCCGACTCTCTAACACCACCCCCTCCCCTTTCCCTCCGGCGGAACCACGCACTCGGCTGCCGCATGCAGGATCCCCCCCCCCCCCTCCGCCATGCATACGCCGGCTTCCCCGCGCTCGACTCCCCCGCCCCGCTCCCCCCTGAGATCCCTGGGTTAGAATCGGCGTAGCTCTACTACTTCTGTTTGTTCTGTTTCGAAAATTCACCGTACAGAATGTGTTGAGATCCACGAAGAATCGTATCAAACTCTGTTCGATACTGTGGGAATCCTTAGGGTGTCCATGTGGGACAGTTTCTGCACGGGTAGTATCAATAAGAGAAATGCTCTGATAGGCGATGTGATTCATCGTGCCCATACGGGCTGTTGGCTGTACGCGCAATACCAGATCTTCTAGGAAGCCCGTATAGAAGTTTGGAGAGGTGAGATCGGCACCGCCAGAAGGCCATGCATCTGAACTGTGTCATTCAGCCCATTGATTTGACAATACAACGTTGAGGTTGGTTACGACTTCTACGACAAAATATGGCAGTAACCCATTTTGCTGGAACCACATTCTATGCCTGGCTTCCAGCTGCAACTGCCAGAATTGCAGCAGCTGCGGCAATCCTTTCTGAAAAACTCTAAATATATCAGGCCGTTTAACAGTCTGCCCAGAAGAAGTAAGGGCCACTGAGCCACCAATTAAAAACGCCGCCGATGCTGATTTTCAACCGCAAGTATCCAACGAAGATTTTTCACTGATCAAAAGTGCTCAGTTTGGTGATTCATCGTCTGTTATTATGAAGAGTTGCTCCTTCGCTATGGAGGATGAAAAAGGGCTGTTTCTGAAGCGGCTGAATCGCATAATTGCCCTGTGTTCCTCATCTGCTTCACTCAAAGTCTGCACAAGCGTGATATGATATGCATAGTATCCAGTAAATGGAAGGGGGACACTAAGGTCTCCCTCCCATTCCTGTTACTGACCATTTCGAACCTAAACAATTTGTAAACAGGTCGGTGGCCAAAAAAACAATATTTCTGAAATGCTTTTTCTTCAAAGTCGCATTTTTCTTCAAGTCGCATGTAATTTTTTCTAATCAATTTTTAGTCCCTCTCGCTATTTTTTAAAACCCGTAATACTCGAATTACAGCGCGTTTATGAAAACTGGACGACTTTACAAAAAGCTGAGTAACATTGGGTAAAAAATTACAATAACAACACTTCAGACGATTGGCCGCTTTCTAAATTCTATGTTTGGTAAATCTCGGTTCCCTTGCGGCCCGCTGAGAAAAATGTCTGAAATCGTTCCCCCATAAATGATATGCAAGTTTATAAAAGCAGAAAAAAATCACAAAACATAGAACCAGACTCAAGGTCAATATTAACGACGTTTTTCATCTTAACATTTTTTTCATCTCGCATCTCGACCATATGCGATCGAACCTTTTGTTATCGCGATCCGTAACTTTTCGGCTCGATCAAAAATTCGCATATATATATATATATATATATATATATATATATATATATATATATATATATATATTCATACACACAAACACACACACACACACACACACACACACACACGCACGCACGCACACGCACACGCATGCACGCACGCATACACACACACACACACGCACACGCACACCCACGCACACACGCACACACACACACAAACACACATATATTACAAAGGACAAAGAATGTTTGTTTCCCTTTTCCCCCGCAAGTTTCGGTCTATCGTTGATGTTTACGAATGTACATATTTATTCGTTCAAATCGGCATGTCGCACATGTAGGATCTACGCTATGTGTATTCCGCGTGGAAAGCCACGAGACAGAGCAGTAGAGTGCGACAGCAGCGAGGAGTGGGGCGGCGGGGGGTGCAGGGGCCATGGGGAACCAAATTAAACGAACGCGAAAATTCATATATTCATGACAGGGATGAGAAGGATCCACGGTCGCTCCGGGGAAAAAAATATCACGATCGCACACGCGTATACAAGCACGCACCTAAACGAAAAAGTAGATGTAAAGTTGTGAAACGGAGAATGGACGAGTAACGAGCGTAATACCAAGAATAACGCGACACGGCACCAATTAAACTCGCATTTCAATTCGAGTTTGGAGACGATGGATCGATTCTCTTCGTTTGTTCACTTCAATCTCGTTCACGTGTGTGTGTGTGTGTGCGCTCGCGCGCGCGTGTATGAATGTACATATATACACTGTGTCCCATTATCTTGAGAGATCGAAATAATTCGAGACCAGCGCAATAAATCGTAAAATGTTGTCACGTATCAAGTACAGTAGAACCTCGATGATCCGAACCAATTGGGACTGAACCTGGTTCAGATAATCACAAGTTCGCATAATCAGAACGCAGTTTTTTCCTCAAGGGATCTTGGATCTTCCTCTTCGGTCTTGGCGTGCGATGTCGCCACCTACTGGTCTATGATAGTATATCCGAGCGATGTACCTCGAGCACTCGACTGGCCCTTTTTTGCGTAAAATTTCGGCGCGCTCGCTATTTCGGGATACCTACTTGTTCTTTCTGCGATCCTGATCCGTAGTACTCGAAAATCACGGTGTGTTTATGCGCGCGCGCGCGCGCGCGTGTGTGTGTGTGTGTGTGTGTGTGTGTGTGTGTTTCGTATGACTGTCGTGTACAATATTTGAATATAAGCTTTCTTATCTCCTAATATAATGTGTCTCGTATTTTCCAAATTTAATATTTTTCTGTTATACCTATCCGTAACGCTTGCTCGTTATGATACTTTCTCGGACTCTATTTTCTCCTGCTATAATTTTCCTATCTATTTAGCGATAATTGTTCGCTACGCTTAAGTTATTAACGTTCCTTATTGCTCTTTTTAATCTTCTTTGACTTTTCCATATTCTCTTACTTAAAACAAATTCATTTCAATTCTTCTTCTTTTTTGTTCCTTAACGTTCCGTGTTCCAGGCGTTTCCGATCCACGAGGGATGTACTCGGTCCAGCAGTACTAGTTCATTTCCAAAAACGAAGAGAGAGATCTAATGCTCTTTTTAGGCGTGACTCCTTTTTTTCCTTGTCTCTCAACGTTCCGTGTTGTCAGCGTTTCCTGTCCACTAGGGATGTACTTTGCCAAACAGTACTAGTCGATCCACGAGAGATGAAAGAAGTGCCTTTCCTCCGAAATTCCCGTCTTTTATACCCTAATTTGACCGCTTTTTCTTTCCCTTTCTTTTCCGTCTTCCCTTAATTAGATTAGTGGGTTATCCTGATTTTACCGCTTCTTTTTCCCCTTCTCTTCTGTATTCCTCTAATTCAATTAGTGGGCTTATCCTGATTTTACCGGTTTTTCTTTCCCTATCTCTTCTGTATTCCTCTAATTCAATTGGTGTGGTTATCCTGATTTTACCGGTTTTTCTTTCCCCTTCTCTTCTGTCTCCTGAAATCGGTTAACTCTTTGAAATTGTGGTGGGGTTATTCGTTGATGAGACGGACCTGTACGTCTCACTATATATATATATATAGATGGGGCATCCCACGCCAGATGGACCATTTTTAGCCCCGACACCTTTTAATTTTGCTTAAATTTAAATATGTTATTTTTTCCTTCTAAAAACGTCTGTGTGATTGTTTAAAATTTTTTTTTTACATGGTCAGAAACATGTAGTGAATTTTTCCAAAATCCACTTTTTTTTTAAGTGATCGTACATTTCTGAAAATCCGACTAAATATAATCTTTTTTTTTTATTTGTTGTTTTAAAATGCGCTTTACGGGAAAAATATTTTTAAAGCATTCAAAGTCATCTTCGATATATTTTTTTAGATGCGTGGTAAAACACAAATTTTCCAAAGGTCGACATTTATTAATTGTTTTTTTTTCGTTAAAAAATATGATAAATTTACTGTTCTTTTGCTGCAAAACCCATCGTCGTAAGATTTTTCTTTCTGTTTTTTTTTCTAAATTTAAATATTTTATTCTTTATTTTTTTTTCACAATTTAGCTGGTTCCTATTATTCAATAATGTCAATTAATATATTCTATGGTTTAAAAAAAATACAGTGCACTATTCTATTTAGATTGATGTTTTGCTCAGAAATTTCACAAGTAATATTAGAATTTGCCGCTAAAGTGATTAAAAATCATTGAAAATTATTGGACAGCGTTTTGAATATGTCAATATTATATTCGAAATATTAAATATCATAGAATTTACTATTTAAAATTATTTCATCATAGAAAATAGCCAAATTTTGAAAAAATATAGATTGAACATTTCTCAATTAAAAAAAATAGAACGAACAATCTTACTGCGATGGGTCTTGCGGCGAAGAATGCTAAATTTATTATATTTTTTTTCGAAAAAATCTAAAATAAAAAATGTCAAACCTTGACAGATGCGTGGTTTTTGCAAAAAATGTAAATCCAAAAACATCGAAGATGACTTTAGATTAATATTTTTTAAATATTTTTTTCATGAAGTACATTCCAAAATAAAACAAAAATTGAAGAAAAAAATATCTTATTGGGCCAATTTTTCAGAAAGTTATGAGCATTGGGGAAAGAAACGTGTGTCACGGTCCCACACGACTCCCATTCCTGAACCCAGTCTCACACCCTCATATCAGCCGTTCCCCACAGCTCTGACCTAAACCTAATCTTCCTTCCTAGAAACCCTCAGCAGAAACCAAATCTTCCTTCCTAGAAATCCTCATCAGCAATCCTCTCTTCCTCCTCTCTCATCTGAGTCCCATTGTTCCTAAGCCCACGCGCTTCGTCACACTCGCGCGTGGCATCCCCTCCACCTTCCTTAGGCCCCACCGCTCAATCACGCTTCCTCCTGCTGGACCGAGAGCTAGCAGTCCATCTCCGCAGTGGCGTAGCGTGGAGGGGGCCGGGGGGGCCATCGCCCCGGGCGGCGCAGATTTGGGGCGGTGGCGGCGAGCGGCACTTAGTTGCGAAAATAGAGCAGGGGGGGCGGCAAATTTAGGGTTAGCCCCGGGCGGCAAAAAACCACGCTACGCCACTACATCTCCGAATCTCCTAACCGTCGCAACGTGCACTCCCTCGATAGTTAGTACTCGCCAATAGATATCTTAACTACAATCGTCCCCGTCTCGCTCAATAACACCTCGCGCATCCCTTAATCATCCGCTCGGACCGTCACAACTGGTGTCGGAAGTGGGATGCGCGAAACGCTCCTCTCGCGTCTCAAAAGTTCACGAAAGAAAAAAAGTGAAAAACAAAAACTCAGTGGGCCTGATCAATCCGCTTAAAGTTTTATAGAATAAAGTTTTATAAAAAACATCTTAGACGCTCGCACACTCAATCTACACGCTCAACGTTCAAACGAGACAGACGGACGAGACGAAAAACAAAAGGAACTCACTCACGGAAAATAAAAGGAACTCACTAACTTACTCACGGAATATAAAAACGAATTTACTCAATCACACGAACGACATAGAAGGAAGGAAGGGAATAATTGGACTCAAGGCGTTTTTATGAAATTATTTCTTCTCATCATGGCACTGTAAGTAATTTTTAAACTCACTTTTTTTCTCTCTATTATTCTCAAGCCCTCCCCTAAGAGTGGCAATGAAATACGTTTTTCTCCACACATTAAAGTGTGTAAGCATCCGACATCGCCAGAACCCATGTGATACATGAACGTGTATCGCGAGATTGTCACATTGATAAAATTCAATATGTGCGTATTGAAAACGCAATACGCTATTCATTATTTCTTTTTCGCTTCCTACCGCTATCGCACTAACTCATGCACACAATAAGCGCACAAATACACGCGTAGCGAAACTTCGTCGTCTCTGCGCCCTCTTCGCCTTTTAATTTGCATAGGAAACAATTTGTGAAATTGAAAAAAAAACATTTTTATAAAATTTAAATATTTTGAAGAAAGCAAACTTTTCATACATTATAAAATTTGAGAATAAAAAAAAAAGAAAATTGAGAACTCTTCAAACACTCAACATTCGAAAAATAACGTTTTGCAAACTCGAAATATTTTAAGGAGAACAAAATTTTGACATTGTCACGTCGTGACCAAATGCGTACAATGTATTTTTAAGCTTAATAGCGCGAAAGCGGCATTTTCATTTTTCGACGGATTTAAATATTTTTCTTTAGATTTAGGCCTACCACGGCAGAAATGTAGCCTATCCACGATAATATAACTAAGCGTTTCTCATACCTTCCCACGCGAAAGCGTGGCGGTCTTAACGATATCGAGAACAAATATACAAGCGGGAAAAATTCGAACAGTCTCGTTGTAATCCGAACAGAGTCCGAGTACATCGCAGAGTGTCCTTAAGACCAAAAATACACAAAGGAAACCTTCGGATTACAAGGATGACGAACACGTGAAGCGACACGCAAGAAATTCGTAATGATATTCTTAAAGACGTAAATATATAACGACGCGACGATGCCGAATGCCAACGATCATCCAAGAGCGGAAAAATGTCCAAATCCTTAAAATACACACTCGCTAGGAGAAAATCCTCCGACCCAGGAAGTTGACCCGGCCATAAAACGGCGCTGGTATATCCCATGCGGACTCGCGGGCCTCGGTCAAGAAGCCTTATCTCGAGCGTGCGTTCTTAGCGCCGACAAGGCCCCTTTTTCCTCTGTATTTTCCTGCGCTCCAGATAAGGAAGCGCAGCTCCAATTCCCGGAAATAGAGCGACGGTTGTGGCTATCGCAACCCACCCCTCGCTCCCACTCTCATTTCGACATTATACACATTTTCCACCAATCCAAAAGAATGCACCCCCAAATGTGCACTCTCCCAGGGGGCCATTCCCCCACCATCCCAGCATCCAAAATATCTTACAAGCTAGGATACAACAATCTTGAAGTCAGTGTTCCATCACCACTCGTTCAGAGCTAGTCTCCCAACAACTTTCATCGGAATAAGTAGAACATCTGTCTCCTGACAGCAAACGCGAAACTTGAACTTCGCAATTGTTCCTCATAAAAACGCGAACTGTAAGAAATCATTTTAACTGTCTACGTTGAATGTGTACGTGTGAAACTCCCGTGTGTGAAAATTTGTATCAACGTGTAATCTCAACATTGACACGGAGCGTGCGCAACCGAGGGGTCCGACCTACCTGCGGAGGCCCGAACCTGACGGCTATAAACAGATTAGCGTATCCACTACCCATCGGCAAATGTAAGCGAAATATTTCATGTATATTTTTGTATTATTAATTTAATACAATTAACCAAATTGGTTAATTATAATAAACCCCGAATTCTCAATCATTTGCGTAAATCAATTTATTTATCAATCGAGTCACTGCATCATTCCCATCTTTGCATGCACCTTTCCCTTTTTCACCCTCATCCCGAGCTATTGCGCTAGGCGTAGGCTAAAAAGAGGGAACCGCGATAAAACATATGCCCACGTCCCCTCAGGACGTGACAACATATTATAAATATCTGAAAAAAGAGAAGCACGAAAATTAAAAACATGTCAAATCTATAAAATCCGAAAAACAAAATGTATTTACACATTATAAACATTTAAAAAAAAATACAAACGAAATTTGAGAACTTGTCAAACTTGTGAAAGCCGGAAACTGCAGTTTTGCAAACTTTAAATATTTCAAGAGAAACACAATTTTACAAATTTTAAATACCTCGAAGGAAACAACATTTTTATACATTACAAATATTTGAAAAAAAAAGAAAATTGAAAATGTCTCAAACCGTACAACCCGAAAAATGTAATGTTACGAACTCTAAAATAAAAACGAGAAAAGAAATTCTTCGAAGAAAACAAAACTGTCCACACATAATAAATATTTGAGGAGCAACGGAGGAAAAACAGAAACTGAAAACCTTTGAAACCCGCATTATTCGAAAAAATTCAAAAGCTTTAGATATTTCGAAATTGACATTTTTTTACACACTATAAATATTCATAAACAGAAGGAAAATCGAAAACTTTCAATATTCGGAAGATAAAATTTTACAAATCTTCAATATTTAAAATAAAAAACGAAATTTTTACGTATTATAAATATTCGAACGGAAACCGAAAAATTGAAAAGTTTCCAAACTTCTGGGATCTAAAAATAAAATTTTTGCTAACCTCTCAAGCTTTTCATATTCTAATAATAACAACTTTGCGGACTACAATACATATATTGGGAAAAAATAGCAAAAAAACAATTCTCTTTCCCCTTCTTTAAAACATATATGGATAGGACAAAACAAAATTTAATCTGCTAGGCCACCCCGGCGCCAAAAATTTGGGCCCCTCATTTTTTTAATTTAGAACCCGAAAGCGAAAACAAAGCCGTCAACGATATGGCGTACGGAGATTTAACATTCGGAGATATATACCAACCAATCCCTGCGTTTGATGGCAAGAATATTCCCGTCGAAAGCTTCATAAGCGCATGCAAAAATACAACAAAAATAAGTCCACCGAATGAACATACTCGACTTCTTGTCATGATACAGTATAAATTAATAGGAACCGCACACGATTTGGCGGAAACAAAAATTATACAACCCTTGAAGAACTTCTTACGGATTTGTGGCATTATTTCAGTACTCCAATAGAATTATTAGATCTCAAATCAGAACTTAAAGAAATAGCGCAAAGGTATAATGAACCGATAACAGAGTACGTAACTCGCACGCGCACAATTATGAAACGAATTATGGATAGGGTCGATGAATGTTATATCCGTAATTAGGATTAACAATACCTCGAAAATCGGAATTAAGAAGTAAATGAATCGGTAACTAGAGAGTCTACTCGCGATCTTTTCGATAAAGTCAGTGCTATTTTAATGCGACAAGCAGTTCAACATTTCGATGAAGCGATACAAGAAAGCGTTAACATAGAATAAGAATTAAAAACGCGTCAAACGATTAAATAAAACCGAATAAGTTACGGGACTAAAACGAACAGAAACAGCTAATGTTCATTTTCCTAAATACAAAATTTATATCTGTCAACATATTGCGAATATCATCAATCGAGTAGCCGCTCCACCGGCAATTGCCACACATTGAAGCATTTAAGAGAACAATGGAACGGAAAATTTAACAATCGAAGATTTTGGAATACGTCACAATATGGATACAGTAGTTACGGAAATCACTCACACGACAGATAGCGAAGTAAACAACAAAACTCACGAAACGATTACCAACGGAGACGACACTCCCCGAGTCACTCTCGAGATAACGATCGTTATTACACACAACCTGACAGTTCGCACGATGGATACCGCAGTAATTCGCGAAACAGATCTCGCGATAACTCTCACGACCGAACAATACACAAATAAAATACACAATACACAATAAAAACAATACACAAGGATGGCGAGCATGACTTCACGGACAGCGCGACACGAAATAAATCGCAGGAGCGTTCGACATCAAGCCATTAAATAATAATAGAACATCAATAGTAAGAAAAACAACCATTTCGCTGGGAATTACAAAAACGAAAACCTTCAAACCGAGATGTATCCCACGCGACATACCGAAAACAGCATTTCCAACACCGAACGGTGATTATGAATTTAATCGAATGCCGTTCGGAGTTTAACAGAATGCACCATCAACCTTCCAAAGGTTGATGGATGTCGCGCTATCGGAATCACTGGGTACCGACCTGTTTCGTATATTTGGTTGACATCGTCATTTACACCACCAACCTGAAGGAACACGAGCATGAATCTCACCTACTAGCAAAAATACTATATTATGCTGGATTTACGCTGCAAACAGCTGAATGCCTGTTCCTCCAGAACAATGTCGAATATCTGGGTCACGTCAACAACGAAGACGGCGCGCAAACCAGACCCAAGTTAACACGAGCAGTACAAGCTTCTAATACAAAAAAAAGAACATTAGCATACAATTCTACGCATTAGTCAATCCCCATAGACGCATCGTGAAGAACTTCGCAACAATCGCTATCCCGCTAACGAGACAATTGAAGGCTTCACAACAATTCGAATGAACTGAGGAATGTCAACAAGCGTTCGATTACTTGAAAGGCAAATGACAAGTAAACCAATCGTGCGTTATCCGGACTACGAGGAGTCCCAATTAATGATTGACACATTGAATGACGCTATCGGCACCGTCCTCGGCCAACAACACAAAAAATTCGATCATCCTGTTGCCTTCTACTCTCGCACTCTCACGAAATCGGAACTAGTATACGACGCAATGCACAATATTGGCGATCGTAAACGCAATGAAACACTTTAGGCCCTATGGTTACGGGCACCACTTTATAGTCGTAACAGATAATCGAGCACTCACGCATACAAGTATGTTAAAAAAAAGCTAACCCACTGCGACACGGAATATAATGGCAAGCGACTCTTAACGATTATGGTTATGAAATTCACCACAAGCCCGGAAAACTCAAAGCTGCCGTAGACGCGTTATCACCAAACCTGATCGACATTCTCCCGGTCAGGCCAAGGGAACCATCATCAGACGAAAGACTATGGATCTCTCAACAGAGTGACAAACGAAACTCCTCAACATCGGATGAATCCTCCGGAAACCCAGCACCGGAGAAAGTGATAATTTTGTCAGAAGAAGAACTTCAAGAACTTACGGATACAAACATAGAAATTAGCAACGCCGTAGATAAAGAAGAAATTGGAGGGAGTGCACGCCCGAAAATCGACAAGACGATCGACGACAACAATTACGACTCAGAAACGTCAACAGACGAGATGGAACTCATTGGATTCCAACAAGGACGACCACAGCTTACGAAAAGGAACAATTCTCACGACATACTAATGTATAAGAAAACGGCTCGCAAACGTGATCACGACACGTCCGAGGACGACGTAGTAGGGTACGAAACAGCCGTGTCGACGAAGAGAAGGAAAACGATGACCATATTTAACAAAGAAATAAGCGCAATCAAAAAATAAATAAATAAAGAAGAAATAAATGGAATAAGAAGAAAAGGAATAAGCGCAAACGAAGAAGTAAAAGGCCAAAAAAGTAGCCGGACGCGGCAAAGTAGAAATAAGAAAAAAGAAGCAAGCTCCGCGCTGCCACCTAGGATCCCCATCAACGCGGGTAGACACTTCGGCGGACGGAAGTCTGTCCTATGGGAACAGTTGGACTCTGCGGGTTGGATCGCCAGACTAACTTAGATAGTTAGTCGAATAACTGACACGAGGTGATTAATGATCCTAATCAATAATGCCCGATTTATTGATACACAATAAATGAAATACAGATCCGTATTTATAGAGGTCGATAGGTTTGATACGCTCCTACTCTACTATTCGCAGCGTATCGTTGGTGATCGCGTGTTTTACTGCTTAGAGAATTAGAGAGGAGTCGCGCGGAGTCGTCCTTCTTATTCTCGCCCTTGCTCAGTACCGACTGTCGTGTATTTTCCCGATCGGGCCCTCAGCATCTTTTTGGTTCCCCTCCAAGAATGTGGGTGTTTTTGGGGAACAGTCCTTTTCCTTATCGAGTATTTGCAGTTGGACGGCTCGGCGTGGGAAAGCGTCGAGTCGGGCTAGACGCATTTCCTCGACCCTTTCGGTCGCGATGCCGACAGCTAGGCGCGCCGGAAACTATAAACTCGAAGGGAAAATACAGAAAAGATAGGGCCCTCGTAAAAGGCGACACTTGGAGCTCCAGCGGCAGATAAGTTTTAGGCCATGCTGATGACGTTCCCACCGCGAGGGCCTAGGACAGATACGTCGGCGGCTAACAACTCGAACGATGCACGTTCGTCGTTGTTGACACCCCCACCAGTAGATTGAGGTACGTCCTCGTTCCTCGACTTCAAACTGCGTGAGAGCATCTGCTGGTTAGCCCTTTGAAGCTTGGCTAATCGTCTCTCGGCCTTGACCTGCTGCATGGTGGTTTCTCTACAACAAACTCGGAATAACCATGTTATCGCACCGTATTTCCACATCGCGGTTATTAATCCTCCGACAAGGAACAGGGAGGCTATTCCTTGCAGGGATGGGAGTACTATTCCCTGTATATTGGCCCAAGAGTCGTTGACCAATAGCTTGACCTGATGACCGTCGAGGGCCCCCCGCAACTCCTTGAGACTGGTGCTGTACTTGTCGAGCGAGTCTAGTTTGATCTGCCGGCTGAAGGTTGCGATAGACAGTCCCTCGGGGATGGTAAGATTGAGGCTAGAAACTTTGAAGGTGATCTTCGTGCGGATCGATTCTTCTAAGGACGTGAGGAGGACGAACCGTGAATAGGTTGTCAATATTTCGCATCTGTCGTTTGTTCGTAAGAGAGATGGTCTCGAAATGCTGTAAGTCTCTGTTTCCATGCCACAATGGATTGTGATCGGAAAGTCCTTCCCTGGTTTCGGTGGTATAACGATCTGCGCGGTCTTGGTATTTATCACTCCGAGTTCCTTCAAGCGAAATGCGGTGAGGTGGCAGTCGTCCGTGTCCCCTGTTACGCTGAAGGCGATTTCCGATTCGCAAAGCGCGTAAGAATCTGCCTCGTGTCCAATTCCCTCGTAGGGGGCGACGTTGATTTTCGATGCCGTCCTCATAGTCTCTCCGTCGAACCGTCGGACCATCGTCTTGGTACCAATTGTTCGTGAGATTCGTTCGGCGAACGTGGGGTTGAAAGTCACGTAAGTGTTGTTGACGGCCATTGGGACCGGCGTGTTTAACACTATTCTCCATGGTTTCTCGTCGACGAATGGAATCTTGATGATATAAATCAGCTGTTGATTGCGAGACATGATGGAGACCTCCGATAGATCGATCATCGTTTGGTAATCATTCTCCAGGCCTGGAAGAGGGGGTCGTCCTCGGGCGTCCACAAATTTCTTCGTTCCTCTCGCGAGATTCTCGGGAGTTAGCAGAGTAGGCTGAACGATGCCGTGTTTTCCCATTTCGAGAGCTGTCATCACCGTTCGGAGAACGTAGTCTAGTTCTCGGATTTCTATGTCTAGGCGATGTATTATTTCGTTAAAGTACATCTCCTTTGTGATATCGTTGACAGCCGCGCGTACGTTGTTGACAGCATACTCGATTCTTCCGAGTCGTCGCTCGAGTTCGTGCTCGTTCTCGGAGATGGAAGCGATCGTTTTCTCCATTATATACGTTTGCTCTCTGACGATCTTATTGATTTCATTGGTGGCGTTGATTAGGTTAGCTATGTTGGCGTTTATGGTCTGGAGATCCGCGTTGTCGGGGGTTCCCCACAAGAATTTGTGGACCGTTCCAACTACGTTAAGGATCCCTCTCTCTTTCCGTGGTAACGGGAGCGGGTGGTGGAATAGGGTGCCGAGAATTTCGATGTCTCTCCTTAAGATGTAATGAAGGAGGTGAACTCCTTAAAGCATCACTGCATAAAGGGCGTCGGTTGCTGGTGACAAGTACTCAACCTCGGGGGTTCCCGAAGCCGTATGGGCCCCTGTGACCAAGCTGTCGGTTTGGGCAATGCGACCGGAAAGGGCTTCGAACGTTGAGTACATCTGCGTGAGGTCGACGGCATATATAAGTCGCCAGGTCTCAGAGTAGAGGTGTACTTCGCCCAGCTCTTCCTGAATTAGGCTCGAATGCAGTGGTAGGAGGTCCGTTTTTCCGTCTGTAGTCCATCTAGAAATATAGCCGTGAATGGTGTTCAGTCAGATTTTTATATGGTCTATCCGTAAACGACTCGGGCTTCTTTCCCGGATAGGTCAATTCTTTTTAGTAGCCGTGGTCTTCCTGGGGTTGGCTCGTCGTCCTGAAAGTGCCTTCGGAAGGGTTTTGTGTTCCCTGTATGGGCCATGCGAACTCGTGGTCCTAGTTTGGTGGGGAAACGATAAACCACATGGTTTTTTTCGTGATTCACGCTTATCACCTGGTAGGGTCCGAGCCACTTGATGGATAACCCGTGTGAAGGGGCCTTATTTCGGACAAGGATCCAGTCCTTTTCCTTGTACAGCGGCATCGGGTTACGTATAGCACTGTCGATGTATTTCTGATTTTTCTCGCGCGCTACCATCAGATGGTGTCTGGCTTGGTACAGTTTGTTCCAATGCTTCTGGTTTAGTTTGTCAAACCTTTGTTGGAGCGTTGACGTGTTCAGTTGCTCAATAGCGCTCGGATAGTTGGACGAGTGTATAAACATGACGTTGAATGGGGTATCTTGGATCGAGGTGTGGAAGCTGTCGTTGTATGTGAAGGCGATAGCGTTCATCTTCGTGTCCCAAGTCGTGATGTTGTTCGTGCACATCGTTCGGATCAAATCCTTCAGGACTCCGTGCATCCTTTCAATAGATCAATTTCCTTGCGGGTGATAAACCGTCGTTTGTATTCCCTTGATTCCCATGACTTCGTCAAAATACGTCATCAGCTTGTTGTTGAACTCCTTTCCGTTGTCACCAAGGACAAGCTTTGGCGCCCCGAAGATGCAGATCCATTCGTTAAAGAGGGCCGTGAGAACTGTTGATGCCTTCTTGTTTGGGATAGGGATGAGTCTTACGAACTTCGTCAACGTACACTGGATAGAGAGAATATACTCATTTCCTCTCCTTGTCGTTGTTAATGGTCCCACAATGTCGATGGCTGTTTTCTCGTTCGGTTCCCTGGCTGTATCCATCAAGACAGCTGAAGGGACGGTGGGTTCCTGTCGGTCTTGTATTTTTGGCAGATGGGACAATTGGCTATAAATTCGCGTACCGACTCTTCCATGTTGGTCCAATAGCGCCTGCGTTGTAATTTTTCGAGGGGTTTTGTCATTCCGAGATATCCCACCTGATCGTTGTGTATTTCTCGTTTCCGTTTATCGTATTCCTCCGGCTCTGGCTCTGGGACCCCTGATCGGCAAAGCTGGAAGTCCGTGTCGGTAAATTAGGCAGCAAGTTCTTGGACTTCTCTCTCGATGGCGTCAAGTTGCGCCATTGAAAATTGTTCAGGCGAGGCTAGGATTTTGAGGTGTTTCTTCCCCTGTTGGATGTGACCTTGGATTAACTGGTACAATCTTTGCTTCCAGGTGTCTTTCTGATGGTGGAAAGGCGTTCCGTGTATTCGTTTCCTTTTCTTGTTCACACCTTTAACCCGCGTTGGTGGTTCAGGCTCTTGTTTGGTAAAAATAATCCATCGGGATCTGTCCTTGGGGTAGTTTGGCCTGATGGTCAGCTCGTTAAGCCTTCCCTGATGCAAGGCTAAATTGTTAACCCTCTGCATGATGTCATCAAGATCGTCGAGTTCGACTCGCGAGCCTCGTACCCAGCTTTATGGTTCTGGCTCAGGTCTTTTCAGTGTTCCGACACGTCGAAGGATTCTACGTATAGCTGACCCTCGTTCTTCCTTTGGGGTTGATACTCCTTTGATCTTCGGTTCGCGCGGTATCCGTGACAGCGCGTCGCACAGTAGGAGAAAAGCCCAAAAACCGGGCCAAAACCCCAAAAAATAAATTTTCGAAATAGGGTCAGTTGAGTAGTCATTCAGGTAGAGGACTAGTAACTGCATTCTATTGTGGAAGGGAAAGCCCTTTAAGTGTATACCTGCGCCGCAGCGTCAGTTGGCAGTGAGTGTTCGTGAAGAGTGTACGTGTCACGCGCTGAACAGACGAAAATAACGCTGACTTCAAAAACCCATAACTTTAAAGTGACGGGTTTAATTTCAATTCTGCAACATGGATACGACTTCTGGAGGTATGTAGAACATGTTTTTACACCGGTTGAATCGAAAGTTTATGTATAAATGATTGAAATGTAGCCTTCGGCATAAATAAAATTGAATAATTTTGAAAACTTATATTTTCAACGGTCCGAAAAGTTATATATTTTGTCACATTTTGCAAAGCTCCTAGTCTCGGCCTTTAGTTTAATGTATAAGGTTTCGAAATTTACAAGAGTTACCTGCGGAAAACGTGCGTCTTGTCCGTTATGATTTTTTTCGCATCGTGCGGTAGCCGAGCGTGCACGCGGCACTATTGAGCAGCCGCTGCGCCTCTACCTGAGAATGGGTGAAGTAGCATCATAACGGACAAGACGGCTGTTATACGCTTGAAATAAATTATTTTAATATATATGTATGTGTATATATATATATATAAATTTTCTGTGATTTAATTATGATATATACGTATGCATATATATATATATACATATTAAAATCAACCACATAAAAATTTCTTAAATATGAATGAAATGTTATAACATTCGAATAAAATATTTGAATATATATATATTATATAGTAAGCAAAGCTTTCTTTTAACCAAATCCATGTCAATATTTTCTGTCTAATTTTCTTAAAATTATTTCAATTATTGCGGTTATTTATTTGGTAAAATAATGTACATTGTTCAAGTTTTTGTATTAATTGAAAATTTTATCTTTTCCTTTAACACCAATTTTCTACAATTTTATGTCTTTATTACAGGATCCGGTTACAAAGAATTGGTGCTGACAAGGAAAGAAGTATTTCTGATAATCAGCGAGCATTTATCCAATAAATTCGCTTCCTTGATCGAATTTATGGTAGAAAAAATTTCCAAGGACACCGGACGTACAGTTGTAGTGCCTGAGGACTCGAAACAGACTTTTTCGATACTCTTCAATCAAATGAGAACGAGGTGGCAACAAGCTCACAGAAAATCCTGTGTATTTTTCAAGAATAACGGTGAATGGCTTAGCAAGCAGGTATGTTTTGCCGCACCTACAGACACTGTAGTAACAAGCCCGGGTAATACGGGCGGCCGCCCGTCCCTTGAGTTTACAATGTCCAGTGAAAGATCTAAACGAAGGAAGACCCAAGATATTCGTACATCGTTCAACTCGGTCGAGTTAGCATACGCTACTCAGATGAGCCTTCGCTCTTCAGGACAATCCGACGCCGCAAAAGTTATTAAGGACGCAACAATGACGAGTCCTTTAAGAGCTTCCAAGTATCGTAAAGCTTACTCAGCAACGGATGAAATTACTTTATCCGAAGAGGCTGCACTTTCCGCTATGATTGAATATAAATTCTCCAAGAGTACTTACCAGGGAATGAGAAGATTAGGGAAGGAAAATAACTGTAAGCTATATCCGTCTTACGAAAAAGTGATGAAAGCAAAAAAGCGTTGTTATCCACCACGTGATGCAATCAGGATTACAGAGAGTAGTGCAGAAGTCCAACTACAGGCACTATTAGATCATACAGTTGAACGTATTTTACTCGTCCAAAATGTACTCATTCAAAGATTGACTCCAGATAATGTTCGTAAAATGGACTTGATTTGCAAGTGGGGTTGCGATGGAAGTTCTGGGCAAAGTGAATATAAGCAGACGTTCAGTGATGACAGCAAATCTGATGCGCATGTATTCTTTACTTCAGTCGTGCCATTACAACTCGTGTGTTATGATCAACAATCGAAGGAAGAAATAGTTGTTTGGAAGAACCCCAGACCCTCGTCTCCACGATTTTGTAGACCGCTTAGACTACTGTTTCTACGCGAAGACACAGAGTCAACACTTAATGAAGTCCAAATTGTTGAAGAACAAATAAAGTCACTTCGTCCATTCGAAAGTGTAATAGATGGAAAAGAAATCTCCGTAATGTACAAGTTGTTGTTCACCATGATAGATGGTAAAGTTTGCAACGCTGTATCATTGACGAAATCTGCTCAACGGTGCTATTTGTGTGGAGCAACCAGCAAAGATTTTAATGCCATCGACACTGTATTGCAAAGGGAAATCAATGAAACAAATTTGAAGTTCGGATTGTTGACGCTGCATGCGTGGATACGGTGCTTCGAGTATTGCTTACACGTGTCTTACAAACTCGGCATTAAAAAATGGCAAGCTCGAAGTGCCGAAGAAAAAAAAATTACCCAGGAACGCAAGAGGGCCATTCAAGAAGGATTCAAGAAGCAATTGGGTCTAAATATCGATCGCCCAAAGCCTGGATACGGCAGCAGCAATGATGGCAACACAGCTCGGCGATTCTTTGAAAATTCGACGGTTTCCGCTGCGATAACGGGGGTCAACGAAGAAGTTATTAAACGCTTGTACGTAATCCTACAAGTTATATCGTGTGGCCACGAGATAAACTGTGAAAGATTTGAACAGTATGCTATTGAAACGGCAAGAAAGACCGTTGCATTATACCCTTGGTACTCCATGCCTACTTCGGTGCACAAACTATTAATTCATGGTCCAGTGATAATAACTCATGCTCTATTACCAATCGGCCAATTATCCGAAGATGCTCAGGAAGCTCGAAACAAAGACATCAAACGATATTGAGAAGATTTTGCGCGAAAAAGTTCCAGGGTTAAAACTATGGAAGATGTTTTTCATCGGCTCTTAGTTACTTCTGATCCGTACATTTCAAGTGTCAGAAGACTACCACAGAAGAAGCTGAAGAGTTTGTCGCCGGAAGATGTAGCGATGTTGATCGCTCCTAAAGTGACTGCTGCAGCAGACGAATTTTGCGCCGAGATTGAAGCCGTGCCGGGAGTTGTAATAGATACAAACTCGGATAATGATTCTGACTCCGACTCCGACTCCGATTACGATTTTGATTAAGAATAAAATTTTCTATTTTTGAAACGTTCCGTATGTATTTTGGAAATAAAAATAATAATTGCGTAGAATACACTGTTCACGTTTATTTTATTATGATGATTTTTTTAAATATATTAATTTATCTATTTAACAGGATACTCGGCCATTTTGTTTATAACAATTTGCTGTAAGCTCTTTGTTGCAAGTTATAAACAATAGATATCGGATTGGTAATCAGCGACCTTGAAAACCGGTATATACCAATTTTTGTCAACATCTGGTAACTTTTTAACGTTCATGTCGGCCATATTGGATCGGCCATTTTTTTTACGATAATTTGGCTTGCGGATTCGTAATCAGCGACCTTGAAAACCCGTAAATACCAATTTTTGTCGACATCTGGCAACTTTTTAACATTCATGTCAGCCATATTGGATCGGCCATTTTGTTTACGATAATTTGGCTTTCAGATTCGTAATCAGCGACCTTGAAAACCCCTGTAAGCCAATTTTCATTCCCGTCAAAGGTCATTTGAGGTTTTGGCCAGGTTTTTGGGCTTTTCTCCTACTGTGCGTCGGCTGCTTGGTTTTCGCAGCCTTTTTTGTACTGGATGTCGAAGTCAAATTCCTCCAAGCGAAGCCTCCATCTGAGGATTCGCGAGGACGGATCCTTGATGTCGGCCATCCAGACGAGGGCTCGGTGGTCGGTCTGGATCAGGAACTTGTATCCTAGGAGATATTGGCGTAATCGTTGTACCGACCAGACGATCGCCAGCATCTCATTCTCGGAGGTTCCATAATTCTTCTCCGCGGCGTTGAGGGCACGAGAGATGTAATACACTGGGTGTCCTTCTTGAGAGAGGATCGCCCCTAACCCCTGATCTGAGGCGTCGGTTGTGAGCGTAAACATCTTCGTGAAATCCGGGCGTCGGAGCGTCGGCGATGTGATTAGGCACGATTTCAATTCGTCGAATGCTTTCTGGCATTTTTCAGTCCAGTCGAATCCGGCGTCCTTTTTCGTGAGGTCGACCATGGGTCGGGCGATGTGCGAAAAGTTTTTTATAAATCGCCGATAATAACCTGCGAGTCCCAAAAATGACTTGATCTCTTTTGGGTTGGTTGGTGCCGGGAAATCTCTGACGGCTTCGATTTTTGCAGGGTTCGGTTGCACACCGTCTGCTGTGATGATGTGCCTTAGATATTCGACTTCCGGTAGGAGATATTTACACTTTTCCGGTTCCAAAGTCAGTCCACATTTTCGTAACCTCTCGAAGACGGTAATCAGGTTCTGGTTGTGTTCTTCGATCGTTTCCCCGAAGATAACGATGTCGTCCATGTAGACCCAGCAGATTTTGTGATTCAGTCCGACTAGGCACTGATCCATCATCCTCTGGAACGTGGCTGGAGCATTTTCCAGGCCAAATGGCATTCGTTCATATTCAAAGTGCCCCTCCGACGTTGAAAATCCTGTATACTTCCTTGAGTCCTCGTCCATCATTATTTGATGAAATCCGGCTTTTAAATCGAAGGCGCTAACGAATTTAGCATTCCCGAGTGAGTCGAAGATGTTCTCGATGCGAGGCATGGGGTAGGCGTTCAGTACCGTATTTTTGTTTAATTTCCGGAAATCGATGACGATGCGCCACTTCTTTTCTCCGTCGGGTCCAGGTTTTTTGGGGACAACCCAAACAGGTGAGTTGAATGGTGACTCGGATTCTCTGATGATACCCTTTTTTAGCATATCAGCTACCTGGGTTTTTATTTCTCCGCGGTGGGCGTGGGCTATCTTGAAATTGCCGATGTTGATTGGTGTGTCATTGATTGGTATAATCTTGTGCTTCACATGCGATGCAGCTGGTAGGTCTTGACCAGGAGATGTAAAGATGTCTTGGTACACCAGGATAATACCGGTGATTATCTCCCTTTGTTCTGGTTCAAGGTGATCGAGTTTCGAGGTTTCGAGCAAAAATTTTTGTTTTTGTTCCGGGGTAAGGCAGGTATTATCCGTGCCCCCCCCCCCCCCCCTTCCATCTTTACGTCGGTAACTTGGATCCGATCTTCGTCAAAGTTTATGGCCTTGTCTGTTGCGTTCTCGAACATTACCTCCGTGTAGCCGTTTTCGATTCTGTTAACGTACGCTGTTTCGAATTTGTGCACCACTCCATTTTCGGTGGTTTTGTCGTAGGCACCCGTGGTAATTAAACAATCGCGATCCGGGCCGTCGACGGCGAATGTTATCATCACGGCCGTGTGGGGCGGTACGGTAATTCCGTCGGTGATTAGCGCATGGGTCCTTTGTTTTAACACGAGATGTTTGTTTGACAAATTGTAATCTCTCTGTTTCATAAACGGTAGGCCCATAAAGCCATCTTCAGGTATAAAAGAATCGTCAGGTAGCACGTAGAATATGCTGGTTTCCCCCAGATATCTCAACCTGACCTTCTCGTTCGCTTCAAACCGACTGGTTCCCATGACGAAACTTCTTTTCGCTTTTTCTACCGGGAAACCTTGGGATATACACCCTTTTTTTATCAGGTTGAGCGAGCTACCTGTGTCTATCCTAATAGTTCAACATCTCGGGTGAATCCTCCTGGGCGGATTCTGACTCGTTCCAGACGTCCGACCCCGACGTTGGATACTCTTGGTATGCCTCCTCTTGATTTCCGTCGTTGTCCTCGTTGGCATCCGTCACTGAGTTTCCTAGGGCTTCTTGATCGATTATGTTGTAAATCTGAGGTGGTTTGCGTTGTGGCCTGTCTTGGCGAAAATGTTTTGGAAGCTTTTGGAAGCTTTGTTGTCCCCCAGTTGGCCGTGGTTGTAAGTTCCCTCTAGGCTTTAGGCAATCTCGTACGAAGTGTCCCTTGCCACCACAGTTGTAACAGATCGACTCTGCGCTGGCTATGGCAGCATTTACGGTGATCGGCGACTGCCGAGTACCTTTCGGTGCAGTGTGCAAATACTGTTTTGGCGGAAGCTGATGGTATCTTAGTTGCTGTTGGGTTGGATAGCCTGGCAGTTTCATTCTTTCTGCGTTGGTTTGTTGGTAGGCGATGTTGGCTTCGTCGATTTCTTGGGCAGCTTGCTGTGCGGCCGCTAGACTCGAGTAGGTATTAATATAAACCTTTAGGCTATCGAATACATCCCGTCGGCATCCGTGGATGAACATAGAAATGGCTTGATCGTACACCAAGGGCATATGGTCCAGAGAACCCTTGGCTTGATCCCTCTGATCGGCCTCCTTGACAGCCTACAGCGCGAGGTTGAAGTTCGCTATGTAGTCCAGAATGGTTCCTGTTTGTTTTACCTGGCGGAGTTTGTCCATACATATCTGGAAACCGGGTAGATAACCAAGATGCGTGGTGACAAATTCAACGAGCCCAGCCTCGGTCTCGCTGATGCCAGTCGCGAATCTTGTGATTTCGTTCGATATTTTTTTAACGAAAACCATTGAGATGGACGCCGCTTTTTGGGTGCCCCATACGAAGCGGCATGCGAATTTGAAATGCTTAATCCAGTCTAGTATCGGAGTGGACCTTTCTAGTTTGGGTACCAGCAGAAGACACTCGGTTAATAGGGGCCATCGGGCGGGTTTGGTGGCCCGCCGAAGGGGTAGCCAGGTCCTTTGTCCCCGTAAGGCTCTTGTCCGGGCCACCTCGGATGTTCCGCGGGAGGTCCGAAACCCGGAGGGCCTCCTGGACCTCCTGGTCCACCTGGACCTTCTGGCCCACCTGGGCATCCTGATCTCCATCCGCTTCGAACGTCGTTGGCGATTCTCATATTCATCTTCAATCGATGGTTTCCTTCCGTCCATTGATCAGCTCGGTTGATCCGGAGTTGATCTAACCGCGGATCCATTACATCGGGTTGTTTCGGTTCCTGGCTAGACCGCGTTGTCATGTCTCTCGCTTGCTCCCATTTCCGGTGGGTGGCCTCGAGCCGGGTTGCAAGCTGGTTCGAGATGGAGATTTTTTCTTCTTTCAGTATACCCTTCACGGATTTCAGAACCGTTTTATTTCGCTGGTTTCGCTGAACTTCCTCGAGCAAAATTCGTTGTTCCCCGATTTCCCGGGCTGATTCTCTCGAGATCAGATCGAGTTGTTGGATCTCCTTACGGAGTCTTTCCTCCCTCTGAGCTTCCTTTATTAACCGTCTAATCGCTTGCTTATACTCCGTCTGGGGTGTGTCAGGTAGGGGTGCCTCGAGTTCCCAATTCCGTATTTTTTCGGGGGTCGGGGCTGGAATGACGTGGACGGTCCAGCTCCTTGGTGAGCCTCGCGGTAGTTTCTCAAGCGGTGCATTTCCTCTAGCATTCCCCGTTGTTTTTCTTCAGCTTCCCGAAGTTTTTGCCGGAGTGTCTCTGCCTCGGCGTCCCTCTCCTCGAAGGCACGGAGCTGGGTGGCGAGGCGTACCTTCTCTTGGGCTGCTGCTTCGGCAGCAGTCGCCAAACGTTCGCGCTCCCCTTCGAGTTCTTGAAGTCGCCTCTCCCCGGCTCGAGTTTCGGCAGTAGCGTTGGCCACTATCTCCCGGTAGGTGGAGAGTTGTGCCTGGGCGTGCTGCTTGAATGTCGTCGTTGCTTGGATCTGACCCATTTCGACTCTCGAAATTATTTCCTCGGGGGTCAGTCCGCTGTAGACCGCGGAGTGTGACTGGAGGTACGAGGGTGGGGGTTGGTTCGATACCTCGATTGTACTAGCGACACCCGGGACGGCTGTGTCGGTTGCCGGTGGCCCGGTCGGTAAAGGGTCTTCCTCAAGAGTCATGGCCTCCGACACGGACTGTCGCGGGGGAGGCTGCTGGTTTGCTTGCTGCCTCCCAATCGCGAAATTTCTTTCTTCTTCTTCGGCCAGTCGTTGGGCTATTGTCCTATCTTGCTCGAGCTGACGCGCTCGGGCGGCTTCGTCTGCCTGCCGCTGTTGGTCTCGCTCACGAGCTCTCTGTTGGCGAACGTCGATAGCTACGTCGTCGCTAATATCATCCGGATCAACGTCTAAGGATCGCCAATTTGTCCTATGGGAACAGTTGGACTCTGCGAGTTGGATCGCCAGACTAACTAAGATAGTTAGTCGAATAACTGACGCAAGGTGATTAATGATCCTAATCAATAATTCCCGATTTATTGATACACAACAAATGAAATACAGAACCGTATTTATAGAGGTCGATAGGTTGGATACGCTCCTACTCTACTATTCGCAGCGTATCGTTGGTGATCGCGTGTTTTACTGCTTAGAGAATTAGAGAGGAGTCGCGCGGAGTCGTCCTTCTTATTCTCGCCCTTGCTCAGTACCGACTGTCGTGTATTTTCCCGATCGGGCCCTCAGCATCTTTTTGGTTCCCCTCCAAGAATGTGGGTGTTTTTGGGGAACAGTCCTTTTCCTTATCGAGTATTTGCAGTTGGACGGCTCAGCGTGGGAAAGCGTCGAGTCGGGCTAGACGCATTTCCTCGGCCCTTTCGGTCGCGATGCCGACAGCTAGGCGCGCCGGAAACTATAAACTCGAAGGGAAAATACAGAAAAGATAGGGCCCTCGTAAAAGGCGACACTTGGAGCTCCAGCGGCAGATAAGTTTTAGGCCATGCTGATGACGTTCCCACCGCGAGGGCCTGGGACAGAGACGTCGGCGGCTAACAACTCGAACGATGCACGTTCGTCGTTGTTGACAAGTCTATCGGCAACGATACAACATACGGCGAACAGGCGATAACCATTGACAATGAAAAGGAAACTACAATGAAATGGAAGAGAATCTGACTCCCAGCTCAACTACAACCAACGCGG
Organism: Ophion ellenae; assembly: GCA_963210295.1. NCBI lineage: Eukaryota > Metazoa > Arthropoda > Insecta > Hymenoptera > Ichneumonidae > Ophion > Ophion ellenae. Next base: position 10,473,769 of record OY723395.1, on the reverse strand, counting down.
AAGATGAAAAATCAGATAGCACACAACAACCGAACTCGCATACCGAGCCTAACCTACCATCACCATCCCATGATGCTCGCAAAAAAAAATGAAAAACCAAAATCAAGCGGTACTGAACACAATCGTGGTAGCCCACGAAAATATTAGGCCAACTAACAGCCAACATTGACTGTTTTAAGGTAGGATTCTACTTTGAAACTTTGAAACAAAACACTTTTTTTACATTTTTCGAAAGTAAATATGTTCAAGAATGTTCGGTCAAAATTTTATAAAGTTCCAAGCAGTCTAACTATCCTTTTTCGCCTTTCGAACGCACCTACCTGAGCGCGCTATTGTGACCCGCCCGGCGCGCGGCCCGGATCAGCCATCTACCTGTCTTTGTTCGCTAAGACAGATGTTCCCCTATCGTAAACCGTTATACCTATATATGCTTATTAACCAAAGTTGTGAAGAAACCAAAAGTCGTGATTAAAAAAGTGAAGACTGCTGATCTAACTATCAAATTAATGAAAGAGTTATCTAAAAACTACAGTCTCGCAATTCAAAGGAATTCAAATTCAGTAGAAAGCATGCGAAACGAGATCTGGGCCGGCTATTACCACAAAATATCAACAGACTCCAAACCACAGCATACGTACTGTTCAGACGGCTGGTGCAAGTATAAGAAGGCCGAAGCAAACAACGCTTTAAAAAATGATAAACATCCTCCTGCTCTTGCTAGTGACGTACAAGAGGTGCTGAAGCCGATCTACGAAGATCTAACAAAAACGGAATTACTGGAGAGATGTTTGGGTGGGAACACTCAAAATAACAACGAATGTTTCAACTCTACAGTTTGGGCTATGGCACCGAAACATGTCTTTAATGGCAAAAAAATCGTCAAAATTGCGTGCCTCACTGCTGCTTGCGTTTTTAATGACGGATTCAGCCCAGTTTTAAAAATAATGAAAGTCATGGACATTACAATCGGCCCAACCGTCATGCAGTTCGCCCCTATGCGCGACCAACATCGCATCGTTCAAGCGAACCGCCGCTTGACTGAGGCTTCTAAGGAGGGCAGAATTTAAAAAAAAAGGCTAAATTGGATGAAAACACCCACCTAGAACACGTCGAAGGCATATTATATGGCCCAGGCATCGCTGATTGAGGGTAAGATAATTTTTTCTACGATTTATCACTCACCAAAACTTTAAACGCGTTTTTCTCGAAACGACATTTTCAAGTACCGTGGTCGTGATAACTCAAAAAGTACTAAACCGATCCTTATGAAATTTGGAACACATATTCTATATGTGTGTACCAAACGACCTAACTACAATCAACTTAAAATTTTGATTAAAACTATTTTTTATTGCAAAAAAAGACCCAAAAAAACGCATTTTTTTCGTATTTTAGCCGCCATTTTGTTAATTTTGCACGTATATAAAATATTCTAGTTAGGTCGGTTCCTGAAGACATACTGAACATGAAACTATTTGATTTTTTTGTTTCAGACCATCCGTAGGGAAGATTTCACGACCACGGCAACGGTACCTGCTTTTCGAGGCGTTGGCTTTAAACATATTTTACGAGTACAAAAAATGAATAAAATACATTAAATTTTTTTTTAATGTATTTAAAGAGTGTATTTATTGAACAGTTCAAACCCCATATCGATATCTTTAATAGTATTCTCAGAAAAAAATTCACGAAAATAGCGTTTTTTTCATGGTTTCAAAGTAGAATCCTGCCTTAAACGTGGACGTGGCAGACCACGAAAGAACCCGATTGAATAACAGTCGATGCTCACCGCTATAATGCCTCTGAAAGGCACCAAAAACAAAAAATGTAGTCAATCAACCACGAACATCAACTGTCATACACAGGCGCGGTAGACCTCGTGAAACCGCATTAGAAGAATTAGAGATACTTTAGAATTCAACACACAAAAAGAAGTCGTTATCAATAACTAATAGTCACAGCACAAAGCTTCTTTACCATGAATATTTATACCACTTAAGAAAAAAAAACTATTAACATTCGACGACTTTATTACAATTTAGAACCGAAATTGTAACGACGTTCGACAATTGGTACTCTGAAAATAATTTTGAGTAAAATGAACAGAAAAACGATATTATGCTAGGCGAACGGAAGTACCAAAATGTCAAACTCGACAACTCGTATTGTTAAAAATGATTTAATTTAAAGAACTAAAAAATCGATCGTGATAGTAGCTATACGAGTCTATTCGAAATTCTAGAAGTAACCGATCAGAATAATTTTCAAAATCTAGGTAGAGACAAACAAAACCAAATTGGTTTACGAAGACTGAATTGAACCCGAATATGTTGTCACGCACACCTTTTTATATAATTATGACATTACAAAAACGCTCTAAGAAACAACGACATATGTACTTTAATCTAACGCCACACATAAGTGTCATATATAGAATCATTCCTCCTTACTATTTTCCTATTCCCTTGATAATTCATTTTCTTTTGCGTTCTACATTTACTTTCCCTCTACATTTGCCCATATAAATCGTACTAACATTAAACAAGTACATACACAACATTGTATGCACGACAGCGTCACAAAATATATTATAATTTCCATTCCTTATTATGTGCTCAGCTTATGCTTATTTTCAAACCATCAAGACAGACACTACACTATTAACCCATGTATGCGATAAAGCTAAATTATCATTTTTAATCAAGATTGAATAGGTATTGTTCATCCATCACATTGGTCAACTGAAGAACAACCTTACCGGATCCTGAATAACACACCTATGCCCACTAACACTGAAACTAATCAGAATTAAGACTGTTTCAGATCCAATTAAAAGAAGGAAAATGATAAAATATATATAAATCGACATTTCGGCATACAATAAAATCTAGCAAAAGATAGAATCATACGCCAAAAAGTAAAATTACGACAAACCATAAGAGGAACAAATGCAAAAGGACTTCCGAAAATGAATAGACGATTGTCAACAAACGAGCAAAAACTTGGTTTCTCTTCTCTTTTTACATATATACATCAAATTACCAACCACACACACACCCGTCCTTTTCACAACCAAAACGGCCCCTACTAACTCAAATAAACTAATCTTACAGTCAGTTTCAGATACACGGCCGTAACTCCAACATAGTAAACTATAGACGAAACATTAAAACATTACTTCAGCAGGACCAAAATTATTACACGGAACAAAATTACTACACGGAACAAAAATTACTACACGGAACAAAAATTACTAAATGGAACAAAAACTACTACACGAAACAAAATTACTACCCGGAACACATCGCATTCCGACTACTTTCTTACTTCACGAAGCACATTCGAAGTGTTCCGGCCGACTAAACTGCGGCCCGAATTGCGCTTACAGCGCAATTGAACCACACCCCTAACAAATGCACATTTTTGGGACACCCAAGTTACACTACATAAACACACACATACATACCCCACACACACTTTTATTTTTATTATATAGAATCAATTTAAAAAAAAGCATTGTAACCCACGATGCGGAGCATCGTTCTTGTAAGTGGGGGAGTGTCACGGTCCCACACGACTCCCATTCCTAAACCGTCTCACGCCCTCATATCAACCGTTTCCCACAGCTCTGACCTAAACCTAATCTTCCTTCCTAGAAACCCTCAGCAGAAACCAAATCTTCTTTCCTAGAAACCCTCATCAGCAATCCTCTCTCCCTCCTCTCTCACCTCAGTCCCATTGTTCCTGAGCCCACGCGCTTCGTCACACCCGTGCGTGGCATCCCCTCCACCTTCCTTAGGCCCCTCCGCTCAATCACGCTTCCTCCTGCTGGACCGAGAGCCAGCAGTCCATCTCCGAATCTCCTAACCGTCGCAACGTGCTCTCCCTCGATAGTTAGTACTCGCCAATAAATATCTTAACTACAATCGTCCTCGTCTCGCTCAATAACACCTCGCGCATCCCTTAATCATCCCCTCGGACCGTCACACGTAGGTGTTTTTAAAAAATTTACTACATATTCCCAATTATTTTTAAAAAATTGAAAAACGTCACACAAGCTTTTTTAGAATTAAACAATAACATATATAAATTTAAGACAAATCAAAAGAGGTCGGGTCTAAAAGTGGTCGATTTTGCGTCGAATGCCCTATATATGTATATATATAGGATGTCCCACTTACCTCTGCCACCCGAAATGACTCGGTAATTATCGACATCGCAAAAAAATGTTCTAGACAAAAGTTGTACGGTGTGAAGGAAGCCATCAAATGCGACCAATTTTTATTATTTCGGTGGAGGCGCTGACGCACAGTGAAGGTCACCTGCGCTTTTAAAATGGAATCGTACATTTTTTTCAACCATCTTGTGAAGCACCTTAAGCCACATAAAAAACATTAAGAAGTCAAAATCGTTCAAGGTCATTCAAGCTCAGTATCGATTATACAAATATAAATATTTCGGATCACTACCAAATATTTGGTATAGGTCCGTTTCAGGCGCGAATGCCCCCCGCCCCCGCCACTTATTTAAAGACAGCGATGTGGACAAGCGCAGCCATTTCCCTCAATCATTTGCCTTGGGAAGGGAGCAGGAAATTATATAAGTGGTGACATCCCTCGGGGGACACTCCAAGTAAAGGATACAATTTTTAAAAGGAAAAAGAGGCGAGACGATATTAAAGTAACATTTATGTAACAAAGGATGCTTGGGAAGGGGAAGAAAAGAGCGGTAAATAAGAGGTGTATAAGGGCCACCTCGAGAGATGAAAGGCCTGCTTGTTTCTGGCCAGCCTCGGCGCAAGTACTGAAACGAGATATGAGTACAAGCTGAAGAAGCAAGGAAACTATCGAAGTAAGGAAAGCGCCGGGTAGGAACAGAACAAGTCAGCAAAAATTGGGAACTCTTTTCTGTTGTAAAGGCCTGAGTACCAGACATAAGTACGCGCTGAAAAAGCGGGGAAAGTGACAGATTAGTAAAGTGCCAAAATAATAAATGGACAAGAAAGAGAAATGCGGAAGATTTTTTGGGTTCTTTACGCGAGTTCCGGAAAAGACAAGCTTGGGATTTCAGATTAAGGAACGTGGAATTCGGCGCAAGTAGTGAAAGGACGCAAAGTAACAGAAATGGAAAAAGGAGAAGGAAGAAAGATGATGGGGATAGAGTCCGAATAAGGAACGTGCTAAATATGAGGGACTACTGAAAAGGAACAGATAGCTAGGTCCGATTACGAAGAGCGTGAGGAACTGCAAAGAAAGGGTAACTTGGGTATCTCTTGAAGGTTGAACAAAAATTGCTAAAGAAGGAAAAGCGATCGCAATTCAAATACATAAGAAATTGCCAGATGACTAAGTATCCCGCGTTAATTTAAAGTCTAACAGTCAGCCATAAGAAAAGATACAGTAGGCAATGAGAGTAAGAGAGAAAAAAGAACAACAAAAGGGGTAGTGACCGAGGATGACTGTACCGTCAAAATCTGACTGGTCCGCGAGCGACACGCATACAGATACATATATTTAGACACACATGAATACCCAAAAAAGTAGGCGTGGCTGCGAGCGACACATTACATACAAACACAAGCAAGCAAATCGTACACCGATAAGCGGCGAGCTGAACATCGCGACACCACACACGAAGACCGTACACAATACACATAAACACGCATCAGGGTACCTGCGGCAAGAGCGACACCACACACATACACAAATACTCATACAATCATCAAAATGCGCACAAAACGAAATCATTGTAAAGACACCCACACAAATACACAGACAGATACGGATGTACACAAATCAAGGAATAGAAATTATAATAAAAATATGGTTTCTTGTATGCAATAAAAAAGGTCTCAATTAATATGCTCCCTAGTCGAGTCCCGAATCCAAATAAATTTAATGTAATTAGGGGTGGCCTGTTGCAATATATTGGAGATGCGAACTATGTAGATAGCAACAAATTTCATATTGTTTATTGCAAAAATGCAACTTTTTCAACCGTATCTCCGAGAATTTTTGATCGATTGGGATGTAAATTTGCATACATGTAGAGAATAGAAAAGTGCGGATAGGGATATTTTTCCCAATCTCTCACAATTAAGAGACAGCCTTTCGATTTTTTAGCCAAGAGCATCGTATAATCCTTCTGGTATTTCCTTGTCTGAGTCTTCTGGTATTTCGGTCTACTTTCACGTCAATATATGTTCGTGTTATGACGCAATTGCATATTTGTAACATTCCAGCAACCCCCCCCCCAACGGTCCCCCACTCGAAAGGTAAACGTTCAAAGTTCTTACCGTGCGGCATGGACGAAAATTTGTAGAAATAAAAATGGCTTACACAAAAAATACAATCAGTCAAAATAGTCGATACACATTTTCTCAATTTGGCGGAATGACACTCTTAAGGGGTCAACCCACCCCTAGAAACTTTGTTCTTTTTTATAACTCGTGAACGGGCCGAAATAAAAATAAAGTTCGAAGGGAAAAAATGTTGTATTCTTCGACTACTAGACGTTCATGATGATGTTATACCCGCTCGTATTACTGGGTGGGCTTAGCTTGATTTTGTAATGACTCTAGAGTTGGAGTGTTCCGATCTATCTCTGAATATGTTTTTCGGGTTAGCTATTAAAGCGCTTGGCGCACCTATCTAGTTGGTTAATATAAGGGTCTTGGGCCAATTGAATAAAGAGACAAAGTATGCTCTTCAGAAATGTATGTATATATATTTTGTTATCAAGTTTTGATATAAATATTTATTATTGACAATTTAGTTTATCGTCGCAGTTTCCTTTCATTGGTTAAATCGGTTTGACAAAGTTGGAAATTATTACATTAAATACGGGTTGATTGAACTTACGATTCGGTGAGCATGTAATTTGATACCGTGCTGACGCTGGACGTCCGGGTCTCCTCGAAGACAGTGCAATAGTGTGACACTCACGTACGCAAATTACGAGTTGGGTTTTGTTGATGAGAGATTTGTTGAACGAAGAATTCTTTCTACGTACTAATAATGAGTTCTTTTAAGCCTGCGAAGCGTAATGAGCCGCTGCACCTCAGTGCCTCACTTAATGCTCGGGCAGTGATGCCTGATCGCTAAGAATCGAAGACGCGTACTCGGAACTAACTTCTTAGGGCACGGAAAAAGACTCAGGGTGCAGAGAGCCGCGGCCTCTCGGATGGTAGATTGCACCTCGATTTTTGTGTGAATCGGCAATTTTATTCGTCGCTAATCGGCGAACTTCGAAATATGTATAGGCTGAGTGACTGTGGCTTTTTCCGATTCCTCATTGAAGTTTATTCGCTCCGCAAGTTGCTAATCAAGACGTCAGCGTTTGAAGAAAACGGAGTTGAAACTGAACGGATAAATTTTGCTTCCTCAATGCCAGGTGTCGTATGTTCGAAGAATGCATAGCATTGCACCATAAAGTTTAAATGAGTTCAATTATGAAGGACTTATATCGATATAACGTATGTTAAAAATTAATAGAGGGAATGTTAAGGAAAATTATTGGTAAATAAGATACGGATGTAACAATGATAATGATGAGTACAGCAACAAATAGCTTGTTGTTTATTGCAATAATTCGTGAATTACTGGTGAAAAATCACTCTTCAGTTTACCACTAACATGGGCACAGGCAAGGCTCACAATCACGGACTGACTTCGTGCATCGGGAAGCAACTGGATTACAATTGTATATTTATGGAGAAATTCTCCCCCGATACGTATTGCCTTTGAAGATTACAACATAGGGGGCATCCATTAATTACGTGAGGTGATTTTGGCGATTTTTCGACCCCCCCCCCCCTCTCCCCCTGGTGAGATGTCGTGAGATTTTGCTCGACCCCCTCCCCACTCCCCTAATCTCACGTGAGATTTTTCAAAATGCATACGTTCACGGTAAATAAATTGTAGTAGAAGTAACTGCGGTTGTAGTACCATTTATTCGACCATGTAAAGTAGTAGGGAGACCTCCCTACGTGATAAAAATTACGTGATTACTAAAATTACTAATATTACTAAAATTACGTGATATTTGCCGAAGCCCCCCTCTCCCCCACGTGAGATTGGGTGAGATTTCGCTCGACCCCCTCCCGCCCCTAAACGCCTCACGTAATTAATGGACGCCCCCATACTCGGAAAAATGTTCTCACGCTTACTTAGTTAGGAAATGATTCAACTCTGTTTTTCGTGGATTATACTTATTACAATAATGATGGCCATGATAAAAGTGTTTGAAACAATGAGATTTCTTACACCACGGACAAGTGATAATTGCTGCTTCGCCGCATATATCGCATGTCGGTACATTTTGTGAAAAGCAAAAAACTTAACAATATTGTCTCTTAAATGCAAATTGACGTCGTAATTATATAATATTACTGCGTCAGAAAAGTGTTTGACGAAGTTTTTCCATAAACGGAAGCCATGAACATCAAGGAGCTGTATCGTTCCAGTTGTACCTGCAGGAATTACTATTATCATTCGAATTAATTGTCTACAGAACTAATAAAACGGGTGTAATATATTTACCTGCTGTAATGGTTAAAACTTTAATATATTTCCCTTGCATATCCATTTCTTTAAGGCAGTCCTCTAGTTTCTCGGGTCGACAAGATCGATTTTTTTTCATAAATCACATCTACAACATGTGTAGTGTAACGTCGCGAGCAAAGCGCATAAAAATATTGCGTTTTCTTTCTCCTACTTTGTTGAAAACCCCCGCGAACGCTGGCCTGAGCGATTTCCCATGGAAATCGAGAATAACCATTAAACGAATATGGCATTCACATTTTTCGACACATTCTTGTATCTTCCTAAGCTTAGACATACCACAACTGCAATGTAACCTATCGATAATAAGCGAGCGTCGGGCGTACTTTCGTACGACCCTCCTTACCCACTCGAATCCAACGAGAACATAGTTTTAGGCACGCTTTCTCGGAAAAGTCGTAAAACAAAAATTATCATACTGCAAGCCAGATGACCCAGAGTTCACCCGCCGGCGAAGGCATAGCTGAGCTCCGATTCTTAAATCCGTGTGGGAATCAAGGATAGACCGAGACCGCCGGAAAAGTCCACTCGACTCGGTCATAAAACCGGGCCGCGACGAAAAACAAAATGCACATGGAAGGGCTATGAGGCGCATAGCAGCTGCACTATCGCGGAGCGACTCGGCGCCGGGCCCTATACTTTAGATAAACAAACACGATCTCATGCGCTTTTTCCACGAAAACTCGCTCGGAATAGCTTCATTGCGATTGGTCGCCTTGTAATTAATTTCATGCGCCTAGACTCCCAGATACAAAGAACTGACTCCCACGTCGACCGCTCCGATTGGTTAAAAGAGTCAAAACGAAAACCCCCTTTTTTTCTCCTACTCCACCCAAGAAGGGAAATCTGGAGCAGGAAGGTCCAGAGGATTATAAGGAAAATCAGTTCAGCATCATCATCCGAACCAGAAAGATCTCTTCTATCGACTCCAACCCTGTATCGCGATTCGTAACTCTATTCCGCGTTTAACAATCCAACTCTGCTTTTCGATCATCCATTTGCATATCTATATACTTCGAAAAGTATTGTGAATCTTCTCCGCGCTCTTCACACTCGCGCAGTGATCCTCTGACCCATCTGCGGCACCATTGTAAACACAGCGTGCGTGCGGCCCATCGACCGACATTGTACAAGCGAGCGTAACAGGCCGAGAGCGAAGGCCCTTTCACCGAAGTCCAAAGGACCGTCATCAAGCGAACGTAAGCTAACTGCACCATTTTTTTTGTATCATTTTCTTAATCCGCCGAACTGTACTCTTCCCATGTTTTCAACCGGCCAAGTGGACGGCACTTGGTAATAAACGAAAATTTGTAAACGGTAGCTACATCTGTCGCAATCACTCATATAACTCTTGACCATCTAGGCACTCGAGACCTAGAACACCCGTTCCACACATTCTCCTTTTACCCTCATCCCGTGCTATTGCGCTTGGCGTAGGCAAGAAAGAGGGAAACGAAAGTGTTATGCTCTCATCCCTTCCGGATGTGACATATTAATTTTTGGGGCCTCGTCCGGGATTGTAAAAAGGAAATGTGTTAATTAACCCAATGTCTGACGACGAATCAACTAGCTCATTAAATCTAAATATTACTGAAGACCCAGCTGAGCAATCAGGATATTCACTGAGAAGTTCCAACGTAGAATTATTGTCTGGTCTCGAATCTATTCCAAAAAGATCAATAAAAACATTAAACTTACCTCGGAAAACCGAAATAAAAAACACAGTAACAATGACGACGTTAGGAACAAATCAGTTAATCTCCCTTAAAGATGCAATAAGTTGCGTTCCCGAATTCGATGGAAAAAATATCCCTTTGTCAGAATTTATCACGGGATGCGAAGACGCAAAAGATATGCTTCCTCCCGAAGCTGAAAAATATTTAGCCAAATTAGCTAGAAACAAATTAAAAGATCAAGCTAGAGAAGCGATACATGGGACAAAATTCGAAACGATAGAAGAACTCACAAAATTCCTTAAAAAAATATATACACCAAACAAATCCGAAATGCAATTGTTAGGAGAACTCGGTACAATTTTCCAGACGGACAACGAAAGTGTCGTAGATTTCATTTCAAAAATTAAGAAAAAGGCAAGAGAGATACTTGAGGCGCGAAAAGTAGTTAATAATGGCACAGACGACCCCATTTTCAAGACCATGGTGAGCGATTATTGCCTAACGTGTTTTAAACGGGGTTTAAAAGGGGAAATTGAACAACGACTCCCTCAGTGCGACCTAATTGAAGACGCGATCGAACACGCGATAAAAATCGAACGCGAGGTTAATGCGCGGAAAGAATTGCGAACAAACACCGCTAAACTCGAAAAACCCGTTCGAACACAAGCAGTTAAATTATGCAGTATTTGCAAAAAGGACAATCATTCAACTGAAGCTTGTCGATTCGGATCCCTCACTTGCCAAATCTGCAAAAATCAACGCCACAGTGCCAATGAATGCCGAAAAGTATCAAATGAGCAAAGCTCTGTCTCTTGTCAAATCTGTAAAAAACCCGGTCACACGGCAGATCGGTGTTATGCCAATCAGAACTCCCGCTCCATAAATTGCCAATTGTGCAAAAATCCAGGACACACGGCCGATAAATGCAATTCGCAAGGCCGGTTCACAAACTTCGCAACAGACTGGCGACGTCAGTCGGCCGGTCCTCAATGCCAAATTTGCAAAAACAACAACGCTGTCTATTAAGAATTATCTAACACTAATTCGAAAGATATTCGCCCAATGTTAACACTACAGTTATATCCGATGAGCGACACATCCAGAAAGAAATTTAAACGCTATACTACGATATTCTTATTCAATAATGTAACTGAGAATGTTAAATTCTTCAAAATAGTTTATCTCCTGCGATACAAGCACTAGACGAATTTACATATAGTTTAATGAAAGCTCCAAGCCATATGGCGGTACTAGGTAGCGAAGTATTACATGTTATTGTATACCAATAGAAGTAATCCTGATCAGGTTAAAAGAATGTTAGAAGAATGTTAAAAGAATGTTAAAAGAAGGTTAAAATAATGCTAAAAGAATGTTAAAAGTATGTTAAAAGCAGGCTTAAAGAGTTTGAAAGAATATTAAAAGAATGTTAAATGAATATTACGATCAACCTGTCACTCGTGGGAACGAAAAATATGGCCTTACTCCTCGAACTCATATATTACCAAAACAAGAACTCAAACAACCTGTAATTCCTTCCTCGATATTACCTTTACGGAGACATCGGGTACAGATTCATACCTGCTCCTATCAAAGCCATACTACCTGCAAACATGAAGCCGTCGACGAAGTCTACTTGGCGATACACCAACCCAGAACTACCATATGGGATCTATTCCGCAGAAAACATCGACAACGTACGAAAACACATCATGTTTCCTGTAGAGCAGCCCACTGCCATAAACAACATGGCACGGGGCATCAGTGGTCAAAACACTGTCAACCAAGCGGACTCAATCTGGAATCGCACCTGGGGAAAATTTTTTGAATTCGGTACAGCAAACGCTGGTGTCACCCAAATGTTACCCATCGTTCGATCGAGTACGCTTCTCACAGATACGGTGATCTATACGTACAGCCTATACACTGTCTACGTTTGGTCGGTCTACCTCATCGGTGCAGTAAGGGACTCGGTTACGCACCTCCTGATGCACCTGGCTAAGTGACCTAAGAAGAAAACGTCAACCGTGGAACTGGTCAAGAACTCTAAACTCGTCACATCTCCTTCTGTCGAACCAACGGATCAAGTCAAGACCAACGCTGCAACACATGATCTCTACATTAACATCTCCGATCGTTCAAGGTACGATCAACGTCCTAAAACACGTCCCTTTCCTTTGAGTTCGCACGAGAAGACATTCGAGTATCAAAACGATCATTTTAGTCATGCCTAATATTCCGTTTCTCTCTATCCTCATTACTATTGTTCTTTTAACCTTGTCAAGTAAGATAAATTGGAATGAGTTAATAAGTATCTATTCGTAAAGAAAAAGAAAGAAAAAAACGCGTAAATATACATCTTACAGTGATGTAAAAAAAAGGGAAAAAACATATATACATAATTTAAAAAAGGGAAACCAAAAATCTTGTACAAAAATCTTTTTAAAAGAAACACATACGCTTTCTTATAAGTCGATAATGAAATTCATGCGTACCTCCTAAGCGCAAGATAACTATAAGTTACACCGTCATAATAGATACCAACCTTCGAATATATTTAAGTCAAATTGTAAGTCGATCAATGACAATGCCAATGCATACTATCGTGCCACTATATTTTTGATCACCACCATCAATGACTGATCGAGCGAGGCGCTCAATCCTAAAGGGGGGAGGTGTAACGTCGCGAACAAAGCGCATAAAAATATTGCGTTTTCTTTCTCCTACTTTGTTGAAATCCCCCGCGAACGCTGGCCTGAGCGATTTCCCATGGAAATCGAGAATAACCATTAAACGAATATGGCATTCACATTTTTCGACACATTCTTGTATCTTCCTAAGCTTAGACATACCACAACTGCAATGTAACCTATCGATAATAAGCGAGCGTCGGGCGTACTTTCGTACGACCCTCCTTACCCACTCGAATCCAACGAGAACATAGTTTTAGGCACGCTTTCTCGGAAAAGTCGTAAAACAAAAATTATCATACTGCAAGCCAGATGACCCAGAGTTCACCCGCCGGCGAAGGCATAGCTGAGCTCCGATTCTTAAATCCGTGTGGGAATCAAGGATAGACCAAGACCGCCGGAAAAGTCCACTCGACTCGGTCATAAAACCGGGCCGCGACGAAAAACAAAATGCACATGGAAGGGCTATGAGGCGCATAGCAGCTGCACTATCGCGGAGCGACTCGGCGCCGGGCCCTATACTTTAGATAAACAAACACGATCTCATGCGCTTTTTCCACGAAAACTCGCTCGGAATAGCTTCATTGCGATTGGTCGCCTTGTAATTAATTTCATGCGCCTAGACTCCCAGATACAAAGAACTGACTCCCACGTCGACCGCTCCGATTGGTTAAAAGAGTCAAAACGAAAACCCCCTTTTTTTCTCCTACTCCACCCAAGAAGGGAAATCTGGAGCAGGAAGGTCCAGAGGATTATAAGGAAAATCAGTTCAGCATCATCATCCGAACCAGAAAGATCTCTTCTATCGACTCCAACCCTGTATCGCGATTCGTAACTCTATTCCGCGTTTAACAATCCAACTCTGCTTTTCGATCATCCATTTGCATATCTATATACTTCGAAAAGTATTGTGAATCTTCTCCGCGCTCTTCACACTCGCGCAGTGATCCTCTGACCCATCTGCGGCACCATTGTAAACACAGCGTGCGTGCGGCCCATCGACCGACATTGTACAAGCGAGCGTAACAGGCCGAGAGCGAAGGCCCTTTCACCGAAGTCCAAAGGACCGTCATCAAGCGAACGTAAGCTAACTGCACCATTTTTTTTGTATCATTTTCTTAATCCGCCGAACTGTACTCTTCCCATGTTTTCAACCGGCCAAGTGGACGGCACTTGGTAATAAACGAAAATTTGTAAACGGTAGCTACATCTGTCGCAATCACTCATATAACTCTTGACCATCTAGGCACTCGAGACCTAGAACACCCGTTCCACACATTCTCCTTTTACCCTCATCCCGTGCTATTGCGCTTGGCGTAGGCAAGAAAGAGGGAAACGAAAGTTTTATGCTCTCATCCCTTCCGGATGTGACAGTAGAAAATGTGTGCCAAACGATTTTTCGATATTCCAAGTGGTTCACAAGTTACGGCCCTGGAACGGAGCAGGTATGAGCTTCTCGGAGAGGCTGAGCAATTCAAACACAATAAACCGCCTCTTTCTGAAGCAGTTCAAAAAGTTATAAAGCCAATTTATGAGGATTTATCCAAAGAAGAATTGTTAAGCAGATGCCTGGGAGCGGAAACTCAAAATAATAACGAGTCGCTCAATTCGTTAATCTGGACTTTTGCTCCGAAGCACCTCCATTCTGGGCCAAAAGTGGTTGAAATCGCCACGTTTCTCGCTGTCATAATCTTCAACGAAGGATGCAAATCTATCCTGGAGACCTTGGAAACCATGGAAGTAAAAATCGGCCCACAAGCTAAAGGATCTGTTCAACAGCGCGATAGCTCTCGGATCGACCGTTCAGAAAGGCGCACGAGTGATGTTGTAAAACAGGCCCGAATCGCGAAAAGGGAAGTCGGAGCAGCTCTGCGTGACTTCCAAGGAGAAGAGGAAGGCCTATTGTATGGTCCAGGCATAGCAGATTGACGGTGAGATGAAATTTTCAGTATAAATCACATGCGCGAACTTTGAAACGCGTTTTTCTCGAAACACCATTTTTCGAATCGGTGACCACGATATTTCAGAAACTACTGCACCGCTCTTGTTCAAATTTATACAGCATCTTTAATATGTTATACGCGAGCGATGAAATTAGGATTATCATGATTGCTTCGATAGTTTTTTTTTGTACGAGCGAATAACTTAAGAAAAAATGAGTAAAAAATAGAATGTAATTTTCAAAAGTGGATAAAAAAGTCAATTTTTGTAATTTAGAATTCACTCTAGTTCAATCGCTATTCTTAAATATGAAGATTAAAATGCCGTTTGGTTTTTTGATTTCAGATAAGCAGAACAGCCGCAATCTTGGTCACCGTCAAGCACCTCTTTTACTTGATGTCTTCCTATCGGCCACTATAACCTTTATTCTATTATATATTTTGACTTCAAAAAATTTGTAAAGCTTATTTAAATGTTAATAAAGATTATGCAAGAACAATGAGATTTATTATTTCGATGCTTTGCCCGTAAAAAATTATTGAAAAAGCCGTAAAAAAACAGCCGAGAAACTAGAGGACCGCGTTAAATGCAGTTGGACATTGACCGCTCAAAGAATCCAGAAGTATTACCGATTTTGGACCCGTATTAGGAATATATACTTCTTGGAATCAACGCTTGAAATGATTAGTCGTCAATTTTCCAGATTTCGAAGCCAACAGAAATACAGTTTCGACTCTGAACATAGTTTGTTCCACTCGAGGACCAGTAGGTTCGTTTAAAACGATCAACATAGGTGACAAAAGCTTGCCACTTACCGAAACCAAAGGCTGTATAGTATGACTGTGTGTTGTTAATGTTTTCGATTGCACTACTGTCTCAACGGATTCCTGCCCTTCTTTCGCCAATATGCGGCCTCTATGCAGCTCTAAATTGAATCCACTCTGATCGGAATTAAATGTGTTTTCAGCCCCAACGTTGGCCATGTTGACTTTCACCATTTCTATAAATGCGATAGCTTTGTTTTGAAGTGTATCAGAACAAATAATTGTTGTTTTGTTGCATATTTAGTAATCTTCTGTGACACCATTCCATGTTGGTTTTTGAATGTCCTTAGCCAAGAAGCGAATGCTTGGAAATTTACGGCTGGCATTACTACAATTTCTCGTGCACGTAAGGCACATCGTCGAAGATATGTATCATGGATAGGCAGCCTTTTGTCCAAAGCATCATTCCAATTGTTTAACGTGTAGTGAGCTATTTTTGTTAACTTTTCTTTGTAGGTGACACCCTTATTTATACTATGGGCCCACCGGCATAACTGTGCCTCTGATGTCACCTTTTTGAATTTCGTTTGAACAGATGATAACTTTCTATTCCCATTTGCCCCGGATCTCCAGTAATGTACAGGTTTTGTCTTGTATTTGTAACTCAATTCTTCTATATCTTGGGTACATACATTTTCATCAATTTTTGAATCTAGGTATCATTGTCCGTGCCAATCTCCTTTACTGTCATCTTCTATTGCGGCTGTTATATGAATGTAATTTGGTGAAAGAAAACCCAAACCGGTTTCGACTTCGATTTGCTTAAATGATCATGTTTCCTAGATCCTTACTGAACTGTTTTTCCTGTTCGGTGATTGGAGTGCGAGGCAAATTCATAACACTTATCGCTATGGATAGAAGTTGAATAACATTCACCGGATTGACGTACATTTTTATTCGTATTTGGAACTCAAGATGTATGGCTGACTGCATCTTGAGTGCATCTTGCTGACTGCATCTTGCTGACTGCAGCAATAATGATCGTTGGTGAATTTATATGACTTGAAACCCAATTAATAAGTACACACGAAAAAAATAACGACGGCACACGCTATAACCAGAACTGCTATTAAGCTTTAATCAGGCGATTTCAAGGTTATCATGGGGTACCCGCTTTTTCCACCGTAGTCGCTCTTCGTGAAGATTTATTTCTTTCGATCATTGGTTCTGCTGTTTGTGAAATTAAGGTTACAGATAAGGATTGAATTATACTGCGTTATAAGCTGATAAAAAAATGTTTGCATCATTCTGTCCATGAGTTGCAGCAGCAACCTAAAACCGCTGAAATCTCTGCAGACAATACCTTCGATACGGCGAGCGGCGTGGAATTTCTTCGTGAATATACAATTGTAATCGAATTGCTTCCCGAAACACGAAGTCAGTCCGTGATTACGAGCCTTGCCTTTGCTCATATTAGTGGAAAACTGAAGAGTCATTTTTTACAAGTAATTCACGAATTATTGCAATAAACAACACGCCATTTGTTGCTGCACTCATCATTATCATCATGAACGTCTAGTAGTCGAAGAATACATTTTTTCCCTTCAAACTTTATATTTATTTCAGCCCGTTCACGAACTATAGAAAGAACAAAGTTTTTGAGGGTGCGTTGACCCCTTAAGAGTGTCGTTCCGCCAAAACGAGGAAATGTGTATCGACTATTTTGACGGATTATACTTTCTTTGTAACCCATTTTTATTGCTACAAATTTTCGTCGATGCCGCACGGTAAGAACTTTGAACGTTTGCCTTTCGAGAGGGGGGCCGTTGGGGGGGGGGGGGGGGTGGAATGTTACAAATATGCAATTGCGTCATAACACGAACATATATTGAAGTGAATTTAGACCGAAATGCCGTGAGGCTAGTCGATTATACGATGCTCTTGGCTAAAAAATCGACGGGCAGTTTCAACCCCTTAATTGTGAGATATCGAAAAAAGAAAAAAAATTCGTATCCGCACTTTTCTATTCTCTACATGTATGCAAATTTACATCCCAATCGATTAAACATTCTTGGAAATACGGTTGAGAAATTGCATTTATGCAATAAACAATATGAAATTTGTTGCTATCTGCATCGTTCTCTTCTCCAATGTATAGTACACGATAAAATAAATATTGTTGGAATTTGAAGTTTTTTCTATATAAAAAATACCTGTGGCCTATTTTTACCCATTCTACAAGCATGCCAAATTTCGTCGAAATCGAAGACATCGATCTCGCTACGTTTCCTTGTGAGACAAGCATTTCGGATAACTGTGCCCATCGTGTTCTTTATTAAATCGTGACGAATGTCGCCTTGGACCATTATTATTTTATTTCGTTTTACAATCGGTTTAACGAGTGATGAAATACAAATTTCAATTATTATATTAAGACGAATAGACTGTGGTACTAGGACGCGTTTCACACACACACACATACGCACGCACGCACGCACGCACGCGCACACACACACACACAATGCGTGCCTTGGCATTTTTCGATTAACTTCGCTGATCCTGACTTATTCCGATGGCTGGAGATAGATGAGATACCATGTACAGGGTGCGGCAACATAACTTCCTTTTTTTTAATGCGCGCCATACAGTCGGTTGATGTCATAACGGAGCGCTAGTGGTCTCGTTCAAAAGGGGCTCTCTAAAGTCTTATCCCGACACAGTTCAATCGCCATCATGCGTTGAAACAGTGACGGGCGTGCTGCTGCCGTTGAGGCCTACTTATCGAATGAATGTTCTGTGATCGCAACCCAGCGTGCCTTTCGGAATCGATTTAATTTAGCCCCGTTGGGCCCTGTTCCGGACCGGAAATCAATTGTTACGTGGGTCACTACGTTCAGACAAACTGCAAGTGCGACAAGATGAAGAACTGGAGCCCCTCGGCCCATTAGATCACCTGATAACATTGAGGCAGTGAGAGCTTCAATGTTGCGATCACCACGGCGTTCTGCGCGCAAACATGTGTCTGCCCTTGGACTTTCCGATCATTCTGTGAGGAGAATTCTTCATGATCTTCATTTCCATCCTTAAAAAAGAGCATCGATGGCTGTTTTGATGGAACATTTCCCAGAGCGCCTCGTCTCAATTAGGGGCGATTTGGAGTGGCCGGCCCGCTCTCCCGATTTGGCCCCTTGTGATTTTTTTCTATGGTGTTTTTGAAATCCCGTATTTATGTGAACCGTCCAGGGACCCTACAAGTGCTGAAGACCAACATCCGGGAAGAAATCGTCAACATAACACCTGCAATGCTGGCAAGAGTTATGACAGATAGCAGAAATCGGTTTACTCAGTGTATGGAGAATGGGGGACGTCACCTATCTGATTTCATCTTCAAAACTGTGTAAAACAAAACTTTAGGCATGCGCCTACATTATAAAAAACAAATGAAAATTTTCTGATTCATACAATGGGTTTTATTAAGTTTTGAAAAAAGGAAGTTATGCTGTCGCACCCTGTATGTATGTCTAGACGCGTGTGCACTCCGGCATTAATTAATTTAATCATTCATCTGTCGAATCATAAATTTAGTACTTAAATTATTCATCTATAAAAATCTATAAAATCTATTAAATAAAAAAATGTTCACGTGTCGCCGCTGTCAGTCATATCCCATACCTTGCCCATATTACCCGGACGTCCGAATAATTATTGATTCAATGTCCAATTTCGACAATTAAAATTCGCTGATTAATCGGCTCAACTGAAACTCCACATTCGCCCATTTTACTATATATATAAAAAAGACACTACATCGAGCATGCGTTATCGCGCCCTACATCGTGTTTCGTTTCAATTGTTTTCTCTTCTCCTTTCCCTTCGTTTTCTTTTCTTCTTTCGTCTCCATCCCCCGCACCGTCTATTTTTTTATCCCGACCGTATACCTGGCTGTATTCTGTATTCCGTCCTAAGCGCACATACCCGGAATAGAATGGGAAAAATTGAGCGTAGTCGATTTTCCCATTTCGAGAGTGATTCGAGGAGTTTCGATAGTAAATTTAGTCTCTACTATGTCCTCCCAATACCACGTGCTGTATACACCTCAACAAACAGTTCTACACATACATACATATAACCGCATAATATATATAGGTATTTCTCTTCTAAATGGAAAAATGATATCCCACACAAATTTTATATATGTAAAGATATTATTACTGAGTTGTATCTGTCTAAAACGATATTTCGTTACCTATGCGCCGTAACGCACATAATGACGTAAATCTTAATATTCATTTAAGTGTCTTTCAAACATCCTAAAACACAGTCCCCTGTCGTGTCCCATTTTCGGAATGGCGATGCTCACAGCTAATATTCACTGTCAGCATTAACATTGCCTAATTCTAACATGCATAGGTTTAACTAGAATAGAGGATATGTGTTTATAAAATGCGACCATAATATTAAATACTTTTTCAGTATGAAATACTAACACTCAAATGTTGTTCTAAAATATTCAAAACAGTTCCCTGATTTAATTTCAATTTCGTTTAGTAGACATAATTTGTTGCGATAAACGAACCGCAAACGGTGTAAGGTTCGTCCAACTACTGAGCTAGGCTAACTAACGCCATATTATTTCGTGTAAGCGCTGTGTTTGTGGCTGAACAGCGTGACAAAGTCGCTTGATTAAATAGTCCTATGGTAAGTAGTTTTTCTGTTATTTTATGTGATTAAATGAAAACCATTTCATGCATTATTTATTCAGTACATTAGTTAGCACGTGTGACTCATAATTCTAAAAATATTTCAAATGATTTAGCACTAGATCACTTGTTTGCAAAAATAACAGACTCCTGGGCACAGTCCCCTGTCATTTTATGACACAAGGGACTGTATTATATTCCAGGGAACTGTTTTATTTTCTAGCATTGTCAGATATCGTTATCTTGTAACTTCTGGGACGGACAGTACGCTTTTTCTTTTGGATAATAATGACTGTTGTGATAACGAATGCCAGCATTTTAATTTCGGTACAGCGGAGTACGAAGGAAAGGTACAACTTAACGTCGATGATATTTACACCGACTCCGAATGCGAAAAGGAATTCAGGCCCAATTTTAACACGCAGGATAATGCCTTTTGTGACTCTAGGGTAGAGACTACAAAGACGGAAGTTTCGTATGATATTCGTATGATAATATAACATCGGAAACTACGTGTTAGTTAAGTTTCCTGTAAAAAATAAGGAATGTGGGTATATCGGTGTAATTAATCAGATAGACAATGAGGATGTCGAATTAACTGTTACTTTTCTGAAAATTTGTGACAATAAGGGTCACACGTCCAGAGTTGATGATACTGATGTTTCTTATGCAGCTTTCGACCAAATATTGCAAAAATTTTTTACCAATGGCCGATCTGACCGTGAAAAGGAAAATAATATTTTATTACTGTAAGTTACCTGTACCTGTCTATGAGAAATAAATTATGAATGTCTAATTGTGTTTAAAAAAAACAACAATACGACTGATTTCGTTGTATGCTGTAATGAGAATTATTTGATTACGTACTAGAAAAACATTAGCAACAAGATGTTGATTGGGATATTTAATAGTGTAAAATAATGTTTGTTTTACCTGAAGCAGTTAACGTTCCTTTATGAAGATTATGACATGGCTGATCTTGTTATTTTTAGAGTGAGAGGTTTAATAATGAACACGTTTTTACAGTAAAAACTTGAGTTTAATAAGTTTAATTCCAGTTATGCTGTACGCACTTAAGAAGATTAGGTCAAAATATCTACGAAAAATTAAAAAAAATCATTATTCAGCATTTGTTTTCTATTTGATTTATCATTGACTAGCTGTCGTACCCGGCTCTGCTCGGGTGCATACGATTTTCACTATTTCTTGCTATGCATTTCTTTTTCGCACCCGCACTGTTGCGACCAAGTGCGGATTTCCTTATCGACATTGTGGAAACGTCAAATTAATCTCTGTGATATTCAAGTACGTAAGTAACGTCGTCTGATCACGCGAACAGAAACTGTCGACTCGACGTGTCGAGTGGAGTGCATGGTGGCCGCACTCGCTCGCTGATGTTTTCGCCGTCAACTTTTTTTCAGCGAATCTGGCATTTTTGATCGCTGCTCTATATTAAAGGGGTTGGAGCGTTACCCGCGATGAAGGATTAATTTTTTTTAAATATATGTTATTGTATAGACTATACTGACTACGAATTAAAAAAAAATTATTTCACCACCAAACACCAGAAATTAAAAATATTTTAATGTATGTAATGTTCCGTGTGGTTAGATGGGCAAGACGTTTACGGTACCGTTGATGTAATTTTTTTGGCTACTTAGCTATTTTTAACAAAATATCAACGCGAACCAAACCTTTCTAACAGTGTAGAAGAATTCCCACATCTTGCCAATCGTAAACCATCTATATTGAATATTGAACCATCAAGGTTTGATGAACGATTACTAATCTTGGTTGACAAATGAAGAGCATTGCTGCCAATCTCAATGTTCGCGAATCCGCCGTATCTCGGCAACACTTAATATTTTAATGGTAATAATAAATAATCTCGTGACGTACATATGAATAGGCATAATTACAAATTACTCAAAGTTGTATAAAAGATTCGCTGACGCAGTTTTTCATAATAATCATCGATAATTTTATAGTTTTTCGAGTTGGCAGTAACACAAAAGTTTTTCTTATTTACATAATACAAATATATAAATGCATAATTTAGCCCTTTAACTTTTATTTTTATCTTTTTTTATTGCGGTATATTAATTCCTGATTACCAACGAATACTCTCACGAGTTTTTACATATGACGCTTCCCAATGAAACCCTCTGCCATCACTCCTCACCCGCACTTCGCTAATCTGATGTAACTGCCGTTGCGTCCAGAGCCGTCTTCAGGTAAGGTTCTGCCTTGTTGGGCCAAAAAATGTTCGATTTTTCACCAATTTTTCATGCGAAAAGTATTAAACATAGAATGTTGATATTTGGTATGTTGACTAAGCGGTTTTGACTGAACATCAAAATATTTTTTAAGTTTCACAAAACATGGTGGTGGTAGTGGGAGGAGCCACGTATGTCGGTGCGACAGGACAGATGATCTGAAGCAAAAAAATCAAACATATTATCACTTTGTACAATATTGTGTATAAGTTGACCTAGAATCAAGGAGAAAAATTGAAAAATAAAAAAAATAATGAGCATTTGGAACGAAGTTTGTTTTTTACCCCTAAAATTTTCGCAGCTTTTTGCTCACTACTTTTTATTTTTCAGTTTTTCTTCTTGATTCTAGGTCAACTTATACACAATATCGTACAAAGTAAAAATATGTTTGATTTGTTTGCTTCAGGTCACCTTCCCGGGATGTCATCGCCCGTGCACCGACATACGTGGATCCCCCGACCACCATGTTTTGTCAAAATTAAAAAAATAATTTGTTGTTTAATAAAGACCGCTTAGTCAACATACCAAATATCAACATTCACTATTTAATACTTTTCGCATTAAAAATTGGTGAAAAAACGAACATTTTTTGGCCCAACACGGCAGAACCTTCGGGACGGGAAAATTGTTGAAAACCCGTACCTGTATAGACGGCCGTATATTCTTCTGATTCTCTGGTGCACAGACGTTAACTCAAGTATCTACACCAAGGTATCAGAAGTATTGGCCTTCGGCTCACTGGTTGTTGCGGCAGCCGGTGCACGGCTAAGCGATCTCCCCTCCAAGTATTGGCCACGCACAATGCTGCTTACCTCGAAGTACCGCCGGAGCCAAACCACGATTGCCTATCTACCAGTGTCGGTCTCTTTAAGACGTATTTCACACGCCAGAAAATTTTTACGCGGCCTCCCGTTACGGCGGTAGTGGAGAGCTTGCAGTTTTTAACCACGAGCCCCCGCTTACTACCGCCCGATGGCGCAGCGCACGATTTCTATGGGGCCTCGATGCCAGGCGCTACGTCGCAGATTCGAGATCCGATAGGCGATGGTTGCTGCGCGTGTGTGTATTGGTTACGCCGGCTACGTGCAGAAAGAAAGAAGTGACCTTTTTGCACCCGGTTCGGTCATAACAAAAACATTGGCGGTATGTGTGTGCATCTATCGATAGATACACACACCTAGTCTTAGACGACCGTGGTATGCTTCTATGCTTGAGACCAAGCATGAGCCGTGAATCTGCTTTGCGTGCAGAGTCTGGCAAAAATGGTTGCCCGATCATTGCTCTCGCGAAAAAGCGATGCAATAAATTAATAATTATGTGAATGAACAATTCACACACACGCATGCATATATATATACAGGGTGCGCCAGAGAAACTTACTTATTTGAAAGGTCAATAAAAACAAAAGTACTTCAATTATTGTTAAAATTTTTTTTTTTTTTTGAGAATACAATATCCCAATTTTTTTTCATGCAGTCTTGAAAATGACATCGGATAAATGGCGACCCCCATTGCGCATACACTGATGAAGTCGATTTTTGAAATTCGTATCCACTCTTTGCAGCATATCAGTCGGTATGTTGGCAATGGCGTCGCGAATGTTGTTCTTGAGGTGTGCTATGGTCCGTGGTCGATCGACATAAACCAGAGATTTAAAATAACCCCATAAAAAAAAATCGCATGGAGTCAAATCTGGAGAGCGTGCCGGCCATTGGAGATCGCCTCTGAGTGAGATGAGGCGGTCGGGGAAATGTTGTCGCAACAAATTCATTGAGTCTCGTGCTGTGTGTGCTGTGGCTCCATCTTGCTGAAACCATACGTTCCTAACGTTCATTTCTTCGAGTCTTGGAAGAAAAAATTCCTCGATCATGTTCCTGTAACGAGCTCCATTCACGGTAACTGCGCGTTCGTTTTCTTAAAAAAAAATAAGGACCAATTATTCCCATTACCGACATCGCACACCA
Source organism: Ophion ellenae (assembly GCA_963210295.1). Taxonomy (NCBI): domain Eukaryota; kingdom Metazoa; phylum Arthropoda; class Insecta; order Hymenoptera; family Ichneumonidae; genus Ophion; species Ophion ellenae. The sequence continues at coordinate 10,449,200 of OY723395.1, read as the reverse complement.
GACAGTAACTCGTTCACAATTAAGTGGCTTCTGGTGAAGCTCACGTGGATTTACACCACACCAATAACGCATGTTTTGCTTGTTGACGCAGCCGGAAATGTGGAAGTGAGCCTCGTCACTGAAAAAAACGACCGCGTCTTCAGGCAGGTTGTCAACCAGCATTTCACATGCATTTTGACGGGTAACAAAATCGCGTTCAGCTAATTCTTGCACAACAGCCAATTTATAGGGATGAAATTGAAGGTCTTCATGGAGAATTCGTCGAACAGTGGTGTCAGAAATTCCCATAGCAGCTGCGTGTTTGCGAGCCGAACGCCGAGGAGAACGCACAACCGACTGCCTCACTCTTTCGACATTTTCCGGAGTTCTGATGGTCCGTTGAAGTCCATTTCTGGGTTTAGCGACACTTGCACACTCCCGAAATGAGTTAACCCACGACAGAATCGAATTACGGCCAGGAACGAGTCTGTGAGGAGGAATTTCAAAGCGAGCGCGGAAGGCACGTTGCGTAGCAACAAGTGAGCGACCGTTAGAAAAGAAGCTCTCGACTGCGAAGGCCCGCTGCTCTCTAAACCAGAGCATGATGGCAACTGACTGGAGGGAGAAACAAACTTGGGAACTTCCCCTTCCAGATGCGCCCCCTCTCGCCCCTCCACCCGCCCAACTCACCGCGCGGGAATTTATTCAAATAAGTAAGTTTCTCTGGCGCACCCTGTATATAAATGCATGTGAAAACTCCTCCCAAATTCAAGAATTATAAACATTTTCAGCGATCTACGAAAAAGAGGTGATATTTTATAATATATTGTTTAAACAATACAACTCCGCCGTTTTTTTCACTACAGTCAGAAATTCTATTTCGATCGAAATTTCTAGAAAGCGTTAAGAACGCGCTCTGCCAAAACGTAGTGACATTAAACAATTTTATTGAATTGTTCAAACAAATGAGTTTATGATACACTCATCTTCTGAACGATGCGTATCGTCGCTGAATTCGATTTCATCTGAATTTGTCACGTCCTGAGGGGACGGAGGAATATATTTTTACGTTTCCCTTTTTGTAGCCTTCGACTAGCGCAATAGCTCGGGATGAGGGTAAAAAGGGGTAGTGCTTGGGTAAAAAGGGGTTGACGCGATTATCCGATTGAGGAATAATTATACAGACTCAAATTCTATCGACTCGGGGTTTATTGGAATTAACCAATTTTGTTAAGTCGGTTAAATTAATAATACAGAAAATATACATGAAATATTTCGCTTACATTTGTCGTCGCGCCGTGGGTACAATGGTTGGAGATACGGAGGGTCGTATTGGGCCTTCGCAGTTAGACCGGACCGCTCGTTTGTTTACGCTCGGTTACGGGTTTAGCGGAGCTGGTGTTCTTCACTGCAGTCTTCGAATTAATTGGAAGTTTACGCAATTCGATGTATCGATGTTAGTGTGGACGCTCAATATGAATAATTGGAAGTTTTATAAGTCGCGCTTTACAAAATATAGACAGAACTTGTAACAATTATCCCGGAGATATACCAATTTTTAGAGTCAACGTCTGAACTCGTCGGATGCTGTCAGGAGACAGCTTTTCGTATCGAACTAGATCTGATGGAAGATGTTGGGAGACTTTGTCCGAACGCGATGGAAACTGATGGGACACTGCCTTTCTGTACGATAATTCTTCACCAAGTGGAAAATAGGAGAGGTTTTGCTAATGGGGGAAGGAGTGCATTTTTGTGATGCACTTTCCTTAGGGATTGGTGGAAAAGGCATTAAATATAGGTCTCTTCGGATGATTGGTAAAAAATAGAGAGGAAGCAGGACGTAGTCTGCGAGTCATATTCGTCGCTCTATTTCCACGAATTGGAGCAGCGTTTCCTTTATCTGGAGCGCGGAGAAATACCGGGAGGAAAAAGGGACCTTGTCGGCGACGAGAACGCACCACTCGAGATAGGGCTTGTTGACTAAGGCCCCCGAGTGCACGTGGTGGTTTATGACAGGGTAGTTTCGTAGGTTCGAGGATTTCATTCTGGCGAGTGTGTATTTGTTCTTCACATGGTTAAGACCGCTGTGCTCTCGCGTGCGAAAGTACGTGAGACGCTTACTTATTATCAATAGCGTACATTTCCGTCGTGCTAGGTCTAAGCCTAAAAGAAATATAAATATCCGTCGAAAAATGAGAATGCCGCTATCTCGCGTATGTGATCGTTCACGTTTTCCATGGAAAATCGCGTAGGCTCTGCGTCTTCGCTGGAACTCAAGAAGATAAGATAAAGCGAGAAAAAAAATACATTGCGCGCATTTGGTCGCGGCGTGACAAATTCACTAGCAATTGAGATCGCTAGCGACTCGCTC